>OX465296.1:180163426-181365698 GCA_949987735.1 Leucophora obtusa
CTTTTTCGTACGCTTGAATATGGCCATATCTGGTAATGATTTTCTACACTGGGTAAATGTACAGATAACTTTTTAAATAAACTGCAGTCAGTTACTGTAATAATATTTTTAATGAACCACTCTTGCTATTGCACCCGAGGTAGTGGCTGATCTTTTAGATTTTGAAGATTGCTTGGATAGTCGGTTGTACACCTTTAAAGATCCTTATATTTCTAGAGATTCTTTCAATATTAACAAATAAAATGCATCACGTGATTGTTATAATCTCCACGATTATTATCCAGGAGGAAATATTTTTTCACAAGAGAGTTTATAGCTCCGCAAACTCAAACCAAATGTTCTATCTATCTTCGAATCATTCGTATAGAAATAATAATAATAAAGATCACGCCTCACTTGAGATGGGCCCGTGACACAAAATATTCGTGAGTCACATTGTTCAATAAATACTTTATTCGTCTAAGATTTTTTTTGTTTCAGTTGCAGTGACCAGGCCAGTGGCTTTACATTCTCGCCGAATCTCAATAGAGTGCCTAAGCAAAACAGGTACTGTATCTTCTGAAGTAGATTAATATTTTTCGCATTGGTGCACTCATAGAACAAAGTTTGTAGAAAAGTTAGTAAAACTGTTAGTACTTCAACTTAACAAATTTTGAACTAATTTTTAGTAAAAATTTTATTTTTAGCTAATTTTTTTGCTACCTCCACATTACTAACTTACAAATTTTTTTGCTATTTTTTTTTGCTGAATTTAGTTACTAATTTTTAACAATAAATTTGGTAACTTTACAGTATTTTGCTGAATTTAAGTTACTAATTTTTAACAGAAGATTTGCTAATTTTACAAATTTTTTGTAAACTAAACAATCAATTTTGGAGCGCTTATAAACAGAATTTTAAATGACTCATAAAAATTATATTTTTAACTCGCCAAAAATAATGCAAAAAGTTTTTAAATAAAGCTCAATTGAAATGGTTGAAAATTTGTCCTACTCATAAAATATATAAATTATTAATGTTTAATTTTTAATTATTAATTTATGAGAAAAATTTCTATTTATCGTAATACATTAATTTTCAAACATCAAGGTTTATTTTGGACGAGCCATTTTAATATGAAAATTGTGATTAAAAGTATCTCTGGGGAGCAAGTGGAGTTTACTGGGATGACCCTAATTTTTTCCCCCAATATTGTACTTTTTAAGCTTATTTAAAGAATACAATATTTTTAATCGGCCACACCTTCTTTCCTGTGGGTGGAGCTTTAGAGGTGAAAATGGAAACTCAAATAAATTCGGAAGTACATATCCGATTAGCAAACAATGAAAATCAAAAGAAGGTCTCTGAAATCCCAAAGCACGACCTGTCTGCAGCAGCACTTAGTTTGTCAACATATTTGGACAAAGCCACATCTGTTGAAAACTCTGGAAACAACTTCATAAAAAATCAAAACAAATAATAAAAAAATCATTAAAACGTTTATTTTATAGAAATACGATTTTACTTTTTACAAAAAGAAAATTCATGTCAGAATTTATTAAAATTTAATCAACATTCGATATTTTGGTAAATTTTTTTCCCCCTTCAATAATTTAAAAACTTAAAAGGAAAACCAACATAATTGGTGCTGGAGAAAAATTTCAAATATTGAAATGTTATATGTAACTTTTCGTTCAAACATTTATTTTATTATTTTTTATAATAATTATGTTCAATTTGATATTGATAATTGAATTAAATAAATAATTTATTTTTAAATGCACATTTATTTTTTATTTATTAATTTTCATTTCATTTGCTCCTTTTTTACCTTTTTCCAGTCCACTAGTAATCTGTAAAAGTTTTGTTAATTTCAGAAAATTTTAGTAAAAATTTTGTAGATTTAACAGTTTTTTTTTGCTATTTTTATTCTACTATTATTTAGCAATTTTTTTTGCTGATTTCAGCAAGTTAAATTGTTATTTGCAATTAACAAAAATTTAGCTCAAATATTACTAAAATTCTGTAAATCTAACAGTTTTTTTTTGCTATTTTTATTCTACTACTATTCAGCAATTTTTTTGCTAATTTTAGCAGGTTAAATTGTTATTTGCAATTAACAACAATTTAGCTCAAGTATTACTAAAATTCTGTAAATTTAACAGTTTTTTTTGCTGTTTTCATTTTATTAATATTTAGCAAACTAATTCTGCTAATATTAGCAGTTTTTTCTGCAGCATCATTTTTAACTAATTTTTAGTAACTTTTTCTGCTATTTTTACGGACTTATTTGTATGAGTGTGTCTACCGTATACGTCAAGAAGAGTCAGAATTTGGAACCAATATATAGCTCTTCCTAATAACTCTACTCTCAAAATTGCTTCAGTTTCACTTTTCGTACACTCAAAAAAAAAAAAAATAAGTTAGTATAAAAAAAATTAGTAAATCGTCTTGTATACCAAGTGTACTAGTTTTCAGCAATTTTTTTTGCTGAAATTCCGTTTTCAGCAAAAATTTTAGTTGTATTTTTTTTAGCACTAAACTAATTTTGAACTAATATTTTACTTATTATTTTGCTACAAAAATTGTGCTGATAACACCATTTATAGCGTGGACGACAACCAGGTACACAAGATGTAAATGTCTGGATGTAGTACAGACAACAGAAGTGATATTTAAAAAAAAAAACAACTCTACACAATTTCTACCCAATAAGCAATGAAAAACTAAAAATTCAAGTGCTTTAAATATCACTTGAATTCAACTTGATTTTAAGTCGTATTTTCCAAACAAATTCAAGTTCCAACAATTTTATATTATGTTTATACATTTTCATTATTTGTCAATAGAAACAATTAAAAAAATTCGTAAAAAAAATAAAATAATAATGTTCTATAAAAATTAATGGAAATAACGATATCAATGGGTTTGATGGTTTATAACCAACACGTGAGTACCGTCTCTTTGAAATAAAGCAATATTCTTATATTTTTTTAAGTCCGTAGCAGTTCAACTAATGGTTAAGGAATGCCTGTAGATGTAAAGAGGAAACATCCATAAAACAGAAGATTCAAAAAGGCGATAAAAATGCTTGGGGAACAAACTTAACAAAATAACATATACTGTTTTCTAGCTTTTGTTCAAATAAAATCCAAGGCTTGATTTGAATTGGAATTTACAGATTGAATTTAAGTGTTTTTAAAGGTGGTTCGACTTGAAATGCACTGTAATAACATCCTTGAATTCTAGTAGATTTAGACTGTCATGTTCGACTTGAATTCAAGTGCCCCTTTTGCTGGAAACCACTATTGAATTACAGTGTAATTCAAGTATTTTTCAAGGCTTGAAAAGTGAAAGTTCGACTGGAATTACACTTGATTTCACTTGGATTCCAGCAAAATTGTTTATTGGGTATATTTAAATTTTCAGCAAATAAATTAACTAAAGTAAAATTTCTCTACAAATCTATTGAGTTTTTTCAGTCAACTAATATTCAGCAAAAAGTTTAGTGATTTTAGCAAGGATTTGGTTTTTTCATTTGCAATCGACTTGATTTGAGCTTGAAGATAGGGCTTCAGTACAAGGGTTTTTAATGTGTTGTTTGAATTTGAATTGGACTGTAATTCAAGGCTTGAATTCAAGCATATTTACACAGTTATGTTCGACTGGAAGTCCAGTGTCCTTTTGCTGGAGTATGCTATTGAATTACAGTGTAAATCAAGTATAAATCAAGGCTTGAAATTGGAAAAAGTGACTGGAATTATGCTTGACTTCAACTGGAATTCCAGCAAAATTGTTTATTGGGTATATGTTTATATATTCATTTTACATTTTTCTTTAATATCCTTAAAATCCAATGTAAAAAGAACATCATCGCTCCTTTGCCTAACCCTTACAATAAATTCCAAAAAATTTCTAATTACAGGTGAAGTTAGATACGACGTTCTATTTCAAAAACTAAAAAAAGAAACTGGTAGCAAACCATATCAATGTTGAAAATATCATAGAATTCAAGGTGATCAACCGCAACAACCTGTATGAACAAACATTTGTTACACAAAGAAGAAGTGGAAGATCCAACATACACAACTATGCTTATCAGTACATCATAGAAAGCCGCATCTTAAATGATGGCGCCAAGTCAAATATAACAATCCAACACAACTACTAAAACTACGTGTGTTATTGGCCAGAATCGTACAAAGTAAAATTTATATTTTAAGATGAGAGTTAATTTTAAGGTAGTCAAAGTGATGTTGTAAATGAATTTAGGTACATT
Organism: Leucophora obtusa; assembly: GCA_949987735.1. NCBI lineage: Eukaryota > Metazoa > Arthropoda > Insecta > Diptera > Anthomyiidae > Leucophora > Leucophora obtusa. Next base: position 180,167,685 of record OX465296.1, read on the forward strand.
TTCCACGTACATTAAGAGAGTGGAAAACACATAAAAATGGTTTGTTGGTTTTTGTCACTCATAGATTTCTGTAATAGTTTTATATTACTACTCACAAAACCAAGGAAATTGATGTTTTCACATACTCATACAAGGTGAATTGATAAAAAAAAAAACAATTCTGGGCCACCATCATCATATCTTAAGGTTATGGATTGTTTAAATTGTCAAACGTAACGCCAGCTTATCATCATTTTTCCTAAAAAGTAATTGAAAAAACAAAAAACGTCATAAAATACAGGAACAAATATTGTAAAGTCATAGATACTCGTACTGGTAACAACAACAGGATCATATTGTTAGTTTTTTTTCTCTTTGAGGGAGCATGTAAAAATCATGTAAAAGCGGTAAAATTTCAAAGCTACAATTGTTAACATTTGTATTTTGTCAACGTTGATTTGTACGAGTATTTTTCTTTTATCTTTTGTTAATTCTGTATTTATAGAGCTTTAGTTTTTATGTAATGCAAAATGAATATTCAATACGGGTGGCATTTAAATCGCACCCGCGAATAAAAAAAATACACAACAGAAACAATTGATGATGACTTGAGTTTCGTAGATTGTCTTGTCTTGCGTTTTTTTTTTTTTTTTTTTGTGAAAAAATAGCATTAAGAAAAGCAGAGACTTTTATCGTAACAACTTGTTTCCTATTGTCATGGTGGACCACAAAACATTAAATGGACCGACAGTATCATTGCCAAATCAATGGAGAGGTAATAGGGGTAATTGCAAACGGCCCTGGATTAGTAAGGGCATATAATTAAAAAAATTTTGTGGCGTATATACAGTGGGGAGCATTATTGAGTACATGTCAGTACCTGAGGAAACTTACAAAAAACGATATATCCTTAAAAAAATGTTATCAAAAAAATTCAAAAACTATTTTAAAGAGGAAGAGTAGTATATTCAGATGCCGTTACGAATCTTGTTAAAAATATTTTTCAAGAAAATATACGATTCGAAATATTTTGAAGAAAAATTAAGTTTTTCCCATTTATATAACTCGAAAGTCTGATATGGAAGGTCATTTCTGAGGCCAGATTTAGATTAAGCGAACCTTTTGCTTCCAGAAAAGTATACTTTAGTCCCCTTGTCTGATATTTTTATGCCTGCACTTGTAAGTTTCCTCAAGTGCTGACATGTACTCAATAATGCTCCCCACTGTAGGTCCCAACAGCACTTAAGGGTTAATTTTCTGAAATTAAATTAATAATATTATATTTAGACCAAGGAAAATAATATCAAGAAGGTACACTCAGATAATAAAGTTAGTAAAAAAATTCGTAAACATATCAATCGCACTTTACTATTTTTGTACTCATTTTTAGTACAATTTTTTTTTTTTAGTAGTAATTTTTACTATTCTCTTATTACAAATTACGGACTTTTTCTACTAATTTTCGTTGCTGATTCCAGCAAAACATTTTACTAATTTTTCAAAACCGAGTGCTAAACTTAGCAAAAAATATAATAATTTAACAACAAGTGGATACTTTACTGAAATTTTTTTTTAAGGAAACTCAGAAAATTTTATTTTATCTCCAATGCATAAAAAATAATAACTGGAGAACCATTTGCAATTTTTACTCCAAATTTTAAGTATTTTTTTTTAATTTGATTTTAATTTTTTTTTAGATTTTACAGTTTCTTTATTTTTTAGTACACTTTTTTGCCAATTTTAGCAGATTGATTTTAAATTGCAGTTTTCAACAATTTACTGAAATTTAGTAGCGTCTACTAATTGCATGACACTCAAAAAATTAATGGATATGTTTTGCTTGAAATTTTACAAGAACAGTCTTCTTTACCAAGCCATATCATTTATTAAGGCCGATTTTGCTTTCAGCGATTCAATTGACTAAAAACCGTAAAAATCCATGCACTCATAAAAAAGTCCGTACAAATAGGTCAAAATTGTGCTGGCGCAAATACATGTACTGTTTCCTGTTATTTAAGCAGAATTTTTAAAAATTTGTACGGACTTTTTTAGAGAAAATAACAGAAAAAATTAGTTCAATTTAATCAGAACGCGTTTAACCCTTTGACGACTATACATATACATTTTCATGATCTCTGAACTACACTCAAAAAAAAAAGTCAGTAAAGTCAGCAAAAAATGTTGCTGTGTCAGCAAATTTTTAGTCAGGAGCGTGCTTGCAAAAAAGTTGGTAATTTCAGCAAAAGGTTTGCTGAAAATCAGCGAGGTGATTTTTACCAAAAAAATAGTTGTCTTCAGCAAAAGTTTTGCTAACACTTAGTCGACTGCAAATGAAAAAAATCCTTGCTAAAATCACTAAACTTTTTGCTGAATATTAGTAGACTGAAAAAAACTCAAAAAACTTGTAGCGAAATTTTACTTTAGTTAATTTACTTGCTGAAAATTTAATAATAGAATAAGTGTAGAGTTGTTTTCCTTTTTTGGTCATTTCCGTTTCCAGACAAGCTGCGACATCTACATCTAGTCTATCTGGTTGTCGTCCACGTTAACAGCACAATTTTTGCAGCAAAATAAATTAGTAAAACATTAGTTTAAAATTAGTTTAGTGCTAAAAAAATATAACTAAAATTTTTGCTGAAAACGGAATTTCAACAAAAAAATTGCTGAAAACTAGTACACTTGATATACAAGACGTTTTACTAATTTTTCTACTAACTTATTTTTTTGAGTGTAATAATAGTTATGCCAAGAAAAATTTTTTCCGTTGAACCCCTCCTTACCTCTCATTCGCTTGCCAAAATATTTGCCATTTGACGACCCCGCCGTTCCGGACGAAGCGATTTTTATTATTATTTTATTTTCGTGATCTGCAACTAAATTATAGATATTTCACTAAAAATTTGCCTCATAGACCCAAAGAGTGTGTTTTTTACCCCTAAAATGAAGAATTCTAGTTAAGTCACTTCGAGGGCTCGCAAGGGGAAAGTGACACCAGGTAGGGATTTACCGCCTACTACACTTTTGTTGCCTCAACCCTCCTATACAAATCACCTTTGGACATATTTACTCTATCTTTTGTCTGGGCAATTATAAGTGCGAAAAACCCTTTGGCAAGCATACTTGCCAATGGTCGTCAAAGCGTTAAAAGACTTTTGAACTAACTTTTTTTTATGAGTGTATAAAACGCAAACAGTGGTTTTAATATGAAGTTTTATGCATCAAATTTTAAGCCTAAATATGAATACAGGTCCTGTGCCTACATTACACGACAAAAAATTTATATTGATTGCATTTGAAAATTTTTGTATGTAAAAAACTAAATGGAAAATCGCTAAACTTTAAATACATTTAGCGAAAAATCTGTACCTTAGATCGAAAAATAAAGTACGCCATTGTGTCCGAAATATATAGAACTGATGGTCGGATTTCCATTAATTGTTTGAGTGTCATCAGTAAATTAAAAAAAATTCAAAATCAACTAAAATCTACAATAAAAAAAAAAAATTATAATTATTTTTCTTTTTTTGTAATTTTAATAATCTTAAGGTAATTTTTTTTTGTTTTTTTTTCGAGCTACTTTTATATTGCCCTAGTGATTACGTTTTGAAATGGCGAAAAGTCAGTAAACACAGTTTTTTGTCAAACTACTATTGCAAACCTATTTAACATTTACATTTGAATATAAGGCGCCAGTAATTGCCTTTACAGCCCTGAACTCTATTAAGATGAACTGCAGCGCACAAAAATGGTTCTCATCGTTTCGATGGTTTCCTTTAAACTTGATGTTAAAGTGTTTATAAGCTCCACATTAATAACACTGCATATTCATGTTCTTCCACATACGATACATACAACAACAGTAAAAACAACTAAAACATTAGCAATATTAGCTGACTACAACAATCAATATACGATCATCAACATTTATTGTGATGATCGTTTTCCGTTTCATTGTTGCTTAAGGCTTCATTTTCCATTCCCTTGGCTTTTTTGTTGTTATTTTTTAAGAGCTTAAGTTAACAAATTTATTGAATTCTCATTGGGGAAATTGTCTTTTGGGTTAAAGCGAAACGATGTTTGAATGTCACAGTCATTGTTGGCAGTTATTGAAAGTGGCGGAAGAGCCAGCAGGCGCAGTGGAAACAGCAGTAGGAGAAGACCTTTAGCATCTTCTTACTTTAAACTTGCCTTCCAGATCTACATGCTGTGATAACAAATGTTTGCAACATGTAAATTGGGCAACAACTCTACTTCATTCATTCGTTTTTAAGCGTTGGTAGCGCGCTGCATTCTTTTGTTCAGTAAATTAATGTTCAAAAGCGGCTTAAATCAAAGCTTTCTTTTTTTTCTACTTCATGAGTTTTAAACGGCAGCCACTAATTTTCTGTTTGGCGACAATTTTATCGTTAGTCTCACATTAAAATTATTTCAGTTAACTTTCTTTCTTCTCCCGCTTATATGTTGGAAAAAAGACATAGGAGAACTTCATGGCGCTATCTATAGTATTTATGTGAATATTTCTGGGGGTCTTCAACGTTGGCGATATTATTGTCTTCATTGTTGACATATGGATACTTATGTTATTATTGGTAGGTCGCTGTTGTTTTTTTTTTTTTTCGTTTGTGTTTGTTGTTAATTGCTTTTCACTTTGACAGGGACATTTTATGTGAGAATTAGTGAGTGTTTTTATTGGTAATCGTCAACTTTGTATTTGGAGCGGTTTTATAGATGTATTCCTATAATTTTGGTAGATGGAAGAGAAAAAGGCGGGAAACTTTAACCCCCCTAAAATAAAATTCCGATGTAATGTTTCAAAATGTCGACACACGTGTATTTTTTTTTTGGCCTCCTCCACCAGAATCTATTTTCAGAACACCGTAATTTTTTTTCGTGTTCTACTGTGTAATTTAAAACTCAAATAATTATTCGACCCAAATAATCGGTTAAAATAGGTCGATTCACCGGTTACATTTATAATATTGAATTTTTCATTTATTTTTTCCCGAAACTTCAGCAATTTCTTAGTGTTGGCTAAAAAATTGCAAGAAAAGCTTCTTCTGCTTTAAAAATTAAGTGAAAGATGTCCTTAACCTTTTGACACCTTTTTTGGAGGGAGTCCAAGCAAGTCGACATTGCACCAGCGAGACATGTCATGTATTTTAAGTAGGGTTTTTCTTTTCCCGGACTTTCCGATTTCCCAGGAAAGTGGAATTAAATTTGAAATTTCCCGGGATCCCGAGAATTTCCGCTCAAGAATAAAATAAGCGTACTCAACCGTTGAGGGTACGATTAATACGCTCAAGTACAGGGGCTTTATTCAAGCACACATTTTTAATAATTATTTTTATTATTAAAACAAAAAAAATATTAATCGTGTAATATCTACACCATTTCCAATTGTATTTCACAAATTATCAATCGTATTTCAGAAATTATCAATTGTATTGGATGAAATTGTCGAAAAACTTCATGCATGTTATTACTGAATTTTTGCATAAAACCACCGAGGTTTCATTGGAACTCGTCCATTGAGACTTTTCATTGATTTAATGGAATTTTTCATAAAATGTTTCAAAAATTTCATTTTAATTATTAAAGGTTTCATACACTCAATGAAAAAATTTCATTTAAAATAGATTCATAAAATATATGAAGCATTTTCGTCAAATTTAAGAAATCTTTCATTTACTTTTTGAAGAACACTTTATTAGTAGGTTTGAGGTTAAGAAGAAAAATAAACCTTTTTCTATATAAATTATAAACTTAATGTGCCTATTCCTACGAAAAGTCTGTGACTCTTAGTTAAGACTGTATTTCCCATGTATTTGTTGTTGCAAAGTCTTAATAAATTGTATTTATTAAAATTTTTGTTTGAAAACTTCAAATAAATTAAGACCTGGTATCGATACAATCATAACATTGACAAATAAAACAAGTAAAAAGGTTAAAGTCGGGCATGCCGACTATACAATACCCTACACCAGTCTGGTGTATTGTTTGGATCCGAAATTCGAATGGGTTAAAATGGGGCTTATGTCAAAATTTTCTATAATGTGAGTCAGCGCACCAAATTTCATTAAAATATCTTAATATTTGCGACCTGCAGTTTGTAACCAAGCCAATTTTGGGGGGACCCTTATATGGGCACTAGTTCTAAACATGGACCGATGTTCACCAAAAGCAATAGGTTTCGTCCTTGGGCCAACATAGGTCTATGTACCAAATTTCATCAAAATATCTTAATATTTGCGACCTGCAGCGTATAAACAGTATAATTTTGGTAGGACCCTTATATGGGCACTAGGTCTAAACATGGACCGATGTTCACCAAAATCAAACTTGTTCGTCCTTGGGCCAACATAGGTCTGTGTACCAAATTTAATCAAAATATCTTAATATTTGCGACCTGTAGAGTGCGCACAAGATTGCATGGACAGACAGACAGACGGACGGACGGACAGACGGACATCGTTAAATCGAAATAAAAAAAAATTCTGAGCCGATCGGTATACTATAAGGTGGGTCTACGACCAATATTTTTTGGTGTTACAAACATCAGCACAAACTTATAATACCCTGACCACATAGTGGTGTAGGGTATAATTACAAACATCAGCACAAACTTATAATACCCTGACCACATAGTGGTGTAGGGTATAACTAGCATGTAAACAAACAGACATTCTGAAATAGTCCCAAACTAATACCGATTTTTACTCAAATCTTTATTTATTTCCCCAAATATTTAAAACTAATTAGTCCATACAAAATCTTACTCATTAGCACAACAACCACAAACATTAGAAAAATCTCTAATAATATTTATCCTAAAAATTCCAATATATTTCATCAATTAACATTTGTGCAATCAATAACTTAAGAAAAACCCACTAAATTTTCCTACAATGTCTGGACTTTTTGGATTTTCCAACTCAAGCGTTAATGACAAACATGACATGCGCACAGCGCTAAAAATTCCACCCATTTTTAACACTACTGTAAAACTAATTTTATATTCATATTGCTAAGCTACCACGTCCATAAACATATTTAAACGTATGTATGTGTTACAAGATTTCATCAGCCAAACAAGTTTATGGTTAACGTACTAAGGAAAAAACAAGTGCTAAGCATGAGCTAAAATGAACACTTATGAGGGGGTGTTTAAATTTTTAATGCAATTTCGTTAAACAGGCATAAAATGACGCGCAGACGCATATCGTTAGGAGTACGTTTAATCCAAGCTCAAGCACATGCTTAGAAAATGATTTACGCAGGTGCTTAACGTTAGAGATGAAGAAAAATTGAAATGAAAAACATTTCAAACAAAAGGAAATCCCCGTATTACTTCATTCATCCGTTATTATAGGAATTTCCATAAGCCACCATCAATGCAATGTACCAGCAAGTAAAGCACGTACACAAAGAAGATCTAAAGAAAGATTTACCATGAATACACTCAAAATAATAAGTCTGTTGGCTGAACAGCAAATTTGTTGCTTTAACAAAATGTATTCCTGTTTTTTTTTTTTTGGCATAAAATAAAATTTGGTGATTTTAACACATCTAAATTTAAGTAAAAATTTGTAAAACTATACTATACTGAGTCGTATAATTACAGGCCCTAACCCGGGCCTAGTCCATGTCACGTGAGGGCATATAAGGCCACTCCAATGGAGCCAACATTTTGTCCGTTTTGCTCTATCTCGCTTAGTTTTCGAGATATAGGCCATTTTACTAATTGGAAAATTTTTATTAAAAATTTCCGAGGGTCTAAGACCCCGCCAAGACCATTTTTGGATAGAGATAACCCCTTTCGCTGGAGTATTATACGATTAGGAGTAGTCGATAAATTTTTCTCTATCTCTCTTAGTTTTCGAGATATGGGCGATTTTAAAAAATTGGGAGGGAAAGAAATAGCGCCATCTTTAAAACTTCGGATACATTGGTGGCGCCATCTACCGGGTAATAACAGTAACATGAAAATATTATATTTTAACAATAAATTTTGTAAAATTTAACGAATGTGTTCTTAAAAATTAGCTTTAAATAATTTTGAAAATTAACACTCAAAATTAGAAAATTAGTTAAAGTACTGAGAGTTTTTAGTATTGTGTTAAATGAGAATAACTAAAATCTTTGCTTAAATCGGTGTTTCAACTAAAAATTTGTTAAAAATTAGTCAAATCAATTTGAAACCGGTTTGACAGATTATTCTACTGACGTATTATTTTAAGTGTAGTGGATCAAATAAAAAGATTTTAATGATTATCATTAAGATACAAGATAAATGTATTTTCGAGGTACATACATAGTCCAGCAAATACTACCTGTTTTATATAGGATTTATGTTAGACTGCATTGGTACATGCAAAGGTATTTCTTCTTCTTCTTATTCTTCTGCTGGAGGAAGCAATATTTTTTGGTATTAATATACAATCTAGGACCGCCGACGTTAACAAGTAAGTAGTTAAAAACAAATAGTTGCAAACAATGCCAATGTGAAGTGGGTACTTGAGGTTTTTATTGTTTACCATGCAAATAATAAATCGTCAATAGACTGAAAAAAGTGATTGTATGTATAGAGAAAGACTAAAACCAGAAACTAAATGTAATAAAACAATGAAATTTCGAAACAAATGAACAAAAAGATGTTGTCGAAATAAACAAAAATTTTCTTTTACTTTTTCACTATCTATGCGCCGCACAGTGGGACCTTTTGACTTTTTTCGTTGCAAAAATCATAACTTTTTAAGTAATTAAGATATTTTCAAAATTTAAAATGCATTTGCAATGCTTCAAATTCTTCTGTCAAAGTTCAGTATTATTTTGGGTAGTACACTAATAGAAAAAAGTCCGTAAAAAATTTAGTTAAAACTACTATAAATTAGTTAAAAGTGATGCTGCAGAAAAAAATGCTAAATTAGCAGATTATTTTTGATATATATTAGTAATATAGGAACATCAAAAACAAAACTGTTAAATATACAGAATTTTAGTTATATTTGAATTTTTGTAAATGGAGAATAGCAAATTAACCTGCTAAAATCAGCAAAAAATTTTGCTAAATAATTAGTAGCCTAGAAAATCACCAAAAAATTTAAAATTTTCGAAGTTTTTTTCGATATTTTTCTTAAATGCAAATAAAAATCGAGCCTTTTGAAAAAGCAGTTTACAAATTTTTAGCAAATATTTTAGCAAAATAGACTGCTATTTGCATTCAACTAAATTTAGCTTCAAAATAGCAAAAATTTTGTATATTTAACAGTTTATTTTTGCTATTTTTAGTCTACAAATATTTAGCAAAATTTCCTGCAGATTTTACAGTACAATTTGCTATTTTCAATTAACTAAAAGTTAGCCTAAATATAACTAAAATTCTGTAAATCTAACAGTTTTAATTTTGCTCTTCTCATTTTACTAGTATTTAGTAAAAAAATCTGCTAATTTTAGCAGTTTTTTCTGCAGCATCATTTTTAACTAATTTTTAGTAACTTTTTTCTGCTATTTTTACAGATTTTATTCTATGAGTGTAATAATACACTGTATGAAAATTCATTGTTGTTGTGAATTCATTATTTCATAAAAAATTCATTAACTTAATGACAATTTTTAAAAATTTTAAATAAAAAATTGAACTTATAAAATTGATTTCATATACATATACGTGGACAGTAGAGCACCCATGAAGTATGTGGAATGTGCAAAAGTGTTATTTTTTACCTCCGCACGCATTTTCCAGTTGATTGGGCGTAAAAAATAATATCCCCTAAAAATTGGTCCTCTCGTATTAAAACAGGCCAGTCACCCGGGCCTTGTAGCCCTAAAAATTTACTAAAATTAATTCAAAGTTTCTTTGCGCTATAACTCATAACGTAAAGGTTTTACAGAAAAATACTACATGGGAACTTCTACATGAAATAAAGTGGCTAGCATTTTTCTCACACACACTTTTGATGTATCAATGACACGTCATGGTGAATTGACTGGTTAAAATCGAAATATGTGTTACCATATAAATCACTTTGATTTTAACCACCATGAGGCTTAGTTGATACGTCAAAAATGTGTATGAAAAAAATGCTAGTCACATTATTGCCTGTAGATATGCTTATTTAGCATTTTTCTGTAAAACCTTTACTTTAAGAGTTATAGCGCAAATAAGCTTTGAACTAATTTTAGTCCATTTTTAGGGCCAAAAGCCGCGGGTGACTGGCCTGTTTTAATCCGATAGGAATAATTTTCGCGGCGATATTATTGTTTACGCCCAATCTACTGGGAAGTGCGTGGGGAGGTGTAAAAATAACACTTTTGCACATATGGGTGCTCTATTGAGCGCCAATCTGAATAAGCACGAATTTAACTCTTAAAATCATTTTAAGTTCTGTCTTATTTCTGGCATTGAACCTAAATTTTAAACTTTGATGTCTTCAGAGACTTATAGTAGTATTTCATGACAAATGTTTTTGCGGAACATTTTAACCCTCTAACTATTCAACTTACGGGTCGTTAGTGACCCTTTTTGAAAAGGGGCAAAAAGTCCCTTTAATTGAAAAGTTAGAGGGTTAAAATGTTCCACAAAAATGTTCCAAAATTCTAGTATAAGTCTCTGAAGACATCAAAGTTTAAAATTTAGGTTCAATGCCAGAAATAAGTCAAAACTTAAAATGTGTTTAAGGGTTAATTTCGTACTTATTAAGAATCCACAAATCTGGATTTTAGGAGGAAACAATGTGAATCTTCCATTTCATGTAAAACACTACGAGGAACATTTCTGTGGAACATTTTAACCCTCTAACTCTTCAACTTACGGGTCTTTTTTGTCCCTTTTTATAACGGTGTCAAAAAAATGCCTTTAATTGAAGAGTTAGAGAGTTAAATAGTTCCACAAAAATGTACATCGTAGTATTCTACATAAGTTCGCTGAAGACATTCTATACCCAAAATGAAAGATTCACATGGTTTCCTAATGCACATACATATATAATAAATCTATAACTAAGAATCAGTTTTTGGGCTTTCTGTCATGGATTGGACGAAATACTTAAAAAGCTTATTTTTCTTTTAATCTACGCTAAATTTTCTATTACATGATGAAGAGTATACGTATTTATAGATTTCCAAAATTAAATGAGAGACATTCAAAGTTTAGTTTTGACACAAATTTTGATTTTTACCGCTTAAAACGCCACTAAGGGTCATGAGAGGGTTAAAAGTTTGTATAAAGAAAATATTTTCCTTTTCATTGTGTAAAGAACAGCTATGTAACTTAATCACCGAGAGCTTCTAGTTTAAGAGTTATAGATGAATAATTCCATTAATCTTTTTAGGATAATTTTGAGGACATAAATGTAATCGGTCTGGCCAATTTGCATCGCAGAAACCCAATTTTTGCACAGATCTTATTTCATACTCTCAACCTATCCTAAAATGAGCGGGGAGCTGGAAAAATAACACTTTTGCACATATGGGTGCTCGAGACTTTATCCCACCTTTTAGTACACCGATCGATTGAGAATCACTTTTTGATTCGATTTGACGATGTCTGTCACTCCGTCCGTTTGTCTGTCTGTCCATGTATTTTTATGCTACCCTACAGGTCGTAAATATTAAGATATTTTGATGGAATATGGTACACCGATTTACATTAGCCCGGGGACGAAGCCTATAGATTCTAGATAGAATCGGTCCAAATTTGAACCTAACAAAATTTCTTAGCGTTTTGGTAACTTTTGATTATGTTATACACAAATTTTGGTACAAGTCTATTTCAACCCATTATAATTTCAGAGTTAAACATTAATTGTCATTTAACCAGACTGGCGTCGTCGGCATGACCGAGTTTAACATTAGACATTTCATAATTTAAATAAAAACAACATAAAACGAATGCAATAATAAAATAAATGCAAATTTAGAAAATTGTTTACAAATTTTTCATTGTTTTAATGAATTATTTTTAAAAAAGTTCGTGCTAAAATGAAAAGTATTTGTGAAAATAATTCACACAAGTAATGAATTTATTTTATGAAACACATAAAACTTTCACAACGTTTATCTTAAAATGAATGAAAAAAATTTCATACAATCTATGAAATTTTCATTAGTTCAATGATGCCTTTCATTAAAATTGATTTAATGAAACATGTTTCAATTCAATGAAACCGTTCTTTGGGCACTTTTGCAATGAAAAAATTCATTGTTTTAATGAACAAATTCACTGTATTAATGAACAATTTCATTAATAAAACGCACAAAATTCTATCAGTGTAAAATTCGTGTTCCGCATCAAGTAGTTAATTTGAAACCACTAAATGCGTTGCAATTTTCATTTCAATTGATCAAAGAATTTCAAATAGTTATATTTCTCTAGGTGTGGAACCTAGACAAATTCTTAAACAATTCCACTGTGAATGCTAGTGCCCGGTGCTAAGCAAAAAAATGCTTCACAAAAATCCTTTAAACCAATCCAGTAATAAAAACCCAATAAAATAAATAAACCAAACTATGCGCCTAGTTTAAAATCGTCATAGACTCAAAGTAAAAAGTAAAGAGATGTAACTGAAAATGAAGCTAAGAAGAGTGCTCTGATTTAAAAGTCTTTGCATTTTGAGACCATTGTAATCTCAAGAGGGTATTAAGCATACACATTATCAAGTGGTAATTTATAATGTCTGCTTCAAATTTAAACTATGGACTAACTAGCTATAGATAAACTAAGTATACACTTGCTTTATTATTATTTTTCGCATAGAAAAGAAAAGTTGACAATACTCTTGAAATGAAACAAAAAAGAAAATAGGGCCAAAAACAAAACCTAAGCTGGGCTCTAATATAGAGCATATTTATTTAACTATAATGATACATTTTGCAATCTTTACGATCTTCCTTTTATTTTTCTTTCTATGCAAAAAAGAAAAAAAAAGAAAGATAAATCTTCTGCAAAGTAAATCTACAACAATTTACTATAACAACATTCGGTTGTCTCAATCTCTCTGTTAACTAGGACTAAGTCGGCGTGTTAGTTTTGAGACCATATCGTGTGAACAATGGCAAACAATTAGAGGATAATGAAAATCCACCCATAGTTTGCATTTTGTTATTAACAAAAGCCCACTTGAATTCTTTTCTAAACTCTTTTAAAGAGTCGCGCCCAAAAAAGCAGATTGCTTTCTCCTTTATTCCTTTTAAAGATTTTTGTTCAGGACAAGAAAAGAAAAATGAAAATGTTTATAATTTTAAATATAAACAATTTTTATTTTTAAATTTTCAAGTACGAGTATTTTTTGCCAACATGTATTTGCGAATCTTCTCATATATTTAATCCCATATGTGATTGTTTTTCGGCTCTTAAGTAGGTGGTACCTGTTTTAAAATAATTTACTTAAAATGACATTTGCCCCCTTGTAAATTATACCACACAGGGTGATTAATGAAAATCTCATCTATTATTTTCTATTGTTTCGAATATTGTTTTTTGTCATCGATATTGTGGTTTTACATTTCACAATATTTTCATATGGGTTTATTGGAAAAGCATATGAACAAATAGAACAATTTAAGGATAATATATGATCCTAATTTAATTTTTAAAGAACACTATTTTTTATTACAAAGAGAACAGAAGAAGTATAAATGTAATTCTATTGAATTTTAACAGGAAAAGAAACAAACTTTCATCTGAATATCTCAGTGATGATGCTATGGCTTTCGATTTATATTAAGGTGGTGTTTCTAGATGACGTTTTGCTCCAAACGAACAAAAATACAATAACAAAATGCAAGCAATACAAAAAAAAAAAAAAATGTAGTCACTCCTTGGTGTGCCAACGAACGTCCTCTAGAAACCCGATGTAAAACATGAATGCCTCAACGTTATTATTCTTTATAATATATTTATCGCTAATTAGAACAAAAACTATCAGAGTAATCGACATAAGAAAGTATCAGGATAACACGAAGGGTGTTAGTCCCCATTTGCTAAAGGTTTTTCGTGTACAATTCCAGGCTACCTTTTAGAATTTCAGAACTCAAAATCTTTTAAAGCACTTTTTAACATAAAACTAGTAGAAAAGTTAAATTCGGGCACGCAGACTATATGATGTCCTGCACCAGTCTGGTTGAAAGTCAACTAATGTTTTGATCCGAAATTTTAATGGCTGAAAATAGACTTGTGTAAAAATTTGTCTATAAAATGGTAAAAAGTATTCCTAAATCAGTAAGAAATTTTGATGTTTCCTAATGGTATGTAAGACATATTTATGGACGCTAGGTTCAAATATGGATCGCTTGTATCCAAAACCTTTAGAATTTGTTCTTGGGCTTATAAGAGTCAGTGTACCGAATTCTCGGAATTTTAATGAACCCCAGCGGATTATTGCGTCACTTAGGTGCTTATTCCTACCTGTGACTCATTGTGACCCTCATAAGATTATTTTTAAGATTGAGAGTCATAACTTTTCATGCAAAACCAGGCATAACATATTAATTCTGTAACAACTCTACCTTTTCTTACATCTTCCAAGAAAATATGGATAATCGGTTCAAAACCACATCAATGCTACAACATTCTTATCTCAAATACCATGGAAGACGAACCCATTTCACTGAATTTACATTTTTATTCGATTAAAAAAAAAGATAACCTAAAGACAAAATGAACGTTCAAAAATTCAAATTGTGTACATATATATATATATATATGTCCTTTATTTATTTATTTATTTATTTAAATTACGTAGTAAAAAAAGAGTACATGCTATTTATGAATTTTTACGTTAATTCAATGAAGTTTCGCTGGAATTCATTTGATTGATAATATGGAATTTTATAAACATTTCATATTATTCATTTAAAATTGCATACATCCAATGAAAAAGTATTAAAAAGCGTTTCATAAAAATTGTGAAGCTTTTTCATAAAATTTAAGAAATTTGTCATTCATTTTGAAAACTTCACTAGTTTATTGAAAATTTTCACTAAAACTTGTCCGATAAAATCCTCTCTACATAAGTTACCTCTAACTTTAGGTTATTTTCTTTATTGTTAGTCGCCCTTAAAAACCCAAAAAGAGACTTAGAAAACCAGATTTTTTTGATTTTTGCAGAGTAAAATCGTATCCTTAATTGAGTGAAATTCAATTCAAATAGAACCAGGGTTGGCAGGCAATACCGCTAAAATACCGTTATCGATTCAAAACCCTTTCAACTGACTACCGTTACCCCTAAAATACCTTTACCGAAATACCGTTATCCCTAAAATACCGTTACCGAAATAACTGAAATACCGTTATCAGTAAAATACCGATACCGAAATAAATGAAATATCGATACCCTTAAAATACCGTTACCGAAATAAATGAAATAGCATTATCCCTAAAATACCGTTACCGTTACCGTTATTTTTAATTTTCTTCTTTTGGTAATTTCACGTGGTTATTGAGTATTTTTTGTACATTAAGTTGATAAATTGGTTATGTCTTTAATCTCGTCTGTTTTTTGTAAAAAAAATTGCGGGATGCATCGAAATAACTGACTACCGTTACCCTTAAAATATCATTACCGATATAACTGAAATACCGTTAACGCTAAAATACCGTTACCGAAATAACCCAAATATCGTTATCTTTAAAATACCGTTACCGAAATAACTCAAATACCGTTATCCTTAAACTACCGATACCGAAATAAATGAAATAGCGTTACCCTTAAAATACCGTTACCGAAATAACATAAAATATCGTTACCTTAACGATAACCGCATTCGTTTCGGTTACCATCCATGAATAGAACTAAAATTTTTATATCGATCTTTCAATGTAAAAACGCCCTAACTCGTTTTGTTTATTTTTTTCAGAGGAGAAGGAAGAATCTTAAAAATTTTAGATATAACATTTTTTAACCCTCTAATGCTCTTTCTTCTGATTACGATGATATTTAAATTATATATTTGGTGTTGAAAATCTGTTATGGAACAAATATTAAAATTTTAATTTATCGCTTTATTTAGGCGATATAACAAAATAAAGGTTAAAAACGAATCAAGAAATCTAATAGTCAAATAACTACGGTTTTTCCTATAAATAACACTATGAGCAAAATAAAATTACATACCAAAAATTGTTGATTTGGTGTTCTTATTTCAGAAGTTATGGCGATTTTCGCTTTTTGAAAATTACGATGTTTGGCGAATTTGGCGTTAATATCAATAAATTTTGACGAATTTAGTTTTGCTCACTACTAGCTCTGAGTATATATTCTGTCCCAGCGAAATTGTCGGATGCAAAGAACCGGTTGTAGAACAACTTGCAAACAACCTGTTCTACTTTATGTTCTAACATCGGTGATTTTTGTTTGAGTTTGTCGCAAAAGCAACTAGTTCCTTTCCTCCTAACTAGAACAGGTTGCTTTGGAACCGGTTCTAGAACCAGTTATAGAATTGGTTCTACGATAGTGAAACCTTACATTTTGACTCCCAGGAATCAGTTCTAGAACCTGTTCCATGGAACCGGTAGTAAAAAAGACCTGTTCTAGAACAGATTCAAAGGTAACCAGTTCAAAAAAATTTTGCTGGGGTGTTTAATTTCAAAAAAATATGTCAGCTAGTTTTTGAGTTAGAGAGATATTCCTAAAACGTATCTTGACGTTATCCTGTGAGTCCTGGCGAAGAAATTGTAACTCATTTTACAAGTAGAGACCCTAAACTAGCTTTGTTACTATCAATAACGTATGGCCAGGTTGTAAATGTATATTTGACGATTTTTCAAAAACTTTTTCTGTTTTAAAAAGTTAATTTTTTCAAATTCACATAATTCTTACCTGAAAACCGTTAGTTGTACAACAAGTGTTTGAAGGCAAAAAAGGTAGTAAATTGTGTTTCGTTTCGAAATAATTTAATTGCTTTTATAAAAAATTGTTATTTAGCCAAGATCTGAAGACAGCTTTTTTGCGGCCTTGGGCATTAGAGGGTTAAGTGTAAATTTTGATTTCTGAATTTCAAATTTATTCGAGAATGAAATTAAGTTAAGAATATTTGCATAAATTTGTATTTGTTAAATTAATAATTTTTAAAATAATTTTTGTTTATGTTATTTTAACTTCATTTGCAATAGTTTGTAGTTTTACAATAATTTGCATGTATGTTGTTTTAATTGCATTCCCGGTGAAAAATGTCCATATATGAACATTTATGGTTCAACCATATATGTATGGATCCGAAAAATGAGGTAACACCTAAGTATATGTTCATATATGGACATATATGAACATATACATTTATTAAATATATGCGAATACATGCGAACGTTGCTGTCCTTTATTATAAGGTTATACGATAGATATAAATTTATGTATGACATTCAAATTAGGCGCTACATATGTTCCTTTTTTTATTCATGGCATTAAATATAATTCCATATTTATCCAAATATTAGTTCCTTTTACATATATGGAAAAATGTATTCTTCGAAATATGTTCATATACAAGTCCCTTTTGCATAAATTGAATAACATATACTTTCATATTTGTCCATATATGAGTGCCATTTCCATATAAGAAATAACAGATGCTTCCATATATGTCTGTATATGAAATTTTTTCCATATATGGAATCACATATATTTCCATATATGTTCATATAAAATCCATATATGTTCATAAAAAATCCATATTTGTTCATATGTGTCCATACATAAACCATATATGAACATGTTTGAGCGTTTATGAGCATTTTTCACCGGGTTTGTAGTTATTTTTACTACATTTATCAGTTGAGTTTTACCAGTTCAAAAATAACTTCATATTGCAGTTGATTTAAATGCAAATGTAGTCTACACCTTTTTAACTGCAAATGCAGTCATTTTAACTGTCATTTGCAGTTGATTTTATCTACATAAATCCCTGAGTGTAGAGTTACGTTGTGGCGGGCCTCAGTTTTGAAAAAATATGAATCGATAATTTCAACCACACCAAATCGTTGTTTTATGTAGATGAAATGGGAGCTCTTGGCCAAATATGGCCAATAAGGCAGAAATGGACGTGATTGCTGAAAAATTCTCCTCTACGCGAATGATACATATTTTCATGAAACGCTGATATTCGTAATACTGTTGAAGAATTTGTAGACATTGGCTCATATGAATAAAAAAATAGATATTACTAATATGGGGAAATACAGGGTTTTTTAAGCAATTACTTCACAAATCTAGTCTGCTTAAGAGTAGTAGTCTTGTGTCAGTTCACTTAAATTCTCTGTACGATTATTTTCTGTGAGTGTAACACTTAATTCACATGCTAACTATAACTGACCACCCATATTTTTTATTGGCCAGAAATAGGGATTGGCTGAAATACCACCCCTACTAGAAAAAATTATATTACTTTTGATATTATATATAATTATATCCGAAAAATGAGAAAATCTAATTGTGTCAAATTAGATAATATTTGATGGAATAAGATATGGTTGGATACAATTTTTTAGATGTAATGGTATATAAGTCGATACAATTATACATAATTATATGAGGCATATGTAACTATATACATATATGTCCATATATAATTGGATATTGTAATATGTTGCACTATATTGTGCAATATATAACAAGACATAGTTATATATTTAGGATATAATTTCGTAGAATTTTATATAATTATATCTTGGTATACATATATGTTCCAATATATAATTATACAAAATTTTATGTGATAATATATCACTATATCAAAACTTTTTTACTCGGAACTTTAAAAAGAAAATTGAATTCATATCACCAACACTTTAAAAAGTGGATATGGGTCAACGTGTGAATTTGGCATAACGTGTGAATTCAGCACGATCTGTACTAATAAAAAAACTTGCATTCCGCGTAATGAGAATAAATTAAATCTGTGTTTAAATCACAATTTAAACAATTGAGGAATTGTTGAATAGATACCGAATAAGTACATAGGTACATAGGTACTTTTTGCTGCCTAAAGTTCCCTAAAGATTCAAGCTACCAATAAAGCTAATTATCCACCTGAAAAATAGGGGAGGGTGTATTTACCATGGGTAGAGCACGCTGATCACGGATTTAAAGACATTCTCACCCATATCTATATTCCTATGTTTCTAACCCTTAGTAAATCATACACCCATAAAACAGATTCAGTTCTGATAACTGCATTTGTAGCCAATCGCATGGTTCGGTTATGGTAGCCGAATTTTTCAGTTGTGGCAACAGAAAACCAATTGAGACAGGACTAATTTGACTATGGCAACAGAATTTCAGTTGTATCAAGAATAATTCGGTAGCCACAACCGTAAAATTCATTTGATGCAACTGAACCATTCAATTGGCAACAAATCGGGTTGTCAGCACCGAATCTGTTTTCTGGGTGTACTTAAGCCCCTTATTCAAGCTCCCAAGTCTGGTTGTCAAAGAATACAACGTCAAAATACTTGACGAAAATCCATTGCGGAAGCATCCTATCTACGACCCATAAGATCTCAGCGATCCTCAAGGCATAGGCAGGCCTGTTGTGACAATACATATATGTAGGTAGGCTAACCTTTCGACTCGTGAATGGTAGCAGGAGCGTCTTAGCCAGGTTGATAGACAATTGCTTTTCACGACACCAAAAATTAATAATGTTAAGAACCTGATTCATCAGAAATAGTCCTATCATTCTCAGCAATGGTCATATCATCCTGGCCGACAACGGAGGTGACAATATAATCGGCATAGCCATAGCCCCTGAAGCCCAAGTCGTTCAGACCTTCGAGTCCATAACAACGGTGACAAAACACCGCCCTGGGTACACGCTCAGGTCACATTCACAGTCCTACAAGTATTGCCTATGCTAAACATAACTACCCTAGAGCTGAGCATCTCCAGGATCCAATTGATAACAAGTGGAGAGATACCCTTTCTCATCATGAAGGTAGGGTTCATCGGAAGATTCAGTGTATGAAACGCTTGTAGGATCCTGTGAGAGGGTCTTTTGAAGTCGCACAGCTTCTGGAAGTTCATATATCTTTTCACAATAGCTCCGATACGGGGACCTTTTGGATCTGCGTGGTTCGTTTCTATATTCAGTGGGTGACGTCTTTTAGATTAACCAATCATCTGACACAATTAAATAATCTTCTCACTTCCCTTTTGAGCTTCTCCAGACCACCATGGAACTCCTCTTCTGTCCTCCTGGTCTTTTGAGGGCAGCTCGTAGCGTAAACAGAAATTAGACTCGACTGAATAGCAGATGCCTCCCAATCAATACCACTTGAGCTCAAAAAAAGAAAAAAACTTTATTGACTCACTTTTTATTTGTTACATGGGTTTTGATCAATCACATCCTAATTTAAAATTTTGGAAAAACAATTATTTTACCCAGCAACATTTTTTTGAACTGGTTACCTCTGAATCTGTTCTAGAACAGATTCCTGGGAGTCAAAATGTAAGGATTCACTGTCGCAGAACCAGTTCTATAAATGGTTCTAGAACCGGTTCCAAAGAAACCTGTTCTAGTTTGGAGGAAAAGAACCTGTTGCTTTTGGGACAAACTCAAACAAAAATCACCGATGATAGAACATAAAGTAGAACAGGTTGCATGCAAGTACAAGTTGTTCTTCGGATCCGACAATTTCGCTCGGTTAAGTTATGCCCCCATAATCTTTGAATTTGAGCAACACTTGTTACTTAAATTAGAAACCAGATTTTATCTGCAAGGCTTGTTATCACTAAAAGTAAATTAAAATATTGAATTGCCGGTGAAGCTAAACTTTGTGACTGGAACATACGATTTAAAAAGAATTACTTAAGTTTTTGTTTTTAAATCAAGGTCCAATATCAAAAAAAGTTTTAAAAAAATGTTTACTATTAATTAATTAAATAATATTTAATTACTGTTAAAGAAGAAAAAGAGAAATCAAGATGTCTAATTAAAATAATTATGGAAATCAGTAAATCCTAATCTTAACATCGTAATCACAAATATTTCTAATAAAATATGATAAACAGTAGTTAGAAGAAAAACCTGTACAAAATTGCATATATTTTAAAAGAACCAATTTAAAATACTCTGGGGATTGCCTTTTTACAAATAATACATATATATTACTACATATTTATTTACGATTTTTCAATTCAAACAAAAATAACCACAAATCCCCAAAGGAATATTTGAGGAAAATGTTTTGGTTTGAGAAAGTAAGTAATAGTCAATATTACCAAAGATGGGAAAATGTTACAAGCAACAGCAAAAGAAGACATGTAAATTATGGCACTAAAATAGGATTGTTATAGAGAATAGACAACTTAAACAGCTCGTAACCAACAGTCTTGTAATATACAAGATCGCAACTTACGATGACATGCGTTACCACCTTCCAAGACGAAATGTTACACACTCTTAGCGAGCTCAAGTTAAAGACGCCAAGTAAATGAAAACGAAACGAGCTGGAGGCGTTGAAAAAATAACCCATTGATAGACGGACATCTATAGAAAAAAAAACGAAAAACAAACAACTTGAAGACATACAAAATTTAAAAAAATAAGAAAAAGAAATATGTTGCAACAAGAAGACAGCCAACTAACTAGAGGAAACTCCTCTGTTTGAATGATGAGTGGTGGTACAACAGCAAATTTAACAATTTGTGATATTTCTTAAAAGAGAATGATTGCAACGGGAATACCTAAAAATTTGAGATATTTCCATGAAAATAAAAACACATATTTCCCGGTCTTCAAGGAGTATGGCATCACCAAAAAAAAAAGTTATTACTCCATCGTTATCACTAGGTGGCACTTTGTTTAGAAAAGTGATATTTTCCTTTGTTCTCAAATTTTATTATTTGAATATATTTTGCGCTTGTTTTTTCTTATTTGGCGCACTTTCCAATAATTTTTGAGTTTTTAATAGTGTTTCCAATTCGGTTAATCGATTAACCGATTCCTCGATTAATCGCCTCTATTTCGTTTAATGTCGAAACAAATAATTTAAAACTCAAATAATTATTCGATCCGAATAATCGATTAAAATAGGTCGATTAACCGGTTAAAAAATTTCTATTTGTAAAAAAAAGCTTTTCAGAGTGGTGAATATTGAAATCTCGGGATTTCGATGCAAGTGTAAACGCAACATTACTAATATTTGCCAAAACAAAAATCTAATAGTTTCAGCAGTTCTTTCTGCCATTTTCAATTAAATTTTAGTAGCTTTAGCAACATTTTTACAGACCTTTTTCTATAAGTACACTCAACCAAAAAAGTTTGTAATGGCTACTGAACATTTTGCTGTTATGCACTGGAGATACAATCAAATTTTCTAAGTATTATTTTCAAACTAAGAATATATCAATAGTAACAAACATAAACTAAACAAGAATTGTAAAAAGTCAACGAATTCTTCTAAATAAAATTTTATTAAATTAGTGTATTTTTCTGCTAAGTTTAGCACTCGGTTTTGAAAAATTAGTAAAAGTTTTTGCTGAAATCAGCAGCGAAATTTAGTATAAAAAACCGTAATTTGTAACAAGAGAATAGCAAAAATGATTACTACAAAAAAAAAATTTGTACTAAAAATCAGTATAAAAATATTGAAGTGCGTGTGGAAACTGTTTACAAATTTTTTTACTAACTTTTTTTTCTGAGTGTATAAGAAAAGTTTTAATATAAAAAAATCTCAGATTCCGAAATTTTTCAACTTTGGAATATGAAAACTTAACAAAACCAAACAGCTCTTTGTATTTTCATTTATAAAAAATTAGGGAAATACATTAATTTTGCATTAAACGATTAATCGATTAATCGCCAATTTTCTCGATTAACCGACCCGAATAATCGGTTAGTCAATTTTAGTGATTTTTAGAATACTGCATTAACCGGTTAACGCCTACGTCGAATAATTGGAAACACTAGTTTTTAAATATAGGCGCATCTAATAGTAAATTGATGCTACAGTTACTCAGGTAACCCCCACTACCCGCCGTTAGTGCAAGTTCTGATGTCTTATCTCTCTGAATTCGTCTACAGATACGAAATCTTGACGTTTCTAAAGATGTCAGGATGTCTAAAATATGCATTTATAGCTAATTATGCAAAATATGCATACATGGAAAAGTATGCATCAACAAATCGGTGCCATTTTGCTGCAAATTTTTTGATTCACATAAATATTTAGTTTACAATATTCTCAAGCTAACTTTAACGACCATCTGTTTACATGTATTTGGTTCTTCTAATTTCCTAAAGTATGCTTTTTGTAGGATACCTTCCCTACTATAAAACATCTCTAATAGTACAGCACAAAAACATTGAATTGAATAAAAAATGATCATAAAACATTTCATTTAAAAGTGATTTTCAGTTCACAATTTATGATGATGTACTTCCAAACTCTGCTCATACTCAATATCTTCAACGATAGAAAGAACATGAGGTTATAACCATACACATCAGTTCACAATGCAGTAGGAACATACCACCTTGTAACAGATGTTGCTGTTGTTGTTGACGGTGGGCTTCATTTTTTTCAGTTAATGCGTTATTTGCTACAGCCAATTGACAGTTGCATTCGTTTAATGTGCGTATAACATGTTGAGACAATTTCTTTTTTTTTTTAAATAAAATAATAAAAAAAAAACAAATACAAACAACATTCAGACAATGCAATAAATGCACACCCTCTCGATTAATTATCTATCCACCATTTCTTGTTGTTTATATTTTTAATAGGGCGGAAGCTATTTGCAATTTTAAGAATTTTTGATCCTTTAGTTTACGTCCTATTCGGATGCTACAAGTACGAAGATATTTTAAAGAAAATTAATACGCTGACTCACGTATGCTCAAGGACAAAGCCTATATTGATTATAGATAGGATCGGTCCATAATTGGACCTATCGCCCATTTCGACTATATTTCCGATTTTCTCTTAAATACCCCTAACATTAGGTAACATCAAAATGTCTTACCGTTTTATCAATTTATAGACAAATGTTGCCAAAAGTCCATTTCAACCCATTCCAAATATTAGTTGGCTTTCAATAACACTGGTGTAAGGTATCATATAGTCGGCATGCCCCACTTTAACTTTCTTACTCGTTTTAACTTAAAATTGTCAATTAAATTTTAGGATTTTCAATTAGTTTCCGAAGTTTTGAAATACTTTTTCTATATAGTGGGGAAATTCAAATGAAGGTTTCTGATTTGCAAATTTCTCTTTAAGGGAATAAACACTAATTGCATTAAAGGAATTAAATATTCTAAAATCCCAAAACTTATTTACCAAATTGTGAAGATTATATGGATTTCATTCTTGCTTAAGGAAGTCGTCAGGGAACGATATTTTTAGAATTTATAGAATATTTGTTAGGTTAAATTACAAACTCAATGAGAATTTCTTGTTCTTGTATCCCAAGTGAAAAAGTTTTGATATAGTCATATATTACCATTGCAATACATAATTATACAGAATTATATGAAATTTTACCTTAAATATATAACTAAATCTTGTTTTATATGGTGCAACATATTACAATATCCAATTACATATTGACCTATATATAGTCACTAGGGCAAGGAGTTCCATGCAAATGCATGTTTTTTCTCGATAGTCCAAAACTAATATGTACTAAGTATTTATCCGAATCATCAAATTTAGAACAAAATGACATCGATTTGAAGTTGCATATTTTTGCATATTTTGTCAAAAATGCATGTTTTTGCATATTTGGTGCCTTTTTAATGCATATTTGTGCATATTTTTCATTTTTAGGAGCATTTTTTATTTTGTAAAAAAATATAAAAAAGAAAAAAATTGATACGTTTTCATATTTTGATTCAATCATAATAAACACTCTTAAAAACCTTATTGACCTATCGAAAATCTTCGAGTTCTGTGTCTAATTTGCAAAACAACTAACTTAAATATATTTTTAAGTTTTAAAGTGCATTATTTTTGCAAAAATAATAGTTTTTAGTGCATATTTCTTATATTTTTAATGCATATTTTTCATTTTTAGCCGCATATTTTAGGCGCATATTTTCCATTTTTAAGTGCATGAAATTCCTTGCCCTAATAGTCACATATGCCATATATAATTATGTATAATTATATTGTATTATATACCACTATATCTAGTTGGATATGATTATATTATATTCAATACATTTGGATAAGGACAAAATCCGGATAAAATTGTATAGAAATATGTATATTTTTTCGGATATAATTATATATAATACGAAAAGATATATAATTTTTTCCACTAGAGCTAGGAGCTTTATTGAACATTTAAAATATCAAAGGAAAAAACAAAAACAACAACGAAAAATGTACCACAATTTGCTTTGTCATCTTCTACAATACTACTTTCTTGTGTTGACAGATCTAGCAATGTAGTGACATCTTTTTACGTATAACCATCGGTAGAAAATCATATGTTTTATTTATTGTGAATTTTAATCGATGATTTCTGGAATATAATGTACAATATATATTTATATAGAATTGTAAAAACGTTTTAGAAAATATGTATCAACAGAGTTCTAATTATGGACAAATTACCATATATTTTTTGAAGTTGTAAAAAGCCCGGGATTTGAGCTTAAGAATCCTAGGATTCGCATCTCATTTTTATTGGGTAAAAAGAGAGGTAATATTTATTAACTGGAGAGATAACAAAAACGCCAATTTCGATCTACTTCGCAAACGGGAGAGAGTTCCAAAATACTTAGTAGTGAAAAAGCTTCTTTACGAACAATATCTTCGTAATAAAGTTCTTCCTGCTCCTCAATGTAGTAAGAGCTTTTGGTCATTCGTTAAAAGAGTAATAATAAATAATATATTCTTGCCGAAAAGCGATCAACCACAGCCTAAGATAATCTTCCGAGCTTGATCAATTAAAATGGTTATTTTTTTAGTATGTTTGAGGTTAAGACGAAGAATAAACATTTTTTCAAAAGTTATAAAAACATTATTAATTTGTAAATCAGACTAGATCTAGTTTATGCCTTTTTTTTATTATGGAGAGGCTTCATCAGAGATTTTCGATTAGATTGTATTATTGTTTATATTTTATTTTCAGATTGTCTCAATATGATAATTTTTTTTCAACAACCTGTCGGCTCTGGCTGATCTCAAGGTGAATAAGTCATCAGGTCCAGTACTGGTGCTGAATCGGTGCTATTCGACGCTAGCTCGTTTATTGGCTAAACTTTTTAGTGACTCTTAAAGAGTTGGAGTTTTCCACTCGTGCGGCTAACAACCCTAAAATTAATCGCAATATGCTCTGCGCTCCCTACAGTGATGGAGAAAATGTTAATTGTCTAGAGCCTAACTCACTTTTTAATGATAGACAGTAGGTATGGCTTCCGTAGAAGTCGTTCTATAGGAGACTTGTTAGCGTTTTTCTCGGAATGTTGAATTCAGTCCATTCATCGATTTGATGAGAGAAAAGGGGTATATCTCGATATTTCAAAGGCTTTCGATCATGCATGGTGGAAAAATATTTATGTTTTTGGAGCTCATTTCTGAGTCATTAATGATCATCTTAGTTTGCTGGGTAACGAATTTTATTAAAATTAAATTGAAATTTTCGCATTAATTAGGAACCTAAAACTTTATAATCCAAATATCTCAAGAACTATGAAAACGATTCGTCTAGAATTTTCAGTGAATTAAGTACATAAGTACCCGGTGAAAAATGTTCATATACGCTCAAACATGTTCATATATGGTTTATGTATGGACACATATGAACAAATATGAATTTTTTATGAACATATATGGATTTTATATGAACATATATGGAAGTATATGTGATTCCATATATGAAAAAAATTTCATATACAGACATATATGGAAGCATCTGTTATTTCATATATGGAAATGGCACTCATATATGGACAAATATGAAAGTATATGTTATTCAATTTATGCAAAAGGGACTTGTATATGAACATATTTCGAAGAATACATTTTTCCATATATGTAAAAGGAATTCATATTTGGATAAATATGGAATTATATTTATTGCCATGAATAAAAAAAGGAACATATGTAGCGCCTAATTTGAATGTCATACATAAATTTATATCTATCGTACAACCTTATAATAAAGGACAGCAACGTTCGCATGTGTTCGCATATATTTAATAAATGTATATGTTCATATATGTCCATATATGAACATATACTTAGGTGTTACCTCATTTTTCGGATCCATACATATATGGTTGAACCATAAATGTACATATATGGACATTTTTCACCGGGTAGGGATAATTTTTACTCTAACAATATTAAAAGTTTTGTTTTCGTTTTTTATTGATAAACTTCACTTTAAACTTTAAATGGCGCTTTACCGAAACAACATATTGAAATGTGAAGCTTAAACGGGTGGACCGATTTTCGACCATTTTTTTTTTTTTGCTTTGTAGTGGATTATAAAGTGAAGCCCTTAAATTAGAGGCATTTTGAAATTTTTGACTAATTCCTTATTGAAAAATAAAAACTATTATTATTATTTTTCACAATTTGTTAAATACGTTTGGGATTTTAGAATATTTAATTCCTTTAAAAACAATGATTTTTTGGTTTTTGTCTAATTTTTGAATTTACCCTTGTATTATTTTTATGAAAATCAAAAATTTAAAAATCTGACAACGTCAGAGACTTAAGAATTTATTTGTCTGTAAGAAATGTCTTCATTTTTTATTTTCAGGTGCCTTAAAAAAACTGTATAGTGAAATGGTCATTGTTCTCCGAATTAAAAATTTTATTTAAAAATATATGTATATGGTCTTTCTATCACATATTTTTTAATAAACCATTTATCAGCTTTTTATAGCTTATCAAGCTTAGCTTTGGTTTGAACAGTAATTTTTTCCATTAAAAAGCGATGATAAATCAACACACCAAATTGCTTTGAATACATTGTTCTCAAAATCGCAAAGGTAGCGTCACTAAACGGCTGTAAATTGTTCACTAATGTACGAATTGTCATTAAAAATCATATGGATTTTTCATTAGTGGCGCCACCTATGTCTTAGAGTTTGCTAAAAACCGAAAAATTTCAAAACCGCGGTTTCGGTTATTTTTCGGTTTTCTTGTGATATTAATAGAATTGTTTTAAAATAATTAAATATAAAAATATTCTAACTAAATATATGATAATTAAATATGCATATTAATTAAATAGTTTAATACGTCCAAGATATCTTTTCAAATTCGATTGAATTTCTCACTCGAATATTTAAAGGCAATAATGCCATTTCGAAATCTTTCCGGGAGAAGAAATAAACGCGGAAACCCCTTATAAATTAATTTTTTTTCTTTTTTTGGCAACTAAAGTTGTATTTTAAAGAGTTTAAATTTAAAACTTAGCAATTTGTTTAAAACAATATAAAGTTAAAATTTTATAAATTTCGCGGAATACGAAATAAGGCTTTTTGAAAAATACGCGGTAAAAATCTAAACTGAATATGTGAAACTCAATATTTCTTAAACCACTTGACTGTTTGATGCAATTTTTTTCTAAAATTATAAGCCTCAGTTTATGTTATCCGTAATAACAAAGACAAAAAATTCTTTAAAGCAATTTTTAATGAAGAAAATGTTCATTACAATTAAATACAAAATTTTGTAAAATAGGAGCTGAGACTTTTCGAAATTTAAACTTTAATAATATGCAATTTAATTATTTATTTTAATTGGTTAAAGTATTTGTTAAAAACCGACTTATTTTTGTCGGTTTTCGGTTTCGGTTTTGAGGCTTGGAAAACCGCGGTTTCGGTTTCGATTAAAACCGAACAGCAAACTCTACTAGTCTCATCCTACGGACTTTTCAGTCGATGTGTTAATTCGAGGTTTAAACTTTAATTTGGTCATTACTTATATAACAGGTGGTAATAAAATTAATATGTAAAAATTTTATCGTATTCATGCTTTAATTTGTTTTACAACTGAATCTTTGGAACAGAAAATGTTGCTGGTTATATAAGTGCTATCCTAATACTATATTTTTATACACTCCAACCTCCATATGCCACTTTGGGTTGGAGTAAGTAGATCTATTGATGTTTTATTATTGTTATTCTCATTTCGTTTAATTTGTAATGAAATTCGATACAAAATGTTTAAAATTATTTACATTGTTTATGTATATTGTTCGTGCTTCTCCCCCCACCACTGTGTAATGCACAAAATAAAGAATATCTTTTAAAAATACTAAACAATTGGTAGAACTTAAAAAACCCACCATAACATTAATTGTTTTTAAATAGAAGGGGAGAGGAAGTGTTAATGAGTTAAATTTTTAACCGCACATGCCACATGTTTCAGTAATTTCTTTTTCTAATCTTTTACATGTTGTAATATTTTGGTAGTGATCTTTATTTTATAAACATATTTTGTTTGTAATTCGAATCAAGCGTAATCAGAGAGAAGAAAAAACAAAACATTTAAATTTACCAGAACGTATTGTATGACCATATTTTCTGTGGTAGGAGGTCGCCTTAATATAAAAGTGATTTATGAGCGAACATTTTTTGTGTAACGGGCACTTAAAACGGCAGCCCTTTCTTCAAACCTCGTCAGATACTACAAATAAAAAGAATTAAATTATACAGCCTGATAAATTAAGATTTTTTGCATTTTTTCGTCAATTTGATGACTAATTTATATGCGGTTTAATAAACTGATTCCGACACACTTTTCAAAATTGTCGCTACTTATAAATTTTCAGGCTGTAATTATTCACACTGACTTGAATATGAATTCGATGTTATAAATTTTTCTGGGCGGCTTTAGTTTATGCACTGTCGTTAAAAGAAAATTCCAACAATCTTGTTTTAAATTTTTTAAAATTTCTCAATCAGGTCTCACAACTTTAGCATCATATCAGTTGTCGGTTAAAAATTACCATTTTTTTCATAGTCCTTTTTTTGATAGTCCAAAACTAATATGGACTAAAAATTTATCCGAATCATCAAATTTAGAACAAAATGGCATCGATTTGTAATAACATATTTTGACAAAAATGCATGTTTTTGCATATTTTGACTTCAGATGTATATTTGGTGTCTTTTTCATGTTACTTTGTGCTTTTGAAAGCATACTTGTTGATATTTTTAATTTTTTAGGACAAGTAAACAACATACCAAGGTTAAACGTTAACCACAGAAAATTGCTATTTAAAAAAACCGGTTTCGGTTATGGTTTTCTTAAAAAGTTCGGTTAAAACCGTTTTAAAGGAATTAAATGTTCTAAAATCCCAAACGTATTTGACAAATAATCCCTATCCGGTTTCGGTTTTCTTTTGTTATGAATATAAATCTGAACAAATAGGAAAAAAGCTAATAAAAAGCGACCTCCAGAAACAACTACTGAAACCAGCTGAATCTCTTTGCTAAAACGTGATTTAAATTATCTAATTTTACGTCTGATAAATCAAAAAAAAATCCTTTTTGATTTATCAGATAGTGAGACAATCTACTCTTTGGAAAACAGCAGAAATACTATTTATTTTCACTATTTTAAGTCTACTAATATTCAGCAAAAACTTCTACTGATTTTGGCAGGATTGAATGTTATTTGCACTTAACTAAAATTTATTTAAAAAGAACTAAGATTTTTGTAGATTTAACAGTTCTCGTTTCATCATCCCAATCGTACATTTTTTATAAATGGAACCGATTAATTACACAGAAAAAAGTTATTACGTTTTTTGTAGCAACATTCATCTGTCACCCTGTATTTAAAAAATAGTTCCAAACGATTACAAAGGATTTTCGTATCTTTTTTATTTTAGTACCAATAAAAAAATATTATTTTTTTATGTAAAGGTGAACAAAATTTCAGTATCGTTTATTAAAATAATTCTTTAAAAATAAAATGCAGTCGAAATATAGAATTTTCGAACGATTAGCTTAAAAATATGTTTGAAAAAACCGGTTAACCTACAAATAATAACCGGTTTTCGGTTTATTCAAATTTGGAAATTATTCGAAACCGGTCGGTTTTTGGAAATTAAAGAAACCGGTTAACCGGTTTTCGGCTACGGTTTTCGACACTCTATTAAGCACTAAACTCAATTTATTTTAAGGTAAGTTAGCAGGTCTAAGTAGCATTTTTTTATTTCCCGTCTAAAATCAACGTACAGGTTTAATGTGTGTTATTTTTAGTGCTTGTTTTTATGTTTGTATTTGTAATTTTTAACCTCATTTTGTAGGCACATATTTTCGATTTTTAAGTGCATGAAATTCCTTGCCCTAGTAATTAATAATTGTCAGTCATGTGACAAGTTCTTTTCCTTCATTCCTGTGACTGGTTATTTTGACACGTCAAAAAGGGGCAATTGCAATACAAAAGAACCGGTCCAAGGAGTGATCCTCGCCCCAAGGACCGGTCACGTGACGTGTCCGGTGACCGGTTCCTTTCCCACATGGAAGTTACATAAAATTATGGACACTATGTTATGTAGTCATTTGGTTATTGTAAAAACTATACCAAATAAATTTTTTTCATTTATTTTTACTAAGAAGAATGACTTACGAAGTATTAAAATTGGCTGATATTACTTTTGTTATACCCTACACCACTATGTGGTCAGGGTATTATAAGTTTGTGCTGATGTTTGTAACACCAAAAAATATTGGTCGTAGACCCACCTTATAGTATACCGATCGGTTCAGAATTTTTTTTTATTTCGATTTAACGATGTCCGTCTGTCCGTCCGTCCGTCCGTCTGTCTGTCCATGCAATCTTGTGCGCACTCTACAGGTCGCAGCTATTAAGATATTTTGATGAAATTTGGTACGCAGACCTATGCTGGCCCAAGGACGAACAAGTTTGATTTTTTTGAACATCGGTCCATGTTTAGACCTAGTGCCCATATAAGGGTCCTACCAAAATTATATTGTTTATACTCTGCAGGTCGTAAATATTAAGATATTTTGATGAAATTTGGTACACAGACCTATTTTAGCCCAATAACGCAGCCTATTGATTTTGGTGAACATCGGTCCATGTTTAGACCTAGTGCCCATATAAGGGTCCTACCAAAATTATACTGTTTATACGCTGCAGGTCGTAAATATTAAGATATTTTGATGAAATTTGGTACACAGCCCTACATTGGCCCAATAACGCAGCCTATTGATTTTGGTGAACATCGGTCCATGTTTAGACCTAGTGCCCATATAAGGGTCCTACCAAAATTATACTGTTTATACGCTGCAGGTCGTAAATATTAAGATATTTTGATGAAATTTGGTACACAGACCTACATTGGGCCAATAACGCAGCCTATTGATTTTGCTGAACATCGGTCCATGTTTAGACCTAGTGCCCACATAAGGGTCCTACCAAAATTATAATGTTTATACGCTGCAGGTCGCAAATATTAAGATATTTTGATGAAATTTGTTACACAGACCTACATTGGGCCAATAACGCAGCCTATTGATTTTGCTGAACATCGGTCTATGTTTAGACCTAGTGCCCATATAAGGGTCCTACCAAAATTATACTGTTTATACGCTGCAGGTCGCAAATATTATGATATTTTGATGAAATTTGGTACATAGGCCTATGTTGGCGCAAGGACGAAGCCTATTGATTTTGGTGAACATCGGTCCATGTTTAGAACTAGTGCCCATATAAGGGTCCCCCAAAATTATATTGTTTATACGCTGCAGGTCGCAAATATTAAGCTATTTTGATGAAATTTGGTACATAGACCTATGTTGGCCCAAGGACGAAGCCTATTGATTTTGGTGAACATCGGTCCATGTTTAGAACTAGTGCCCATATAAGGCTCCCCCCAAAATTGGCTTGGTTACAAACTGCAGGTCGCAAATATTAAGATATTTTAATGAAATTTGGTGCGCTGACTCACATTATAGAAAATTTTGACATAAGCCCCATTTTAACCCATTCGAATTTCGGATCCAAACAATACACCAGACTGGTGTAGGGTATTGTATAGTCGGCATGCCCGACTTTAACCTTTTTACTCGTTTTCATTTATTTTTACTAACAAGAATGACTTACGAAGTATTAAAATTGGCTGATATTACTTTTGTTTTTAATATAGATTATATGATAATGTTCGGATTTGAAATTTTAATCGGTTGAAAAATTTGTCTATAAACTGTCAACAAATTAGGAAATCAGTAAGAAATTTTAATTTTGTTTAATGTTAGGTGTATTTAAGTGTATATAAGGTGTATATAAGACAAGGGCGGAAATAAAGTCCATATGAGCTCTAGGTTCAAAGATGGGCGAATTACATCCGAAATCTATAGGCATTGTTATTTTTCCGTTATATTGGGCTTCATGCTTAGGTTGCATATGGTGATGATGTTTTGATATTATCGTCGGGTAAATTTGTGAACAGTGTTTCGAATGTTTTAGGTATTTCTTTGAACATGCCCAATCAGAAATCGCCAGTGGTACAAAAAATCAAGTACTGGTATACCACTGGGTAACCATAGTGTTGAAAATAAATGACTGGGGGAGCACTCATTTGGGACGTTTGCCAGCGCTTGCAAAAAGCATTTTTCCAGCATTTGTTTTACAAAAATTTCGGTGGTTTATAAAAAAAACACTGGCAAAGAATGGTCTAAGAGTGATATGCCTAGGTTTGCAACCAGGTTATATCCAGTGCTACCTAGCCAATGCTACCAGTGGTACAAAAACCAATTCACTGGTAGAGCAATGATTTTATAAAAATGCTGATGCTTCGTTAAAAAAGGTTTGTAGTCAGGAGGTTCCAAGTTCAAATCCGGTTGCAAGCAAAAAAATTTTTTTTGAATTTTTTTAATTAAAATTTTTTTTTGTTCTATAAAATCAATTTTTTTGTTTGTGGAAAAGCTCCTTTAAGACCAACTTATTTTTTGCTCTCCCAACGCTGGCATATTAGTTCCAAAAAACTGTTTGCCAGTGCTAGGTTTTTCGCACAGACAGTAGTTGTCCAGCGATTATCACTCATTTATGTGCTTACCCAGTCAGAAATCGCCAGAGGTACAAAAAATCAAGCACTGGCATACCACTGGGTAACCACGGTATTAAAAATAAATGACTGGCAGAACACTCATTTGGGACGCTTTGCCAGCGTTTGCGAAAAGCGTTTTACCTGTATTTGTTTTACAAAAATTTCGGTGGTTTATAAAAAAAACCACTGGCAAAGAATTGGTTTAGAGTGATATGCCAAGGTTTGCAACCAGTGGTTATCCAGTGCTACCTAGCCAATGCTACCATGCGTACAAAAATCAATTCACTGGAAAACCAATGATTTTATAAAAATGCTGACGCTTCGTTAAAAAATTTTTGTAGTCGGAAGGTTTCGAGTTCAAATCCGGTTGCAAGCAAACATTTTTTTTTTTGAATTTTTTTTAATTTAAATTTTTTTTTGTTTTATAAAATCAATTTTTTTGTTTGTGGGAAAGCTCCTTCAAGACCAACTTTTTTTTGCACTCCAAACACTGGCATACTAGTTACTAAAATTGTTTGCCAGTACTAGCATTTTGGCACAGCCAGTAGTTGTCCAGCTATTATCACTCATTTATGTGTTTAGCCATTAAATATTATATGTCTCGTTAGCTCAGTGGGTAGAGCAATCGTCTGCCAATCTGACGGCCTGGGTTCAAATCACGGCAGGGTCAAAAAAATACATATGAACTTTTTTTAAATTTTATTTTGGAAAATATATTTCCAGACCACCTATTTATTGGTTTTGCCAACGTTTAAAAATTTTGTTTCTCCAGTGCTTTTCCGGCGCTTTTTGAACAGTCGGTCCTTTTGTCTAATGATGTTATCATTTTGGGAATGGGAAAGCACTTTTTGCCAGTACTTGTACCACCTGTTAAAGTTCTTTGCCACCGCTTTCCCGTTTGTATTTTTCTGACTGGGTAGCCATCAAATATTATATGTCTCGTTAGCTCAGTGGGTAGAGCAATCGTCTGCCAATCTGACGGCCTGGGTTCAAATCACGGCAGGACCAAAAAAAATACATATGAACTTGCTATTTATTGGTTTTGCCAGCGTTTTGCCAACGTTCAAACATTTTGTTTCTCCAGTGCTTTTCCGTCGCTTTTTGAACAGCCGGTCCTTTTGTGTAATGATGTTATCATTTTGGGAATGGGAAAGCACTTTTTGCCAGTACTTGTACCACCTGTTAAAGTGCTTTGCCATCGCTTTCCCGTTTGTATTTTTCTGACTGGGTGCTCACTATGGTGCTCCAAAAAATTTTTTTCGGAGTTTTTAACCGGGCTACCAATTGGAAATATTTATTTGCGTGTAAAACTACGTCCGCCAAAAAATTAGGATAATCGGTCATCGGGAAGACGTGCCGCATCGGCCCTGAAGTTTGGAACACAGATTACAAGGAGAAAATATGACTTTTTGTGCATTTTATCGAAAACATTGATATTTTAAAACTAATTCGAATTAAAAACACTAAAGAATCGTGATTTAGAGTGAATTCTCATTGTAATAAAGCAATAAAAACTTAAATCGGTTAAAAATCAGCCGAGTTATAACAATTTCCCCAGGCAACTGATGTGTCGCAGGGCACTTAATCAAGAAATTCGGTTTAAAATTTTAAAATTTAATGAAATAATGTACTACAGAAACATTTTTTTATCCTATAAGTTCTAAGAACTCAGATAAGAATTATTTTTTGATATTGCGTTTTGTTAACTAGTTTTAAAATAGAGCCAAAAAGGTCGGACTTCTTAAACACGGTTTTCAAATCTACAATTTAAAATTTTTTTAAAGAAATTTTAAAAAAATCAACGATTGGACTTTAAGGTTTTATTAAGAACATATAAGAGATTATAAACTAAAAAAATTGTAAGAATTCCTTTTTCATTTGGCTGCGGCAGAAATTTTCTTTGAGCGGATTTCGAGAATACAGCGATTTTTAGCATTTTAAAATTGTCTAGCGAAATTTTGGTATTGGACAGTTAATTGAAATAGTTGTTAGATATAAAGGAACGAGTTAGAAAGCCTTTGCAGGATTATACGAGGGTAACTATTTATATCATGTAAAGCTGTTGAAGTAGCAATTATAATTGGTGGGAATGGGCCAAATTGAGGTCTATAAGGGCATCATTCCTTTTTTTTTGGAATTTCGTGGTCCCCGATAACCAAACCTATCCTGTTTGTTAATTTTTTAAAGAACATAAATTTTTTCAAGTTTTTGCAAATTTCATGATCTCCCGCCCTAGAACCCCTCTTTACCCCTCATTTCGAAAATAACTGCCTTTTGACGATCATGCTGTTTTAGACGAAGCGATTTTTATTATTTTTATTTTTTTTTCGTGATCTGCAACTGAAGGCTGCGTTTGAAAAAAATTTCCATTATATTTTTTGCAATAACGTTTTTAAAAATCACTCAAATTGAAAAGTTTTTTTTAGTAAACTTTTAAATGAATGTAAAAAAGTTTCGTATTTTAAATTTTTTCGCTAGATGCTTTTATTCGATGCAAAATTCCAATCGAATTGGAAGTGGCAAAAAACATTGTGAAAACTGTTCAAAACCACCCTCAGTTGCCATATAAAAATAGCTTAGAAACTAAAATTTGACCCGAGTTCTAAAGAAGTTTAAGGACGACTTGGAGATCACTTGGAGTGGAAGAAGAATCCCCACAGTTCAAAGAGAAAAGTCGTTCAAAAAGTGGATTTTTCGGAGTTTTTTGTATGGAAGGTCAAAAAGGGCACTGGCCTAAAAACTTTTAAAGTACAAAAAGTTCCAGACAGGAATGCTGTAAAGAACACGGAAGCAAAACAGTGTGCCAGAAAATTGAAAAAAGAGGTTTTTTTTTGAAAAATTCAATTGCTGCATCATGGACGAGGACTCGATATTTTAGCCGACTTCTCACAGCTTCGAGGCCAGGAATTTTACATTGCAGACTCACGGAAGAATGTGGACGACAAATTTAAGACAAAAAGGCAATTGAAATTTCCTCGAAAATTTCTGGTATGCCAAGCTATCTGAACTTGTGGTGACCACAGGTACAATAAACTCGGAAATTTATATCAAAGAGTGCCTGCAGAAGCGACTAAAGCCTTTTGATAAACAGTATAAAGTGTATACTTTCTTTTCTGCCACCTAGCCTTTTGCCATTACAGCAAAGCGTCGTTTGCCTTCAAGGGTTAATCATTGATGACGATCTACTTATGCTAAAGTTGAAAACAAATGTAAGATGTTAACAATTCAACTAGACTAACATCAACGAAATCTAACAATGCTATTTTTATCCTTTTGTTATAACCGTTTTTTGCTTTGAACTTTAATTCTTAAAGTTTCGCAGCTGGTTCTATTCAACCCTGTGTGTGATAAACACAGATTTATGAATTACAACGAACCGTTAAATTTAAATGTATGTTATTTAAATTATATTTTGCACCGTATATTTGTGTTTTAAGATGAATGAGGGCTATGTATATAAAAGTTATTATTATAAAAATTTTAAACTTAAGTTAAAAAAAGGCATTTAAAAAGCAAAACACCTTAACTATATATTATTTTTTAAACATTATATAATAATATCTCTTTAACTTTCAATAAAAATAATTAGGAACTGTTGATTTTGTATAAGCTTTTTTTGTGCAATATTATTAACGAAATACAAAACTTCTAAATCCATGGCTTACTGTAAAAGCCCATAACTCAAATTCGTATTTTTTTAGAGGAATTTAAAATTTATTTGAATTAAATTTTTATTAAAAAATTTGATTCATACATATTCACAGTTTTTAGATTTTATTTAGATTTTCCTCCTACTCTAAAGAAATAAAAAATCGAGTTAGGATCGTTTAAATTAAGTCATCCAAAAATTTTAACCTTCTTAGAATAGTGCACTACAAATTATTTTTAAATGAGTATTAAGTCTTAGATTTCAAAGTTTACATAAATAAATGATCTAAATATTGTATTTTTTTTTAACTCCTATTTATGTATTCATCTTAATTGTTAATTTGTTGTGTTTTGTTACTAATAAACAGGGCAGCGACTTTCATGTACTTAAAAATCGAAAATATGCGCTTAAAATATGCAGTAAACAATGCAAAATAAGCACTTAAGTGGTAATATGCACTAAAAAGCTCAAAAATATGCACTAATAATCCAAAAATTAACGCTTCAACTAAAAACTTCACTTTATATTTACCGATTTTTTAAAATTATATTTATTACTCGGGAGCGTTTGGTTAAAAATTAAATCCAATATAAATGATTAAGTAGAAGACAACCTGATGTTTTTCTTCTAGTTAAGTGCTTCGTTAAGGTTTGCAAATTCATCTTTTTCTTTATTTTTCATTTAATCTAACTTTTAGTTTTTTAAAAAATAAGAAAAAAATATGCAACTTAATGAAAAATATCCACTAAAAATCATAAAATATGCAAAAATATACACTAGAAATCATAAAATATGCACTTAGAAGCAAAATATGCAAGAACAAATCTATACCATTTTGTTGCAAATTCTTTGATTCGGAAAAGTATTTGGTGAAAATCATTTTTGGATTAATGACTACAAACATGAATTTGTATGAAAGTCACT
Source organism: Leucophora obtusa (assembly GCA_949987735.1). Classification (NCBI taxonomy): domain Eukaryota; kingdom Metazoa; phylum Arthropoda; class Insecta; order Diptera; family Anthomyiidae; genus Leucophora; species Leucophora obtusa. Next base: position 180,206,220 of record OX465296.1, read on the forward strand.
GCCCTACTAATAAACGATAAAACCTACAAAAATGGGGATTTTTGACGAAAAAATTATGAAATAAAACTATTACTCGAGTAATTTAAAATCTGACACGATTAATCAAGTTACTCGAATAATTTTAAAACCTTTCACGATTAATCGAGTAAGTTCAAAACCTGAAAATCGACTTACTCGGTTACTCGAACAAAGCCAAATCCGAGTATTTTGAATACCCTAATTTATAGAGTTTACATACAAAATGTACTTACCAAGATTTTTTCTGTAATTTGTTTTTGGGACAAGCCTTAAAAGAATATTTTACTTTTAAATGATCTTCATTTGGGCGGTAAAACAGATTTTTAAGCTAAAATTAACTGACTTTTCATTTATTTCTACTGAGGTATATTATTTAAAGTACACTTAAATAAAATAAATCTGGAAATATGTTCTTCATCATGAGAGATGTGTAACTTTATTAATTTTTTTAAAAATTATATTTGAAATTAGCAGTAAAATTAAATTTAACAAATAACTTCTTAATTAAATTTATGAGTATACAATGATGTAAATTACAACTAAAGCAATAATTACACTGATCTACAATGAATGTAAGAAAAAATATACACAGAACATTCATTCCATTAACTAACTGCCACCACCTAAAATGGCTGATATGCTAAAACCTTTCTTCTTATGGTTGGAATTGTTGGCATTAGCATTGCTGCTGCTGTTGTTGCTATTGTGGTGGTTGATGTTGTTGTTGGTGCTGTTGCATGACGGTGATTGGGATAATGTATCAACGGTTGAATTAGTAGTAGCAGACATTGGTGTTGGTGTTGTAACCGGTGTTGTTGGACGAACATCGTCTTGTATTAATGATGAATCGGATGAAGAAAGATCGGCATCGTTTGTAAAATATTCTGAGGTGGTATTTGAGTTAATGGCAGTAACACGATTTGGCAATTCACTATCACCACCACCACCACCACTACGACTAGTACCAGCAGCAGCGGCAGCAATATAACCATTGGAAAGACATATAGTTTGTTGTAGCTCCATAATATTATGTGGTGAAGGCTGTGGTAGTAATGATGATGATGATGGTGGTGGTGGTTGAGAAGTTGTTGCATGTGTTGGTAATGTAGCTGCAACTAATGCCTCATGTTGTGCTGCTACAGCATAAACATGTTGTGGATAGAGAGGTTGGGGACGTGCAAAATATGAACATGCTAAATCGACCAGTGAAGGTCGTAACAACGATTGCATGTTTTGTTGGAAATGATGCATGAATGCAACGGATGTTGCATTACAAGTACTACTACCATTATTGCCAATAGCAATTGGCTGTTGTTGTTGGTGCTGCTGTTGTTGAAATATGTTGCCCGCATTGTTAACATATTCCATTGACAACATGTTGTTGTGGTCGTTTCTTGAACTGGTTTCATTTGGATTTACACCATCTAAAGAACAAGCCGAACCATTTGAGCGTAAACGTTTAATTTGTGATGATGTTGCTGTTGAATCTACATCCACAATGATATGATCATTAAAGAATGCCGTCACTGGTTTATCCGAACAAATTGATGATCCCGACTCACTGATTGCGGTAGTCAATGGTTTTGTTGGAGACATGATATCGTGTTGTTGCTGTTGTTGCTCATCAGCAGTAGGTGATGAAGACATTTTGCGTTTACAACGAGATTGACCAGTTTCACGAAACCCTTTGGCAAAAGGATTATTATCGATTTTCAGTTTAGTAATACGATCATTCTGTAAGGAAAGAAATAATAAAACAAACAAAAATATTAATTAAGATGATGTTGGGAGAAATTACAAAAAAAAAAGAAATACTAAATAACTTTTACCAGCACCTATGCAAATCGCTCACCTACTGTTAAGTGCTCTCTCACTGGCTCTTTCTGACATTTCAAGCAGTTAAATTGCAGTTAGGTTAGGTAACTTATCTAAAAGAAAGCTTATTTTAACACTATTTAAAGTTATCTTAAGGAAAATTTTACTCTTGGTTAAGGTAGCGAAGTTGGTCTTCAACCTTAATCACGAATAAAACTTGTATTAAAATTACTCTGAATAGTCTTAAATAGAGCGTACTTTTAGATAAGTTAGCCGACTTTAGAGGGCAAAGTATTTTGGTTAAATTTTTTCGTATTATGCATATTTATTATTCATTTACATTTAACCTTTACGCTTCTAAGAAAACTTCTTGAAATGTCGGACATAGTCAGTTAACAGATATAGAGATGCATGCATACTCTTGATATTCTATTTAGGCTCGTTCCTTTTACTTAGGCTTTCAATTTATTATAATACCATAGATGGCGCCCAATATGGAGGGCGATTTGAGTAATCATAATTGGATACACTTGTTACTTGTTACTCGGGTTGTTTGATTCACTCAATATGAATATAGTTTCTAATTTCAAAACTTGTATATGGATACTAATATGGCTTTTAATTTGAAAAAAATTTAATGTGATTATTATTATTGTACACTAATAGAAAAAAGTCCGTAAAAAATTTAGTTAAAACTATTAAAAATTAGTTAAAAATGATGCTGCAGAAAAAAACTGCTAAATTAGCAGGTTATTTTTGCTATATATTAGTAATATAGGAAAAACAAAAATAAAACTGCTAAATATACGGAAATTTAGTTATATTTGAGCTAAATTTTTGTAAATGGAGAATAACAAATTAACCTGCTATAGTAGCCTTTTTCTAAGTTTTTTTTTCGATTTTTTTTAAATGCAAATAAAAATCAAGCCTTTTGAAAACTGCAGTTTACAATTTTTTAGCAAATATTTCTGCTGATTTTAGCAGAATAGACAGCTATTTGCATTCAACTAAATTTAGCTTAAAAATAGCATAAATTTTGTAGATTTAACAGTTTATTTATGCTATTTTTAGTCTACAAATATTTAGCAAAATTTTCTGCAGATTTTACAGTGCATTTTAAATTAACGAAAAGTTAACTTAAATATAACTTATATTCTGTAAATTTAACAGTTTTATTTTTGCTGTTCTTATTTTACAGTGGAATTTGCCATTTTAAATTAACTAAAAGATAAATTAAATATAATTTATATTCTGTAAATTTAACAGTTTATTTTTGATGTTCTTATTTTACTATTGTAGTATTTAGCAAAAAAATCTGCTAATTTTAGCAACATCATTTTTAACTAATTTCTAATTGCTTTTTCTGCTATTTTTACAGATTTATTTCTATGAGTGTAGCCGTAAATGAACAACAAAAAAATCGAAATCAATCAATCGTAGTTAAAATAAATTCATTCATGCCCACTTTGCATCAATCCGTCAGCAGTTGGACAGACTACACTTCAAGTTCTTCCTCTCTCTTTAATACTCCACCTAACCATAACCATGGGTGTTCAGTTTTGCCAAAACCACTTAAGTTAGTTAATTATTTAATTTTTTCAAGTCTACGAAAGAAAAACATACAAGAAGAACGAAACAAAATGAAATGAAAACAAAGACACAGCAGTTGTCTCTAAAAACCAAATTAGCTTGTAACGCCCTGAACATCCTTTATATTCCAAACTCTTGGCTACACAGTTATAGGAAGTATGTATATTTTAGTGATTGCCAAAAACTTCTTAGTCATCGTAGCTAGTTAGCCAGTAGATGGATACTCTCAACAACAAACATGTCAAAAATGAATCACTAAACTCGAGAATGAGTGGCATAATTTGATCACTTGCTGTGTTTTTGTTTTCAAAAATAAATTTTAGGCTATGTCTATGTAGCTAACTATCCTAGCTGGATGACTGGGTGACTCAATATAAATTGGACGAATGTGCGTTAAGTCGTCGCCAGTCTGATGATCATGATGATAATTTATTTCTTGTCTAATTAGCAAGATCAGTGTTGAAAATAGAAAATTATCACAATGTTTCAAAAGAGAAAACTGATTTGTTTTTGCAGCATTCAAAGATTTGCAGTTTATTAAGTTTATTAATGCTGAGTAAACCAAATCGTAAATTGCACAGGTCCTATTTGATTTCTAGGACGTTTACTATAGGAAAAATTCATAAGTTTTGTTTTGCGAATTAAAACCCCTAAAAATCTCTAAAAATTTTATCCAATTAAAAATCTTCGGAATTTCAGGAATCTCTCTATTAAAAGCCCCTTAAAAATATAAGGGGGGGGGGGGGAAGAAATATTTTTCCCAACCGTTTTCCAGAGCAATACATGTATTCCAGATTAGTACTCCAAACTGCGTAGCGATTTTTTTCCCTTTTGTATTATGCATTAGGGGAAAGAAGTGCAAAATGCATTCATAAATTGCATTTGAATTGTACATGAATTTTCGAAAAGAAGAGTCTGATTTTGGATTACAAATCGTAAAGTTGGAAATTGCAGTTTTTATATGCTTTTTAGAGTTTTGAAATGGTGAACCAACTTTAGGAAATGTGTCTCTTCAAAATTTGCGACTTTTGGCATTTTTTTAATTTTAAAGATCTAAAATGTGGGAATGTCTATATTCATTCTCACTGTTAACAATATGAAAAAAATTGGATGACAAGAGTTAAGATTCTTTTATGGACAGAACGATATACAATTGTTATACACAAGTATCCCATATCGTAAGTATACTTAACATGCAGAACCCGAAATGGAATACATCCCAGCAAAATTTTTTTGAACTAGTTGCCTTTGAATCTGTTCTAGAATAGGTGTTGTTACCACCGGTTCCGTGGAACAGAACTGATTCCTGGAAGTCAAAATGGAAGGCTTCACTGTCGCAGAACCAGTTCTATAACTGGTTCTAGAACCGGTTCCAAAGCAACCTGTTCTTGTTTGGAGGAACAGAACTTGTTGCATTTGGGACAAACTCAAACAAAAATCACCGATGATAGAACATAAATTGGAATAGGTTGCATGCAAGTACAAGTTGTTCTACAACCAGTTCTATGCATCCGACAATTTTGCTGGGATAGTATGGAATTACACAATTTTCTTAAGGGTGGTAAAAATTGTATCAAGAGCAATTCACACGTTGTCTACCCCTATCTACACTAATAGGCAAAAGTCTATAGAAAATTAAGTTAAAACTACAAAAAATTTGTTAAAAATGAGCTTGAAGAGATAATTGGTGAAGTTATCAGATTATTTTTGCCAAATATTAGTAAGATTGGAACAGCAGAAATAAAACTGTTAAATATTCAGAATTTTAGTTAGATTTTAGTTAATAGTAATAATAATAAAATAACAAATTATAGCAGGTTATAAGCAGCAAAAAATTTTGCTAAATAATTAGTAGATTAAAGAATCACAAAAAATTTAACTTTTTGAAATTTTTTTTTTTAATTTTTTTAATGCAAATAAAAATCTAGCCTTCCGAAATCAGCAATTTACTATTTTTTAAGCAAATATTTCTATTGATTTTATCAGGATAGACTGCTATTTGCATTCAACTAAATTTAGCTTAAAATAAAATTTTTTTTTTTTGTAGAAATAACAGTTTTTGCTATTTTTTGTCTACTAAGTAATATTTAGTAAAATTTTCTGTAGATTTGACAATATAATTAGTCATTTTTAATTAACTAAAAGTTAATTCAAATGTAACTATAATTCTGCAAATTTAACAGTTTTATATTTGCTTTTCTTTGTTTATTTAGCAAAAAATCTGCTAATTTTATAGCATTTTTAATAGCTTTTTCTGCTATTTTTACAGGTTTATTTGCATGGGTTTAGTGAAACCATTCGTAAGCTACTAACTCTCTTAATTCCTTGCTAAGTAAAAACCCAGGTAGAAAAATTAAAATGGCACAATATCGGCCCGGTATTGGAGACGGTAGTACTTTTACTGTACTGGCATGTTGTCATGTCATGTTGTCGAAATGATTACACCAATAAATATGGTGCGCAACCTTGGGATTTTCTTTTTGTATTATTATCCCAGTACATTTAATAACAACTTAGTAGTTTGCCAATACTTTACTGTCCTTCAACTGTTCTTTTATTGTACGGCACAGATTTTTAATGTATTCTTTAGAAATTTCACAAGAAAATAATGGCTATCTCTCTTAAATAATTGCGTAATATATGTAAAAATACGTAAAATTAATAAAAGTGTTAATTTTAATAAATTAAAACAAGGTCATTAACTTTCAGAAAACAGCACTGGCGAAGCACGTTTTAAGTAGTACCGGCATTTCGAAAAAACAGTGCTGTCCCAGCTGTCCCATACAAACATTTAGGCATTTTTTTTCTCCCACTTTTAAATGGGTACCCCGTGGAGGCCTTCTTCGTAAGCTTGAGAAGTTTTGTTATTAAAAATTTATCCCTGTTTTTAGAAAGCGAGCGAAAATATTTCGTCAGAGTAATTGTGTGTATTTTGTTATTGTACGAAATCATTCCGGCCGCTTTGTAAAAATATGTAAATGATTTTTATCAACTTACCTGGTAAGCTGTTACGGCAACAAATTCTGTTTCGGGGAAAACAAATGCCTGTTGTGGAGCCCAAGGTATTTGGGCCAAATCGGAGGTACGAATCACATGAACGCGTGGTTGATATTTGTGCATACTAGCTAAAACGATCTAGAAAATTAAAAACGTAAATTTATAAGAATTTTACAATTAGATGAAGATCAAATATGACAAATTCCAAATAGAATTCATAATTTATTTTACAACAAATAGCGAAAAAACTTATGAAAAAAACTTTCCTGGAACCAATGGTTGACAATCAATGCATTTTTAAGTGCTAACAAGCACTATCATCAGATTGTCTTTATTGGGTGCTCCCTAGGTAGATTTTAGTTTTTGTATTTACCTTAACTCCAAAGTGAAAAACGTTACGAGAAGTAAACTCAACATTTTTACTTAACATTTTTACTTAATTTTATGTATTGCAACGAAAATTACATGCTTTTTAAAAATTATTATGTTTCTCTATGTTATAGTTGTTGCTATAACTAAAGTTCCTTTAGTAGTAAAGCAAGTGTTTGTATGTTTTGTTTAAACATTCAAGATTTTAATTCTATTTATAGTGATTAGAACGCAAGCAAAGAACTTTTTTTTCACAACGTTTATTTATTTTTTACTTTTATTTCACTAACATGTTGCAATTAAGGAATATTACTTAACAATTTGGACTGTATCTTGTCTGTGAAGTGTTTTACCATAGATTTTAGTTGATCTGAAGATTTTTACAGGGAGTATTATTTTTTTAGGTTTTAAAATCAAATATAACAAATTCCAAATATCTACATTATAACCTAGAGAGAACGCCATTAAGACAATCTGATTATAGTGCTTGGTAGCACTTGAAAATGCATTAATTGTCAGCAATTGGTCATAGGAAGTGTTTTTCATAAGTTTTTTGTTTATTTTTTGTAAAATAAATTGTGAATTCTATTTGGAATTTGTCATATTGGTCTTAAAACCGAACAAAAATAACACTCATTGCAACAATCTTCAGATCAACTAAAATCTACGCTATAATATTTATAAGAATTTTAAGAATTTACACCGGTTAAGAAATTGGAGAAAATATAAGGTTTTCCAATATGGGCGAGTAGATGTTTAAATTTAATTAAACAAGTTGCGTGTCTATCAACTTGAAAGGTCTATCAATGACATTACACGCAGAGAAAAGATATCGTTGCAATATGATCACAGCTACCAAGCTATGATCAATATTGGCATACATGGTTGTTGCAATCAAATTATTAATGTATTAATCATACTTTACAAATGATATGGTTACCTATAATCATTTCAAAGTTAAAATCACTCTTTTTTTCGGCTATCATATTATTTTCTCGTCTACAATCATATTATATCTGGACAATCATATTCCTCTCTTCGAATTACAATCATATTATTATTTGAGTTGAGAGAGAACATATTCACAATCATTGATATAATTTCGAAAACCATGAGATGATCAGTATATTTTTTTAAGAGCGTCATCTATCAGTTAGCGTTAGTCTTGTTTAAGATTTTGTGAAAAGAAGTTGTAAGAAGCACTAAAATACATATTATAGTATTAAAAAAAAGACTTAAAAAATAAAAAAAATAAATTATTGGTATTCATTTTAATAGCGACATTGTTTTTGAAGAAAGAACTCGCTCTACCCAAGAAGTCTAAAAAGATATAGATTTTCGAGCAATCCTCAAATAAAATTATTGTTTATTATGTAATAAAGTGTGTAGTGCTATAAATTAAATAAAAAAGTATTTTTTTTTAATTTTTTGTACGCACGTAGCAAAAATATTGTTTCAGAGCGTCTATAATAAATAGTGTGATGGATTTTAGATTTGTACAAAAATAAAAGTGAAGAAAAGTGCAAAGTTAAAAAAAAATGTAAGTGGCACTACGAAATGATCATAATATATTCGTACTGATTATATTATGTTCCTGATGATCATAATATGATCCGAAATGATCATAATATTTTCGTACTGATCATATTATGTTCCTGATGATTATAATATGATCCCAAATGATCAAAAAAATTTCTTCATTACCATAAAATGATAATGAGGAAAATATTATGATCACTAGGAATACAATATGATCACTGAGAACATGTTATGATCATTTCGGATACATTGTAAAATTTTATTTTAACAATATTTTTCTACGCGCTGTTATCAGATGTTTTCATAATTTACTTTTAGTTAGTTATAATATGATACCTAAAATTAATTTAAATTATTTAAGTTTGTAAATTAGTCATTGAATAAATAATTGTACTATTTTGAACAAAACAAATCGTGAACAGCTTTTTCACTCACCTTCAAGAGATTGCTAGGAAAATACTATAGGGATCATAGTATGATATACAGGATAATATTGCGATCAGTTTGGAATCATAATGTTGTAATTAAGGGATCATATTATGATAGAAAAAGGTATTTCATAATATGATTGTTGCAATCGAAAACCCAAAAATATATGATGCTCTTCGAATATGGTCATCCCAACAATGTTTTTTCTTTGCGTGTATATGTGGAATATGACGTTGTTCAAATGGTAGTCCTGACTTTGTTGGCTGTAGCGCATCCGAAAGATGCAGTTTTCTGTAACTCTGGCGATGACTTTGAGGTCACCGCTCGTTGATTTTAAAAATTACCACTCAAAATTAGTTAAAGTTCTGAGTATTTTTAGTATTGTATTAAAAGAAGGTAACTAAAATCTTTGTCTAAATAATTTTTTTAACTAAAAATTTGTTAAAAATTAGTCAAATCGATTTTAAACCCGTTTGATAGATTTTTCTACTGACGTATTATTTTAAGTGTACTTCAAGATAAAAATCTAATCTGATATTTTCATATTTGATTTCATTTGTTGCTTCAAAATGGTTAGGCAATACAATTGTTTCCTGGGCATCACCACATTTTGGTCTGCATTAAAAACCATAATAGCTGGGTAACTCAGACAGACGCATTATACACAGTAAATGAAATCAACAAGTACTGATTTATGAAAGGGGTTATCAAATACAGGCAGGAAAACGGATAAAATTCAGGAGAGAAAATTTCAATTATCGATGCAATAGGTACAGTGAAATATATAATTAAGGGTAATAGAAAGTGGGTCGCGGTCCAATATTTTTGGTAGTGTCCCAGCAAAAAATTTTTAGTATTTTGGAAGCAGTAAAAATACGAAGCGCTTAAAAACGCGCTACAAATTCTGCTTTACAGAGTTGCGCCACTTTATACGTATACAATACACAAAAAATTTTACAATTTGATGTATACCCTGCAAAACTACTTTCAACGAAGCAAATCGTAAGCAAGTTATTTAAAAAATTATAGTGCTACGCTATTCCCTTGCGACGAAGCAGATTGTAAGGGAGTAAAATAAAATGTAAGTTATGCAAAGATTAATGCGCATGAAATCTGAGTCATCTCAATCGCGTTTTACCCTTCTTTAGTAGAGTTTAATATATAGACGCCACATAAACATGAGTCAGTCTGCATTTTGAAGTCGGCAAATGAATGCATTTATTTTCATAAGAAGACGCGTTTAAATGCGCTCAATGAAAATCATGAATTTACTGCATCTTTTCAGCAGCAAAAAAAGCACTTTTTCCAAAAAAAAGTGCATGAATTTATTTGCGGTTAAATGCACTTACGAAAAACATGAATTTACTGCAATTTTTCAGCAGCGAATAATGCGCTTTTTCTCACAAAACAACGTGCTTCCAAGCGGGCCCTTTGTATGGAAAAATCATGCCTTCCGTAAGCAGCTTTGTAAGGAATTAATTTTATTTATTCCCTTACAAAGCTGCATCCAGCGAAGCAGGTTTTTTGCTGGGGTCATACACCAGGGGTCTAATCGCTGCTTTTGATTTCGAACAAGCTAACGTTTCGAACAAAAACCGAATAGCCGAATTACGTCATAGGGTATAAAAACCGTGACCTTGCACTGTCCAAATAATGGTCGCAAATCAGGTTTGGACTATAATAAGATTTAGAATTTGGGAAAAAAAAAATCTTTGTCACACACGTAGTAGAATAGTGTCAGGAGTAAAAGTTAATTTCGCAACTATAAAAATTATAAATTATAAAATTATAGTTTTACTTACATGACCATTATTATCCAATGTATTATTAGTCAACTTGACTTTATTAAATAAAATAGGTTGAGCCTGCCAATGAGCACCAGTGGCAGGACTATCAGGATGCAGACACATGCGTTGGGGTGATTGTGGTTCGGCACCACCAGCTGGTACCCATTGTGAGCCAGAAAACTTATAACGACAATCACCAATTGGAACCATTTCTAATAATATACAATAGTTACTTTCTTCTTCAAGGCCAGACAAAGAAAGTCTCATGGATGGAAACATGCGCCTAGAAAAGAAAGACAAACAACAAATATAATAATAATAACAGTTGAGATAACCAAGATGTTTGTTACATAAATAGACAACTGTTTAAGGAAACCGAATATACATTTTATACAGTATCCTTAGAAAAACAAAGATATTGTCGAAAGAACTAGCCCTAGAAAAAGGAACTCCACATACTATTTATCTTAATATTAATGATGGTGTGTATATCTTACTGTACTGAGAATTGGGGGCGTTACAAATATTTAATTGTGCGTTCATTTTGCGTTTTAAATTGAAACGGATGAGCGTAGGCGATTTACTGTGTAATTAATGTTTTCAGTGTTGACTTAACAAAGAAAAAAAATTCAGTCATTCTTAAATATTTAAACATTTAGGCGCACTGTGTTAAATCTAACAAGAAAATATGAAAAAAAAGAACAGAAATTTATTTATCAAAATTGTAACATTCCTTTCAATGTTCGTAAAAAACATGGACCTAAACATACAATATTTTAAAAAACAAACAAATGTTTTAGTTTCGGTTCCTTCGGTATGATTTTGAATTTTAATTTAATTTTTAGATGGAGGGTTTGTGCATACAAACGAATATGTGCATTTAGTTTTTGTTGAAATTTTGAGTTTGAGGTTTGCAATGCTAACAAGGATTCATTGTTGAACAGCAGGTGGCCACGAGTCTTGGCGCCAATTTAAATTATATATAAATATGTATGTGATTGTGGGTTTGGATTTTTTTCTCTTTTGGCTTACGCTTGAGGACTTAAACATGATTAATTAATTGAATTGTTTTATATTTCATATTGCTATTCCCTATTAAATTTATTTAAATCAATTTTAAACATTAGGTTATGTTTGTTTCTGTGGTAATAGATAAACATAATATTCCAAGAAGTTGTTTGTTTGAATTAAAAAATGTTTTAAAATACGTATAAGATCGAATGTAATTAAATAGATTAAAACCAAAGCATTGCTATTAAATTCACCGTAGAATTGCTTTCTGATTCGATTAAGTGATAACTTTTCGTCCGTGTGTCCTTGTAATCAAACTATAGGTAGCAATTCTGAAGAGCGTTGGGCGAAATTCAATACATAAGATTGTGTAGCAACGAACTCCATTAAAAATGGTTGAAATCGGTCAATGTATTGACCTACTCGTCATAGAAATTTACTTTCTAAGCTTTACCAAACCAAAGTGATTTTAAAGGATTTCTTGCACGGGATCTACATAATTTTTTTATGAATCAGATAACGCGCATTTGCTCTGATCCTTATGGGTTTTTACAAGATTTTGGAGGCCGAAATGTTAAAAAAATAACAAAATTTGTAGTGTGTGGTATTTGCATTATTCAGTACAAATTTGTTGAATGAGTTTCATCAATTCGGAAAGTAGAATTCAAGACCTGATAGACTAACTTCGGATACCTGACTCGGTTAGAGAGCCAAAAGTTTGAGGTGTAAAGTTTCAAGACCATCACATTGCAATTTATTTATTGGCCACTACACTCATAGAAAAAAGTTTGTAGAAAAGTTAGTAAAACTGTTAGTACTTCAACTTAACAAATTTTTAACTAATTTTTAGTTAAAATTTAATTTTTAGTTAATTTTTTTGCTACACCCACATTACTAACTTACAAATTTTTTTGCTATTTTTTTTTGCTGAATTTAGTTACTAATTTTTAACAATAAATTTGCTAACTTTACAGTATTTTGATGAATTTTAGTTACTAATTTTTAACAGAAGATTTGCTAATTTTACAAATTTTTTGTAAACTAAACCACCAATTTTGGAGCGCTTATAAACAGAATGTTAAATGACTCATAAAAATTACTGCATATTTTGAAATCGCCAAAAATAATGCAAAAAGTTTTTTAAATAAAACTAAATTGAAATGGTTGAAAATTTGTCCTACTCATAAAATATCTAAATTATTAAAATTTATGAGAAAAGTTTCTATTTATCCTAATAAATTAATTTTTAAAGATCAAGGTTTATTTTGGACGAACCATTTTAATATGAAAATTGTGATTAAAAGTATCTCTGGGGAGCAAGTAGAGTTTAGGGGATGACCCTAATTTTTTTCCCCCAATATTGTACTTTTTAAGCTTATTTAAAGAAAACGATATTTTTAATCGGCCACAACTTCTTTCCTGTGGGTGGAGCTTTAGAGGTGAAAATGGAAACTCAAATAAATTCGGAAGTACATATCCGATCAGCAAACAATGAAAATCAAAAGAAGGGTCTCTGAAATACATTTTGTTATGGTTAACATATTATTGTAAAATAAATATTACTAAAATTCTGTAAATTTAACAGTTTTTTTTTGCTATTTTTATTAAAATACTATTCAGCAATTTCTTTTGCTAATTTAACAGTTTTTTTTGCTGTTTTTATTTTATTAATATTTAGCTAATATTAGCAGTTTTTTTTGCAGCATCATTTTTAACTAATTTTTAGTAACTTTTTCTGCTATTTTTACGGACTTATTTGTATGAGTGTAGGCTTTCAAATTACAAAATGGTGAATAAAATAAAATAAAAAATAACCCGAAAAATTCGCAATCGTCATTGTACATTCATAGAAATAAATCTGTAAAAATAGCACAAAAAGTTACTAAAAATTAGTTAAAAATGATTCTGCAGAAAAAACTGCTAAAATTAGCAGATTTTTTTGCTAGATACTAGTAAAATAAGAACAGCAAAATTAAAAATTATAAATTTCCAGAATTTTAGTTAACTTTTAGTTAGTCGAAAATAACAAATTGTACTGTGAAATCTGCAGAATATTTTGCTAAATATTAGTAGACTAAAAATAGCAAAAATAAACTGTTATATCTACAAAATTTTTGCTATTTATACCCTACACCACTATGTGGTCAGGGTATTATAAGTTTGTGCTGATGTTTGTAACACCAAAAAATATTGGTCGTAGACCCACCTTATAGTATACCGATCGGCTCAGAATTTTTTTTATTTCGATTTAACGATGTCCGTCTGTCCGTCTGTCCGTCCGTCCGTCTGTCTGTCTGTCCATGCAATCTTGTGCGCACTCTACAGGTCCTATGTTGGCCCAAGGACGAACAAGTTTGATTTTGGTGAACATCGGTCCATGTTTAGACCTAGTGCCCATATAAGGGTTCTACCAAAATTATACTGTTTATACGCTGCAGGTCGTAAATATTAAGATATTTTGATGAAATTTGGTACACAGACCTATATTGGCCCAATAACGCAGCCTATTGATTTTGGTGAACATCGGTCCATGTTTAGACCTAGTGCCCATATAAGGGTCCTACCAAAATTATACTGTTTATACGCTGCAGGTCGCAAATATTAAGATATTTTGATGAAATTTGGTACACAGACCTATATTGGCCCAATAACGCTGCCTATTGATTTTGGTGAACATCGGTCCATGTTTAGACCTAGTGCCCATATAAGGGTCCTACCAAAATTATACTGTTTATACGCTGCAGGTCGCAACATTTTAATGAAAGTTGGTGCGCTGACTCACATTATAGAAAATTTTGACACAAGCCTCATTTGAACCCATTCGAATTTCGGATCCAAACATTAGTTGGCTTTTAACCAGACTGGTGTAGGGTATTGTATAGTCGGCATGCCCGACTTTAACCTTTTTACTCGTTTTAAGCTAAATTTTGTTGAATGCAAATAGCAGTCTGTCCTGATAAAATCAGCGGAAATATTTGTTAAAAAATTGTAAACTGCCTTTTTCAAAAGACTCGATTTTTATTTGCATTAAAAAAAATCGAAAAAACACCTCCAAAATTTTAAATTCAACTAGATTTAGCTTAAAAATAGCAAAAATTTTGTATATAATAGTTTATTTTTGCTATTTTTAGTCTACTAATATTTAGTAAAATTTTCTGCTGATTTCATAGTACAATTTGCTATTTTTAACTAACTAAAAGTTAACTTAAATATAACTAAAATTCTGTAAATTTAGCAGTTTTAATTTTGCTATTCTTATTTTACTAGTATCTAGCAAAAAAATCTGCTAATTTTAGCAGAATCATTTTTAACTAATATTTAGTAACTTTTTCTGCTATTTTTACAGATTTATTTCTATGAATGTACAAAGACGATTGCGAATTTTTCAGGTTCTTTTTTATTTTATTCAACATTTTGTAATTTGAAAGCCTAGTGGCCAATTAATAAATTGCAATATGATGGTCTTGAAACAATTTGTTATTTTCAATTAACTTAAAGTTAACTTAAATATAACTAAAATTCTGTAAACTTAACAGTTTTAATTTTGCTGTTCTTATTTTACTAGTAAGTATTTAGCGGAAAAACTTTTTCTGCTATTTTTACAGATTTATTTCTATGAGTGTAGATTTTGCTTAAACAACACTGAAACCAAAAATCTATTTAACGTGTACCGAGTCCTATCATCAAAAATTTCGAACGAGCGATTTCATTATCAAGAAAATTAATTTGATCACAACTCCAGGAACACACAAAAAATATTAGCTTAAATAATCTAATTAAAGATTTGTTTAAATTAAAATTGTTTTTAAATAAATATTTAATTGAATCAATTAAATCTTTGAATTCTTTATTTGATTCAATTAATCGTACACAATTTTTAGTAATTGATAGTATCGGGGTGCAAAAACAGAGAAAATAGTAATTGTCTGGAACAATTTGATAATTAAACCTGTTTTTTACTTTTTTTGTGTGATATATGGGCCAGTTAATGAAAAAATACCGTAGGAGAACATACCAAAGTCCAGCTTAACAATATTAATCGGAAAACTCTTTAGGGATGATGTACAAATACTGTAATACTTCGTAAGTAAAGTTTTTATGTCCTAAAAATTTTCATTTTGAGAATTATATCCGAGCTGCAAACATTTATCATTTCATAAAACTAAACCTTGACGCTTGGACAAAACCGGCTCCGGTATACCTTGAGTTTAACAACGTCTTACCATAAAAAGTAGCAAACACTAATTAATTCTTATTCATTTAAATATTTTGTATCATTTGATGATATTTTATGATAAAATTAATGATTAATCCCCCTTAATTTCTTAATAAAAGAAAACAAAATAAAACTTGAACTTTAAAAATCTCACAAATAGATTTTAATCTATAATAATTAACAAACATTTTTTTCTACGCTAAATAGTGTTAGAAACATAATACTAAAATTTATAACACTTTAAAATGTATACAATTTTAGTTTATTTTCTTTTCTTTGCTGCTTTCTTGTCAATAATAACAAATTTGTTTAATTAAAAATTCAAATTAAAAGACCCATTTAAATCGCTAAAAAAAGTCACTTGTATACTACCAAAATACAACAAGAATAAGCCAACATAAATCGAAACCAAAACGAAAACGATACTCTTAAAGACTTAAAAGCGCTAAAAATAAGATTTATTTGAAAGATCACAACAAAACGATGCCACTTTGCTATAGCATTAAGAATTAAACAGCAACAAACAGAAGTTATAAGGAATTTATACATTAAATAGATTTTTAGTTTAGAGGTTATAATCGAAATAATAAATTTCCATTGATAAAATTACTAAACAAATAAAAATTTCGAAACTCAAGTAATGGTGCCCATCACAGAGCTGCAACGTGGATAAAAGTAAAGTTGCAGTTCTGAGTTGCTAGAAATGACGCCCAACGTAGAGCCCTTACATTGATAACCCAAGGTTTGTTTCTAAAGTAATCGTCGGTTTAAATTAAATAATGTTGCAGAAATTAACCAGAGATTAGGTCGATTATATTTTCTTTTTTTGTTATTTAAAAAATTTCTGCCAAAAAACGAATTTATACTATAAAACTCTGTCTACCAACAACATCACAAATCATGAATAATGTATGACCACAAAAAAGGCATGAGACGATTTAAAAAGCTGACTTTTTACAACTTCTTCGTTTTTTTATAGTGTGTGAGAAAGTATTTTTAAAATGAAAAATTACAATAAACTTAAAGATACTTTAAATTTGAAATCTTAACGAAACTTAAGACAAACAACAAAATAAAGCCACTTTTTTATTGTGTAGAGGAAACGTCTCTTAAGAATATTGTAAAACAAATTGTTAAATGAAACATTGTTGGAGCGATATTGAAGCCACTAAATTTTCAAGTTATCAGTTGAGAATGATCAACAAAAAAAAAATTCGTTGAAGTTTTAAAGTGTGAAATTGTTCGTATTTAACGTTACCATTTCATTACATGCTGGGTGTATTGTCAACGATCACAGATCATCATTATCTATATAATCAAAAAACGGATTTTGTGAACAAAATAGGGTTGCCATTATTTTTAATATGATTTTTTGAATTTCTGGATGTATGTAAAGGTTTATTTAAGAACGCTTTTCTGATTATAAAAGCAAATGACGGGTCAAAATGGTTTTATTAGAAGTAAAGACAGTAAATTTCTATGTTATTGCAATACCATAAAATCATTGACATGAACTCGGCTTTTACAATGATGTCTGATATCAAATGTTTAAGTCTTCTCCACTACAGTGCAATTGATACCATTTTGCATTTCTCTGTAATCGTTTTGACATTTGGTATAATATCATTTATTGCATTTGAAGAAACCGAGTTACGTAGACAGATGACCTTACTCTTTTTTATAGATTTTCTAAGAGGAGCAAGGGTAGATTTTGTAGATGGTGATATAATGTAATGTGTAATTTTGGGATATTTGAATGAGCAACTATGTATGAAAGTATAACTAACACTAGGTATTATAAATGGCGCCCAACATCACACTTTCGAAGTATTTGAATCACTTGAATTCAGATATATTTGCGACAATTACATGAATTGTCAATAAGTGATAGTCAGATTTAGATATGTTAATTTGCATGAGAAATTTTAATATATCCAAATTTAAGCGAAATCGTTGGGGGTTTCGGTAGACAACCTCTCTTGAAGAGATATGGAATGGCTTGGAACTGTTCCGATTCCTAAAAAATCTACGAGATAGATATACATCCTTAATCTACAACACAAGTTGGCAACACTTAAAATCAGTTAAATATTCACCGGCGCCATGGTCTAAATAATCTCACGTTCTCTTACAAAAAGAAAACACACCAAAGCCAAAAGCAAGTGCTACAAAAACATTGTCATAAAATGTTAAAACAAAAAGCTGAAATAATTTTGCTGTTTTTTTTTTTTGATACATCTTAAGAGACTGACAATATTTAACACGTAATTTATAGGTGTTACATAGTTTACGTAACGCTCCTTCTTCATCTGGTTTGCCTCCTTTTTTCTTATCCTTGACTAACAAGATTTATAGATGATAATTTAGCAACTGGACATAAAAATGAAAGAAAGATTTCAAAACAAATTTACCGCATCTCATAAAATAAGGGACAAAAAAAGATATAGTACTATAAACTACAAAGTGAAGGATACATTTAGTTCGTGTAGAAACATGTAGTCACGTCACCAAAGTATCCTACTGAGTTTTCAAGTCATAAATAACATAGACGCCACATTACGTACACATTCCTCGATGGACTGGTGTTTTTTAAGACTGATGATGAAGATGATGATATTTTTAAATCTTCGTGAATTAAAGTAGAGAAAACTTATCATGATTTTAAAATCTTTTCGGTTTATTTCAAAACTAAAAAAAAATGCTGTGATCTTGTTAGCAAGTGATAGAGAATAACAGGTGAAATGCAAATTAGATGAAAAAACAAGTAGATAGCTCGTAGTAATCCTGAAATTTCCATTCTTTAATAGAGATAACCCCTTTCGCTCTATCTCTCTTAGTTTTCGAGATATGAGCCATTTTAAAAATCGGGAGGGAAAGAAATAGCGCCATCTTTAAAACTTCGGATACATTGGTGGCGCCATCTACCGGGTAATAACAGTAACATGAAAATATTATATTTATTTTAAAATTAGTTTTAAATAATTTTAAAAATTTAGACTCAAAATTAGTTAAAGTACTGAGGATTTTTTGTATTGTGTTAAATGAAGATAACTAAAATCTTTGCTCAAATCAGTGTTTCAACTAAAAATTTGTTAAAAATTAGTCAAATCGATGTGAAACCGGCTTGACAGATTTTTCTACTGGCGTATTTTTTTAAGTGCAGACGTTACGTGAAGTTTGTTTTTTTGTTGTTTGTTTGTTCAAAATTAGTCAAATCGATTTGAAACGGCTTTGACAGATTTGTCTACTAACGTAATATTTTAAGTGTATGTATTTAAAAGACACCTCTACTATTAAAATCCCATAATTTTTGATAGGAAAGCGATAAACAACGCCAAACGTAAGTCATGTGATAGTTTGAGATCTTGATAAAAATGTTATTTCAAAAATTATTAAAATTTTAATTCCAGTGTTGCCATATAATGATTTTCCAAAAACAATTTTTGACTTTTCTTTAAAGCACTTTTTGCCAAAAATAATTAAAAATTTAAGGAATATGCTGATTTCGATAAGAATATGTGAAAAAATATATAAGGGAAGAAAAATTCTTCGTTCAGTACATACTTTAAGAAATAAATTGACTGATCGAATCAAGGGGTTTCCGTATTTGTAAAATTGTAGGTATGCAGAAAATGAGTCCATTTTTTATTATTTTCTCTCAACTAGCAAAGAAGCATACAAATTTGAGCAACCAGAACAAAAAATTATTAAAAATGTTGCGAAGGAAATTATTCAAATTTTTTGGAATTTTTTCACAGAAGTTTATATTATTAAAATATAAAAATTAAGTTTTTTTCTATCAAATATTAACGCCTTAAGTACGTACAAAGCTTTAAGTTTTTAATTTGAACTTATTATACCACTACTTGAGGGCGCGACCAAGATATAAAAAATATAAAAAATACAAAAAATCCTTACTGTGAAACCGACCTATCCTTCTATCAAGCTTTGGCAGAAAATTCTTACGGAATCCATTCTTGGCAAAAAATGTGTAAGACAACATACTCCATATCAGAAACGGATTGCAGAAAATTTTAATTATTGACAAAAAATCAAATTTTTAAAAATTGAAATCACCTAGAAATCAAATTAGGGGAGAGTCGTGTACCTTGGTACTTTTGAAAATTCTATGCCAATATCTCTAAGATTAAGATACCCAGTGTAGAAACGGTAATGACATATCATTATTTTTTGGACTACCAGTAATGACACCTACTTACCTTCTGTATTATTTTAAAACATATAATAATGAGTTACTGATAATGACTTATTTTTATCATTATTTCAAAAAGAAAATAATTTTTTAGATTTTTTTGAAAAATTTTTTAAATCTATTTTTAGACTCAATATTTTTTAAACACTGGTAAGGATATATGTAACCACATATTTTTTGATTTTTTGTATGTTGGCGAGTAAGCTTACTTGTGTGCAGCAGGTCAATTGTGTTTTTATCTATTAAATATTACATGTCGATATAGCTCAGATGGTAGAGCTGTTGACTGGCAATCTGTAGACCCAGGTTCGATTCCCGCACCAGTAAATTTGATTTAAAAAAAAATACAATAAAAAATATTTTATTTTATATAATTTATTTTTTAGAAAATCTATTTTTAGACTCATTATTTTTGTCAGTACTGGTAAGCACATAGGTAACGATATATTTTTTGATTTTTCGTATGCTGGTGTGTAACGACAACTCATTATTTTTCGCGACATCGCCATATAAAGGTAATAAGAAATGTAATAACAAAAGTAACTAGTTACCATTACCAAGTATGTAGTTACATAACTACATATCTGGTAATGATTTTCTACACTGGGTAGATGCGCAAAATCTTTAAATGCACAAATGTTAGTGTTGGTGTTGTTATAGAACTTTAATAATTCTTATGCATTTTAAGAAATTACAATTTTTTTAGAAAATCGAAAAAGTTTAAAAATTACAAATTGGCGTGTACCTTGGAACTCGTAAAAAATTAAGGGAATTTCTTTAAAAAAATATTACCCTATAATGAAATTTGTTGCATTTTTTGAAGTAGAGTTTATATCTACTTGAAATGACACAATGCAATTTAATATTTGCATAAAAACATCATTTTTAAAAAATGGCGAAAATCTTAAATCAAAGGTTATTTTGTAGCGAATTAATTTCAAAAAGTACAATTAGCATATGGAGCTTCAATTATTCATGTACTGGAATTTGTTGAATACACAGAAGAGGAAATATTCAAAAGGTTCCAAGGTTTTTTTCTTATTTGTACAATATAGTTAAGAAATTTACTGGTTACTGCATTTAGAAAACGACAAAATTTATATTGATTTAAGCGCTTGTCTTGAAATATCTTGATTATTTTTAAAAAATTAGTTTAAATTTTTTTCAAAAATTTACTTTTGTCGATCCAGGGTACACGCACCCAATTTTAGGGTCTCCTATAGACTTATCTGAAACTCTGAGTAGTTTAAAATGATCATTGGGCAAAATAAAAAACTTCATCGAAGAATACTTTACAGTAAAACATTAACAAAAAAGAGAAAAATGCAAAGTTCCAAGGTACACGCGAACCAAGTTACATGACTTTCCCCTACACTTAAAATATATAATTTAGTTTAGAACTTAAAAAATGCTTTAAAAATTAAATTTTCTTTATGGTTATTAGCCATTCTTAACAGTAATATTTAAAAATTTTCAAAAACCTTTACATTTTTGCGCTATTACAGATATAAATAGGGCAAGGAATTTCATGCACTTTAAAAACGAAAATATGCTCATAAAAAATTCAGCTAAAAGAGAAAAATATGCATTAAAAATACTTATTTTTGCAAATAAAGGGTTCTTCAATAAGAGCGCTACAAAAGTTTTTTAAATAAAACAAAAACGGTTTTGGATATTAATGAAATTCTTTATTCCTGTGAAAGTACGATGCCATTATGTATGGAAATCGATCTCTTTTGCATGGCCACCACGGGCACGCTTGCAGAAGTCCAGACGCTGAACCCAATTTTCGACGGTTTTCAAGCATAAATCGGCCGATATTCGTACGAAGTTCATCAATCGTCGCTGGCTTGTTGGCATAGACCATATATTTGACGTAGCCCCACAGGAAATAGTCCAACGGCGTCAAATCGCACGACCGAGGCGGCTAATCGACTGGACAATTTCGTGAGATAACACTTTCTCCAAACTTGGTTTGCAATAAATTGATTGTGACATTCGCTGTGTGGCTTGTGCCGCCGTCCTGTTGGAACCACATGTCCTCCAAGTCCATATCATCCAATTGGGGCCAAAAATATTCGGTTATCATTGAACGGTAGCGATTCCCATTCACAGTAACGTGCCGGTCTTGATCATCACGGAAGAAGTACGGCCCAATGACGCCGCCGGCCCATAAACCGCATCAAACCGTAATTTTTTCGGGATGCAATGATGACTCATGGAGTACGTGTGGATTGCTGTCTGACCAATAACGCATATTTTGTTTGTTGACGAAGCCATTCATTATGACGACCATAAATTGGACGTAGCGCTCTTTACGTTGAGGCCACTGACTCCAAATTTCGGTAGTAAATTTTAATAATTTCGACTCGTTGGTGGCTCGTATATCTTTCCATCTTGAAATGGCAAACCTTACTGAAGAGAAATGTCAAAAGAGCGGCAAGAAATATGGCGTCGTTTGCTGTCCCTGTCTTTCTACTTTTGTAGCGTCCCTGTAGAAGAACCCTTTATGTTATTTTTCAAATAAACACCGAGTTTATTGCTTTTTCTTTTTTTTGGGTGAACATGATTTTCAAGAAAGCTTTTTTTTTAATAACAAAAATAAGTTTTTTTGTTTGAATCAAAATATGACAATTTATAAATTTTTTCATTTTTGCCAATTTAAAAAATGTTACTAAAAAATGAAAAATATGCAAAAATGTGCATTAAAAAGCTTAAAATAAACAAAAACATGCATTTTTGACAAAATATGCAAAAATATGCAGCTACAAATCGATGCCATTTTGTTCTAAATCTGATAACTCGAATAAATATTTAATACATATTAGTTTTGGACTATCGAGAAAAAACATGCATTTGCATGAAATTCCTTGCCCTAGATATAAATAAGATTTTCTGCCTCTGACTATTTTATAAAACATATTTATATTGAAATTTTCTTTCTTTATCAGTATCAGGCAATTAATGAAAAGTATTTTTGTCTTCTAATTTTTCTGCTAAATTGTCACATAAAGGGTCTGTTCCTTTATGTTACCGCGGCAACCATTCTTACCAAAAAGCGCTCAAAAGAGTGTATTTGTGTTTCACTTTTTACTATTTACTTCGGAAAATTGTAAAAGGGACAACTGGTGCAATGATAAACACATAACATCATTGTGAAAAAAAATTTAAATTTTAATTAAGCAAAGAAATACGCTAAATAAAGCTTCTATATATAAAAATTAACTGAACAACGTCAAAAAAACTTTAAATGCCAAAATATGTGTATCTGTGCGATTTTTCAGGCTAAAACTATACCCAATTTAATTGTTTTCTTTTAAATAAAGTTTTGGGCTAGAAAAGTGATTTTGTGCGTTTCCATGCTTTTGGGCAATTTTGTCATTTAGAGAGAGGATTTTGCGCTTATTCTCATTTTACTGAACTTTACACAAAAAGTAAAAGACCACACTTAACTTAAAGTAACGAGTTTTTCGTAACGGTTATAAATTTCTGTGTAGATAGTTTTTAAGTTTCCCCAGTACCTATTAGGGATGCCAATCGGGATTGATATTTGAAAATCCCGGGATTCGGGATTTTGTATGAAATCCCGGGATCCCGATCTCGGGATTCCGGGATTTTCGGGACTACGGGATTTTTCGGGATCCCGGGATTTTACGGGATTTCGGGATTTTTCGGGATTTCGGGATTTAAATTTTCCTTTATTTGTAGAAATTTTTATGTTATGGAACTAACTTTTTTTATAGAATAAAGCGTTTTATAATTATTTAATAGTTTTTAATCAATAATGTGGTCCATTTTATGAATATTGAAACATCTCAGTCAGAAATTGACAGTGGTACAAAAAATCAAGTACTTGCATACCACTGGGTAACCGCGATGTTAAAAATAAATGACTGGCAGAACACTCATTTGGGACGCTTTGCCAGCGTTTGCAAAAATCGTTTTGCCAGTATTTGTTTTACAAAACATCACGGCAGGGCAAAAAAAAAGATACATATGAACTTTTTTGAAATTTTATTTTGGAAAATATAATTCCAAACCACCTATTTATTGGTTTTGGCAGCGTTTTGCCAAAGTTAAAAATTTTGTTTCTCCAGTACTTTTCCGGCGCTTTTTGAACTGCCGGTCCTTTGGCGTTATCATATTGGAAATGGGAAAGCAATTTTTGTCAGTACTTGTACCGCCTGTTAAAATACCTTGCCATCGCTTTCCCGTTTGTATTTTTCTGGCTGGGATAACATATGAAGGCCTGTCATTAAGTACACTTGCGCCCAGTATTTTGTAAGCAGATTTTAAAACAGATTCGTTGCGATAACCTTGCCCACTAAATCGTGTATTTACAGCAACAAAGTTATTTGGTTATCGTTATCAAATGTTTTCTTGGAAGAATTTTCTGCAAAGTCTTTGCATAGTTTACTCGAATAATCTAATTAATTTATACTTTTACCAATATCTTGGTATCAATTTCTTGTAAATATGAGAAAATTCAAGAAAAAACGTAGGTAATCTAAAATTGCTCACTTTGTTTATTTGCGTTTATATTAATATTAAAAAATAAGAAAATCCCGGGATTTTTGAGAAATAATCCCGGGATTCGGGATTTTGCCAATCCCGAAAATCCCGGGATTTCGGGATTCGGGATTTCCCGTTTGGCATCCCTAGTACCTATACAAAAAAAAACGGAAAAAATTAAACAAAAAAATTTAAAGAAGCCCCCCCCCCCCCCAAAGGAATTCCTAGCTACGTGCATGGCAATAACCCTTCTCCAGAATAAGCTGCCCGATTTCTAATCGGGTTGTTGTAGATATATTAGACAAAGTACTACACAATACTTTGTTTTCTTTTGATATGCACATTAGGGTGTCCCTTAAAAATAGATTTGCTTTTACATCCCCCAGTTTTATTGGAAATGGTCCAAAATGGAAGAAATCGAATTTTTTTTTTGGAAACTTTAACCCGTGCCGAAAGTTGGACGAAAATGGCCCATTTTGGAAAAAAAGGGTATTACATACTATTAAAAATTCCCAAAATTCGAAATTTCGAAAAAATCATTTTTTATTTCATTTATTCATTTAATATAGCCAAAATGATTCAGATATGGAATTTTGACTTCATCGGATATCATTAACCCACTTTAGCCTGGAATCCAAAATGACCCACGAATTTGATAAAAATGCAAAAACGTGTTTTTTTTTTAAATTAATTTTAAAGATTTTTTAAAATTTGCTATTTGCACCACATAATAGTTGATATTAAAGAAAAAAAGTAAATTAGAAAAATGATAATTCGAGTTTGTGCTTGGAGCGACTGCTTTCCAGGACATTCTACAAAAATTGCTCATTTTGTCAAAAATTTAACAAAATTTTAATATTTTCATCAAATTTTACATAGTTTTCGGAAAAATATCACTTAAATTTAGTTAGACTACACTCAAAAAAAAATTTACTTCGGATTAAAGAAAATTTCCTTAATCTAAGTAAAATAAGGGAATGTTTAAGCTCCAAGAAAAAATTTACACAGCAGAAGTATAAATTTTTCCTTAAATTTAGGAAATACAATTTTTTTTATTTGTATTAAAAATAAGTACAAATATACTTTGGATTAGTAAATATGTCAGGAAAACGAAATTTCTTATTTCGTTAAGTTAAGTAAACTTGTCTTTAATATATTTTAGAATCTTGTAAAAACTTTCCCCTATTTAAGGAATATTTCCTTAAATTGAAAACTTTTTGAACGTGAAGTAAATAAAAATTTACTTATTTTAAACACAAAGCTCATATTTATTTCCTTAAACTTATTAGTTTTTACCTCAAATTAAAGAAAATTCCTTTAAAAAAATTACATAATTGAGCCTAGTTTTACTATATAAGAATAAAAAACTTCTTGTAGATAGGTAAGTGCTTCCCAGTTTTAAGTAAATAATATACTCAAATTGAGAATATTTTTACTACGCAAGAGTAAATAACTTTCTTAAAATATGCAAACATTTACTAGTTTCAAGGAAGTAATATACTCAAATTTGGTATATTTTTGCTAAATTATAGTAAAATTGGCTTCATTTTAAGAAAATAATATTCTTAAACTTAGTATATTTTTACTAAGTTAAAAATTTCCTATAAATATGAAAATGTTTCCTAGGTTTAAGGAAATAGTATACTCTAATGTAGTATATTTTTACTACAAAGGAGTAAATAACTTCCTTAAAATATGCAAACGTTTACTAGTTTTAAGGAAATAATATACCCAAATTTTGTATATTTTTACTAAATAACAGTAAAATATTTCCTCTAAGCATGTAAATTAGGCCTAGTTTTAAGAAAATAATATACTTCAGCTGAGTATATTTTTACTATATGAGAGTATAAAATTTCCTATAAATATGAAAATGTTTCCTAGAATTAAGGAAATATTATACTCAAATTTTGTATATTTTTACTACGCAAGAGTAAATAGCTTTCTTAAAATACGCAAACGTTTACTAGTTTTAAGGAAATAATATACCCAAATTTTGTATAAATCGCTAAATAATAATATATATATCAACAATTCTGATAAGGAAATAATTGTATAAAAAGCGCAAAGAAAACGTCAAGATTGACTTTAAACAAACGCTAGTTTTCCCACTAATAGTTAAGTCATTTTTAATTCCGCAAAATGTGTTGAAATATCGCTAGGTTAGACAAGAAAATAGCTAAATTGGCAACAGTGTTACTCAAAGAAATACTTAAATTAAAGAGCGAAAATAACAGTTCATGGAAGAGAACATTCGTCACACAACCATTTTGGGGTTGTTTTCTTTCACCTAGTGTCTACAAATGCAATAAAATGTGTAATGAAATTCGAAAATTAAGCAGAGTATACCCGAAGGGACATTGAGTTTGGAAACAAAAAATATCTAAAGCTGCCCATACATTAAGGAACATTGAGTAGGGAACAAAAAATATCAAAAAATTTTGTAAACACGAATTTCACGATGTCAACACGCACACAAACACACACATTCACAAAAAAATGGGAATTTTTTCACGAATTTTCCCTAATGTATGGGCCGCTAAAAAATTTTGATAAGACACTAGGTTAATGGAATATACTTCCTGGTGTCTTGAAATGCAATAAAATTATAGCAAGCAATTGTCAAAATGATTTCATCTCAAGTGTAGACACTCAATTCCAATTTTATTCCACTGTCATGATATCGCTGACATGCAAGCGGCTCTGCCAATAATACCTGCCATCATATGTCACTTTTCCTTTTAATTTTATAATAAAAAATAACAGAAAATTTGATAAAAAGAAATTTATTATTTGTAGATAAAAATTAGTGGTTGAAAAATGTTGTGTTTTTCGAAGAAAAATGTACGATATTCTTAGCAATGAAATAGTCAAGTGTTTTCCATCACTTTGCAATTGATATCATCTTGATGTTTCTCTGCAATGGTTTTGACATTTCATATCATATAATTTATCGCATTTGAAGACACCAGGTTATAAATATATATGTATTTACTAAAATCAACGAATCAAGGAATTTTACCTTGTACTTGGAAATAGTAAATTTTTCTTTATACCTAGTAAAGATTTTTTCTTTATTTTTAAGGAATTTTTCTTAAATTAGGGAAAATGGTGTATACTTAATTTAAAGACATTTTGTCTTCAATAAAAAGGAAAAAGTTTACCTATTTTAAAAAAAGATAATTTTACCTTGTACTTAAAAATAGTAAATTTTTCTTTATATTAAAGATCTTTTCTTTATTTTATAGAAATTTTCCTTAAATTAAGGAAAATTTCATATTCTTAATTTAAAGAAATTTTGTCTTCAATCAAAAGTTATGTTTTTTTTTGAGTGAACATTTAAGGAAAAATTGCCTTAACTCAATGCTAACATTCATTAATGCAATTATATTTTTCTTTAGTTTGAGGAAGTAATTTCTGAGAGTCTGCTTAAATTTTCAAGTTGTAATTTAAAGAAACTATCCTTAAAATTATATCTTTTATAGCATTAAAAAATATAAAATTATATTCTTGAGTTAATACGAGTATATGTTTTCTTATCTTGTGTAAAAAATGTAACTGATTAAAATAAAACTCTCTACTTAATTAAAGTAAATCCAAAATTATGGACATAAATTAAAGAAGTTATGTCTTTAATACTATTTTTTCGACAACATTTTTTGCTTGCTTGGTTTAAGTATATAAAATCATTACAATAAGAAATTTTTCTTTAAATTTAATAATTTCGTACACATGCAAAGGAATTTCTTACACAATTTAAAAACGAATCAAAAGGGTTCAAATAAGGAAAAAATTTCCCTATTTTAATAAAAAAGGATTTTACGTTGTACTCAGATATAGTAAATTTTTCTTTATATTAAAGATTTTTTTTCTTTATTTTAAAGAAATCTTTCATAAATTGAGGAAAAGTCCGTATCCTTAATTTAAAGACATTTTGTCTTCAATAAAAAGTAAATTTTTCTTTATATTAAAGATTTTTTTCTTTATTTTAAAGAAATCTTTCTTAACTTAAGGAAAATTCCGTATCTTTAATTTAATGATATTTTGTCTTCAGTAAAAAGTTATCCCTTTTTTTGAATGTACATTTAAGGAAAAATTGCCTTAACTCAATGCTAACATTCATTAAACCAATTATATTTTTCTTTAGTTTGAGGAAATAATTTCTGAGACTCTGCTCAAATTTTTAAGTTGTAATTTAAAGAAACTATCTTTAAAATTATATCTTTTATAGCATTAAAAAATATAAAATTATATTCTTGAGTTAATACGAGTATATGTTTCCTTATCTTGTGCAAAAAAATGTAACTGATTTAAATAAAACTCTATACTTAATTTAAGTAAATCCAAAATTATGGACATAAATTAAAGAAGTTATGTCTTTTTATGTCTTTAAAACCATTTTTTCGACAACATTATTTGCTTGCTTGGTTCAAGTATAGAAAATCTTTATAATAAGAAATTTATCATTAAATTTAATAATTTCGTACACATGCAAAGGAATTTCTTACAAAAATTAAAGACAAATCATGAGTGTCAAAATAAGGAAAAAAATTTCTTTATTTTAAGAAAGGAGGATTTTACGTTGTACTTAGAAATAGTAAATTTTTCTTTATACTAAGGATTTTTTCTTTATTTTAAAGAAATTTTTCTTAAGTTAAGGAAAATTCCGTATCCTTAATTTAAAGACATTTTGTCTTTAATAAAAAGTTATACTTTTTTTTGAGTGTATAATTATCTTTACATCTGTTTTAAAAATTTTTAACCCTTAGTGGACTGGGGTCAGAAAAGTCCCATGAGACTTAATATTAATTATGACTACGAGATTGTAAAGCCATTAAATTGATAAAAAAAAATCTCAACTGGATAACAATAATTATTTTATGTAACATAATCCATATGGAGTTAATGTTTATACTTTTGGCCAAAAACGCCCGGAAAAATATCACTTTGAATGAATAAAAAAAAATTTTTCCACTTGATAAAAATTATTATTTTGAGTAACTTGATCCACATAGGGTTAATGTTCTCACTTTTCACAAAAAAGACCCACTAGAAAATTTACAGAATAACATTTATCAGATTTTTATTAAATTGGGAAATGCGATAGAGGGTACAAACTAACGAGCAAGCGCAATTTTCTATAGCCTCAATCTTATTTTTAAGGGTTAAAAAGGTGGGGTCAAAAGTGTCCGTATGTTAATAGCAATTTAAGTTTTGTAATCGTATTAGATTCTAATTAAAAGCTATTTCTAGAGTTGAATTATTGCTTTCTATTTGGAAAGACGTTATTCTGAAAATTTCCAAGTGGGCTTTTTTTGCCGAAAAGTGAAAACATTAACCCTATATGGAGCAAGATACACAAAATAATTTTTATCAAGGGGGAAAAAAGATTTTTTTTATTCATTTGAAGTGATATTTTTCCGAAAATTATTCTGTAAATTTCCTAGTGGGTCGTTTTTAGCCAAAAGTATAAAAATTAACCCCATATGGATCATGTTACATAAAATAATTATTTTTATCCAGTTGAGATTTTTTATCAATTTGATAGCTTTACAATCTCGTAGTCATAATTAATATAAAGTTTCATGGGTCTTTTCTGACCCCAGTCCACAAAGGGTTAAATATTTTTAAACCGATGTAAAGATAATTATAGTCTAACTAAATTTAAGTGATATTTTTAGGAAAACTACCCGAGTAAAAAAGTTTTGATATAATCATATATTATTTTATGTAATTACATATAGTAACTTATAGTTAGATATGGCCACATATGCTTTTAAATTGAAGCATATAGACTTTTATATAGTCATATACTAAATATTTTTGCCTCAAAGATTTTAATATTGAGACATATGTGATTTTATATTATTACATACTGGCCTGCATATAAGTGTATGTGCTATATATAAGTACACAAAGTAATATATAAAAGATATAATTACATATACGTTTATATATAATTTAGTATGACACTATACATAATAATATAAAACTATATATGGAGCCATTTAAGAAATATTATATAATAGGTGTTATATATGATTATATATTGACGCATATGAACCCATATATAACTTAGTATGGTTTCATATCTACAATATTTCATGATTTCTTTTATATATAACGATATAACATTCTTTATAAAATCATCTATAATTACATTGTGAGACAAATGGTAGGGGTCAGTGATCGGGAAGGGTTCAAACTACCGGGGAAAGTTATATCAGTAAAAAAGAAGTTATACGTGTCCCTGCGTTTCGCTGGGTCACCTCTAGGAATCGAGATATATCGATTTGACCTTTGGTGGTCTTTTTTTTACATAACTCGAGAACCACTAGTCCGATTTTGCTCAAACAATTTTAAAAAAAATTAAAAATTACAATTCCTTTAATCTGTTCATATAACGTTTTTCTATATACTCAACAGTTTTGCCGGTAAAAATAAATGTATGAAGAAAAAAATATTTTTTGCCTAAAATATTAAAAAAAAGTAATAAACAAATGGTTATTGATTTTTATGGTAGCGGTAACAAACATTTATTTTTACCGGCAAAACTGTTGAGTATATAGAAAAACGTTATATGAACAGATTAAAGGAATTGTAATTTTTAATTTTTTTAAAATTGTTTGAGCAAAATCGGACTAGTGGTTCTCGAGTTATGTCAAAAAAAGATATATCTCGAGTCCTAGGGGTGACCCAGCGAAACGCCGGGACACGTATAACTTGTTTTTGACCGATATAACATTTCCCGTTGGTTTCATCCCATCCCGATTTTGACTGTCGCATAGTGTTATATATTATCCCACATTAGCAATTTTTTCAAAGTGATTTTATATAAAAATATATGTATAAGGTCCTTTTAAAACCGTATTGTATTAAATGTGGTTCCATATTAAAAATGATTTTGAACTAGTTTTAGATTTTGTAATTACTAGGGATTGGCGCATGACACGATCGTGAGTGAAGTTATTCACAAGTGATCGTGAGTAATAATTACTATACCAAAGTAATTCGCCCGTTAGAGTGAGAATATATAATTCGTATGTGAGCGTGAGTAAGAATATATAACCCGTGCATGATTCGTGTGTGAGTTTATTTTTTGCATCATATGTTTTTTAGTAATTTTTACTGTTTTGCGTAAGAATTTTCTGATTGTGAGTAAGTTTTTAATATACTCATGTCTGCGTGAGTAAGACACGAAATGCTCGTGCTTGAGTAATTTGTTTTTGTTTAGGAGCGTGAGTTAAAATGGCTAACGCGCCCATAAAATTAACAATACTGAAGCTTTAATATGGAATTCTCTATACTATAACGCACACTTGACTGATCTCTTAAATCTTGGTTGTATATCACAATCCTATTAAGTTAAAAATTTCAGAGTTGTTAACCTTATTTTAAAATTACTAAAAACAAAGAAAATTTTTTTCATGTTTAATGCACTGTCATGGTAAATCTGGATAAAAGTAATGGAACATTTATCGAAATTATAGGATATCCAGTAGACCTGGGGGTTAATCATTACATTTTGTAATTAATTACACATTCATTTACACAATTACATGTAATTGTAATTGAAAAAAACTCAATTACAATTACAAATTATTTGTAATTGTAATTCAAAATTCGTAATTCAAAAAAACTCAATTACAATTACAAATTATTTGTAATTGTAATTCAAAAAAGAACAATTACAAGTAATTTGTAATTTGAAAAATGTCAATTACATTTTTTGGGAAAATAAATAATGACAAAAAGCACAAGTTAGGGGTAATCCCAACATGACGTATTCTTTTTATACGCATCCATGCCTATGCAACCTATCCCAGTCAGATTTTTATACAAAATTTTAACAAAAAATACTTTTTAATTCTAAATGTAATTGAAATCACTTTCAATTACAATTACTAGTAATTTGTAATTGAAAATTTTCAATTACAATTGCTTGTAATTTCAATTACAAGTAATTGTAATTGAAATCCCTCAGGTATGATCTCCAGATATTGTATATCTTTTTTTATTTAAAAATATAATTTTGTATATTGTTAGATATGGTCATATATATTATGGTAAAAATATAGGGTTAATATTTAGGTATAATTGTATCAAACTGTGTCCACTTTTATAACATTTTATATAATTTTATACAAAAAGATATAATTTTATGTAATTGGATGAGGACAGATGCAATTGTATCATATTGTATCGAATTGTTTCAAATTGTACCAAATTGTATACAATTGTATACAATTCGATACAATATGATACAATAAGACGTTCTCATTTTTCGGATATAATTATATCTAATTACATAGAAGATTATATATAATTAAATATAACTTTATATGGGCTCCATATCATTTTTTTTTACTTGGGTATGTAAAATTTGATGAAAACATTCAAATTTTGTTAAATTTTTGACAAAATAAGCAATTTTGGTAAAATGTCCTGGAAAGCAGTCGCTCCAAATACAAACTCGAATTATCATTTTTCCAATTTATTTTTTTTCTTTACCCGAGTAAAAATAGTTATATATTGTCATATATAATGTGATTGGGTTATCTCTGACAATGAGTGGAGTCACATTAAGACACATATCATTATATACAACTACATCTGATATTATCTTTTCAATGATTTTTGTTTTGTATGGTAAATTATGTTATTACATATCCCCAAATCTGACTCGATATATAAGTACATAAGCCATATAAAACTAATCAAAATATATGTAGTGATCATTATGATTATATATGGTTCAATACTAAGTTATATAACACTGTATGTGTCGTCATACTAAAAATATATTCTTGTAATTTTATATAACGTTCTATGTAATCCTGTAGAAATTAATATATAGTTCAACATCAAATTTATTGGTCTGCAAATTAAGAGGTAATTACTCCATAGCCAAATAATTTTCACGTGATTTTTTTGCATATAAAATTATGTTAAAAAATGATGCGTACAATTTAGCATTCAACTAAATTTTTATTTTATGTTATGAAATTTGGGGCTTTAAAATTGTTCAAACTATACAAATTTCAATATCAATTTACTAGCTGGTATGCATAAAATCAGACCTACTATCAGACAAAATTATATAAAATCAGATATTTTTATATCGATTTAGATATAATATGATGTCCTGGATATGGACAAATCTCGGATCAAATTGTATCAAATTATATCTAATTTTATATAATTAGACACATATGGATGAAACATTTTTCGGATCAAGCAGTATGTGGTTGTATATGGGGACTTATCAAATAAGATATAATTATATGTGACACCATATTAAGATTTTTACCCGGGTAATATCAACTATTATGTGGTACAAATAGCAATCGACATCTCCAAATTAGGGATTTTAAAAAATCCTTAAAATTAATTAAACAAAAAAACACGTTTTTGCATTTTTATCAAATTTGTGGGTCATATCCGATGAAGTCAAAATTCCATATTTTAATCATTTTGGCTATATTTAAAGAATACATGAAATAAAAAATAATTTTTTTCCAAAGTTTGAAAAATTCAGGTGACATATTATCTACAGCTAAATCTTTAGCATTTCTTGCTTCAAGTTTTTTGGTGATATGGATTTGGTACTCTTCTTCCCCTATATTTCCTTCATTGTATCCTACGCAATTGTCACACTGGTCCTTGCGTGGTTTAAATATATGTAGATATATGTACTCTTATTCTTCATTCTTAAAATATTGCAAAACAGTTTTCTCATTACCGGCACTTGTATGTATGTATTTATGTATTTGGGTTTTCGATTTAAATGCTTCGTCAACATAAATTCTTTTTGTAGTTGATCTACAGTCACTTATGAAGTGATTTTGTGTTTGGTGGTTTTATTTTGTTATATGAAACTTTCTTATCGTTTGGCTTAATCCATAACTGAAATAAATGTTCATCTAAATCAAAAGTTTATAAAACAAATTTTTTCAAAACACGAAATGTTTTACCTCCTTGCAAAAATAATTTAGGCTTGTCGGTGTACGGCGAACTTTTTTTTTTGTGGTACGGTCTAGTGGACAGGGTATAACAAGTTTTGATGTTTGTAACACCAACAAATATTGGACGTAGACCTTTTAGTATACCGATCGACTCAAATTGTTTTGATTTAACGATGTCCGTCCGTCCGTTTGTCTGCCTGTCCATGTGTTGTTGTGTGGATGCTAGAGATCTCAAATATTAAAAAATTTGGATGAAATTTGGTATACACACCTATGTCAGCCCAAGGACAAACTAAATTTCTCCCCAAAATTGGCTTGTTTTTCGAATAAATTCAATTTCAGCGACCCGGTACCCCCTTTCTAAAAATTCTCAAATATCTTTTTGACCATAAGCATTTATATTCCGCTTTAAGAGTTGCAAAAAACCAAAAAAATATTTTTGGCGAAACGCCCTAAATAAATTTTCTTATCACTCTTTGTTGGATAGTTATGTGGTGGTAGGGATACCGATCCCGAAATCCCGATCCCGAAAATCCCGGGATTTCCGATTTTATTATTTGGCATATTTTATCTCTTTTTTTTTTATATGTTTTCATTGTTATATTCGACCTAAATCACATAAATCTAATATCTTATTAAATGTTATTAAAGAACTAATTTTTCCCATTCATAAATAATAGATTAAAATAGATTAGAGATTAAATAAATCTGAATAAAAACCTTATAATAATTTAAAAACTTCTATTCAGTTGTGAAACTTTTGAAAATCGTAATTTAGCTTTAACGGACATGTTTTTATTTATTTTATTGATGATTTGCTAAAATCATAACTTCATGCAAAATAATTTTGTCGACTAAAAACAGCAAATTTTTGTTAAATTAAAAAATCTAACAATCTGCCTTTCGGAAATCATCAGAGGTATGTGCTTAATATTTTTTGTTAGTTGATTTAAAAAAACTAATAATCACTAAATATTTCTGATGATTTCAGCAGAGTAGTTTGTATTTGCATTCAATTAATTTTAGCCAAATATAACTAAAAATTTGTAGATATAGCAGTGTTTTAGCTACTTTTGGTTAAAAAGTTTCTTCAGAGGTAAACTGCAATTTGCTTAAATTTAAGTCATTAGTATATTTCTAATATTTCGGAAATTTAACAATTATTTAGTAAACAAGTTCCGTTGATTTCAGTAGTTTTAATCGCGGAACCTTTTTTGCTAATTTTTGGTAGCTTTTTCTGCTATTTTTATATACTTATTTCTATAAGTGTACTTTCTGTTTAAAGTCAGATTCACAATGCTGTAGTACTCCACTCTGAGTGGATTTTGTTCCTTTCTTTTTTACACTTATATATTTTTTGTATCATGCTATCTCTATTTTACACCCTCAACTCTGCAGCGTGGAGTACTCCAGCATTGTGAATCCGGCTTAATTTGTTTATTTCTTCATACTACAAGAAATAATAAGTAGATTTATAATGAATTATTTAAATTTTTAGAGTTTATTTCAGCTATTTACTTTTAAAATTAAAAATATGACGAAACAAGAAAATCCCGAAACCCCGAAAAATCCCGGGATTCCGGGATTTAAATTTTCAAAATCCCGTTATGTTAGCTAGCCAGGAATGGGATACGATCACCACATCTGTTATATATTTGAAATTGGCTAACGAATTGCGTAAAATGAGTTTTTTTTTTTTTTAGTAAATAGCACTTACGACTTAAAAAGCCGTTTAAAATTGTATTTTTTAAGAATCTTACAATACACCCTAATTTTGTATTTTCGCAATTATTTCGTCAGGGCAGCTAACATACAGCTTTATATACGGAGACGCTTTTGGGCAGTTTCGGATCACTGCGGTAATGTACGGAATCATACATAAGTAATATTTCATTCCAAAATTGTCATATTTCAAAAACTTTAACGCTTTCAAATTCTTAGTTCCTTACACTCATAGAAATAAATCTGTAAGAAAAGCAGAAAAGTTACTAAAAATTAGTTAAAAATGATGCTGCAGAAAAACCTGCTATAGTTAGCAGTTTTTTTTTTTTTGGTAAATACTAGTAAAATAAGAACAGCGAAATTAAAACTGTTAAAGTTACAGAATTTTAGTTATATTTAAGTTAATTTTGAGTTAATTGAAAATAACAAATTGTACTGTAAAATCTGCAGTAAATTTTCCTAAATATTAGTAGACTAAAAACAGCAAAAATAAACTGTTATATCTACAACATTTTTGCTATTTTTAAGCTAAATTTAGTTGAATGCAAATAGCAGTCTATTCTGCTAAAATCAGCAGAAATATTTGCTATAGGAATTGTAAACTGCTGTTTTCGAAAGTCTTGATTTTATTTGCATTTAAAACAAAAATGGAAAAATATGTATCTTCGAAAATTTTAAATTTTTTGTGATTTTTTAGGCTACAAATTATTTAGCAAAATTTTTTGCTGATTTTAGCAGGTTAATTTTCTATTTTCCATTAACATTAATATTTAACAGATTTAATTTTGCTGTTCTTATTTTACTAATATTTATCAAAAAAATCTACTAATTTCAGCAGTTTTTTCTGCAGCATCATTTTTAACTAATTTTTAGTAACTTTTTCTGCTATTTTTACAGATTTATTTCTATTAGTGTACAGATTAGTTAACATTCTTATCTAGTTAATATTCTAACTTCATACCTAAACTACCTGCCCTGCTTAATTCTTAATTTCTGTTTTGAACTTTTTTCTATTCACAATATTGGTATGAAAATTTTTTGAAAATTTCCCAAACTGCATGTTGGTTGTATTTTTGTTTTACTACTCGTATCTTATATTTGTGTGTGAAAAATCTTGTCGCGACATTGTTAATATTACTCTCGCTCATATTGGCAGGCGCCGTCGCTTAATGATCATCTCACTTAAAACGCAATTTTCACAAAGAATTTTCAAGTGCTATGTTCCAATGTCAGCCATGCCGTCAAACTCGTCACTTTAGTTGTTTTGTTGTCTTTCGGTCACTGTGAGTTTTTGTATGAATGTGTTAATGCAATCATAAAATCTATTTTCTCTACAAATTCTATTTGTAAAAAGACAATAAGTTCACAATCAGACACAACCAGCTAAGGGAAGTCTTCTTGAGGCGCGATATTTTTCGAGTTTTTATAACAAAAATGTTGTTTGATGTTTGGTCAAATAAAAGGATATTGCTGGCGCCTAGTTAACACTGCTTATTTTGCCGGTAACTGATTTCTAAATAATCACAAGAACAATAATAACTAGTAGACAAGAATTTTTTGATACCTGATTTGTGATAAGAACGTTGAAAAATCTGTTGTAGGAGTTTAGTAGAGAGCTGAGAAAAACTTACCTTCCACTTTTTGTTATAATCATTTCCGTTCCAATTTGATGAAATTGTTTCCATAGATCGTCATTTTGTAGCGTAACTTTAACGCCTGGCAGTGTTACTCGTGGTGGCATTATCACATGTCTTGGCATTGACATTGGCAGCATGGAGGGAAAAGGATCTGGAAAATAAAATTTGTTTATTTAAAATTTGCGACAAACAGAATTTGATTGTCGATAATAGTGTGTTTCATTTTACACTTACAATGAAGGTATGCCAATGAGTTCTCTGCGATCTTAATGAGATTCGGATATGTGATAGAGAATTTAATTGTTAAGTTAATCGAGTTTGTGTCAGAGTTTTTTCGATATTCGTTATCGTTCGGCTTTAAGGCACATTTCCACGCGAGAGAAAAGTGCTAGAGATAGAGCAGAATACACCTCTAAATAGCTCTATTGTGAATGATTTAAGTAAATTACATTTGCTTTTTGCTCTATATCTAGCAGTTTCTCTCGCGAGTAAATGTGCCTTTAGAATGGCTTTTCCCATAGCGCGTTTCTTTGCAATATTTAAAATATTTCAATTAAATGGCAACCCTGACTCCACAGCACAGGCACTATGGGTATCGAAATTTTTATTTTCTCGAGTTCTTTACCGTTGTGTACAAATGGATCTTAATTTCGTAATTTTCAGACATGTTTTGATATAAGTTACGCACCAAAACATTGGTAATGGGGTGGACCTTTTTCCCGTATTGCCTGGCAATGGGTACCTATTTAATACGTTACTTATATTCTGATACATCAATACTTATGTGGGAGGTATGAAATAATGAGTTACCGATATAGGGATATATCACTTCTTATTTGGAGGTTTTAAAATAATACATTAGTGATATTTTGTTTAATAATAACTTATTAATAAGGGTAAAAATAATAAGTTATATAACTACTTTTTACCCAGAAGTACACTAAGAGAATTATCATCACTTCAGTAATGAATTTCTTCATAGTTTCAATGAAAATTGTCACTGGAACTCGTCCATTGAAACTTTTCATAGAATCTATGAAACAGGTTTCATTAAAGTCAATGTTTATGAAAAGTTCATAAAATTAATGAAACTCTTCATAAAATTAATAGGTCACTCGTCCAATGAATAAATCATTCAGCCAATGAAGAGCTTCATAAAATCTATGAAGCAATTTAATTTACTATTATTTATTATAGTTGGTTGTTGTCGTTGGTACCCAGCAAAATATTGGTAATGACACCTCATTACTATCTGCATTACCAAAAATGATATATCATTACCTTTTGCATTATTTTTTAATATAAAATAATGGCTTCCTAATAACGACCTATTGTATTCATTGTTTCTAAATATAAAATAATGACTTACTCGTAATAGTTTAAATAAGTTCTTTTTACACAGTTAAATTTTATACATTTTTATTTATTATATGTAAATATGTTTTATGTTTAAATTTTTATGACGAGTCCTAAAATTACACACTAGAGAAAACTTAAATTTTTCTGAATGTATTTCCTTAAGCTAATAGTATTTGCTTATCGCCTTATTTTTAAGAATCAAGTAAGCAATCGGATAAACACTTATAATTCAACTTTTTGTAAGCATGTGTGTAACCACTTATTATTCAAAATCTCGTAACTACTTATTTCTCATTTTATCGTAAGCGAGCAGGTAAGCGTGACTACTTATAAAAACGACCACTCCAAACAAAAATAATGAGTTTAGACGCCAAAAAATAAGTTGTGTGGAGCTATGAATTTCTATTATATAACCACTTATTTGGTAATGAAAGATTTTGCTGGGTGACTTGATGCAAAAATTCATTAATATCATAAATTCATTAATAATATTGCGAGGAAGATCTGGCCCGCCTGTGATCGACGTAATACAGGAACGGTCATTGGAATACATCGTTTCTATTTGCGCAATCTGATGGGGAACGGGACATGACGCTTTTGGTAAAAACGTGCGGAGACTGGAACTATCTTATAATGATTTCCGCAGAAGCAGCACGATGAGGATGAGGAGAAGATACCACTCTACCTATTTAGCCTATACCCGGCTTTTGTAAACCGCTGCTGCTGACGGACCTGTCCGACGTGGATGTCGCCAGGATAAGTCTGTTTCTAAGGTAATCCAACAACATTTTCAACAATTTTGTGACTAGGTTGTTTTATAATTCATAACGGAAACAAGTTTTACTGGTCCCACATGACCTATCCCTAAGGCGGATGCCTCTTCTAACCTTTTTAAAATTGGGCTTGATAAGTACCAAAATTATCAGAAATAATTTTAAATAAACTACTACTTTATAAAATGACAAATTAAGAACAGCTTTTAATTATGAAATTATAATATCAATTTCGTAATTAACATTTTAATTGATTTTGTTTGTACCTATCACGAAAATGATAGTATTAAAGACTGCGTTCGATGAAATTAGTGCACGAATAAATTCAAATAATTTTGAACTAGTTGGCATATACGAAAGAAAAAACGTTTTATTAACAGAAATCTGAAATTCCTCCCATTAAACTTTTAATAGTGTCTTCAGCGATTTTTTTGCTTGATGATAACTATTTTCTTGAAAATGTTTTAGTGTTTTCAGCAACCTGTTTTGTACCCTTCATGATCCTATTTACCAGAGCCCAATATCTTTCAATGGGTCTGAGCTCTGGGAAGTTAGGTGGATTTGCATATCTGGATTTGCATACTATATTTCATTAAATAATCGAATTATTTTTTCACGTATTTCTATTTCACAGCACATTTTAAAGCCAATAAGCATCGAATAATTTTAAAACTTGACATGAGGATTTTAACATATTTAGCAAAAGCATCTTGATTACAAAAAAATAAATTTTCAATTTGAAAAAAATTTACAAGTAATAATGTGTGCACTAGTTTCATCGAACGCAGCCTTTAATTACTATAAATTTTATACGATTAATTGAAACAATTAAAAACCTTATTAAACAAAATTAATATGGAGCTTTATATGGTAATATATAACTTAGTGTGATCCATCCGAAAAATGGCCCGATATAATTGTATAAGTTGTTTACAAGTTCTTATCTAATTGCATCAGTTTAGATCTTAACTGATTACATTAATCAGATGAAATTGCATTTGATTTTTACCTGATTTAATTTTATTGGTTTATATCCCAAAGTATCAGTTTAGATCCAAATAGATATATTTGTACACAAACTTTTATAGTTATATCCGACTTTTGACCTGATATAATTATATCAGTTTAAAACTTTGATACAATTGTATAAGGTAAATGTCGGAGACAATTATATTTTATTTATATAAAATTGTATCAAATACGATCTGAACAAATACCATTAGATATAAGCCTATAAAATTGTATCCGATCCAAAATCAAATCAAAAATCGGATACAATTTCAACTGATTAATATATAATTTAATCAGTTAAGATCTAAACTGATACAATTAGATAAAAAAATGATAAACAACCGATATAATTATCTATATCGGGCCATTTTCGGATGAAACTGTATATTTATACAGATATGACTTTGAGTGCAGTTTTTTGTGTGCAGTGTTACTCACACTCTCCAACAATAACAAGTAAAATAATTAATGTTGGGCAATTCGCCTATATGATACCCTACTCCAAAAGATTATTTGCATCATATTTCGGGAAATAGATCAATTTCCGCTGAATGGAATTTCAATTAATATTGCAGTAGATATATGAAATATATAATACTACAAAGTGGGTATGGTCGAATATTTTTGGAAGAAACATCAGCACAAAGTCATTATGGGCTACAATTATATAAAAATGCGTTTCAAAAGTTAAAATCCAGATTTCTCCAATATTCTAACGATTTGGGGTTCCGGGCTTTCTCTTAGATCAGATACTCCAGTTTCCGTTGGTACATTGTTTAATTATCGGCTCTACACTTTTGGAGATAAATCCAAAAGGCGGAAGTGAATATTTTGGCTTTTTCGGTTTTTGGTGGTCTTGCAATTTTTCACATTAAACCTTTAGCTTTCTAGCCAGGCAGGCATCTAAAAAAGGTTGCTATAGGTTAAGCCTTGATTTCCACTTTCGATAAGTATTCAATGCACACAGAGAAAAAGTATGCCATTTTCTAACTGAAATTCGGTTACATCTACTAAAATAGGTTGGTGCAGCTGAATATTGGTTATCACAACAAAATTCGGTTTATTTAACTGAATTTTAGTTGCAATACCCAAAATATTTAGGAATCACATCTGGTTTCACCAACCGAATTTGTTGGTTGTATCAACCAAAATAGGCTTAGCAATTCGGTTGGCAATTTTTTTCCTGTGCGTGATTTTATATCGAAGAATAAAAAAACACAGTGTCGTAATTTTTTTTATGATGAAAATTAAACAATGAAGGTTAAATAAAAGTCGGGTTCAAGAGGCCAAAATGCATTCGAAAAGTTTTAATAGGAGACTTCTCAGCCATTTATGATAACATTTTGAGTCTTTTATGGGTATTGAAATTTTTTCAACAGGCTCATAAGTCTAAATCGTAAAGTAAGAAAACGTATCTGTAAACAAATTAATGTATTAAAAAAAAATTCTACATTATTACTTGACATTTAACTCTATGCTGAAGAAAAAGATAAAAAATCAATATTTTCTATTTGTTATACTCTTTTTATTGATTACCAGATTCGTACGATACTTTTTTACGATACTTCCAAACTAATTTGGGCTTAAGAGTCAATTGTTTTTTCATTTATGACTCTAAAATCTGAGGGCTCTGAAGTTGACCAAATTTTAGAATCTTTTATGAGTCATAATTTTTGAGTGCTCCGAAAAATATTGGCTGAGTTTATGTAAAGAAGTGGGTAAACATAATACAGAGTTGGAAAATATTATTGTGAAAATATCCATGTTGTTCTGGGGATTACGACTGAAACTGTTTCGGCCACAGTCCCAATTTCCAAGACCAAGACCGGGAATTGAGATAATGTCCGTTGAAATTATGTGACGACCTCTAAAAAATACTTTAAAACAAGAAATTTATAAAAATTATAAGTACCTAATTTCGAAGTGAAGGGGATTTTCAATGTAAATTGTTTTTGTAACAAAAACAATTTCTATAGAAATAAAACAACACTTCACCGAAGTGTTTTAGAAAATTATCCCCTAGGTTTTTAATTAAAATTGGTACTTGGAATAAAAACAATCATCTTTCTATCATTATTTAAAATTCAGGAATATATCTAAAAAACACAATGCAAATAGCGTCATTTTAAAAACTTTTGCATGAAATGAAAACCTTGTGTAGTTAAACAATTAACTCTGATTTAATCCATGCAAATACATATGTAAATCATACGATATTTTGTGAGAACTTTTCGGACGCTAACGATGTTTTTCGTAAAACTGAACAAAACTGTCTTTGTTTTGATAGTTCCTATAGGAATACGTTCTAAGTACGAAGGTTTGCCTAAACTCCAATGATTCTGAGATTGTAATTTCATGATATTAATAGAAAACCATCAGAGTAAAACTATGTACTACCTTATTTGCAACTGCAATTCAGAATATGTATATCAATTGTAAGTCACAAAAAATAGAT
This sequence comes from Leucophora obtusa, assembly GCA_949987735.1. Taxonomy (NCBI): domain Eukaryota; kingdom Metazoa; phylum Arthropoda; class Insecta; order Diptera; family Anthomyiidae; genus Leucophora; species Leucophora obtusa. The sequence goes on from OX465296.1 coordinate 180,249,638, forward strand.
TAAAATTCTGAATATATTAATTAAAATTCAGAAAAGGCCAATTGAAAATAAGAAAATATCAACTGAATTTTGGGAAATATAAATGAAAATATGAATAGAGCTTTTTTTAAGAGAAGTGTAATTGCGCGAGGTATTGAATCATAAAACACTTGTTGCGCACCATTTGATGGAGAGCTGGCGTACCCACTTTGTTGAAGATGTTTGGTTTATATTTCTCCCGTATAAAAAAGATTAGATATCATCAGATTTGTTTAGATCTAATTAGACATGATTCAATCTATTTAGATCTGGTTCCAGATCAGATCATATATGTTAAAACTTGGTATATGTGCAGTATTTCATCACCAGATCTGAGTATATGTAGTACCAGATGTCCTCATGTATAAAGTGTTCTGGAACACTGGGTTATTTTTATGGCCAAACGATACCAGATCTGGTACTAGATCTTAGAAATTTAAGCTATTTGTAAAGATTTTTTATTTTAGTTTAAAGTTTTATTGATGAGATATTATAAGTCTAGATGAAATTGGATCTGATTATAGGTTAGGTTCCCGGGGCAGCCGCCATGTAGGCCAGCTCACGTGGGTCCTGCTAAATCGTGTTCCTATTGTGATACCTGTAAAGCAGTTAGACGACTGAACCGAACCAGTTGGACCTCCTGATGAACAGATTTAACCTGCTAACGTCAGCATCAGACAGGTCCGTCAGTTCATCCAGAAACGTATGACCAAAGAGAACAGTCCTCCTGTTCGTGAACGCCGGATACTGGCACAGCAGATGGAACGAAGTCTCCTCCTTTTCCTCATCATGAGAGCTCCTGCAGAAATCATAAATAAAACCATCCTGACGCATGCAGACCAAAAGCGCCATGTTTCCGCCACCACCGCCACCAAGTTCATAGGTAGGCAACACCTTCCTCGTACCCAAGCTGGTTGGATCATTTGCCCAACTGGCTTAGGTAAGCTGCATATAGTGGCGCTCAACCTGCTGTTTACTCGCCGTGAGAGGTATACCGGGCGTGTGATCGATCTCTCCATCATGAAGCATCGTCTTACGCGCAGCTAGTTCATCCGAAAAATTGTTGCCATCATTGCCCCCATATTCCGGCACCCAGATGAGTGTCAATCACGGATGTCTCGCCATATCGTCCATAGACAACCGGCATTCGTGGACAATCCTCGATGTGGTAAACACACCTACTAGAGACTTTATGGCCGCTTGGCTGTCGGTGAAAACAAGGATATCCTCTGAGGATATCCCTTGACACCTTATCCAAGACATAGTCCGCTGTGTGGGCGCTACCTCAGCCTGTATAATGTACTGTACTGATCCGGCAACCTAAAGAAGAGTCGATAATCATAGTGACTCACCTATAAGCCACCCCCTACTCTTCCATCCCTCATAGAGCCATCCGTTTAAATGTCGAGTGCCCTCATAGGTAGGTCGAGCCCCTCTGACCATTCCGATCTGTCCGGTATTCGAGTCTTGAACTCAAAATTGAACGAGAGTTGTGGGGTGCGATAATCAACAAGCACCGAGGAGACCCCCTGGAGGTCTAATATCCTGACATTTCCAAACGATCTGTATGTCCATGCCTTATGGCCACGTTTGCAGCCGTTTGCCTCACGAAAACGTCTATTGGTAATAGACCTTTCGTCGGAGTGGTACGAATAGCGCCCGTAATCAGCAACGCCGGTGTCTGCAAAATCCTTTTGAACTTCATCCGGTGAGTGGCCTTATCTAGCGCAATCCACCAAATAGATACTCCATACATTAGTATGGGTCTGTTGACCGCACCAAGAAGCCAATTGACATTTAGGGGGTTGATACCCCAGTTCACACCAATGGCCTTTTTACAGCAATAAATGCAGCCTTAGACACTCTAGTCTGAGTATTCAGATTCCATAGCAACCTTCTATTAAGGATACACGGGTAAAAATCTTAATATGATGTCATATATAATTATATCTTATTTGATAAGTCGCCATATACAACGACATACAACTTGATCCGAAAAATGGGTCATCTACTTGTGTCTAATTATATCAAATAAGATATAATTTGATACAGTTTGATCCGAGATTTGTCCATATGCAGCACATCAAATTACATCTAATTCGATATAAAAATATCTGATTTTATATAACATTGCCTAATAGTAAGTATACTTTTTATGCATACCGGCTATTAAATTGATATTGAAATTTCTATAGCTTCAACAATTTTAAAGTCCCAAATTTTATAACATAAAATAAAAATTTTAATGCTTTTGTCTTCTAAATCGTACCCATCATTTTTTAATATAAATTTTATATGCAAAAAAATCACGTGAAAATTATTTAGCTGTGGAGAAATTAACTCTTAATTTATATTAATTTGTATGAGATCATATAGAAAGTTATATAAAATTACAAGAATATATTTTTAGTATGACGATACATACAGTGTTATATAACTTAGTATCGAAACATATATAATCATATCGGTCACTACATATATTTTGATTAGTTTTATATGGCTTATGTAGTTATATATGGAGTCAGATGTGGGGATATGTAATAACATCAATTACCGTACAAAAAAATTCATTGAAAAAATAATATCAGATGTAGTTATATATAATGATATGTGCCTTAATGTGACTCCATTCACTGTCAGATATAACCCAATCACATTATATATAACAATATATAAGTATTTTTACTCGGGTAATTCCCAAATAGCTGGCACTAGGCAGTTGGAGCCCAATGATCTTATTCCTAGTGAAGATATCCATTGTGCTCGGATTTACCCCCAGCCCACTACTTTCACTTCTCTCAGAGAGAAGTTTTAGTGAGGATGCCATGAGCTCCGACAAAATATTCGGATATTTACCCGATACTGCAATTGCTACATCATCCGCATAAGCAACTGCCCTACAGCCCACATCGTCAAGTTGAACGAGTAGACGATTCATGGTGGATACAATCAGCTTATGCCCCAGCAAGCTCATGATGGACTCGGTGATGGCATCATCCACCCCAAGATAGCAGATAGCAGACCTGGTTTAATGGACATCCTAAGGTGCTCACCGAAAATCTCCCTGGGGTCTATGTGAATTTATATCTAATTAGATCTAAAATTCTCCTCCAATTTTGAGATCTTTTTAGATCTGATACTATGGGAACACCCAAGAAGGACATTGCGATATGTATGAAAGAAAGAAAACTCATACATATTATTTTTCCAAATTGATGTCACCGTCGCTGGGAATCGAAGCAGCAACTTTATGTATAACAGTCCTACGCGGTAACCATTATTTCACAAAGCCCCATTGACATTTTCTATTACAATTGTTGTATTTCTAAATATTAATTGAAATTTTCTAAACTACAATTGATATCTTTTCTGAATCTCATTTGATTTTTTTCTAAATTTCAATTCCCGTATAAAGGATCAGATCTCAGTAGATTTGATTGTACCAGATCTAATTAGGTCTCGAAATTGGGGAGAAATTTGAGATCTTATTAGATTTGATCAGATCTGGTCCACCATATATAATCAGATCCAATTCGATTTTAACTTTAAACCAAAATTAAAGAACTTAACCTATAATTTTATTTTCTTACCGAGTAATACTTCAAACAAAATTTGTCTTGTACATTTTTACATTAGTGGTGGCTCAAATGGATAGGATCTGGTACCAGACCTGGTAAATCTGCTACCAAATCTGAGCAGATCTGCTCATACCTGGCCATGTAAATTACCCAATATCCAGATAACTTTAGATATGAATAGATCGGATCTGGCCATAGAATGTATTATAGATGACATACTTGATCATATATGATCAGACTTCAAAACAAATCTAATTAGATTCAATCATATCTATTTATATCTAAACAGATCTGCTCAGAGCTAAACTTTTTTACACGGTTTGATATTTTTTAATTTCAAATGATATTTTTTGAATTTAAAATGGAAAACCTGAATTTCAATTGATGTTTTCTAATTTTCATATAAAATTTATGGATCTTAATTGATATTTTCTGAATTATATTTACAAAAGTTCTAGAACTAACTTTTCCTATACAAAAATAAGAAATTCTCGAAAGATGTTTTTTTTTTTTGAAAAAAATACTTAAAACTTTGGCTTTGTTAAGGTGTTTTGATTGGAAATCCCTAACCTTGGCATTTTTTCTGTTGCAAATCTCTCAATTAATAGAATAAAAACCTTTTTTTGTCTTTTTATTTTTACATTTTCAAATTTGGGTTCTGTGACCCAGTAAAAATGTCACAAGGGGTCCGTAAAGTAAAAGTTGTTGGGAACCTCTGCTCTAACGCAATTTTTTAACTAGTAGTTTTTAAAAACTTTTAGTTTTTGATTCAAAATTTGTATGGAATTTGACAGGTAAATACAAGAAGTTTTCAAAAAACCACTAGTTTTGGTTAAGTGTATATGTAGTATAAAACAAAAATAAACCCACTTCTCACCTGGTATTCTTTGCATAATCTGTTGACGATATATTTCATGAGCAATATGTTGTTGCATACGCAAATCCACCAATTCATTCATGGTAATCATTTTGTTGTTGCTTGGCTACAGTCGGCCGGTCACTATCAATAGTTTTAAATTTTAATAAATTGTTAAGACACTTATAAACAAATAATAATACTAATAAAACACGTTTACAATAACAACATTTTCAATTACGAAGTACTACGAAGAAACCACAAATTAACGAACGACATGTATTGAGACTTAAATCATTTGTATACAACACGTTAGCGACGGAAGTGTTAAATTTATCACTCTTTTCCATACAGTGTTGTGATTATATTAGCCATGAACATTTATTACTATTATTCATATAATTTTCAACATATTTTTATGAAATTTTTTTTTTGTTATTTTTTAATAGAAATCGAGAAAATTTGCATACTATTTTGAAGATTACACAGAATTTAAATTTTTTTCCATATTTTTTTACAAAAATGAGTGGGTGTTAATTAAATTATATCGGCGATAATTGATAAAGTAGACTGATATCGCGTAGTTTTGCATCTGTGTTTTGTTTTTAAGACATTCAAATTTACCGACGGCTTAAATTATAATCTGAAAACATTTATTGTGACGCTGGCTTAACAAAGTTTGTAATTCAACTGAATTTTGGTTTTTGTTATGTTTGTGACAAAAATGTATTCGTTAATATGAATGATGATCATTATGATCTTCGTCATGATCGTCGTTGTTGTAGGGTAATCAGTAGTGAAACAAAATTAACAAAACGATCGATCGATTTTTAGGTTGGTTGAATTTTTTAGTTTTTTTCTGTGATATGCACCAAATGATCATTGTTTATGAGATACACATATACTTCAATGTTGGTTTTACCTGCTGTCCTACAACTCTTATAAGATCTGTTCAAAAACCAGCCGCTTTTGTTCACCAAATCCATGTAGTGTGAACAACCATGGGTGAGTTTTAAAGATTTTATTGTGTTTTGTGATTGGTTGGTTTCTAAACAATAGAGTTTTCTCATCTTATCTTTTCTCTTTGGAGTTAGTCGCTGTCTCTCTCGTTTATCATTGTCTTTCTCTTTGAGTTGAAAAAATATTTCCAATATTTTTCTCTTGTTTTATTTCACTATATTGGTATCACCATTTTGAAAATCACACTCATAGTGAAGTGCTGATCTTGACGCTTGTGGCTGTTGACTTCCAACACGCTTCTGTTTTTTTTAGCTCCTCCTTCTTGTTGTATGAGTTTTAACGCTCAATGGCGTTATTTTTATTTCTGGTTTAATATTCAATTGAGGGTTCTTTTTGTATCAGGGATGATAAGTAAAAATCAATCGGAAAATTTAATGTACTTTATCTTTGTCCTAAGAGACGATTTTGTATGTATGTTTTGTAATATCAGTCTAGACTTGCTGGCAAATAGTGGCCAGATTCCCGTATTATCTTATATTTATTAGGAATAAACAAATACACGCATTCAATTCGGTTTTACCGAATTTGTTATACCCTCAGCAGTGACTTTGGGTCAAAAAAATATAAAAAATTAAATGAGAAAACATTATAGAGGTAAAAAAATGATTTTGAGTTGAAAAACTTTTTTTGGATGTAAATCAGTTTTACATTTTGTATACCTTACACCACTACGGGGACAGAGTATAAATAAGTTTGTGCTGATGCCTGTAACACCAAAAATTATTGCACCTAGACCCACCTTTTAGTATACCGATCGACTCAGAATCACTTTTTGGCTGGATTAAACAATTACCGTCTGCCCGTGTATTCTCGTGCGCACTCTACAGTCGCAAATATTAAGATATTTTGATGAAATTTGGTACACTGACTTTCATATATGTATGTATGTATCTGCCCAAGGACGTAGCCTATTGTTTTTGGTCAATTATTAGACCAAGTGCCCATATAAAAAATTATACACAAGGACAAAGTCCCTTGATTTTGTCTAAAATCGGTCCATGTATAGACCTAGTGCTCATATAAAGGTCCACACAAAATTCTTATTCGCACGCTGCAGGTCGCAAATAAGAAGGTATTTTACTGAAATTTGGTACACTCATTTACATGGGCCCAAGAACAAAGCCTGTTGATGTTTTGTAGAACCGGTCCACCTTTAGACCTAGTGCCCGTATAAAGGTCCCCTAAAAATTATCATGTTCGCACGCTAAAGGTCGCAAATATATCGGTACAAGGACGAAGCCTCTTGACTTTGATAAAAATTGGTCCATGTTTAGACCTCGTGCCCATGTAAAGGTGCACCAAAAAGGTGCGTCAAAACAAGCCAAAATTGGCTTGTTTTGACGCTCAAGGACGCAAATACGAAGATATTCTAATGAAATTTGGTACACTGACTGATTCCGATAAGATCGATCCGTATTTGGACTATATTTCCGATTTTCTCTTAAGTACACCTAACATTAGGTGTACCGTTTTTCTATTTATTTTTATTATTGTATAGAAGGCGGTCCCAGAATTAGCCGACCTAAAAAAAAAACACAACAAATTTGGGAACAATTTTCTTTATTTTTCAACAAAGTCTTCTTTTAGCTCGATAGACTTTTCCCAGCTTTTATAGTAAGAACTGTCTACCTCCTTTAAATAGCCATCAATCGCAGACTCCACCTCTATCGAATAAGGTTCGTGATGAAGTCATTCCAACTTGAATTCATTTATTTTGGATATCGCAATAGTGGATGTGTGTACTGATGAAACAACACTTTCTTTTTCGCCAAATGCGGAATGCTCGTGTTGGCAGCTCGTACGGCCTCGTTTAAACTCTGCAGCCCAATATTTTATAGTAATAAACGAAAGAACAGACTCCCCCAGAGTAGAATCTAGCTCGGCTTTAATATTGGTTGGACTGAGACCTTTCAAATGAAAGTATTGAATTAAATAACGGTGACCAATTCCTTCCATGTTTACAAATTCACTATGATCGTATTGCTGGCTCCAAAAACAAACAATAAATACTAAACAACGAGACGCCTTCAAACTTAAAACATATGTTTTATAAGGTAGCCAAATTTCACCAAAGCAATTTTTTCAAACTACTGCCGACATCTTTATGTAAGTCGGGTAGTTCTATGATTTTGAACATATGGCCACCGCGGCTGTTCTTGACGAAGCGGCTGTTCTGGACGTCCAATTTCGGGCTGCTTTTTCGAGTATTGCTGGCCACATCTCACGAGGCCTCTAAGGCGGCAATTGTTGCTGATTTATCAGCAAAACCAGTGACTTCACGTGGCCTCACAGGAAATAATTGAGAGGTGTCAAATCTCACGACCTTGTAGGGCAATTGACAGGTCCATTTCTCGAAATCAACTTATCGCCAAATTTTGATTTCAATAAGTCGGTGTTTGCGGTCGCCGTATGGCACGTAGAACCATCCTGTTGAAACCACATCTAGCCCGGATCAATAGCATCCATATTTTCAAACAAAAAAAATCATTGATCATTGATCTCCATTAACCGTAACGCGAACTCAGTCTTCATTTTTGAAGAAATAAGGTCCAAAGAAAGCACACCAAACGGTACAGTTTTCTGGATGTAATGGAGTCTGTAGGGTCTGTTGTGGATTGGTTTCACTCCATATGCGGAAATTTTATTTATTAACAAATCCGTTATGCCAAAAGTTAGCCTCATCGCTGACCACAATTTTGCGTCTATAAGTTGCGGGAATTGATGACTGATTTTCAAAGTAAATCTGGATAAATTGGTAGCGTTATTCAAGCGTCATTTTTTTCATGATGATTTGACAGATTATACTGATCATAAATGTCAAAAAGTGAGCGCAGTATGACAGTTCGTTTGACAGTAAATAATACACTCTCTGTGTATAAAAACAACCGTCACCACAGCAGAATTCATTTAATTTGTTTTTCTCAAAAAATTTTTCATACAAAATTTGTTTCATAAGCCTGCTATAACTTTATAAAGCATCTATATAAAGCATTTACACATAAACATATAAAATCAATTTTTTCAAAATTTCCTTTGTAGACAGTTAACTTTTTTTATGACTCAAAAAGTGGTTCTGAGTTGATGGGTATACTTTGAGGTTTGTCTAGGCCCACAAGTTTTGGTAGTTGCAAACATCAGAGTGGTGTAGGATATAAAAATTTACGACGTGGCAGCAAAAGTTTTCAATTTTCCATTATCAATTTGTTTGGCCGGGACCGATTTCAGGACCAGTTATTTTAACATGACATTATTTTGGGGGCTTTTAAATGACTCCTTAACCCTTAAATGCATGATCTCTTCAATTTCAATAATTTTTTTTATATATGATTTTTAATTTTAATCCAAAAACAGTCAAAATTTTCTATAAAATCATAAAAGAAGAGAAAATCGAAAATATAGCCCATATGGACGATAGGTCCAAATATGCACCGATCATATCTAGAATCAATAGGCTTTTTCCTTGGGACCATGTGAGTCAGCAAATCAAATTTCATTGAAATATCTTCGTATTTGCGACCTTCAGCGTGTTAAAAAGACAATTTTGAGGGGGTACCCTTATATGGGCACTAGGTCTAAACATGGACCGATTTCAACCAAAATCAATAGGCGTCGTCCTTGGGCCTACGTAAGTCGATTTTCATCATTTATCTTAATTTCATTAAAATATCTTACTATTTGCGACCTGTAGAGTGCGCACAAGAATGCATGGACAGACGGACGGACAGACGGACATCGTTAAATCGAAATAAAAAGTGATTCTGCGCCGATCGGTATACTATAAGGTGGACCAATATTTTTTGGTGTTACAAACATCAGCAAAAACTTATAATAACCTCTCCACGTAGTGGTGTAGGGTATAATAAAAAGATGATTTTTATTGAAAAATATGGGTTTTTGCCAAATCGCGAAATTGTGATTATTTTAACGTGCATGAAAACAAAAAATTATATAAACTATGAATTATACATTTATTGCCGCCAAAATTAATTTTATTGCGAGAATACCACTTTAAATATTTAAACAAACATTTTTCAATATTACACTTTTTGTAAAAAAAACGTGTGTTTTAGATTTTTCACAAACATACGAAGCAAAACCAAGATTTTTCCTATAACTGTTTAAAAAATCTGAGCTAAACTATAAGAACACTTTCTACAGAAGGGGTCCAAATGCCAAAAAATGCAGTTTTGTGCATCAAGTGGGTTTTTTTTATTAAAAAACTGATATGTTGCCAAATGGCTACACCATGCATTTAAGAGTCAAACTGTATAACTTGCAAAATTATGTAGCACGGTACTTTTGTTTGTATCACTAAAAGTACTTTTGTAGCATTGGTGTCAGCTCCGTTTCTTGAATTCTGTTTAGGCTCCAAACATATTTTACATTTAGCTCTTATTTTATTTTTTTTTTTTTTTTATAGAAAACCCTTTATCAATTTTTATTTCATACTTCTTTTTTTTATTAATCTTCATTTTTATTTTTATACATTATCATCTTCAATCATGGTGGTCTTTTTATACCTTATGCGTTGATCATCTTCATCATGATGTTGGGAAACAAAAAAGAAGAAACATATGCCTGTTGGTATCGTATCGTTTTAATTTCTGTTCGTGTTTTTAATGGCGTTTTTACAATGGTTTTCTTTGGCTTTTCATGTATTTCTTTTTTGTATTACAAACATGGGTTTGTTTCCATTTTTTTAGTTTGTCTTTTATTGGCTTCGTCATGTTTGGCAGGTGGAATCATAAACATTTATAGCCAAAATGTGGTAATTAATCCAAGAGTGTTTAAAAATCCACTATTTTGTTGTTAATATATAATACAGCAAATTGTTTAACGCTATGAATTTGTTTTTTACTTTTTAATAGCCAGCTGTGTTTTATAACAATAGCTGTGTTTTTGACTTAACTATATCCGTTAACTCAGAAAAAAACTCAAAATACACAAAAACGCGTTTGACACGAAAACTAACACATTACTTTTCGTATGCACGTTAACTTGCAACGTAGATAATTAGCAACGTTGAAAACTCAACGTTTATACGAGTTTACATCTAATACTACGTTCACAGTACGATTTTTAAACATGTTTATGTAAAAGTTAAACATATCAGTTCACACATAAAAATTAAGTGTTTAAATTAAACATCTCGAACAGCTGTTCCTTAACAATTGTAAAAAAAAAAACAAAAATTTAACAAAATTTCCCAAAAAGTTATTATTTCTTCGACCGGAGGCAATAATTAATAATTTTTGGCATTATCCAACGTTATAATTGCTATATAAAGTGAAATAACATTATCCGCCCCAGTCGGAAACAAGATTTTTCAATTTTTAGTTAAGGGACATGCCTGTTTTTGGATTTTTCGTTCACCGGAAGCAAAATTTAATTAGTTGTTTTGTTTATCTATTACTTTAATAAGAAAAAAACATATTTTAACTGGTTTTTATTTAAATTTAGTTCATTTTATTCAATTTAAATTTTTTTATTTTTCTTGTTGTGTCTTCTTCTGCTTCAAACTTGTCATTCAACACCAATTGATACCAAACTTATCATGTTTAACAACGTGTTTAAAAATTAAACACGATAATTTAGCGTGTTTAAAGGTAGGAAAAATGTACTGTAAAACATCTCACTTAAACATGTTTAACGCTTAAACACGTCAAATCGAGTTAAAAACTTATATGTGAACTCCGCATAACATAACTTCTTCGCGTTGCTTCCTAAAAAGTTTTTTTTCTGACATACGTTCGATTACACTGCAACTATTATTAACATCAGCTGTTTATAATTTTTTTATATTTACTTTAATCGGTTAAACGTAGATTTGCCTTAAATACTTAACGCTGATAGGTATGAGCGAAAATACAGCTAATATATGTAGCTGTGTTCCACATACGTTACAGTAAATATCCAATTGTACCAAAAATCGTTTCTATTGGGTTTCCGAGGCAACGACGTGAAACAGACCTAATGTGTCTGTCCCCGTACTATACCGCGGTAACCCAAACTAGCCCAATAACTTTCCCGTGATCAAAATTGTGTGCTAATTGTTGTTTGGGTTCCCGCAGGTAATGCACGGGAACACACATAAAGCGTGTTCGTTTACTTACTTTTACTATAGCTGGAAAAATTCAATACATAAAGTAAACAAAACTTTCCAATTGTAGTAAAAGTAGTACGAAATTCAAGTAAACGAACATACAGAATATGTACTTGACTATTATACTGCACCCTAAAAATTATTTAGTTGTTTATAACGAAAATATCAACTATCTCATAGGTGAAATACCCCTAACTAATATATAGTTGAATTGATTGAGTTGAAGTCAACTAAGTTTTTTCAAATATCAGCAGTACAACTAGAAATGTGCTATTTACAACGATGTGCTAAACCAAATTGACGTTTGGCAAATATCAACTACTGCCAATCAAAGATGGTTGATAGGAACCATAGATTTATTTATATGTTTTATCTAAATTTTCAAGTGAAACAATAACGAATTTTTGTAACAATTTTATTTTAAAACACTTTTTCCATACGTACACCCTAAAAATTCCTTAGTTGTTTATAACGAAAATATCAACTATCTCATAGGTGAAATACCCCTAACTAATATATAGTTGAATTGATTTAGTTGAAGTCAACTAAGTTTTTTCAAATATTTGCGAAAAGTCATTATAGGCATTTTCTATATTAAGCAGGGTTGGCAACCGATTCTTAATAATTGATAATGTTATTTCAACAGTATTTCGTTAGGTTATTTTAAGGTTGCAAAATTTTTTGAAAATTGATTGTTTTTCAAGTGGTATGAGTCTTCTCAATGCTGAAAAACATAGATTTTCGCAATAAATATCCGTTTATTTAGCATAAATAAATTTAATGTCCCCTGATATTAAACAAGTTAAAGTTAAAACTTTATAACCATTCAAAACTTTTTATTACCTCTATTGTCGTAATTCATCAATTTGTATTTTTTTGATCCACTAAATATGGAAACAATTTCAGTATATACTCAATATGAATTTATAAATTTGGTGTCATTTTCACACATTTTAATACTTAAACTAACAAATAAATTAAACAAATCGATGAACTCATCTGTATGACTGTGACTTACATTTAAATGTTAGTAAAGGCTTCATTAGTCTAATCGTAAAGTAAAAAAACGTATCTGTAATCAATTCAATGTGTTAAAATAATATAGAAATATATTTTTATCTTTTTTCTATGCATTGAAACTGTTGTCAAGTAAAATCGTAAAAAAGTTCTGTTGAAAATAGAAATTTTCTATTTTATTACTTGACATTTAATTCTATGCACAAGAAAAAGATAACAAATACAATATTTTTTATTTTTATACTCTTTTTATTCATTATGAGATTGTTACATTACTTTTTTTACGATACTTCCAAACTAATTTGGGCTTAATGATGTTTGTATATCTGGATTACGTTACGGTTACGGTTCATTAACATTTGCAATGGAAAAATATTGACATATATAATTTGTAAGTTTACAAATGGATTTATCGTAACGTCATACTACGGGAGTTCACAAAATCATTTAAATAACAAAAAATAAAAAAATTAAATTTCGTGAAAAATACGTAAGTATTTAAGCAAGTAAAATGTTAATAAATATTTAACTTTTGTATGCAAAGAAGATGAGTTTCGAATTCAGTTTTAGTGTGGTTGGTTGGTTAACGTAGTCATATTTACAATAATATTAAAATTATTAAAAATGTAAATGTATTTTCACACTTTGGTATGAACTTAAAAAAAAATAAATAAAAATAAATAAAAGGAAATAAGTAACTGGCTTGTGTTTTTCCCTTAAACAATGAATATTTAATGAATATTTGTTGAAATGAGAAACCGCATTCAAAAATTGTATTGCAATATGATATTCTCCTTGTTATTGTAATGATAGTAAATTTGCTGACATAAAACAAGAAAATAAAAATTTAATTTATTAATTGCTTAAATCGCTATTAAACAACATTTTAAGAGTTTTAAATGAAATAAAACATTCAAAAAACATCCATCATTCTGGGTTAGGGTTACCAGATTGTTAAGTTATATGTGAATAAAAAATAATAATAGCTAGTAAAACATACTTATATAGAGTAGGAGTCCCTTAAAATAACGATTTGTCGATTTTCGTTCATTACACCCTCTAGTTTTATTGGAAATGGTCCTAAATGGAAGAAATCGATTTTTTTTGGAAAACGGTAACCCATGCCGAAAGTTTGCGGAAAATGGCCCATTTTGGAAAAAAGTGTATTTTTATTAAAAATTCCCAAAATTCGAAATTTCAAAAAAAAATTTTTTTTTTTCATTTACTCATTTAATATAGTAAAAATGATCCAGATATATGGAATACTGACTTCATCGGATATCATTAACCCACTTTAGCCTGGAATGAAACGTGTTTTTTTAAATTAATTTTAAAGATTTTTTAAAATGCCTAATTTGGAGATGCCGATTGCTTTCTGCACCATATAATAGTTGATATTAAAGAAACAAAATAAAATCGGAAAAATGATAATTCGAGTTTGTGTTTGGAGCGACTGCTTTCCAGGACATTTTACAAAAATTGCTTACTTTGGCAAAAATTTAACAAAAAATTTGAATGTTTTCATCTATGTTTGAATAATTTTCGGAAAAATATCACTTAAATTTCATTAGACTATAACAGGTATGGGCACATAAATGGCTTGAAGGGCCAAATTTGGAATTTCACAAACTTACTGAGGGCTGCACCAATTAATACATTACTCGACAAAAATTATTTTTTTGTACAGCCTTCTGCTAAAACCTTTTTTTTAGTATTTTGGTTTCCTAAGCCCGGATCTAAAGTCAAAAAAGGTCCACTGAATAGCCTTCGAGTTGTGGGTCTTTCTGTTTTTATTCCCTCACCCAGGAAAATACTTTATGAGTCAATATTGCGGAGAAGTACATCAAAATCTTTTATATTTTTATGATATTTTATGATATATTGCCCTTCTTAATACGCATCTGGGGGGTAACCGCATAACTCGATTCGAAAAAATTTTCGAATTCGTAAATCGTGCAAATGTTGTTAAAAATATAATTTTGTATAAAAATTATACTTTTTAATTTATTTTTATCCTAAAACTTTTACACTACACATAAAAATTCAAAAAGTAAGATTTTTGCTTAAACTTTTCTTTTTACGAAAGGTAGAAAATTTACGAATTCGACAATTTTTATTCGAATCGAGTTACGCGGTAACCCTTCTGAAGTCAAAAAACTTTGTCGAATTAATCTTCGAAAATATAGTTTTCAATTTTTAAATATTTTTAAATTTACTTAATGGATTTTGATCCCTTGTTTTATTTATTGGAATGTGTAACAAGAATTAAGTGGCGAACATAATTTTGATACAAAACGTGGAAAAATATAATTTTTATCGAAAATGTGAATGTAAATGATATTTAAAACTCAACATTTTCGTATCGAAAATGTATAACAAATATCAAACCTCTCAGGCTCTGATTGCATTAAATTCAGGCATTGTCTAAGTCTAAACGATAGAAATTGACAGTTACTTTCGACAAAATTACATGGGAAACAAAAACAAATTTTCGTTATTTTGCTTTCGTTAATTCTAAAATTTCAAAATTTCAATCACAAGACTCATAACCTAGCCTAAAAATTTGGATACTTTTATGGTTCTTATTCTGTAAATCAAAAATTATTCAAAAACGCACATATTTTTTAAATTTTAAACTTGTTTGTGAAAAATTGCTCGTTAGTCAGTCTTAGTAAAATGAATCATAAAAGGCACAAACATTTGAGGGAAATTTTTAAATCCAAAGGTGATTCAGAAACGACTCAAAAATATAAATTAATTTGAACATTTTGTGAGCAATTCAAAAACGACTCAAAAAAATTAATTTTTTAGCCTATAGAATTTTTTTAAATATTTCTTTGAGTAATTTTTTAATAAAAAAAGCCCTTCTTAATGCAGTACTTTCATACAAGTGAAAGTTTAATAATATATTTTGTGCACTTTTCTAATTCCTTTTTGGACTCGTTTGCTGGCTGGGAACTCTAGAAAAAATAAATTATGAAAACTATATTCAAAAGTTGAATAACATATTAAAAAATTGGGATAAGGCGGATTTGTTTGCTTTAAAAACGGGATAAAAATTCAAGGCTGCCGCCTGCAAGACTTTAGAAAGCGGTATAATCCCGTCAAAAGTGGATTGGTTGATCAAGTAAGTGCACTAATAGAAAAAAGCCTGTAAAAAGTTTTGCTAAAGCTGCTAAAAATTACCTAGCATAAAAAACTGCAGAAAGAAGCAGATTTCTTTGCTAAATATTAATGAGATAAAAATAGCAAAAATAAAGCTGTTTAATATACAGAATTTTAGTTACGATATATTTCAGCTAAATTTTAGTTAATTAAAATAAAATAAATTACTCTGCTAGAATCATCAACAAATTTTGCTGTATATTTGTATAATTATCAAATTCAAAGAAAACTTTTAATTGTTAGAATGTTGGGTTTTAATTTTTAAAAAATTGACGTAGCAGACTACATTTAATATGAGATTTTGATGCTTCAAATTGCATTGCACTACCGCCACCACTTTCTAAAGAAACCTGATGAAGGGGGCCTGGAAAATCCCCGAAACGATCGTCTTTTCATTCCTGAAAGGTTTTTGAAAGCAAAAACTCTGTGAAGTATTTGTCAGGAGAGTATCCTGATGAAGAAAAATAGCAGTTTTTGAAAGTTTTTAATTCATAATAAGGAAATTGGCCTCGAACTAAATTAATAAATTTCTAATTTTTAATTGTTTTGAGAGAATAAAAATCTATTTTTATGAAATCAGCAGTCTACTATTTTTCGTCATACATTTCTATTGATTTTAGCAGGATTACTATATTATATTTAACAGTTTTTTTTTGCTCTTCTAATTTTACTAATATTTAGCGAAAATCGGCAAAAAATTTTCTGCAAAGTCACTTTTAAATAATAAACCTGTAAAAATAGCAGAAAAACTACTAACTGTTTTGTTATTTTCACAGCTTTATTTCTATAAATTTATGAATAAAATTTTATTGTGTTTAACTGTTTTACCAATTTTAAGTGCTTCAAGAGCAATTCCCAAAAGTAAATTTTAGCGATCCTTACGGAGTCCGTAGAACGGCCTTAAAAATTTCCTAAAATGAAAGGTATATTTTTGAATTCAAACCTATAAAAAATTAAGCGATTCCTAAGTTCTTTTATATTGAGCCATAAAATATTTTTCTTAGGTTTAAGGTTTAAATAAAAAAGAAGGAATTTTTCACTAAAAATTCGTACGTAGGAGACGAAAATGCTTTAAAAAGTTTTAGAGGAAGTCTGTGCAAAAAAGTCGATATTTGTTGAATGGTGAAATTTTTTTAAAGCTCCATTTAATGTTTATTTTGTTATCGCTGTTTTCTATATTCTGTATTTTTTTTTAAATTCTGATTTTACTTTTTTTTTATTTAATTTAATTTTTTTTTAATTTTGTTTAAAATTTAAAAAAAGACATTTGATTGCTTTAAAATTAGTGAAGGGTTGCACGAAATTGGTTGACGGGCCGCATTTGCCCATGTATGGACTATAATTAAGCGTGTCCGTTTACCTGCACGCATAGAAATAAATCTGTAAAAATAGCAGAAAAAGTTACTAAAAATTAGTTAAAAATGATACTGCAAAAAAAACTGCTTAAATTAGCAGATGTTTTTGCTAAATACTAGCAAAATAAGAACAGCAAAATTTAATCTGTTAAATTTACAGAATTTTAGTTATATTTAAGCTAACTTTTAGTTAATTGAAAATAACAAAATGTACTGTAAAATCGGCAGAAAATTTTGCTAAATATTGGTAGACTAAAAATGATTTTAGCAGGTTAATTTGCTATTTTCCATTTACAAAAATTGAACTCAAATATAACTAAAATTCTGTAAATTTAACAGTTTTATTTTTGCTGTTCCTATATACTAAAAATTAATTTAAAATGATGCTGCAAAAATAATCTGCTAAATTTAGCATCATTTTTTTGCTATTTTTAGTAGTTTTAACAAAATTTTTCGGAATTTTTTCTATTAGTGTACTACGAACTGGAAAAATTCAATGCAAAAAGTAAACAAAACTTTCCAATTGTAGTTAAAGTAGTAAGGATTTCGAGTAAACGAACACGCTGATTATCTATACTTTTATTTAAAAAATATTTAACCCTTAATGGCCTGGGGACAAAAAAGACCCATGAAACTTAATATAATTATGACAACAAGATTGTAAAGCTTTTAACTTGACAAAAAAAAGTTTCACTTGATATTAATAATTCTTTTATATAACATGATCCATATAGGGTTAATTTTTACAATTTTAGCCAAAACTACCCACTGGGAAATTTACAGAATAACACCTTTCATAATTTTCAGAAAAATATCACTCTAAATGGAATTTTTTTTTTCACTTGATAAAAATTATTATTTTGTGTACCTTGATCCATATAGGGTTAATATTTTCACTTCTCAGCAAAAAATACCCTCTTGGAAATTTACAGAATAACGTTTTTCCAAATAGAAAACAATAAATGCATAAATGCATTCCTAGTTTTTTGGTGAAAAGTGAAAACAAAAAAAAAAGTTACACAAAATAATAATTTTTATCAAGTGTAAAATTTTTTTTCCATTTAAAGTAAATTTCCTAGTTGGTCGTTTTTGGAAAAAATTATAAAAAATAATCCTATATGGATTATGATACATAAAATAATTATTTCTATCAAGTAAAATTTTTTATATCAATTTAAAGGCTTTACAATTTTGTAGTCATAATTAATATTAAGTTTCGTGGGTCTTTTTTGAAATATAAACGTTAAAGATATTTTAAACAAAAGTAAAGATAATTATAGTATATTCAAATTTAAGTGATATTTTTTCCAAAATTATGTAAACTTTGATGAAAAATTAAAATTTTGGTAAATGAATGTTTTTTTTAATTTGACTATAGATCATAACATAAATTAATATCACTTTCTGTTTAAATTATTTTCAAATTAAAGAAAGATGATACAATTTTCACAAGTAAATTACAAAGAATAAAAATTTTTGAAAGAATTCGATGATCTATAGTCAAACTAAAAAAAAACATTCATTTACCAAAATAAGAGATCAACTAAACATTCCCCTCATTCAAATTAATTTTTTTTTTAATTTTTGACAAAATAAGCAATTTTCATAAAATGTCCTGGAAAGCAGGCGTTCCAAACACGAACTCGAATTATAATTTTTCTAATTTATTTAATTTTTTACTTTAATATCAACTATTATAAGGTACAAATAGCAATACACCCAGAAAACAGATTCGGTTCTGACAACCCCACTTGTTGCCAATCAAATGGTTCAGTTGCATGAAATGAATTTTTCTTGATGCAACTGAGATTCCGTTGCCACAGTCAAATTAGTCCTGTCTCAATTGGTTTTCTGTTGCCACAACTGAAAAATTCTGCTACCACAACTGAACCATGCGATTGGCTAGAAATGCGGTTATCAGAACTGAATCTGTTTTCTGGGTGTAGATATTTCCAAATTAGGCATTTTAAAAAAATATTTAAAATTAATTTAAAAAAACACGTTTTTGCATTTTTATCAAATTTGTTGGTTATTTTGGATTCCATGCCAAAGTGGATTAATAATATCCGATGAAGTCTGAATTCCATATCTGAATCATTTTGACTATATTAAATGAACAAATGAAATAAAAAATGTTTTTTTTTTTTGAAATTTCGAAATTTGGGAATTTTTAATAATAATACACTTTTTCCCAAAATGGGCCATATTCGGCCAACTTTCGGCACGTTTCCCAAAAAAAAAAAAAAATCGATTTTTTCCATTTGGGACCACTTCCAATAAAACAGGTTACCTGATCCTGCTAGTGTTCGATCAATTATTTAGGTATCAAATGAAAGGAATCATATATTTGTTTTTAAACTGCCTTTCTTCTGAAAAAAAATCTCCTCTATCGGATATTCTACAACAACAAAAATCAAGTTATGTGGCAACTCTACTACTTTACCAGTTTTTTAGGCTGTCTTTTTAATCTCCTGTTTATTTTCTCTTCTTATAAATCAAATGAATAAAAATCGTCATAAACCTTTGAATTAATAAATCTGTCAAAAACAAAAGTGTAGTTGTTAAAGACATTGGATTGGAATGAATGAATGAATGAATGCAAAGTGCTATTAAAATTAAAAACATTTATGGGTTCTTTTAACAAACAAACAATTTTATATATTTCCTTAACATATTTTTGGTCCGTGTATCTGTATGTCTGTCTGTCTGCGTAGTTGTGTACCTGTCAAAATGCATCTCATACGAAAATGATCGAGTGATGGTATTTAATTTTATGACGTAGCATCGCCCAGTTCATGTGTTGATGGCGCCAAAAATTATCGAAATATGACCCAATGATAAATTCATTGCATTTGCCACTGACCAAAACGCCCATAAGAAATATACAAATAGAAAGTTACTTATTCTCACAGTTAATCAGCTCCACTACACAAGCAAAGAATGAGGGCTTGCGTGCCAGTCTGTCGTCCGACCTCACAGTGTGGAAATTTTAATGAAATGCATTTTTAGATTTATTTTTTTAGTCATTTTTAAGGTTTAACTATCTGGACATAGGCCTAACTTTTTGATATGTAGGTTGATTTGTAATGTTTGTAACAGATTAATAGTTGTTGAAAAGTTGTAATTTCGCTTTTTTTTTTTTTTTTTTTGGTAAAGGAAATTGGTTATAATTTCATAAATCATATAGGTGCAAACGTTAAAAAATTAACATAAATAATGAAGAGATGTTAAGATTAGATAGAAAAAATCTTTAATATGTATTATTGAGAAGTTGTAAATTTATATAAGAAAACATTTTCATCAGATCTTAAAGGTTTCAATAACATTTTGTAATTAATTACACGTCCAATTACATAACTACATGTAATTGCAATTGGAAAAAAAACTCAGTTACAGTTACGTATATATTTGAAATTGTAATTTAAAAAAGATCAATAACAATTACATGTAATTGCAATTGCAATCAACTTTTTTCTAATTCTAAATGTAACTGAAAATGTAATTGAAAATTTGTAGTTGCAATTGCTTTTAATAACGATTATATGTAATTTGTAATTTAGCTCGTTACTGGCTATTTTTAATTGCTTTAGCATAAGCTTACCAAGTTGTTCCAAAAATGGGGTTCCGGAAATATTCTTTGAATCCAAAAAGCAAAGTGTCAAAAAAAGGATACGTGTCCGCTTAAATGAAATAAGGTATAAAATATGTGAATTCCGAATTTATTGTAGTGTACTTCTCCATATAAAAAACCCAAAAACTTATAAAGGGTGGTCCAACCACCACGCACGATATTAATTGTAAATAAAACAAAAGGTTTTCAGAGAATTATCTTAATAGTTTTTATTGTGATAGAAGGATGTATGACAATTATGTGTGAAATAAAATATCAGCCAAATTCTCGCCACGGCATGATCGTGGCGGCCTATTAACATCGCCACGACGTGATATAACACGGCCATTGAATTTCTCGCGCAAAAGAGCCATTATTTCGTTGGCTGTGTGGCAAGTGGCACCATCCTGTTGGAAGCACATATCGTGCAGGTGCATATCCTCAATTTCTGGCCACAAGAAGTCCGTTATCATCTCGTGATAACGAACACCATTTACGGAAACTGCTTGGCTGACATAAACCGCAGCAAACAGTGTTTTCACATTTCCTACAGACCCGGTTTGCTAAAATTTGTGCACAATTCTCCCGATTGTGAACACATTTGGTCGATTGTGCTGACCAAATAAATCACGAAGTGCACGAAATGCATTGTGATTTGAACGCCCATTTTCGTAAAAGGGTTCAACAATCTTAACGCGCTGCTCAATTGTGTACCTCTCCATGGTTGAATTTGTCAAACACTGAAACAAAAAATGTCAAATTAAGTTGGGCAAAAAACTTAACGTTAAGTTGTGACTCACAATTAAAATCATGCATTATGGTTGGACCACCTTTTATATATTTTTTTACAACAGCCTCAAGAAAGCCAAATAATAACACACTCATAGAAATATATATATATTTGTTCCTTTTACTCCTGCAAGGAGCATAGGGCCGCCTCATAGAAATAAATCTGTAAAAATAGCAGAAAAAGTTACTAAAAATTACTCTAAAATGAGCAGATTTTTTTACTAAATACTAGTAAAATAAGAATAGCACAATTAAAACTGCTAAATCTACAGAATTTTAGTTATATTTAAGTTAACTTTTAGTTAATTGCAGATAGCAAATTGTACTGTAAAATCTGCAGAAAATTTTGCTAAATATTAGTAGACTAAAAATAGTAAAAATAAACAAAATTTTTGCTATTTTTAAGCTAAATTTAGTTGAATGCAAATAGCTAATTTTGAGTAGTTTTAACTAAATTTTTTACGGACTTTTTTCTATTAGTGCAAAAAAGGAACCTTTAAAAATCCCTGGTTCCTTTTCTTTTTTAACAATAATACGACATTTGCTTATGATTCCTTTGAATGAAATATTTGTACAATAAAAAGTAAAAAATTGGATTTTTTTAAATTTTTTTACTTTTCATATATGTAGTTTTTTTGAGTTAGTGTTTTTTCAGTAAAAATTTATTTCATTTTATTTCTGTACCTTCCCTAACGACCCAGTGTAGAAACGGTAATGACATATCATTATTTTTTGGACTACCAGTAATGACACCCACTTACCTTCTGTATTATTTTGAAACATATAATAATGAGTTACTGATAATTACTTATTTTTATCATTATTTCAAATAGAAAATAATTTTTTAGATTTTTTTGAAAATTTTTTGAAATCTATTTTTAGACTCAATATTTTTTAAACCCTGGTAAGGATATATGTAACCACATATTTTTTGATTTTTTGTATGTTGGCGAGTAAGCTTACTTGTGTGCAGCAGGTCAATTTTTTTTTTATCTATTAAATATTACATGTCGATATAGCTCAGATGGTAGAGCTGTTGACTGGCAATCTGTAGACCCAGGTTCGATTCCCGCACCAGCAAATTTTATTTAAAAAAAAAATACAATAAAAAATATTTTTTTTTATATAATTTATTTTTTAGAAAATCTATTTTTAGACTCATTATTTTTGTCAGTACTGGTAAGCACATAGGTAACGATATATTTTTTGATTTTTCGTATACTGGTGTGTAACGAGAACTCATTATTTTTCGCGACATCGCCATATAAAGGTAATAAGAAATGTAATAACAAAAGTAACTAGTTACCATTACCAAGTATGTAGTTACAAAACCACATATCTGGTAATGATTTTCTACACTGGGGATTTTATCAATTTCGTTAAGGGGGGCATCGACTATAGGAAAAATTTTGTTTTCGAATTTGTTTTATATTTTATTTGGATGGAGCATACCTTTCTCTAAATGCTCCGAAAATTTCAATAAAAAATTCGAAGAAATTAAATTTCCACATGTTTTTTTGTAAAATATGTCTTAGTCCCAAAGTAATACTCTATGTGGTAAATATGTGTGTAACACTTTTTGTTTGCATTTTTATTAACTTGTTTTTATTAGAAATCGCAGTTTTCAAAGAAAAGCCAATGACGATTCCTTGATGGATGTTGAAGACACGTCATAGGGGGCAGGTGCTGATGGCTTAATATAAGTTATAAAAGTAATCAATATAATTAAAAATGGGAAAAAATACGAAATTAATTAAAAAAATGTACAAAATTATAGCATTTTTACCAGGGACGTAACAGTTATAACTTTTATTCAAAAAACTTATTGTTTTACAATTATTTCTTGTTTCAGTATTTTTAATTTTCTGTTTATTTGCTCTGTTTGATTTTTATTTTTAATTCAAACAAAAACAATCCAAATACGATTTTTATTTTTTCAAAAATAATAAAAGTTATTTTGTGAGTTTTTTTCTTTATCAAAAAATAACAGTTAAGAATATAAATCAATAGCCATAGAACCAATGACTTCAACAATTATAATATCCTGATGATGTCAACTAGTGTTAATAAAAGATTGAATAGTGATTTAAAGTGAGTAAATATGTATATTCCAGCAACTTCCGGCATTCGATTTAGGTCAATTTTCAATTTTTATTTTATTATCAAATATAAAAGTTAGTGCTTAATTTTTTCAAAAAAATCATTCTGTAACTTTTATAAAAAGTTTTAAAATAAAAATCAAAAAAACAACAGAAATTTATAGAGTAAAATATAAAAATTGAAAAAATTAAAATCTTTGCCAAACTTTGTGATTTTTTTGTGCAATATGATTTATAAAATATATGCATTATTGAAATATTATAATTAAATAAATTTGGGTGGTGACTTTTTTAGAATTATAACAGTTATTTTGGGTCTCTGATTTTTACAAAATAATATGAGTAGCATTATGTATAATAATTAGGGTTTGGGATTTCCCGGACTTTTTTATTTCCCGGGAAACGGGAATAAAAAAATTTGATTCTCGGGAATCCCGGGAAATATTTTTGAACAAAATTGTTAATGAAAACCACCTACATAAGTAATTTTTGTTTAAAAAAAACACTATTTCAGTACAAATTCAGTCTGTGTAGTGAGAATTCAAAGTAAAAATATCAGAATGTTGAACATTTGGTTTTACATAAATTACTATAAGCACTGCCAAATGAATTGCATGATTCCAGCAGAAAGCACCCACTACTGGACTGTCGGAAAAAACCGTTTCATCACATTTGGCCCATTAGATATGGTGGCCACAATGTTATTTTCTAAAGACAAATAAAACTCTTCTAGTCGTATTTCTACAATTCTTCTTATTTCATCAGCATTACCCCAACCCCAGGTTATTTCCGTTTATACATATGTTCAAATATCTCTTTTGTGATATTCTTGTCCATTCATCTAAGATTATAGTAAATCTCCTATTGTTAGAAATATTGTTCGATATTTCTTTTATCATGATATCTTTTGCATGAATGTAGTAATTCAATATAATGTTCTTTACATCGGTTTAATTTTTTGGCAATGCCAGGTTTTTATTATAAAAACTTTCTCGAATAAACGAAGATCTAGTTATGGTGCGGATTGACATTCCGTCGAATGCGGCTAATTTGGATACCATTTCAGGAAATTTTTGCCCTACCATAAAACGTTCAATGTCCACTTATTCAGCTTACACTTTTTTCTTCGGGTACTTTGCTAATTTTAGCTGGAACGTTATTCTTGTTGTTGTTTTCTTCAAGAGAAGTTGCATGACCATCAATATTTTTTTTGTGAACCCAATTTAGATGTCGGATAACCAAATTTAGATACCTCCGTTAACCATTAGTCTTTTAGGGCAAATATTGCACTGCGCTGCATTGTCCTTTTTTGTGAAGTATTTCCATACTCCTGACATATTATTCTTTAATATAAAAGAATATATTAGTTTGAAAGCAGATGTATTAAAATAAAGTAAACTTACTTGAAAATATCACATTTATTTATGAAAACGTTACTTTTAAAATTATTGGCCCTTAATATAAAGGAGTATTTTAAATTTAAAGTCGACTTTATTTTTAATCATACGGTTTTGTTCATTTCCCTTTGGAAAAACGTGTAAGTCCACACAATGTAATCGTTTTCGTGTACTTCACATTGTGTATACTTACGATATGGGATACTTGTGTATAACAATTGGATATGAATCTAAAAACATTTAAAATTTTTCAAAAATTTTGTCTAACTTACATGCTGCTATACTTGTGTGTACTTACGAAGTATATTGGCTTGTGGGCCATTAAAATGCGGCCATACCCTGTGTAAAGTAAGCCAGTTTGTGTGTAGGGTTTGAAAGTACTCGGAGATACTTGTGGGTACTTACTAGAATCCTTAAAATACCGTTACCGAAATAACCGAAATACCGCTAACCTTAAAATACCGTTACCGAAATAATCAAAAAACCGTTATCCTTAAAATACCGTTACCGAAATAATCTAAAATAGCGTTACCCTTACCGATAACCGCATCGTTTCGGTTACCATCCATGGATAAAAACAAATTTCATATTTTTCGTGAAAAATTGTTGTTTTCCAATAAGGACAAAACAGATGAATAAGCAGTATATGGCGCTCCGAAGTTACAGAAATTATGTAAAAACTTTTAAAATTAAGCATTTTGTATTGAAAAATTAGTTGACTGTTTTTAAAAAAATATTTAAAACTATTGCAATGTCGAGGCCCAAAAAGCGATGAATTGGATTTGTAGCAAAAACGTTATAGTTTTCCAATAAATTAAGTAAAAAAATTAAAAGGGGAAAAAAGATTGAAAAATGCACTCAAGAAGTAAATTTGCATTAAAGGTGCATTTGTGAACAAAAACTATTTTTGAAACTAACTAAATACAAATTAATATTATTATATTATAATCCGACAAGGACTACGGAAACTATGGGTGTTTAAAATCAGACTAATTATAAGTTTTTTTTTTGATTTTTTTTTTAAATGAAAATCTTGGCTAAAATCACTAGTTTTTGGAATTTTAAGGAAATAAAAATTAATTTATCCAAATGGCTACAATTATAGATTTATCAATATGGCAAAATTCGGGTTGCTTTTTTTTAAATCCCAATGGAATTTGTGAAATAAATTTATAAATTTTGTGTGTAATTAACTTAAGCATAATGTGTGTATTTTTTATCATTTACGCCTTTGGAGTAAATTTAACATATTTATACACTATGAAGGAAATAAATATGTAAAGAGAGCCTAAAAAGCCACTAAAAATTAGTTAAAAATAAACTTGCACAAAAAATTGCTGAAATTAGTAGATTTTTTTGCTAAATCTGGTAAAATGAGAACAGCAAAATTAAAACTGCAAAATTTACAGAATTTCATTTATATTTGAGTCAACTTTTAGTTAATTGGAAATGACAAATTATACTGTAAAATCTTCCAAAAATTTTACCAAATATTAGTAGACGAAATATAGCAAAAACAATCGATTATATCTATAAAGTTTTGTTGGTTTTAAGTTAACCCTCTAACCGGCAAGCCCGCCTCCAGGCGGGGTATATTAAATTGACCAGAAAAGCGCCAAAAGGGTATTTTATAATACGAAATTATGCTTTTTCAACAGAAAACAAAATTTATAAAATTTTTTGTGAAGAATTTTTTTGTGTACAATGCACGGTTTGGAAGCGAAAAAGTGTCAAAGATAAAATTTCGTAAAATTTCAAAAATTAAATATTTTAAAACAACCAAAAGTTTCAAAAATCTTAAAAACATATTTAAATTGACTAAAACAATTGATAGTCACCATGAAGTAAGATTGCAGCTTAAGCTATTCAAAAAGTTCCTTACTTTGGTCCAAGGACGCACAGGATTCCATAAGGATACCTTTAAAGGACATCGCCTTAACTTCAAAATGAATGGACGGATTTTTCTGAAATTTGGTAAAAAGAATATATTTGGTATAGGTAGCAAAGCTTATAAGTTTGAATAATATATATTGAAGTTTTGGTGCGTTTTCGCTCAATTTCGCTTTTTTCGAAAAACGAAATTTGCTACAACCTCTTAAGTAACAGCACAAAAAATGTAATTTTTTTATTGCAATTACATCTTGGTAAGAGAAATAATTTGTGCCTAAACCTAGTAATTTTTATGCGCTAGTTTTCGAGATTCACCCTTAAACTATTTTGGCCCATATCGCCTAAAGTAGGCAACGAAAAAAAATTTTATAGAAGAACTTATTGTTTATTTTTCGTGAGGAACACATGGTATAAATTTCATTGTAAATATTGTAATTTTATGCGAGTGTACTTTTGTATATCACATTATTTCCACTTTAATTGCACGTTTTAAAACTAAGTCCTTCTTTAAACAACTCTCGTATAATCATTAGTAAATACTTCCGTTGTTAATTGTGCAAATTAAACATCATATGGAAATAGTTGTTTACATTAAACTATCATTAGCAAAACACATTATTAATCCCAAAAATAAATATGTACTAAATACAAACAAGAAAAGTAAATTTAACAAACATTAACAGTCAATATATAGAGACGACTGCATACTACTACCCAGCAAAAAATACTGCTTGCTTGGAAGCAGGTTCGTCAGGGAAAGAAAATAGTGTAGCGATTGCATTATTACTGATATAAGGCATGATTTTTGTTCGAGATAGCTCGCGTGAAAGCACTTGTTTCGATATCAGATATGCGCTTCTATCATAGCTCCAAATAATGGCATGAAATCACATCCTTTAGCTAGTAAATTCGGTTATCATTGTCATTCTTTCGTGCTTTGTTAGAGCGATAAAGTGTGGTAAACAAAACTCTATTGCCTTTTTTAAAACACTACTGCAAGCTTTAAATCCTCAGAAGCAGTAAACGAAGCAGAAAAGAAGCACTTATCATTTTTACCGCTTCCGAATTTCTGCTGGGTATTACATATAGAAAAGACAAAAGTAAATTTACACAAGTTATCAAATACAATAAAGTCACTGCCAGACGAATTGCCAATTAAACTAACCGCCAATTTGATTACAGTTTTTCATGTTCGTTATACCAGGACAAAAATAAGGTTTTCGTACTCGAGTAGCCGATGGGTCCAAATGGTATATCAGTCATTAAACTCGTACTACACTGTTTATGTACGAATTGAATAGTTTTTGGTAATTTTCAACAGGTAAATGAGCACCCTCATTTAATTGCCTTGTATGCGTATTTGCTTAATATAAAACTCCATTTCCGTTCGGTTTCCGGTTTCCCTTACAATAAAAAGTACACTAACATTTCTGAAACAGTCATAGAAAAACATTGAAAGATTAGAAATGGTTACTTTTAATTATTCTTTAATGCAATGGCGAAGTCTTAAATGCTTTGTTGCTTCTTATGCATTATTCGGTTGAGTACACTCATCGTTTAACAATTTGTTAGTTTATTTTGTATTTTGTCGAAATTGGCGTGTTAAAGGAAAATCAATCGTTTGCATTTACTCGATAAAACAAAGAAGGTAAATGATATTCATATCTTTAGGGTGCATTTCCGTTGCTGACAGGTTTTAGTTTTCTCTTTAGTAATAGATTAAATAGCTACTGTTGTTTTTTGTGTTCGCACTATCAATATGGCCATATGCCGCATTTGGGACTTATTGTCCTTAATGGTGTGTGTTTTTTTAAAATTTAATTGATTTTCTTTATTTGTTAGACAAGAATGAGTCATTGTTATGATTTTTTTAAACTCCTGTGCTTGAGATAAGGAACCATTAATCCTAAAATTTCGAAATCTTCATATGCTTACACTCATAGAAATAAACCTGTAAAAATAGTAGGAAAAGCTACTGCAAATTAGTTAAAAATAACTTTGCAGAAAAACTGCTGAAATTACCAGATTTTTGTTGCTAAATATTAGTAAAACAAAAACAGCAAAAAAAAAATTTTACAGAATTTTAGTTATTTGAGTTAACATTTAGTTAATTCAAAATGACCAATTGTACTGTAAACTCTGCAGAATATTTTGCTATTAGTAGACTAAAAATAGCAAAAACAAACTGTTATATCTACCAAATTTTTTTATTTTTAAGTTAGATTTAGTAGAATGCAAACAGCAGTCTATCCTGCTAAAATCAACAGAAATATTTGCTAAACAAATATTAAACGGCTGATTTAGAAGACTAGATTTAAAAAAAACTTTAAAAATTTTGATTTTTTAAGTTTTTTAATCTATTAATTATTTAGCAAAATTTTTTCTGATTTTTTTTTCAAAGAGAGATGAAATGTTTTTATCATAAAATAGTTGCATTTATTTTATTTTTAAGGATATGTACCTTAAATTAAAGCTCTTTTAATCCTCTATCGATTTCCTTAACGATTTTTTTTTATACAATTTTTTATATGTGACCTTCTCCGAGAAAAGGGACCTAGTGTGTCAAAAAACGCGTTTGGACTTAAGAGTGGATTCTGGTACCTAAAAGGGTGTAGAATAAGATGAAATGAGTTAGATTTCTGATAAAAATTTTTTTGCCCCATAAAAACGTACAAAACGAACTTGGTGTGTTCAAAGTGATAATGCGTTATGAAACTTTAAATGCGTTCTTCTCAAAACTTCATTTTCACACTCTAGGTCCCTTTTCTCAGAGAAGGTCACATATGCTTTTTGTTTTTTTTTTACATACACAAAAAAAAATTTAAAACGAGTAAAAAGGTTAAAGTCGGGCATGCCGACTATACAATACCCTACACCAGTCTGGTTAAAAACCAACTAATGTTTGGATCCGAAATTCGAATGGGTTAAAATGGGACTTGTGTCAAAATTTTTGTGAGTCAGCGAACCAAATTTCATTAAAATATCTTAATATTTGCGACCTGCAGTTTGTAACCAAGCCAATTTTGGGGGGACCCTTATATGGGCACTAGGTCTAAACATGTACCGGTGTTAACCAAAATCAATAGGCTTCATCCTTGGTCCAACATAGGTCCGTGTACCAAATTTCATCAAAATATCTTAATATTTGCGACCTGCAGCGTATAAACAATATAATTTTGGGGGGACCCTTGTATGGGCACTAGGTCTAAACATGGGCCGCTGTTGACCAAAATCAATAGACTTCGTCCTTGGGCCGACATAAGTCGGTGTACCAAGTTTTATCAAAATATCTTAATATTTACGACCTGTAGAGTGCGCACAAGAATGCATGGACAGACAGACAGACAGACGGACGGACGGACGGATCTGGGCCGATCGGTATAATATAAGGAGGGTCTAGGACCAATATTTTTTGGTGTTACAAACATCAGCACAAACTTATAATACCCTGACCACGTAGTGGTGTAGGGTATAAATATTGGAGGATTAAAATACCTTTAATTTAATGTACATATCATTACCTCAATTTGCCGTCCAGAAAGTTTAACGTCACTAGTGATTGTGCGACAACAACGAAACTCAGTAAACCACTTTTTTACCATTGAAGTTCATGGTGCAGAGTCCCTATAGTATTGATCAAGCCGTTCCTTGGTTTGAGCGACGGTTTTTTTTTTTCAAAAAATAATGTTTGATGAGCACTCGAAATTCACTTTTTCCATTTTTTCCATGAGGTTGTATGCTTTTTCCATGAGGTTGTATGCTTTGAACACTTACACTATGCGACAGTCAAAATCGGGATGGGATGAAACCAACGGGAAATGTTATATCGGTCAAAAACAAGTTATACGTGTCCCGGCGTTTCGCTGGGTCACCCCTAGGAATCGAGATATATCTTTTTTTTGGCATAACTCGAGAACCACTAGTCCGATTTTGCTCAAACAATTTAAAAAAAAATTAAAAATTACAATTCCTTTAATCTGTTCATATAACGTTTTTCTATATACTCAACAGTTTTGCCGGTAAAAATAAATGTTTGTTACCGCTACCATAAAAATCAATAACCTTTTGTTTATTACTTTTTTTTAATATTTTAGGCAAAAAATATTTTTTTCTTCATACATTTATTTTTACCGGCAAAACTGTTGAGTATATAGAAAAACGTTATATGAACAGATTAAAGGAATTGTAATTTTTAATTTTTTTAAAATTGTTTGAGCAAAATCGGACTAGTGGTTCTCGAGTTATGTCAAAAAAAAGACCATTAAAGGTCAAATCGATATATCTCGATTCCTAGGGGTGACCCAGCGAAACGCCGGGATACGTATAACTTCTTTTTTACCGATATAACTTTCCCCGGTAGTTTGAACCCTTCCCGATCACTGACCCCTACCATTTGTCTCACAGTGTTATTAAACTCACAGTTATTGACGCAACTTGCTTAACATTCGGCAGTAGTCTATTAAGAGATGGTACTTGACCGCAGCAGTGCTGCATTTCATATTACTACGAGCGAAGTTCGAAAAGTTAGGGACTTATTGATCCACCCTCGTATACACTTTTCATTCCGCGTTGAACACCCCCAAAACATTGTTTATGCATCTGTGGCTTCTTCTGCTGACGAAAATCCTTGTCCACGTAGTTTATCCTTGATGTGCGGGAACAAGAAAAAGTTCGGGGCTATACGGCGGATAACTCTCTAATTCGATATTTTGGGTGCTTAAAATGTCACTTATTTGAGCCGATGTGTGAGAGCTCCCGTTGTCATGGTGAAGAATTATCCGTTTTTGGGGGTTGGTTTGTCCCATTTTTCCGAACATTTCTAGCAACATTTCAACGTTGTTCTAACGGCACTGTTGCCACATGACCAGTTTTTCCAAAAGCGAATAACTTTTGTTGGATTTCTTTCATCATGAAACACCCATGCAGCCAACTGTTTTTTTAGGATCATATGGGCAAATCTACGGAACCGTACGATTCCATGTAACTCAGGATTTAAACCATTTTAATAACAATATATAATATTAATGAGGGGTATGTATAGTTGATCTTTTATTTTGGTAAATTAATGTTTTTCGTTCGATTCTACACCACTTTCAGTTTTATTTCAGAAAATTCCAAATATATTTCAAAATTGTCTAAAAATGTTTTAAAATTGTCCAAAAATGTTTTAAAATTATCCAAAAATGTTTTAAAATTGTCCAAATATATTTTAAAATTGTCTAAAAAGGTTTCAAAATTATCCAAAAATGTTTTAAAATTTTCCAAAAATGTTTTAAAATTATCCAAAAATCATTAAAAATTGCCCAAAAATGTTTTAGAATTGTCCAAAAATCTTTCAAAATTGTCCAACTATTGTTTAAAATTGTCTGAAAACCTTTGTTATTTGTCCAATTGCATTTCAAAATTGTCCAAATTGTATTTTAAAATTTTCAAATTGTATTTCAAAATTATACAAATATATTTTAAAATATTACAAATACAATTAATTAGAAATTTATTAATTTAGTTCGAGGTCAATTTCATTATTATAAATTAACATAATAAGAACTTTTTTCAAAAACTGCTATTTTTCTTCATCAGGATACTCTCCTGAAAAATATTTAACAAAGTATTTGCTTTCCAGGTCCCCTTTCAAAAATCCGCGAAACGATCGTCTTTTCATTCCTGAAAGTGTAGAGGTTTTTGAAAGCAAAAACTCAGTGAAGTATTTGTCAGGAGAGTATCCTGATGAAGAAAAATAGCAGTTTTTGGAAAAAAGTACTTATTATGTTAATTCATAATAAGGAAATTGGCCTCGAACTAAATTAATAAATGTCTAATTAATAAATTAATAATTTTTAAAATAATAAGGTTGTTCATAAGGGGTGTGCTATCTGTTGTATCGTTGTATCGTCCTAACAAAAAACAGAGTTGTTAAAATTTTTATTTGTGTTTAACAACGATTTTCTATTCAGTTTTCTATCTGTTAGCACACTCAAATATAGGACACTAAACATACGTAAAAATGTTGTATCGTGCTATTCTCAAATGTTGTATTTTTTCAATTTAATTTTTAACAACTCTGTTTTTTGTTAGGACGATACAACGATACAACAAATAGTACACCCCTTGTGAAAACCCTTAATATTAATATGTGTTATTTTAACTACATTTTTGTACAGTTTTACAATAATTTGCATGTATGTTGTTTTAATTGCATTTGTAGTTGTTTTTACTACATTTGTCAGTTGATTTTTAGCAGTTGATTTAAATGCAAATGTAGTTTACAGGTTTTTTACTGGAAATGCAGTTATTTTAACTATCATTTGCAGTTAATTTTACCTACATAATTCCCTGAGTGTATAACCATATATGTATTTTAAATTTTTTCAAGGTTGGCAGGCAATACCGCTAAAATACCGTTATCGATTCAAAATCGAGAAATAACCGAAATACCGTTACCGAAATAACTGAAATACCATTATCCTTAAAATACCGTTACCGAAATAACTAAAAAACCGTTCCCTTAAAATACCGTTACCGAAATAATCGAAAATAGCGTTACCCTTACCGATAACCACATCGTTTCGGTTACCATCAAAAATGTTGCAAACTATTAAATAACCCAGCAAAACATTGGTAATGGGTTTGACCTTTTTCACGCATTGCCTGGCAATGGGTACCCCTTTACCCTTGGTCTTACTTAGAAACCTAAAGTAATACCTTACTAATATTGTGATAAATCAATACTTATGTGGGAGGTATGAAATAATGAGTTACCGATATGGAGATATATCACTACTTATTTGAAGCCTTTAAAATAATATATTACCGATATTGTGTTTTATAATAACTAATTAATAAGGGTAAAAATAATAAGTTATTGGTATTGCATAATATAACTACTTATTATGCGAAAGTACGATTTAATAAAAATTTAGAATCTAATTACATTGCTCGGATCGGTGTACTTTTAAACAAAGTCATTACTTGTAACGTCTTATTTTATTCCCTATATGTAACCAATGAAATTAGTACAATGTAATATGTGTAATGTCTTACTTAACTCTATAAAAGTAGTTACTTATTTTAGCTAACTAGTGAATTTAATATTACAAGTAACAACTTATTTCAGTACCTTCTTCGCAATCACTTATTTTATCCTATACCGGTACGACTTAGACAACCATTTACCCCCAATGACACCCCCATGTTAAAATAATGTGTTATGCGACCATACACACACAGAACAGATTCGTTGTGACAACCGAATTTGTCAACAACCGAATTTTGGAAGTCCCATGTACTATCACATTATTCGGTTGCAGCTACCGATATTTACAATTGTACGTACAAAACGAAAAGTTGGTACAACTGATTTACTTTAGTACTACCTGATCGAATTTAAAATTCAGTAGATGCAACCGAATTTTTATAGAAACTGCAATCGAATTTAAAAAAAACCCTGTTTCCATTATTTTTTATTTTTTTATTAATAAGTAGATAAAGTGATCAAAACAGACAAATATTACAAAAGTACAAAAAACATAAATATAACCTGAATGTTGACGGTTTTTAATAGAGAGTCTTGAAAATTTAAAGGGCTTTCCGCAGTAAAATATGTTCAGAATCTGTTCTATTTCGAAATGAAGAAATATTCCAAACCAGAGAGAAGGATTGATTATTTGGAAAATAGACTTCACTTTAGCTTTAAATTCCTGGTTTAGTTTGCTACATATTCTTGTAATTTTGAAGTTCACTGTAGAACTGTGGAATATAAAGATATAAAAACATGTATAAAATATATAAAAAATAATTTTTCTTGAAGTTGTATACCTTAATTTCCCTATATCGCCGAATATTGAAACAATGAAAATAACATGTACCTATGCACCACTGTAATTAAATAATTTTATTTTTACGATTTCACTCTTTTTCTTTTATATTGTTTTATTTTTAATTTCATTTGCTATTATTAAATATTAAAAGCCAATTCACTAAAATGCAAATGTGTTTCAGTTGTATTTAAATTATCTTGGTTATGGTGACCAATATTATCAGATGTATTTGGGTACTACAATCGAAAATCTATTACATAACTGATAGGAAAGAAATATTTAAAAAATTTGATTGGTACAATTAACATATTATGTATATTACTAATTTATGAGGGAAAATGTAAAATTTTAAGATTTATAGATGGTTACCACTACCGAATGAAATTGCAAAATTTTATTTTAGTTTAAATTGGTTAGCAGATTTTTGTAGAGGTAGTAACCTTTTGATACTAAAGTTTACAATTTTTAGTTATTAAAGCCAATAGTTTACTAATACAACTATTTTTGTGTTATTATAATAGAAATGTAGTTGCAGAGGTAAAACAATAGTAATGTAGGTGGATTTCCAATTGATTTATATTGTGTGTGTAACACATAACCATGCATAAGCAACATTAGCTCAGACGGTAGAGCGTTTGCCTTACAAGCAGGAGGTTGTGTTATCGAGCCGTACTTCGACGCCAAGTAGATTATTTTTAATTCTTAATTTTTTATTAGTTTATTTGAAAAGCTATTTTTAGACACACCACCTTACTGTCACAAGGTGTCTAAACTGTGGCAATTGGTCATTTCCAATGACAACGCCATATTAAACTGATATGTCTCTTTTAAACAAAAAGACCGATCAACGACCGGTCTCCGCCCCTTTGGGACCTATCCTGCGTGTCATCTGGGACCGGTCCCTTTCCCCGTAGGGAAGCTAAAGCTTTTTGTTTACAGATATTTTCTTCATATTAAATATTTTATTAAAATGAGTATATAACTACAGTAATGAAAAAAATGTGCGATTAAAACACCTTTTAATTATTTGTCTACACGATTCACAGCGGTATTTAACAGAGAGACCCCATGAATATGCGCCAACAGTTGTGATAGTCAGTTTCCAATACTCGTATTCTACTACTTAAGTTTCATTGACCATAAACGGGCAGCAGCTCTATACATTTCCATACACAACTTACAACCAATGAACAAATATAGTAAAAATGCATATGATTATTATACATATATAATTCTTAAACAGACACTCTATACATTTAAATGTACGTAGATCAATCTATAAGTAACTATAATGATTGGAATTCACAAACCTTGACATTACATACATTGTTGCTTTTCAAAAAGTGTTGATTTATGCCTGAATTTACCAAATCAGACAGTTCATATACAAATAGGGTTGCCATCCGTCCTCTCTTCCCCGGACACCGTCCTCTTTTTTAGGGCGTCCGGGGCAGTCCTCCTTCTTTTTCAGTAAGTGTCCGGGGTAGTCCTACTTTTTGCACTTTTCTCCATAACTTTTGCCAAATTTGAAGCTTATCAGCAGTGAGCCTGTTGAAGTTAAAAAAAAATTAACATTGCTTTTAATGATAAAAATTTATTTCATGAATTCCTTATCCTGAAAAATTATATAAAAAAACAGGGGTCTCCCATGGTCCTGGTGAATGGCCACACCGGTTTTTAATGCAACAGATGGCGCTGACTGTTGTTTTGTTTTTTTCTGGCAATACTATTTCATTTTATTGGGGAGCAGTGTTGCCCAAAAAGTTTTAGCTTATTCCCATTTTAAATATTAAAATCCCCAATGTTTAACCCAATTCATTTTAATTTAAACAAAAACTCAAAAAAAAGGAGCTAAGTTAGCATCGCTCTTAAGTTCAGAAAATTATTAAGAAATATATGAGCGAATTAAATAAAATTGAATATTTTACGAAGAAATATTTACGTTTTCACTCGAACTTTAAAGGCCTCAAATCTTTGTTAAAATTGTGAAACTAAAAAAATTTTATTATACGAAAGACAAATCACAATTAAGTTGAAATGTCACCGTTTCAAAATAAAAGTCGTATATTAAATTTTGAGAGAAAAAATTCTACACAATTTTCACACGAACTTCATTATGGTGAAAAGTCTTTTTTTCCTAAAATTTGTAAAACTAGTAAGGTGTAAGTTCTAGGGCTCGTAAACTCTTTGCATAAGTCGAGTTTAAACGATTCAGAAGGTACATAAGAGGTTATATGAAAACACCTGGTACTTTTTGAGCCTACACAGAATTTTTTTTTCTGAGTCCTTTGCATGTAACAATTTCAGTATTTGAAAAATCGAAAATTTTTGATTAATTATTGAGCTTGGTTAGTTTTCGTTATTTCAAGATTTATAAATATTTGGAGAACATTTCTTAAATAATTCAAATATTTTGTAGAAATTTTTAAATTCTTTAACAGACCTAATTTGATCGACTTTAATTTAAAATAAAACTCATATAATTGATACCAAAATTCTTTTTATTTGGGGCCTAAAACTAAAACTTTTAAAAATTACAAATTTTTTAATCTGTCCCCAAAACGATGTCGAAATCCCTAATTTGGACTAAAATCCCCTTACCTAACAACTCTGTAAAACCTCATTTGACATAAAAAAAATCCTCCCTTGAGAAAATTTCCCAAAATAAAATCCTCCTTTGACAAAATTTCCCACATGCTAGCGACATCTACAGTTTGTTTACAAAATTATCGATGTTGCATCTCTATATTATATGTCTCTGTAAAAGCTTAAATTCAATTAACATGACTGATAACAAGTTTTGGTGCGATTTTTTTTATTAAAAATGATTGTTACTATGAAATGAAAAAACTTGTTGGGTTTTATTTTTTCTTACCAGCACATAATGCCAACGTAGAACGTATATTTTCTTCCCAGTAAACATGGCAATTCGAATACGATTCGCCAATCGTATTACCTGGACGAAAAATTTTATTGCGGCAACAATCATCTTCGTATTGCGGAAGATACTCCATTTGGTAG
Organism: Leucophora obtusa; assembly: GCA_949987735.1. Taxonomy (NCBI): domain Eukaryota; kingdom Metazoa; phylum Arthropoda; class Insecta; order Diptera; family Anthomyiidae; genus Leucophora; species Leucophora obtusa. Next base: position 180,287,373 of record OX465296.1, read on the forward strand.
AAAACGTGTCCCGAAAGCAATACAATAGCAATTCTTCTGGAAGATAAATTGGTGATATTGCTTTATTTGCACATAGAAGATATAAAGAACTGTTCAAATATTGCCGATATATCTCCTGGAAGATACAAAGAAGATATCGCTAGAAAACCACCCAAATGATACAAATACGATTTTAAATACATTTTTTAATTTTTTATTAAAAACAAATATGTGTCAAATTTACATATAATTATTGTATAATTATTTATCTTACATTATACTGATTTTGAACAAATTATTTGTAAAAAACAGAATTTTGTAAAAAACATAATTTTAAGTTTCTTTTAAAATATACATTCATATAAACACATAAATAAATTTCAATTTATCTTACCAAAAATTATATGTTTTTAAATTTGTTTAAAATTTTGTCTGTGAATTATTGCTTTCTTTTTATAAATGACAAATGTATTTTTGACAATTTTTTCGATATCGCCAATATATCTTCCAACTGATAAAAGGAAGATATGTTCAAAATACTACTTTGATTGTCTTCAAAGTGATAAATTAATGATATTTCCGTAATACCGTTTGGAAGATAAATCTTCCAAATGTTCATTGGGTTTAATCAAGGCGCAGTGGAAGCCAAAAGGAAATAAATTGAATCCAGAAACTATTTCTGATATTATTAGAGTCAAATATAATTTTGATATGAAATGTCAAGAGTTTTATGAATATTTGAAGAAATGCGACAGTAATAAATATATTGATTCAAATTAAAAGCGTTGAAAAATATTCATGAAACTCTTAATAATTCATATCAAAATTATATTTGACTCAGAAATAGTTTCTGAATTCAATTTATTTCTTTTTGGCATCCACTGCGCTTTTTTTTGTTTATTCAGGTACTACTAATTTTAAGTTCAGAATGATTTTTTATATTTTTGTGAAGTTTTTTTTAACCAAGGCGCAGTGGACGCCAGAAAAAAAATTGAATCCAGAAACTATTCCTATTAAGTGTGTTTTGGTACCCAAAATTTGTACAAATTCGTACAAATTTGTACAAGTTTTTACTGGAAGGTGTTTGTTTACACAATTACTCAGTAACGAGAGAGGAAAAATAGAGAGTAAAGTGACAGTTCAATACCAGAGAACTTACAAGTTTTTACTGGATGAATTTTTGCTAGTAAGAATTTGTAAGAAAAAAAGCATATGATTGAAAAAACAAAACATTTGTCTAAATAATTTTTAAATAATTTTTTGTAAAAATAAGAAATATTTAAATAGAAGCTTATTTACGATGGAAGAAGTAAATAAGTGAACATTTTATTAGGTTTTATTTATTAGTCCAATCAGCTATATTAATAACTGTTGCCAATTTAGCTATTTTCTTGGCAAATCTAGCGATATTTCAACTCGTTTAGGGGAATAAAATATAATTTAGCTATTAGTGGGAAAACTAGTGATTTTTTTTAAGTCAGTCTTGACTATAGGTGTGTTTGGGTACTTTTCCAGTAAAGTCCAGTAAAAATTACTCAGTAACAAATTTACAGAGAGTAAGGCAAAATTTACTCCCAAAAAGAAAAATATCTAAAAATGTACGCAAACAGAAAAATTGTAAGAATTAGTAAAATACTGCTGCCAACTTCTTTCCTAAAAATATCGCCAAATCAAACTAAAAAATCACTAGAAAATATCTAAATTATAAAAAAAAATAAAAAAGCGATAAATCCCTAAATTTCACGAACTTTTTAGGTCCTGTTGAAAAATTTCTCAAAATTAGCTATATTTTTCAAACTTCTTAAAACTTTCTTAAAAAATTATTGATACATCGCCCAACTTTTCGAACTTTTTTGTTTTCCATAAAAATTTAACGATAAATAAATAATTTAACGATGAATAATAATGATTCAAAAATTTTGTCAAGAAAATAAATGTAAAAAAATGCTAAGAAAATGTCTAGACTGTCTTAAAAAGTAAAATCGCTAGTTTTCCCGCTAATAGCTAAATTATATTTTATCCCCCTAAACGAGTTGAGATATCGCTAAATTTGCCGAGAAAATAGCTAAATTGGCAACAGTTATTAATATAGCTGATTGCGAATAAACCTATTCAAATTATTGGATTAATAAATAAAACCTAATAAAATGATCACTTACTTACTCCTTCCATCGTAAATAAGCTTATATTTAAATATCTTTTATTTTTACTAAAAATTATTTCAAAATTATTTAGACAAATGTTTTGTTTCTTCAATCATATGTTTTCAATCATATTTTTTTTTTCTTACAAATTCTTACTAGCAAAAATTCATCCAGTAAAAACTTGTAAGTTCTCTGGTATTGAACTGTCACTTTACTCTCTATTTTTCCTCTCTCCTTACTGAGTAATTGTGTAAACAAACACCTTCCAGTAAAAACTTGTACAAATTTGTACGAATTTGTACAAATTTTTGGGTACCCAAACACACTTATTTTCTTAGCATTTTCCTTGACAGAATTTTTGAATGATTATTAATCAGTTGATTTATAGCTAAATTTTTATGGACAACCAAAAAGTTCGAAAAATTTTGCGCTGTATCGATAAATTTTTAAGATAGTTTTAAGAAGTTTGAAGAATATAGCAATTTTTGTGAAATTTTTCAACAGAACCTGAAAAGTTAGTGAAATATAGCGATTTATCGGAAACTTTTTTAAGTTTTTTATAATTTAGCTATTTTATGATTTAGCAATATTTTTAGGAAAGAAGTTGGCAGCAGTATTTTACTAATTCTTACAATTTTTCTGTTTGCCTACATTTTTAGATATTTTTCTTTTTGAGAGTAAATTTTGCCTTACTCTCTGTAAATTTGTTACTGAGTAATTTTACTGGACTTTACTGGAAAAGTAACCAAACACACCTATTATTAGAGTCAAATAAAATTTTGATATGAATTTTCAAGAGTTTTATGAACATTTGAAGAAATGCGACAGTTCTGTACTATTGAAATTCAAATTGGAAGCATTAAAAAACATTCATGAAACCCTTTACAATTCGTATCAAGAAATTATACTGGAAATGTATGCATTGAATTGGTTAATTGTTATGTTTTCTTTTTTGTGAATTTTTTTAGTGGGAATAAAAATTGTTTTATATATAAAATAATTTTTTATTTGTACACTCATAAAAAAAAGCTCGTACAAATAGTTCAAAATTCTGCTAAAATAACAGGAAATAGTACCTGAATTTGCGCCAGCAGAATTTTCAATGAACTTAAAAATCATGGTCTGCTAAATGTAGGTAGCCTAACTTTTTCATACTGCTAAATATGCGGACAATTTTAGTTAAATTAGCTAGGAAATTTGAAATTTTACCTGATTTAACTACAAATTTCTGTTAAAATGTCGCTTACAATTTCGACTTCCGGGATCTGACCCTAGACGGGCCCATATTTATTATTGCGAGTATATGTGTCTGATAAGGTTTACTTTATAGGTACAGAGTGACGAATTTTTGTCCATTTAGCTCTATCTCGCTTAATTTTCGAGATACAAACTATTTTACGATCTTATAATAAAAAAAATGAAAATATAGCGCCATATCTATGTGATATTGATAGCAGAGACACAAAAATATAATAATTAGAAAATAATTGTGGTTCAAATTAGCAGAAAAATTTGTAAAGTTAAGAAACACAAATTACTAAAAATTAGCATGCAAAGTTAGTTCAAATACGGCTGAAAGTAGTTGTAATGCTAAATTAGATTTACAAAAAATATTAGTTCAATCCTAAATTTTAAGACAAAATAACAGGAAAATTAGTTCAATAGAATCAGAACGCGTTTAACAGACTTTTGTACTAACTTCTTTTTATGAGTGTATATTGAATAAAAATTGTTTTATTTATAAAATAATTTTTTATTTGCATATTTTATCGCGTTGTTGATTTTTGTAAAAAAAGTGTCCTCTTTTTTAAGACAAATGTCCTTCTTTTTTGAGGTCGACGTCCTCTTTTTCTCAAAATGGAAATGGCAACCCGAAAAAACAATTTTTGTATTTTTAATGGAAAATTTTAATAACTGTTATATTTTTGAATTTTTGTATTGTATTAAAAAAATATAAATGGTCAACCTTTTTGAAACAACAAATAAAAATTAATATGACATTATTATATGGGGTTTTGACTTGAGGTTGAACAATATTGTAACTAAAATACCCAGCAAAACTTTGGTAATAGGTGCGATATACTCACTCATTATCTTGTAATGATACCTCGTTACCTTCTGCATTATTTCAAACCGAAAAGTAATGACTTACCAATCACTGATTACGTAATGCATGATTTATAAATTGAAAGTAATGCATAGAATATTTTTGAAAATCTATTTTTAGACACATTACTTTGTGTTTTTTTGTAAGCATGTGATATACCATTCGCCCTTGCGAATGGTATATCACACCTTGTCATTTTTATGACGATGTATGATATATTATTTGCTTATGGGAAGCACAGCTGAGTGCTACCGGACGCGTCACAGGTTGCGGATAGTGATTCCGCAGAAATGTGGAGTAGGACAGTCAGCGGTTACAAGGGGAGAGTCTCGGAGGGTCTTTCGAGCTCCCACTAAGTTCCGAGTTTGCCTATGATCCTTGTAACGTCGTGGCGAGCAATTGGCGCCAACCAAAAAACCAATATCCCAACCGACCATGGGCGGTATAACCCTATTGGCGCTTGGATTAAATCCCTGCGCAACCACTGCAGGCCTGGAGGCAATGTTGGCAGCCCCAACACCAGGATCGGATGCTTTGGCCCAATCAGCCATTCATCTTAAACCAAACATGATTACCGAAACCGTATGCGGCCCTATGCTCCTTGCAGGAGTAAAAGGAACGAATATATATATGGGTGTAAGGTATATATTTTTCGACATTACAAATGATAATACGAAGCACATCAATTCATTTAGTTTTTAAGCAATCAAATGTTATATGTGTCGATAGCTCAGGTGGTAGATTTCTCAGCTAACATGCAGGGATCCCAGGTTCGAATCCCAGCGTGACCACGTTTATATATTTATTTAAAAAAATATTTGTAATACATTTTTTTTTAAATAAAATGTTTTTTCACGAAAATCTATTTTTAGATCCATTACTTTTCGCATCCTCGTAACCACATAAGTAACCAATTACTTTATCACTTCCTCCTCATACATTACTTCGGGGCTCATCGCCTGTAAAATTCATCAGTGAAGTAAGGTATAAAGTAATGCATCGGCCCCTATGGCAACACATTACTTTACACATTATTTGGTAATGTGTGGTTTTGCTGGGTAGCTTCTTTAAACAGCTGAATTTTTAATTTTCAGTTATTTTCAAGTCCACTATAATTAATTTCTCAATTATCTCTCGTATTTCCATACATATTCCCTTAAGCCATTTAAAAACGACTATTTCGTTGTCTGCACTTGGTTATTATGAAAACATAACAGCTTTATAGTTTATTTTCGATTTAACACAGCTTTTTACATGACTTTAGTCGTGCCTGTGGTGTTTAAATACCACAGAACACATAGAAAGTCAACTCCTTTGTATTTCATATGTTTTTCAATATGGTGCGCAAATTTTTCTTCCGTTTAAACATATTAGCTGTTCAAATTGTGGTTTGACATTAGTTTGTTTACGAAATTAAGGAAATGATTCTGAAGTCTTTTTGTGGTTGATGATTTCTTTCGTTTTTTGTCATCGGAAAAAGTTAAACCGTTTGCCATTACTAACACATATGAATGATGAAAGCAACCATGGTATGTTACTATGTTTGTACTGAACTTGTACTGTACTGCAAATACTTGTACTCGTATTACCATATTATAATAATATGATTTTATGCTTCTGAAAATTTGTGTTGCTGCTGTAATCATGATTATCATTATTATTGGTTATATCAAGAAGAATATATGCAAAGGAGTGGCAATCCTAATCGGATCAGACAGGGCAATAAAAATTTTCACAAACTAGAAATGAAAATGAAAAGAATGTAAAGTACATACATATATGTGACCTTTTCCGAGAAATGGGACCTAGTGTGTCAAAAAACGTGTTTCGATAAAAATGAGAAAAACATTAAAATTTCATTTTTAATTTAACTTTAAATGCGTTCTTCTCCAAACTTCATTTTGACACACTAGGTCCCTTTTCTCGGAGAAGGTCACATATGATATAAATTTAATGTTAAAAATATAATGTTAATAATGTGAAGTCTAATGTAAACAATGTAATGTAAACAAAGCAAATAATGGAAATTATGTAATAAATAACGTAACCAATGTTAATAATATAAACAATGTAAAAAATGTAATGTAAACAGTGAAAACAATGCGATTTGACGACAAAAAATCATTAAATACATAGTTAAAATTACACACCATTATTTGTATTCCCAGTGTAGAAACGGTAATGACATATCATTATTTTTTGGACTACCAGTAATGACACCCACTTACCTTCTGCATTTTTTAAAAACATATAAAAATGAGTTACTGATAATGACTTATTTTTATCATTATTTCAAATAGAAAATAATTTTCTAGATTTTTTTGAAAATTTTTTGAAATCTATTTTTAGACTCAATATTTTTTAAACCCTGGTTAAGATATATGTAACCACATATTTTTTGATTTTTTTTATGTTGGCGAGTAAGCTTGCTTGTGTGCAGCAGGTCAATTATGTTTTTATCTATTAAATATTACATGTCGATATAGCTCAGATGGTAGCTCAGGTATTGACTGGCAATCTGTAGACCTAGGTTCGATTCCCGCACCAGCAAATTTTATTTAATAAAAAAAATAAAATGAAAAACATTTTTTTTTATATAATTTATATTTTTGAAAATCTATTTTTAGACCCATTATTTTTGTCAGTACTGGTAAGCACTTAGGTAACGATATATTTTTTGATTTTTCGTATGCTGGTTTGTAACCATAACTCATTATTTTTCGCGACATCGCCATATAAAGGTAATAAGAAATGTAATAACAAAAGTAACTAGTTACCATTACCAAGAATGTAGTTACATAACCACATATCTGGTAATGATTTTCTACACTGGGTTGTTTACATTATTTACATTATACACATAATATTGTTTACATTAAATTCTTGGCATTGTTAACATTACATTAATAACTTATATTACATTACTTTACTTACATTAAGATATATTAAATGTAAGGAATCTTAAGTATATAATGTAAGTAATGTAAATTATTTTATGTAACATAAATAATGTAAGTATTGTATATAAACAATCTAAGAGTACGGGGTAAAAGTTTTAGTAAATTTTTAGAAACTAAAAATGACAATGTGAATGAAGTGAAGTGTGTGATGTAATTAATACATATAAAGAATTCGATGTAAATTATATAATGTACATAAATAACAAGAGAAATTTATTTTAAACAATATAAGTAATTAAACTAAGTAAATAATGTAAAGTGTGTAATGTAACCAATTTAAGCAATGTAAATAAGTTATTGTAACTAATGGCTGTATTTGTGTGACTCTCTATCAGTGTTATCAAGAACGATTTTGACAGTTTTTCAACGTATTCCGGCTTTCTACTGTCAAAATTGTTCGAGATATCATTGATAGGAATGCCGCACAAACACAGCTAATATTAACAATGTGAATTATGTGATAAATATAAGTAATGTAAACATTATAAATTTTGTAAAGTATTTAAGCAATGTATAGGATGCAATGTAAACAATAAAAAGAATTTAATGTAAACAATGTAAAAATGTAATGTTAACAATGCTATTACACTTATTTTATAATTTTTCTCACAGAAATTTGTATGCTCATTTGTCTGTGCCAGTGTTGCCATAACGGCGATTTTCTCGTCAGATCTAGCGATTTTATTTCGCCCCTAGCGGTAAAAATTCTCCTGTAGCTATTAGCCAAAAATCTAGCGATTATTTATCAGCGCACTCAAAATAGTTTGTAGTTTAAATTAACTGAAAATGTAATTTAAAATAAATGAAAAATCACTTGAAAACCGGTCTACTGAATTTTTATTTAAATCAAAAGAACTTTTAATTTATTTTTAAATGCTAATAAATTAACTACAAAGTCCTTAAAAAATAATGATTTTTCATTTATTTCGTTTTTTTAACTTACAAAAAATTAACTACAAAATCCGTAAAAATAAATGATATTTAGTTCATTTCGTTTTTATAACTGACCTAGAAATCGAAAAGGGTTTCTGTTTGTAACAAAACATTTTAAATGAAAATATTAAATGTAACAGAAAATCCGTATTTATATGTAATTTTTTTTTAAATAAAAGACAAAAACAGTTGAAAAATATATTTCTTTTCATTTTAACTGTATAATCATTTAAAAATAAATGTACGGATAACTTTTTAAATAAACTACAGTCAGTTACTGTAATAATATTTTCAGTGCGGTAATATAATTTATAAAAATCAGTTTTATGTTGAAAAGTATTGTAAAATTCGCATATTGATATTCTTTTGTTATAAATAAACAACTTCTTAAACGATTTTAGTAAAAAAAACTTTCTAAAAAATACACATTTCGATAAAATATGAGTATGTAGTTTTTCACCGTAGAATTCACTCTTTTGAATATTTTCAATACTAATATTATTTCAATGAACAAAAATCGTTTATAACATTTCTTATGAATATATTAAAGAAATTTTTGAGTAAAAAACTCCTTTAAGTACCATTTTTCGACAATCTAGCGATAAAATCGCTAAATTCTTGCACTGTTTATAAATCTAGTGATTTTCTAGCGATTTTTGGGTCTGATCTAGCCATTTATTTTGAAAATTTCTTGGCAACACTGGTCTGTGCCATCATAACCAAGGTTGCCAACATTTGAACTAAAAAAATGGCTAGATTACGGAGAAAATATGGCTAGAAATGGCTAAAATTGGAAAATAATGCTAAAACCTAATAATTTTAATATAAATCTGTGGTAATGAAGATTTCTAACACGAATTTAATGAAAGTAGCCTTTAAATTTTAATGTTTTCCGAATTTCTAAAATATTTTCATTCAAATTTTACAAAAAAGATGATTTTAAATCGAATGTAAAAATTACATGTGTCTATGAACCCAAATAAAAGTTTCAAAGAATGAAAATTTTGTACTAAAATTTTGAAAATCATAAAAATTCAAGCACTTTTATATGAAATTAACCGTAAAACATTAAAAGAAAAATGGCTAGGGCAAAATAAAATGGCTAAATCTTCCGGCTAGATCCAATCTAGCCATTTTTTTATGGCTAGATGAAATTAAAATGGCTAGATCTAGCCGGAAAATGGCTAAATTGGCAACCTTGATCATAACTCCGTGTTGTCACTCTCACATTGATTCCAATGTTTACATCAGAGATCGGCATTTTTTATGCACGCGTGCAACTCACTCAAACCTACATACGCTCACACATTAAATAAAAACTAATTTATTCAGTCTCGCTTGAGCATTCGTTCGTCGACGTCGTTGTGTCGACGCATGTTGCTAGCGTTACACTGAACGAAATGTTTGACGAAGAATGGGAATTCGATTTCCCATTTACTGAAATCTTTTTCGGTAAACGAAAATAGGTTATTTTTGTTGAAAAAAGGACAATCGTTGTGTTTCGCCATCTATGAACCGAGTTTAATTATATATACCTTTATCGCCATGCTGATTAGCACAATAAAATTAAAATTTTTAACTGCAACTTTGCCAAGAATTCTAAAACGAGTTTTTCTTTCAAAATCTCATTTTTAAATTATTTTCTATTTTGTTCTATTTTATTCTAATTGCACATAAATAAGTATGAGAACATTATACATAAATTTCTTTCAGTACATTGAGAGAGGGAAAGTTACATCTCACTAAGGTTGTATGCGTTTGCGGATCCCATTCTTCATACTGATAATATTTTTAAATTGTTTGCATTAATTATATTAAATTCATCAGCTTGTTTACATTGGATGATTTACATTTTTACATTACTTATATTGTTGCTATTAAATACATTACATTATTTACATTGTTTTGTTGTTTACATTACTTTACATTTTTATATATATTTTTTACATGATTTACATTACATACTTTACATTATACACATTGCCATTTTTAGTTTCTGAAAACTTACTAACACTTTCCCGTCTTATTTCGTTAGACTATGTTAAGGTAAAATTAGTTTGTACGTAACGTGCCGTGACGAATCAGCTGATTTGTTTTTGCTCTATGAAAAAGCATTTGAGTCCTTAGTTTGTCTGTAATGTAACGTGCCGTGCCGGATGAACCTGTTGAAAACAGAATTTTTGTTATCCGTTAAGTGACAGGGAGTTGACAGCTGATATTTTGAGATCTGCGACGAATGGCATAAAACGGCAAAACCGAGACGCCGTCTAATTTTTGTCAACGCCGCTGTCGAAAATTTCGGCTCACAACCAGCTTTAAGCCGCCGCTGCAATTTTTTTCTTCAGATTAATCTGGTTGGCGCAGATCTCTGCTAAGAAAAACAACATTGAACAGCTGATATGTTGTTACGGAAAAGACTAACTACACAAAAGAGACATCCGGCACGGCACGTTACAGAAACGTCACGGAACGCAAAGACTTAAGGGCGGATTATGGGACCGTAAACGTAAATGTGATGTAACTGTACCGTGCCGTAGCTAAAAAGTACACTTATAGATTACCGTAAACGACATTACTATTTAGCATCTATTTCATGTGGTTTTATATTTTATTCTTAATTTTTCCATTTATTTGTTAATTTTTATTCCTTATTTGTTGTTTGAATCAATTGTTTTTATTCATTTCATATTTTTTCCGACTAAAATCAATCAGCTGTTTCGATGCCGGATAAAAAATTCTGATTTCAACAGAACGATCCGGCAAGTTCGTTTACATTTACGTGTTAGTAACCATTCGTATACATTTCTTCGTGTGGTATCGAAACAGCTGATTCATTACAGATACGTTTACGGTTGGGTAACTCAGCCTTAATGGAGCCTTTATACCGTTATCATTGTTCTGCCCGATGTGCGATGTTGTGTCCGATGTGTGGTTTGATTACGACTGCCACTCCTTAACTTATTTGCTTCTTGGTTATATTGTTGGTTTGTCTTTTATTTTCAATATTACCATGAATCGTTTAATTTTCAACTAGCTCATTCATACTTTACATTACATTATTGTTTATATTCATATTAATACTGTGTGATCTTTTAGTTGTTATTGTTGTGTAAATACGTTGCAGACAGAAGCCCACGTGATTGTCAATAATCGTTTAATTTTTATTTATAAACATTTCTGTTGTATTTGTTTATGATTGAGTCACTTACAATAAAATTTGCATAAATAATTTTTAACGATATTTGAACTAGGTGGAAAATTGATTTTTAGACCTTTAATGATCTTGAAGATTTGAATTAAGAGGCCTTACTTTGTGCGTCATGCCTTGTACAATTCCATTCTCTGTTGGAAGCTGTAGTATATGTAGTTTCCTATCCAGAATAACTCACTCTAGTAGGAGGAATAGTGGGAAATACAGACAAATCTCGGCCCTACCTTTGTTGACATTCAGTCCCCTAGCAAATACCCAGTTAGAAGCCAAATCAAGTGCCCTTCTTCATAAGTCATTTGGGTCTTTCCCCTGAGTAAAATCGCTACATTATCTGCGTAGCAGACGGGTTTAAATTATTCATTGATTAAAGTCCTTAAAAGAATGTGTGTAGAATAGATGTTATAAAATATCTAACAGCGGAATGCCTCGATGTAAACCGTCCGTGATCCTCATTTCACGGTTCACATACTGCGATAAGTAAAGGGTTCTTCAAAAGGGACGCTACAAAAGTAGAAAGACAGGGACAACAAACGACGCCATATTTCTTGCCGCTCTTTTGACATTTCTCTTCAGTAAGGTTTGCCATTTCATGATGGAAAGATATACGAGCCAACAACGAGTCGAAATTATTAAAATTTACTACCGAAATTCGGAGTCAGTGGCCTCAACGTTAAGAGCGCTACGTCCAATTTATGGTCGTCATAATAAATGGCTTCGTCAATAAACAAAATATGCGTTATTGGTCAGACAGCAATCCACACGTACTCCATGAGTCATTATTGCATCCCGAAAAAATTACGGTTTGGTGCGGTTTATGGGCCGGCGGCGTCATTGGGCCGTACTTCTTCCGTGATGATCAAGACCGGCACGTTACTGTGAATGGGGATCGCTACCGTTCAATGATAACCGAATATTTTTGGCCCTAATTGGATGATAGGGACTTGGAGGACATGTGGTTCCAACAGGACGGCGCCACAAGCCACACAGCGAATGTCACAATCAATTTATTGCAAACCAAGTTTGGAGAACGTCCCTACGGGAAATTTTAACAAACTGTCACCGAACTGGCCCCTTTATATGAAATAGACTGGTCACTTTTACATGGCGTTGTCATAGGAGGTGGAAATTAACCCCTTGTGACATATCACAAGACAAATCCTAGGACAGGTTACTGAACTCTCATAAAAAACAAAGTTCAGGGACCTGTCCTGCGATTTGTCTTGTGACATGTCACAAGGGGTCAATTTCCACCTCCTATGACAACGCCATGTAAAAGTGACCAGTCTATTTCATATAAAGGGGCCAGTTCGGTGACAGTTTGTTAAAATTTCCCGTAGGGGCGTTATCTCACAAAATGGTCCAGTCGATTGGCCGCCTCGGTCGTGCGATTTGACGCCGTTGGACTATTTCCTGTGGGGCTACGTCAAATCTATGGTCTATGCCAACAAGCCAGCGACGATTGATGAACTTCGTACGAATATCGGCCGATTTATGCTTGAAAACCGTCGAAAATTGGGTTCAGCGTCTGGACTTCTGCAAGCGTGCCCGTGGTGGCCATGGAAAAGATATCGATTTCCATACATAATGTCATCGAACGTACTTTCACAGGAATAAAGAATTTCATTGATATCCAAAACCATTTTCGTTTTAATTAAAAAAAACTTTTGTGGCGCTCTTATTGAAAAACCCTTTAGTAAGTTTGGTATTTTTGAATGCAATTCTCCATAGGGGTGTAAATTCTTTTATGAGAACTCGCACTCTCAAAACAATTCCGTTGTGACAACCGAATTTTTTCCAACCAAATTGACTTGGTTGCTGCAACCTCGTTATTCGGTTGCCCCAAATGAATTGAGTTGTGGCAACCGATAATTCGGTGTCGCAACCGAATTGAAATCGAATTCGGTTGCTGCAACCGAATTACGAGATTGCAGCAACCGCATCAATTCGGTTGGCAAAAAATTCCGGAATTGTTCTGATAGTGCTAGCTTAAGCACTGTTATATTATTTTCAATGCCCAACAAAGAAATAGCTAAAATAGCCTGAAAAAAAATCTTAACGATACTTATTGCTTATTTACTTAAGCCACTGTCGATTATGTTGATCATATTGTTGATGTGAATGTTGTTTATTATAAAATGAAGAAGAATGATGATGATGATGATGATGATGTTTGTTTGCACTTAAATTATCATAAACAAATAACAAAAATAATTCATAATGTACTTGTTCGTACCTTTATATGATGAACATTATAATAAAAATGCATCTCGAAAGACTTTTTCAAATATTCAAAAAGAAAAACCAAATAGGTATTGTTTGTGTGTGGCTTCTTTAACAAAATGCTTATTTTTAACTATTGCCTACATTAGGTTTAACGCTTTCAGACACTATTCTTTAGCTCTTCACAAATATGTTTAAGTGCTAAACTTGGAAACGAATGTCGTCTAGTGCTACTAAAGTATGTACTTGAAAGATACTTTTTTCGTTCATTCATTTGTTTGTTGATTTTGCCAGATTCAAGTGCTACTGGCGTTTTTTTTTTGGGTTTTTATAAGATGATATATCATGAATGATGTGAAATACGATTAAAATATCTAAAATAAAGTAAAACACTTCATTGTATTTTTATTTAAGAAATTCGAAACTTAATATTTGTACAATGATTTAATGAAATATTTATCTAATCGAAAGAAGAACGTTTATTCTATTTTCAAATATATGAGTTTTTTTTCAGACATGACAATAAAAATTAATTGGAATTAAAGTTTTCAAACAAAATGAAATACCAGGAAATAAAAGGTCCTTTTAAAAGTCATTGATAAAGAAAATATTTTGTGGCAGATATTTTTAAAATACATTTAAAAAAATTTAAGACTTTTGCCCAAATTTACTTTTTCGAAATTCTTACTCATATAGTAAACATTAGGGTCTCCAAAAAATTTTTTTGAGTTATTGACCGGGTACCCTTTGAAAATATTTATTTGGGTGTGAAACTACATCCACAAAAAAAATTAGGATAATCGGATATCGGGAAGGAACACGGATTACAAGGAGAAAATATGATATTTTAAAACTAATTTGAGTTAAAAACATTAAAGAATCATGACTTGTAGCATTAAAATCTTAAATCGGTTAAAACTGATGTGCCGCAGACAACTTAATTAAGAAATACGGGTCCAAATTTATAACAGAAACATTTTTTTTATTCTATAAGCTTCAAGAAACTCAGATCAGAAATATTTTTTTATAGTGTGTTTTGCTAACTCATTTTAAATTAGTACCAATAAGGTCCGTATTTTTTTATTTTCAAATCTGCAATTTCAAATTTTTTATATTTTTTTTAAAGAAACGATTGGACTTTAAGGATTTATTAAGAACAAATTAGAGATTAAAAAGTACAAAAATTGTAGGAATTCTTTTTTTCATTTGGCTAGGGCAGAGATTTTATTCAGCGGATTTCAAGAAAGCAGCGATTTTTGCATTTATTTAGCTTTTATGCAAGTTTTTATTTTATTTTTCTTTTAATACCACAAGATTGTTGCCGGAATATAACTACACGAGATTAAATACTTCAATCCTGAAAATTAGGGCAAAACAGAAATACATTAAATTGCTCCTGTGTAAGGGCAAATTTTAGGAGATTTTTTTTTGTACACATATTAATCTAATAGATATTCCTGAGCGGATATTAATGAAACTTCTTGATATTATTTTTCTAGGCCTAAAAATAATATTCTTAATTTAATTTTAGAAAATTACTCCTTAAATGCTCTTGGGGCTTTTTTGACTCTATTATGAAAACAGACTAATATTTTTCAGTGGGGCATATAGGCCCCTATAGCATTTAAGGGTTAAGTTTCTGAAATAAAACTGAAAAAAAATAAGAATATTATTTTAAGATCTAGAAAAATAATATCAAGAACTTTCATCAATATCCGCTCAGGAATATCTGTTAAATTAATATGTTAAAAAAAAACTCCTAAAATTTGACCTTACACAGGGGCAATTTAATGTATTTCTATTTTGCCCTAATTTTCAGGATTGAAGTATTTAATATCGTGTTGTTATATTCCGGCCACAATCTTGTGGAATTAAAAGAAGAAAAAAGAAAAACTTGCATAAAAGCTAAATAAAAGCCAAATGAAAAAAGGAATACCTAAAATTTTTGTACTTTTTAATCATTAATAATAATTTATTCGAGAGATTCTAAAGCTATCTAAATCTATTCTTTGATTTTAGTTGAAAATTTTCGGCCATAATCCGCAAAATGGAAATGGGGATAATGTCTGCGGGGAATATGGCATGTTACCTTTTAAAAGTATCTAATAGCGAATTTACATTGTTAAAATGTTCACTAGATTTCGTTTTGAATTCCAATTCGAAATCTATATCGTTTACATTAGAATATTTGACAGATGAATGAGATTTCGATCAGCCAACAACAAATTTTTTGTAAACAAACTAACCTTAAAAAATAACCAAAATTAAAAGATTTTCTAAAAACCATTTTATTTAATGGCGGAACACAAAAAATATTTATATTATGAAAGATACAATGTTATATTTGCTAAGAAATGTGTTTAAGTATTGGGATGATTAGTAGAAAGCTAAAATATTCAATGTTTCGTCAATGGTCTTGCCGGCGCCATCAAATGATTTTTCATAGTTTCTCCTTGTCGGATACAATAAAATAGCCGTTTTCAACTTTAAATATTTCTTTCAATTAAAAATAACAGACTTTATTATGTTATTCCTTAATTTTTTAAAGTTATTAAAATTTATTATTTATTAATTTTTTATGACATAAACAGCTGCTAAATGTTGCCACTTTTCTGCAAACTTCCCTACATTTCTGCAAATATGGGAGAAAAATTGGATTTCGATGAGATTTCGTTGAAATCCAAATTAAATTGGGATTTCATTTCGTATGGGAAATCTGTTTGAAATCCCAAATTTTTATTGGATTTCAGTCGAAATCTATCGAAATCTACTTTTAACTCGATTTCGATCATAATGTAAATTCGCTATAAGAGTTACCTTCAGTTATAGAGACCTAACCCTATAAACAATTTCACTGGAATTCAAGTTGAAAACAAGTTCAATTCCAGCCCTGTTTTCCAGTTTCAAGGCTTGAATACAACTTTAATTACAGTTTATTTCAATAGCATACTCCTGCAAAAGGAAAACAAAAATTCAAGTTTCAAATATTTTTTTTAAATTTACAAATGCTAGAATTTGAAATGTACTCTACTTCAAGCAAAATTTAAAGCACTTGAATTTTGAAAACCTATGTGCTTATTGGGAAGTTAATATTTTTAAATAAATAACTGCTACTAAAATCTATTTAAAAAATGTAAATTTCAAACACTTATTTCAAAAATCTTTAAAATATATTACAAATCTTCTCACTTCTCATCAACACAAAAAAAAAATGACTTTCCAAATATTTAAACATTAAGTCCAAATAAATAAACAAACAAAACGAAGATTAACAAACTAAATTTTAATTTACCACATCTCCGTAAGTGCATGACGATGCACGTTGTACATACAGTACACATTATGTGTATTATTTAATTTTGGCGCCCATGGCGCCAAAGCCGCACATTTTTGAGTTGTGCTTCGTTGCAGTTGGAAGCACTTGACTTGGAGTGCCAACATTTTCATTAACCTCATGACGACGATTAGCATGGCAAACGTTTATATTGGATGGAAATTTTTATATTTTTGTACGCATGCGCATATGTAGAAATTTGTTTGTGTCTACTATCTTCAAATACACACGAGTATAAATAAATATTTTCGTTTTTTTCATATAAGTTGCAGTTTAGCATAACGTTCATAATTGTTTTTTTTTTTGTTGATTTCAATGGAATTGCATTAGAGCGTTAGATAAGCTTAAATCATTAGAAGATTGTTTCTGAATTGTATTTTTGTTTATGATATTTGTTAAGTGTCACTTTAAATGTTTCTTCTTATTCATAGTTATTTGTTGAAGTTATTTTATTTCATATGTTCTTGATAACAAGAAATCGTATTATATTTTGTCAACATGCATTGCACCTTGTTGCATGTGTGCATTTTATACAACAATTGAAGCACGCGCTTTGATGTTGAGAGTCTTCAAGGAAATAAAGATAAAACATTTTCTTGAAAATAACTCACACATGTTAAATTGAAATAAAGATATTAATTGAGTTGTATTTTTATAAAATTTAATTACACAATCAACCCCATGATTCCAAAATAAATTTTGAAAAGTATTTATAAATTTCAATGTATAACAAATTTTGGGTCATTGCAGTCAGCACAATATTTCCAATGCCAAATTAAAGTAGACCATTACAAAAATGAATTGCCAAAAGGATTTTGCAATTAAGTTGGGTTAAAAAAAAGAATCAGAATTAAACACCATCTTTACAACCGTTTCATGTCCAAAAACTAGACGGTGTCCTCAAGCCTGGAAGTCACCTTGTTTAGTGATCTCATGTCATGGGATTCCCATCTTCATTTATTACAGGAACTACGTTCTGTTAAAGAAATTCATTCAGATCATTCCCCTAATGTCACCCAAAGTTGAAATATTGTCACCAGATAATGTTGAACGTTAATCCTTGTTAACCTTACACCAAAGATGGGTAAAATACAGCATTTTACTGTGTGGGACTATAGACCCATTAGTCTCTCATCGTTTTTCTAAAGACTCTTGGGTGAGTATTTATAGAATTCATAAGATGGAAAATCGTGCCCGCCACTATATCGTGTAGTCAACATGCTAATATTAAAGACATTAACGCTATTTTAAATTATTTCGGTACCGCTATTTTAATGTGCCTTTGGGCAGTTTTAAAGATATACTCGATTTTGTAATCATACTTTAGTCAAATTTTACCGTTTTTTCTAATTTTCGTGACGTCATATTTCGGAAACCGAAAAGGTCCGGGTCCCAAAATTTATGCATCGTTGATCTCTTGTAGTGTATCACAGTTATGGCGAATTTCATTCAAATCGGAGATGGTAAATCCGAATAGTGTGTTGAGTTGATATGTTTGCACCCAAAAGTACTTTGGTCCAAAACTTGCAAACATTTTGCCCGTGTTGCTCTATCTCGCTTAGTTTTCGAGATACAGGCCATTCAAATATCAAGGAAAAGTTGTAATGGCATGCAAACAGTCCCCACGTGTCTGTTTTATAGAAATTGATCAATCAAAAGCTTTACAAGAGCTGGCCTATTTGTATTATGGGGGTTGTTAATACTCCTTAGGATCAAAAATTTTGTCCGTTTTGTTCTATCTCACTTAGTTTTCGAGATACGGGCCATTTTTAAAACATCTCCATTTTACAAAAGAAAGATGAAAAAAGATAAGTACAAAGTACAAAAAAGTACGTTATTTTTTTAAACTATTTATAATTCTCTATTTTGAACTTTGATATTTATTATTTTGTACTTTTCTCGTAATATAAATAACTATCTAAAATATTTGAAATTATTAATATGGGGTGCCTGGTGAAAATATACTCGAAGTATACTTAGAGTACTCTAAGTATTTGGGCAGTATGTGCATGTCATATATGAGTATATTTATGGAAAGTAAAATACTTTACTCCTACTTACAACCAGTCGGTCAGAATGAAATATTGCATGTGTATGTATATACCCATTATCTACCTACTAGTGATACCAATCGGAATTAATATTTTCGGGATTTCGGGATATAAATTTTCAATTATTTGAAAAATTTTTATGTTATGTAACTAATTTTTTTTATAGAATAAAGCGTTGTATAATTATTTAATAGTTGTTAATTAATAATGTGGTACATTTTATGAATATTGAAACATTCCAGTCAGAAATTGACAGTGGTACAAAAAATCAAGTGCCTGCATACCACTGGGTAATCGCGGTGTTAAAAATAAATGACTAGCAGAACATTCATTTAGGATGCTTTGCCAGCGATTTCAAAAATCGTTTTGCCAGTATTTGTTTTACAAAAACTTCGGTGATTTATAAAAAACTCACTGCCAGAGAGTGGGATTAGAGTGAAAAGCCAACGTTAGCAACCAGTGGTTATTCAGTGCTACCTTGTCAAAAATTGCAGCGGTACAAAAATCGTTAAAAAAAGATTTGTGATGTGAGAAGGTTCCGTATTCAAATTACAAGGTTACAAGGAAAAAAAAACTTTTTTTTAATTAAACTTTTTTTTTATAAGATTAATTATTTTGTTTTTGGAAAAGCTCCTTTTAGACCAGCTCTTTTTCTGTTTTCCCAACGCTGGCATATTAGATCCAAAAAACTTTTTGCGATTACTAGCATTTTAGTACAGCCTGTAGTTGTCAAGTTGTTATCATTCATTTACGTTTTTAGCCACCATGTACGAGGGTTACTATTTATATTTCGGGAATAGCAAATAATAACAAACATTTTCAAATAAAAATGGATTTATTGTTTTTCAAAATATTCCCCTTGATGATCAATATACTTTTGCATTCGTTCAAACTATTTGTCATAGCAGTTTTTCCATTACTCTTGAGACGCCTCCAAAATATGGGTTTTGAACGCTTTAACTGCTTCTTCGGCGCTCGTAAATCGTTGACCACGCAGTTTACCTTTGATATTCGGTAACAAGAAGAATTCATTGGGTGCCAACTCAGGACTGTACGGAGGATGAGTCATCAATTCGATGTTTTGACTGCTCAAAAATGCACCTGTTTAACGAGATGTGTGAAAGCACGCATTGTCATGATGGAGAATCATTAGTCTTTGGGTGTTAGTTTTACGAATTTCTTCGAAGACTTCCGGCAAACAAATGGTCGTGTACCACTCGGAATTGACCGTCCGACATTGCTCAAGTGGACCAGTGGCCACACGACCCATTCGGCCGAAGAAATAGGCGACCATTTGCTTCGCTGTGCTTCTTCCACGAACAACTTTTATTGGATTCCGCTCGTCTCGGAATACCCACGCGGTCGATAGCTGTTTTGTTTCCGGCTCGAACGCATATATCAATGATTCGTCACCTGCCGCGATTTTATACACGTCTTTTGAAGCACCACGGTCGAACTTTTTAATCATTCCCTTAAACAAATCGACACGAGCCTTTTTTTGAGCGATTGATAAATTATGGGGTATCCAACGAGAGCAATTTTTTTTCTACAAGTGTTCATGCAAAATCGAATGTATTAAAGTGGAACTAATGTGCATGGATGCCTCTATCTTACGATATATCACATGACGATCTTGCATTATCAGTTCACGCGCTGCATCGATGTTTTGTGGCACAACAACCGATTTTGGACGATCTTCACGGAATTCGTCGGCGTCCGAACTACGACCACGATTGAATTGACTATACCAGAGATATACTGTCGTTTTTGATGCTGCTTTAGCGCCATACGAAGAACTGAGTTCGTCGACACATTCTTGTTGAGATAATCCACGTAGAAAGTTGTGAAAAATAATCCAACGAAAACCTTCTCTAGAAATTTACATTTTTTTGCCAAATTGAATTTCTTAACTCACTGTAAACAAAACAAATAGCACTTGTACGTCAAAACATTGTGAGTACGTTTATGCAAAAAATGTCCAATTTTATTATGGTGTTGCCAGAGTTTAGCTATTGACATTAGTGTTGCCAGTTCCCGAAATTTAAATAGTACCCCTCGTATTATATGTCTAGTTAGCTCAGTGGGTAGAGCTGTCGCCTGCCAATATGACGGCCTGGGTTCATATCACGGCAGGGCCAAAAAAAAAACATATGGATTTTTTTTTAAATTTTATTTTCGAAAATATAATTCCAGACCACCTTTTGCCAACGTTAAAAATTTTGTTTCGCAAGTACTTTTCCGGCGCTCTTTGAACTGCCGGTACTTTTGTCTATTGAAGTTATCGTATTGGAAATGCGAAAGCAATTTCTGCCAGTACTTGTACCACCTGTTAAAATACCTTGCCATCGCTTTCCCTTTTGTATTTTTCTGGCTGGGATAATATATGAAGGCCTGCCATTAAATATACTTGCGCCCAATATTTTGTAAGCAGATTTTAAAACAGATTCGTTGCGACAACCATGCCCACTAAATCGTGTAATTACAGCAACAACGTTATTTGGTTATCGTTATCAAATGTTTTCATGGAAGAATTCAAACTTACAGTCCCAGCCAAAATTAGGTTTCAGAAATCGAATTTCGCTTGGAAGAATAAATAGGTAAAATAACAAACAAACTTCATTTTTCGCATGAATTACTCAAAAACTTAATATTGTTTACCAAATTTTAAAATTTTTTTGCAAAGTCTTTGCATAGTTAACTCGAATAATCTACTTAATTTATACTTTTACCAATATCTTGGTATCAATTTCTTGTAAATATGAGAAAATTCAAGAAAAAAGTAGGTAATCTAAAATTGCTCACTTTGTTTATTTGCGATTATATTAACATTAAAAAATAAGAAAATCCCGGGATTTTTGAGAAATAATCCCGGGATTCGGGATTTTACCAATCCCAAAAATCGCGGGATTCGGGATTTCGCATTTGGCATACCTACTACCTACACTTGTAGTTATTGAATTTACGCTTCGGGTGAATATGTTGTGTATGTGTATGCCCTACGGGAAAAGGGACCAGTCCAAAGTGACACGCAGGATAGGACCCAAGGGGACAGTGACCGGTCCTTGATCGGCCTTTTTGTTTGAAAGAGACACGTCACTTTAACATGGCGTTGTCATTGGAAATGACCAATTTCCACAGTTTAGACACCTTGTGACAGTAAGGTGTAATAAAAAATTAAGAATTAAAAAAAATCTACTTGGCGTCAGAGTAGGGCTCGATAACACAACCTTCTGCTTGTTAGGCAAACGCTCTACCGTCTGAGCTGATATTGCTTATGCGTGATGGCTGCCTGATGGTAAAGTTATGTATTTTTCGTTTGTGTTCAAATAAAAAAGAAACAGAAAAAACAAACACTACAAGCAAATAAAAAAAAGATGGAAAAGAAAATAATAGAAAATAAAACAACACTAACACACACACAAATATAGTGGAAGTGCCTTGAATATGCCCCCGATTGACCGGTCATGGGATAGGTCCTTTAATGGCAAGTTGACTCGTATTTTGCGTTGGCCATAATTAAATTAAAAAATCAATTAAAAATTAGAAAATTACCTCAAAAACTCTGATAATATAATTAATAATTTTCAAAATTCCCCTTTAAGTTAAAAAGAAAAGCTAAATGAAATACTAATTGTTAAAACTAAATCAGCTTTAACATTAAAAAACGTTGAAATTACAAAACTTAAAATTTTTTCCCAAAAAATTATAGAAATTTAAAATAAGAGCTAAAATAAGCAAATCGTAAAAAATAAAGTTAAAAATAAATAAAAAAAGAGTAAAATAAATAAAAAAATATTTTTAAAAATATGCCGCGAATTTTGTTTTTTATTACGGTATCGGTCAATTTTTTTAAAAGCAACAGTGACAGTAACGGATCAGAAAATACTTAGAAAATTAATTCATTCTCTTTGGTTCATATTTCTACACTCATAGAAATAAATCTGTAAAAATAGCAGAAAAAGTTACTAAAAATTAGTTAAAAATGATGCTGCAGAAAAAACTGCTAAGATTAGCATATTTTTTTACTAAATACTAGTAAAATGAGAACAGCAAAATTAAAAATGTTAAATTTACAGAATTTTAGTTATATTTAGGCTAACTTTTAGTTAATTGAAAATAGCAAATTGTACTGTAAAGTCTGCAGAAAATTTTGCTAAATATTTGTACACTAAAAATAACAAAAATAAACTGTTAAATGAAAATAGCAGTATATTCTGCTAAAATCAGCAAAAATATTTGCTAAAAAATTTCAAAAGGCTCGATTTTTATTTGCATTAAAGACAAAAATCGAAGAAAACTTTGTAAATTTTAAATTTTTTGATGATTTTTTAGGCTACTAATTATTTAGCAAATTTGTTTGCTGATTTCAGCAGGTTAATTTGCTATTCTCCATTTACAAAAATTTAGCTAAATATAACTAAAATTCTGTATATTTAACAGTTTTATTTTTGCTGTTCCTATATTACTAATATATAGCAAAAATAATCTGCTAATTTAGCAGTTTTTTACTGCAGCATCATTTTTAACTAATTTTTAGTAGTTTTAACTAAATTTTTTATGGACTTTTTTCTATTAGTGTACTAATTTAGTAATATGCCTCCGGTGGACCGGTCACGGGATAGGTCCTTGGAGGGCAATTGACTCCTCATTCCCCGTAGGGTGATTTGATTTTTAACATCACTCACTCATACTTGTTTCACCACAATACTTTAAAAGTAGTGTTGCCTACTCCTGAAGGCAGGAAAGCACCGTAAGGATTAAGAAAACGGGTAAAAAGGGTAAAAGTTTACCAAAAATGGGGTAAAAAAGCACGATATTAATTTTTTTAAAAATTTAAATCAAGAATTTAAAAACACATTTTAACTTTGAAAAATCGTGTAAAAAAGGTTCAGAAAATTACCTAAAAAGGGGTAAAAAAGCACCAAACTAATATTTCAATATTTTGAAGTTTAAATGTAACGAAGTTGCTATTTAAAATTGTATTTTTTAAATTTTGGCAGAAAATTCAAGAAAAATATAAAAAAACGAGAACAAATACCAAAAATATAAACTGTAAAAAAGCACTGCCAGAAATCTGAAAAAGCACCGTAAAAACCCCTTTTTTTAAACGGGTATTTGTAAAAAATCACCGGGTATGGGAAGGAAAAAAGCACCAAAAAATACCCGAAAAGCACTGAATGGCAACACTGTTTAAAAGTACCCAAAATGATAATTTTGTCATTCTCTGACCTCCATATAAAAGAAATAATTTTTCACTTGCGTGGAATTTCGAAATTGCAGTGGAATTTTTTTCGCATCAATTTAATAGACATGACCATTTGAAAATGTAGCGAAAATGTCACCTTTGGATTGGTTATGATTTTAGCTTTCTATAGACTGTAAACAATTTGTGGATTTTAAAGTTTTTATTGTAGTTTTTGGAATACAAACATAGAGTGAAATTTTTTCGCTCTGGTAAATTACTTATAAATTAGCTTACAAGGAAATTACACACTGGTGTTACAAGAAGATCTTAATTAAACATGGATATGTTGCAGACAACAAAATATTCATAGGATTATATTATGTTTAGGCATTAAAATGTGGAGTCAAAGAAAAAAAAATTCATCTGATAATTTCAAGAGTTTTTCTGCAATGTCATTTTAATAAATTTTTAGTAGCGTTTTCTGCTATTTTTACAGGTTAATTTATAAGAGTGTATAAAAGTTTCATTAAAATCTAAGACTTAAACCACTGTGTAGTTTTTTGATATTTGGCACCTTTTCGCATACAAATCACCACCATTTAATTTGTATTAAGTATTTATCAGTCGCTATATTTCCGCCCAGTAGTGCATTTCATATTTATCTGTTTGTTTAATAAAATATGTTTAAATTAGAATTGCTAAAACAAACAAATATAAAGTATACTTTTGCAAACAATTTATTTCTTGTTGTTAAGAAATCTAAGCTGAACACCTTCTTTATTTTAATTTGTTAAATTGTTTTCATTATAAATAAATTTGTTTTTTTTTTCGTTTTTTACTGCAGTAAAATAAGGTGACAAAACAGCCTAAACTTGTTTTAAATATTTATTTAACGAGAAAAACAACAAAGATAATATTTTAATTTAATTATGTTTTTTGGTTTCGTTGTTAATAATAAATTAAGCTCTTTCACATCTTTTTCAGCTACTGCATAAAAGATTGTCGTCTTATGGTCGGACTGGCTTGATACTAGCAAATTAACCCATTAAGGGCTGACACTCGATTCCTTTGTACGATTTGGACAAAATTTCACACATATGTACATATGACCCCCTAAAATGTTTTTCAGTAATCATATTCTTTCTATACCTGTTGTAATTTTCGATATATCGTCAGCTTATTATTGGTTTGACCCAATGACCATTTTGAAAACATAAAGTAAGGAACGGATTATGTACACTCAAAAAAGGTTGTTGGTAGAACCTACTGAAAATGGCAGTAAAACAAAAGTGTATGCGGTTAAATAGGTCACAAAGCTATTTACCCAGTGTAGAATTTGTAATGACATATCATTATTTTTTGGACTACCAGTAATGATACCGAATTACTTTCTGCATTATTTTAGAACATATAATAATGGGTTGCTAATAACTATTTACTTTTTGAATTACTTTCAAACAATAAATAATGGCTTAAAAATAATGACTTATTTTTCTCATTTTTTCAAATAAAATGTGTTCTTTAAGCCCGATATAACTTAAGAAAGGGTTAACTGTCACTCACTTTTTGACATTTATGATCAGTAGACCGTTCCACCTTACGGAGGAAAAAAAAGTGCGCCGTACACCCTCCAATATGAAGTATATTTCAAAAAAAAATTTTTTTGCCGAACGTAGGGGTCGCCATTTTACATTTTTCGTTATATCTTTGGCATTTACAGTCCGATCTTAAAGAATGATACATCGATGTTTTTCTCTCGAGGAGGCCAGTGTTTTGCTCTAAGGGACATTGACATCAAGTATCCCGTTCTAGTAGTTACCCACCAGATCTCAGTTGCTACCACCCTAATGTACCACCCTAATGTCAGAAAATTAAAGCTAGCAAAAAATCATTAAACTTTTGCTAAGGAAGTTTTTCGATAAACCCAGTAGAAAATTTTTTTATATATTGGTTGCCGAACGTAGAAGTCGCTTTTTAAAATTTTTTTTCATTGGATTTTACCTTTATAGTAAACCACTAGTCTCCTTGAGGCAAAAAAAATTGATATGTCACACTTTAAAATCTGATTTTAAATGCCGAAGCTATAGCGAAAAATTAGAAAAGACCTACATTCGGCAAAAAAAATTTTTTTTTTTGAATTTGCCTTGCAAAAATACTTCATATTGGAGGGTGTACGGTGAACTTTTTTTTGCGGTACGGTCTAATGATCAGTATACTCTTACCAATCATCATGAATAGATTGACGCTTTAGTAATGCTACCAAATTATCCAGATTTACTTTGGAAATTAGTCATCAATTCGCGCAACTTATAGATGCAAAATTGGGGTTTGTTAATAAACAAAATTGCAAACATATGGAGTGAAACCAATCCACAGCGGACCCTACAGGCATCATTAGATCCAGAAAAATGCACGGTTTGGTACGGTTTACACGCTGGTGGCATGATTAGACCTTATTTCTTCAAAATTGAAGCCAGAGCTCACGTTATGGTCAATAAAGATCATTACCACACCATGATCAATGATTTTTTTCTTTGAAAATATGGATGACATTGATCCGGACGAGATGTGGTTTCAACAGTATGGCGCTACGTGCCATACGGCGACCGCAAACATCGACTTATTGAAATCAAAATCTGGCGATAAGTTTATTTTTATTTATAAGAAAAAAAAATATTAAAAAACTAAAACCAACACAAAATATTTATGATGGAGAATTTTAAAATAAAATGACAAATTATTTTAAAATTAAAGCACCGTAAGTTGTTTCGATTTCAGGTGAAACAAGTGTTATACCCCATATAAGAAAAATTATTTTTCACGATAATCAGTTTCATGTCAAAAGTGTGTAGAGTTTGTTTTCATGCAAATTTAATGGACAAGACTATTATTTTTGTGTATATTGTGATTGTGTCTTTGTTATAAAATTAAAAAATTGTTCATTTTTATAATTTAAATTGCAATTTGAGGCCTTTAAAATTATAGTGAAAATTTTCCACGTGAAAAACAACTTACGGTGCTTAAGGCAATGAAAATAAAGCTAAGAAATTCGCGAAACAAAATGTAAGTATTTAAGTGTCAAATATTTTTTTAAGTAACTCTGCTATGCATTTTGAACAGTTAATATTTCAATCTTTACTGCAGCGTAGAGTCACTATACAATTGTGCCTTAAAGGTTGAAAGAAATTGAAAATTTTATATTAAACTTATTCGTTTACTTACTACAAGTTACTACATTTACAACAGCTGGAAAAAATCAATACAAAAATAAACAAAACTTTCCAATTGTAGTAAAAGTAGTAAGAAATAAACGAGTAAACGAACAAACTGATTAATAGCGAACTCCTGCAAATAGGAACAATTGGAAGTTTAAAACATTTTTGTTTAAATACAAATACAACACTTTGAATTCTTCTTTAACTTAAACTAAATTTAAAGCTTATAATTTTTGCAACATTACTGCCCTACGGGGAATGAGGAGTCAATTGCCCTCCAAGGACCTATCCCGTGACCGGTCAACCGAAGGCATATTACTAAATTAGTACAAATATGAACCAAAGAGAATGAATTAATTTTCTAAGTATTTTCCGATTCGTTACTTTCACTGTTGCTTTTAAAAAACTTGACCAATACCGAAATAAAAAATAAAATTCGCGGCATATTTTTAAAAATTTTTTTTTTATTTCTTTTACTCTTTTATTTATTTTGAACTTTATTTTTTTACGATTTGCTTATTTTATCTCTTATTTTAAATTTTTATAATTTTTTGCTAAAAAATGTTTTTTAATTTTTATTTATATTGTCAGAGTTTTTGAGGTAATTTACTAATTTTTAATGGATTTTTTAATTCAATTATGGCCAACGCAAAAAACGAGTCAACTGCCATTAAAGGACCTATCCCGTGACTGGTCTATCGGGGCATACTGAAGGCACTTCCACTATATTTGTGTGTGTGTTAGTGTTGTTTTCTTTTCTATTTTTTTCTTTTCCATTTTTTTTATTTGCTTGTAGTGTTTGTTTTTTCTTTTTCCTTTTTATTTGAACAGAAAGGAAAAATATATAACTACCATTAGCCAGCCATCACGCATAAGCAACATTAGCTCAGACGGTAGAGCGTTTGCCTTACAAGCAGGAGGTTGTGTTATCGAGCCCTACTTCGACGCCAAGTAATTATTTTTAATTCTTAATTTTTTATTAATTTATTTGAAAAGCTATTTTTAGACACACCACCTTCCTGTCACAAGGTGTCTAAACTGTGGCAATTGGTCATTTCCAATGACAACGCCATGTTAAAGTGATATGTCTCTTTCAAACAAAAAGACCGATCAACGACCGGTCTCCGCCCCCTTGGGACCTATCCTGCGGCTTATCTGGGACCGGTCCCTTTCCCCGTAGGGTGCTTATTGGTATTAAAGTTGTAAAAAATTACAGTAAAGATTTCGAAACATAAAATTGGTATATTCATAAGTTTTCATAAAACCATTTCAAAAACAGATTTTAAATAACCCAGTGTTGGCAGCCAATAACGCTCAAATACCGACATCTTCACAAACCTTTCAACTGACTACCCTTACCCCTAAAATACGCTTACCGAAATAACACGAATACCGTTATCCTTAAAATTCCATTACCGTCATTTTTAATACTCTGCTCTTGGCCATTGCACGTGGGTTATTGAGTATTTCAGATAAATTAAGTCGATTAATTCGTTTTGTTTTTACTTTAGTTTGGTTTTTGTAAAAAAAAATTCGGTATGCACCGAAATAAGTGACTATCGTTACCCTTAAAACACCGTTACCGAAATAACTCAAATAACGTTATTCTTAAAATACCGATACCGAAATAAATAAAATAGCGTTACGCATATCGAAATAATTATCGAAATAATATAAAATAGCCTTACCCTAACGATAACCTCATTCGTTTCGGTTACCATCCATGAAATAATCTCAATTTTTAATCCAATTCCTAAGAACTCAGATTCATATTTTTACTTTTTAAGACGTATTAAAATTGCATTTAAATTGAAATGCATCAGCAGAGATGATCCCGTTGTCAGTAAAAGTCCAAATTAGTGGATTTTCGTGTATCCTCATTAAGACAATATTAACGAATCTAACTAGCATTTTAAAGTTCCAGTGAGTTCTGAAGTTGTAACAATTTCTAAATACGACAAAAGTGAAAAATTTTATTTCATTGTGCCCATTAAAGAAAAACCCGAAATTCGAAATTCTATTAAGTTCGACAATTAAAAAATTTCGGATGCAAAGATGTATGGAAATAAATGAGATCATATATGGTCATACATTGAACTATGAATGGACGTATATCATCACGTATGATCATATACATATGTTCATATATGTATATTTCGATTTTCACAAGGGAAGTACGAATATGAATAACCATATATTATCATTAGAGGTGTCCAAAAAAATATGAAAGTTGGAATTCGCGATCTCCACAATGTTGCCCCTATTCCTTAACCCTTTCGACCCCAAAGTTGCCTACAAGCAAATTCGTTGTTTTGTGCCTATAACTCCCGTTATATTTATTTTTTTTTCTAACAAATTTTTTTACTAGTAGCATTGAAGTTCTAGAATACCTGTGCATAATTTCATATAGCAGTCTTTAATAGTGTTCATTTGCGAGCTATTTTTCATAGTGTCAACACATATTTTTTCTCACAGCAAAATTTAAGGAAAAATAAAATTTTTGTTTAAATTAGTCTCAAATATTGTGTGATGAATAAAATTCAAAAAATAAAAAATTTTTATATAGATTTTAGTAATAGAAAAAATTTTAAATTAAAATTTTTAAAAAATCTTAACCCGTTCGGGACCGGCAGCATATTAATTTTAGAACTTTAATTCCAAAAATCTCCGCTAGGGGGTGCTGCAAAGCCATAAAAGTAATAAAAAAATATTTCTTTGGCATAGATCTACACTTACAAGAAGTTTTGTCGGAAAATTCCCAGCCATTTAAAGTTGGGGTCGAAAGGGTTAATGTCTTAAAATTCTCTGTGCCAAGTTTCAGCTAAATCCGCTTTTATTTAGAGGTAGCAGAAAAAGTTATCTTTTAAGAATTAGTAATTTATCTCTAGAGTAATTTATAAAAGAAGTAGGGTTGACTTTAAATTGAATTATTTCTTAACCTGTACGCTATTATTTAACATTTTCTTTTTTAAATCTAGTCTTAATTAATGTGCAGAAAAGGAATTTGAAATCAAAACTTATAAAAATTAAGTAAGTAACTTTTAAGTAATTCGCGTTTTTTTTTAAATTATACAAAAAAATACATATTTTAGTTAAAATTTCCAAATTTTCCGAAAATATGTAATTAAAAATTCAACTTGTTTTAGCCTTGTATGTGCAAATTTCTCAAATCTGATCTTTATTTTAACAAAGATTATGAATAAGCAATCGAAATTTAAAAAAAGTTTGTGGTTTATAAATTATTAGCGGCTTTTGAAAATTCAAAAAAACTCAAGTTTTTTGAGGTATTTTCCTAATTACCTGTAAACGGTGTCATCGAAAAATACAATTTGCTACACTTTTGCAATTTACTTACCAAGGACTTTCATTATATATGACACCGATTTTAATTTTAAAAAGAATAACAGATATCCTTGCGCAAATTAACTTAAAATTTGACTTTATTTAGTATTTCGCTATTATTGCTTGCTATAATTTTATTGCTACCGAAAATCCTATCTTACATAATAGGACATTCCATAGATTGTATATTAAGCGTTTTTTTTAATCACCTGGATTTAGAATTTTTCATACAAAAAGTGGATTTGTTAAATCCAAAAAAAAGCTGGATTTATTTGCCTGCCCCAAAAAAATTCCTCAGTTACTCAGTTAAGGAAATCCTCAGTTGATTTAAAATTAATCGTCAATAAATTTTGTTTCAGTTAAAGACATATTTAATTCAGTTATTTTCAAAACAAATTCCAAATTGGAAAAGAATGACAAAATTAAATTCTAAAAAAAACTAAATTGATTCCCATATTTTCAATAAAAATAATTCAATAAAATATCAGCGATGTTTTTGATAAAGGTAAGTCTTATCAAGCTCTATTTAACATGCGTTGTCCAAAATTTTAATTTTTACTAGATCGTGAAAATCCTAGATATCTTTTTTGGAACATCTCTAAAATCATCATATTGGAAGTGGTAAAAAACGCAAATTTCCGCAGTAGTATTCAATTCAATATTGTTTGTTTATTGCAAATACATTAAATAACACAAAATAAACAAATAAAATTAAAATTTTGGTGGTTTTTTAAATTTTAGATGGCTGTTAGTAACTAAAATTCCATATATGTGGCAGCGCATAGAGAAAGGGACCTAAGGGTAAAAAAATCAATTTTTTTTTGATGTGGACAACATCTGAGCATCGAATGAGACCGATCCCATGCCCCAAAAGTGTTCCCTCCCAGAGACATGCGCGTTTTATGAAAGTGAAGTCGACGATTCTAAAAAAATTTTCGTACTAAGATTGAAAAGAATTATAAATGAGTATTTATTATAATTCACAATTAATAATTTCAGAAAATAAAGCTGGATTCGAAAAATCGCGAGCAAAATTGATATCAAACTCATGGAAACAGCGCGCTAGGTAGAAAACAGTAAAAACCAACTACACAAAACAAGAGGTAGGGACGACCTACGCGCGTTTTCAAGGTTGACCAACACGTTCCTGACGTCATGAGATGTGTCGCTTTCAAATGAGACCACGCTCAGTGATACACGTATTTAAATCTTTAAAATGGCTCTCCTGAACAAAACCGGTTTTTACCCTTAGGTCCGTTTCTATTTTGCGCGTCACATATATTCAATTTGACTAACACTAAGTTCTCATCAATTCAGTTCTCAGTTGAATTTTATATTTAAAGAAAATAAGCTATATTTAATTAATTAAATCAACTGAGGCTCAGTAAGGGGTATTTCACCTGAGACTCAGTTGAAAATTTAGTAGACATCGCTCTTTTCGTTAATTTGAATTTTCTTAATATAGTTATGCCATATAACTTCTTTTTCTTTTTTCTCGATAACGCCTTCTTGGCATATATTCAAACCAATAATAAACTGACGATATACATTTATCATCTGAGTTTAGCCAGACTTCTTCAGTAATTGCTCTAAAAAAATTCTACTTATCCTACAGCAATGGGTTAAGTGAGGGTGGATATGTTTAGTCCATTGTTATATGATTTAGTCAAGCACATACGTAAATAGGAAAATATGTATAATCTTTGCTAGTTACACTGAAAAAAGTTTGTCGGTAGAGTTTATAAAGTGACGGCCTGTGAAATAGTCACAAATATTAAAAAGGATTATTGTTAACCTTCAAATACCACAGACCAAATAACTTAAAATACCGTTATCTTTTAAATAACCTAACGAAATAAATTAAAATACTGATAACCCTAAAATAATCTATCGAAGTAATTTTAAAATATCGTTATTACTATCCATATGGTATTTGCAACTAAAAAGGCAACAAAGTTATTTATATTTAAAATAACTATAAATGTAGTTATTTTTAATAGCAATATTTTAAAAACAACTAACAAATGCACTAAAAACAACTACCAATGTAGTAAAAATAACTGAAAAATTGTTTAATATAGAGATTTTAAAACAACTATGAAAATTGGTCAACACTACTATTTTTAAATAGTTTTATTTTCTGGTGTTGAAACCATTTTCGATAAAAAAAAATATTTAAAAACAACGATTTCTTAAGATTACAAAAAATGTGTAATTATTGCATCCTGCTTAAAGTTGAAAATAAAAATGCCAAATTTTTGTTATTACATTTTTATGCAATATTTAATGTCTAGTTTGCAATAAGAATATGTCAATAATAAAAAATATAAACTAATCAAGAATTTGGAAAGTCACAACAAAATCTTTTTATTTTAAACTAACCAACAAAAATAAAGTGTTTACTACAAAATTAATGTATTGGTTGTTTACTATTGTATAATACTAAAATAAAGTGTTTTAAGCAACTGTTAGTAAATGCATAATTTTTCGTTAGTTGCGTTTTTTAACTTTGATAATAGTTATTGTGTAACTTTATATTGAAAAAGAACTGCAATTACAGTTAAAAATAAAAACTTCTCATTTCTACAAAAAATCATTTTTTTTTGAGTGTACTTACACCTTTATTAGTTTAGTTTTCGTAATCACATGTCGTATGTATTTCGAAAACAAGTACATAATTTGTTTATGTGTTTTTTATACCTTAAAGTATGATAATTTACACCACAGCTTTAGTTTACCGACTGCAGTATCTTTGACACAAGATTATACGTACAAAATAATAAGAAAAACGTTTGAATACACAATTAAACGTCATTTTAGTGCCCAAGTAAAAAAAAATGATATGGAGCCATATGAAGTTATATTTAATTATATATAATCTTTTATGTAATTAGATATAATTATATCCGAAAAATGAGAACGTCTTATTGTATCATATTGTATCGAATTGTATACAATTGTATACAATTTGGTACAATTTGATACAATTTTATGCAATTCGATACAATTGTATCCGAATTTTGTCCTCATCCAATTACATCAAATTATATCTTTTTGTATAAAATTATATAAAATGTTATAAAAGTGGACATAGTTTGATACAATTATATCTAAATATTAACCTTTTTATCATATTATATAGGACCATATCTAACAATATATGTACATACAAAAATTATTTTTTTAAATAAAAAAAAATTATCAATTACTTGTAATTGTAATTGTTTTTTTTTGAATTGCAATTACAAATAATATGTAATTATAGATGAGTTTTTTTTCAATTACAATTACATGTAATTGTGTAATTGCATGTGTAATTAATTACAAAATGTAATGATTAACCCCAGGCCTGCTGGAGATCTTATAATTTCGATAAATCTTCCATTACTTTTATCCAGATGTATCATGACAGTGCAATAAACATGAAAAAAAATTTCTTTTAATTTAGTAATTGTAAAATAAAGTTAACAACACTGAAATTTTAAAGTTAATAGGATTATGATATACAACCAAGATATAAGAAATCAGTCAAGTGTACGTTATAGTATAGAGAATTTCGTATTAAAGATTTAGTGTTGTTAATGTTGTGGGTGCGGTGCGTAAGCCATTTTTGACTCATGCTCAAAAAAAAAAACAAATTACTCACGCACGAGCATTTCGTTTCTTCCTCAGCACACATTAGTATATTAAAAACTTACAACAATCAGAAAATTCTCACGCAAAACAGTAAAAATTACTAAAAACATATGATGCAAAAAATAAACTCACACACGAATCATGAACGGGTTATTCTTACTCACGCTCACGCACGAATCACTTAAGTATAGTAATTATTACTCACGATCACGTGTGAATAACGTGACTCACGAACATTTCGTGTCACGCGCTAATCCCTAGTAATTACTAAATCTAAAACTAGTTTAAAATCATTGATAACATGGAACCAAATATAATACAATACGGTTTTATATGGACCTTATATATTTTTATATAAAATCACTTTGACAAAATTGCCTATGTGGGATGATATATAATTATAGATGAT
This sequence comes from Leucophora obtusa, assembly GCA_949987735.1. Lineage (NCBI taxonomy): Eukaryota > Metazoa > Arthropoda > Insecta > Diptera > Anthomyiidae > Leucophora > Leucophora obtusa. Next base: position 180,322,099 of record OX465296.1, read on the forward strand.
TTTATAAAGAACGTTATAAGTTATATATGGGTTCATATTCGTCAATATATAATCATAACTAACACAAATTATAAAATATTTCTTATATGGATCCACATAGTTTTATATTATTATGTATAGTGTCATACTAAATTATATATAAACACACATGTAATTATATATTTTATATGTTACTTTATGTACTTATATATAGCACATACATATATATTTAGGCCAATATGTAATAATATAAAATCACATATGTCTCCATATTAAAACCTTTGAGGAAAAGATATCTAACATATGACTATATAAAAGTATATCTGCTTGAATTTAAAAGCTTATGTGGCCATATGTAACTATAAGTTACTATATGCAATTACATAAAATAATATATGATTATATCAAAACTTTTTTACTCGGGTGGTAAACAATAACTTATGCACTTATTTTGATTTAGACAGGAATGGTGGCTAATTTGTTTATAAAAAAAATGTGTATAAATATTTAGCTGTGGCAAAAGATAAGGAATTCAAACATGGTTTTCCTTTGAAAAATGGTTTTTAAAAAACCATCTGATAACAATTCCCAAAAAATTACTTTACAAATAATACTTCATAGTTGGTATATTGTGACTAAATATGGTGGACTCACGTATAGTTCGTACAGCCAGAGAAGTTCTGCAGTTATTTAATGACAGTTACTTGCGTAGCAACCAGTAGTAGTTTTTTTAATGTAATTTCAGATATTTTATTATAACAACTACAACAACTTTTTTGTAGTTATTTTAGAAGTTTCCTTAACAAAAAAAACTGCATTATTGAATGTGTAGTTGTTTAAACATTTTTCGATTTCTACATATCTGTATACTAAAGACCCGAAACTATTTATTTTGTATGAAATTCCTTAGCCAAACTAGTCTTTTGAAGACATGTTTGGAACATGTATGATATTAAACTTTGTTTTCTGTACACCGTCAAACACTTTAATTTTACTCCAACTGTTTTAAAAAGAATTAAGGGGCATAACCTAAGGGTCATGACTAGGGCAAGGAATTTCATGCAAATGCATGTTTTTTCTCGATAGTCCAAAACTAATATGGACTAAATATTTATCCTAATCATCAAATTTAGAGCAAAATGGCATCGATTTGTGGTGGCATATTTTTGAATATTTTGACTTTAAACCCTACGGGAAATTTTAACAAACTGTCACCGAACTGGCCCCTTTATATGAAATAGACTGGTCACTTTTACATGGCGTTGTCATAGGAGGGGGAAATTGACCCCTTGTGACATGTCACAAGATAAATCCCAGGACAGGTCCCTGAACTTTGTTTTTTTATGAGAGTTCAGTAACCTGTCCTAGGATTTGTCTTGTGACATGTCACAAGGGGTCAATTTCCCCCTCCTATGACAACGCCATGTAAAAGTGACCAGTCTATTTCATATAAAGGGGCCAGTTCGGTGACAGTTTGTTAAAATTTCCCGTAGGGAATGCATATTTGGTGCCTTTTTAATGCATATTTTGTGCTTTTTAATGCATATTTGTGCATACTTTTCATTTTTAGGAGCATTTTTTATTTAGTAAAAAAAATATAAAAAATTGATACGTTTTCCTATTTTGATTCAATCAAAAAAAAAAAACATTCTTAAAACCTTATTGACCTATGGGAAATTTTCGAGTTCTGTGTCTGTTTGCAAAATAACTAACTTATATACATTTTTGAGTTTTAGAGTGCATTATTTTTGCAAAAATAATGGTTTTTAGTGCATATTTCTTATATTTTTAATGCATATTTTTCTTTTTTAACCGCATATTTTAGGCGCATATTTTCCATTTTTAAGTGCATGAAATTCCTTGCCATATTCATGACTGTCATAAAAACATCAATTCGTCATTACAAGATATGGTATGTCATTCTCTTCAATAAAAGTACTTTTTAAATAAGTACAAAAGGTGGACCGCAATTCAGTATTGTTTTCAGTACTATGCGCATAAAAAGCAATTTTTCATAAATTTTATTTTATATATTTTTAAAAATTGAAAAATTAAAAAAATATTGAATTTATAGAAATTGATTATAAATGTTAAAAAAAAAATTTTTAAATATAAAAAAAATTTGAAAAATATTGGTCCCTCGAGGGATCGAACCAGCCATCATCTGTTTAGAAATACCAAATTATACCAAAATCAAATTTAGTTGTTTTCTCTTTCATACAAATACATTTTTGTATTTTGCTATCTTTTTTTATTCCACTCCAGAGTCAAAGTTGTTCGACTCTGGAGTACGGATTTCCTGCACTCTAGAGTAACATTGATCTGTTAACTGTTTAACATGACAAATATACCTTAAAAAACACATCACCAATTTGTTCACATCTCTAATTGTCAATAAATTAGAAAAAAAAATTAAAAAACATAAAACGAACACAAAAAAATTGTGTTGGAAATTTTGTTATAAAATACAAAATTATTTCAAAATTTAGGCAGCTGGAATAAAGCCTAAAAATTCGCGAAACAAAATGTAAGTATTTAAGTGTCAAATATATTTTGAAGTAACTCTACTCTGCATTTTGAACAGTTAAGGTGCTTTTACAATGATGGAGTACTCCAATCTGTAGCAAATTTAGTTTTTTTCTCTTTCATATTAACACATTTTTGTATTTTACTATCTCTTTTTATTCCACTCCAGAGTAAAACTTGTTTGACTCTGGAGTACAGATTTGCTGCACTCTAGAGCTAACATTGGTCTGTTAAGTGTTTAACATAACAAATATACATAAAAAGACACATCACTAATTTGTTCACATCTCTAATTGTCAACAAATTGGAAAAAAAAATATTTAAAAACATAAAACCTACACAAAATATTTGTGTTGGGAATTTTACTATAAAATAAAAAATTATTTTAAAAATTGGGTACTCGGAATAAGGCCTAGAAATTCGCGAAACAAAATGTAAGTATTAAAGTGTCAAATATTTTTTGAAGTAACTCTACTCTGCATTATGAACAGTTAACATTTTAATCTGTGCTGCAGAGTAGAGTCACTCTATCATTGTAAACGCGCCTTTAACATTTCAATCTGTGCTGCAGAGTAGAATTACTCTACCATTGTGAAAGCACCTTTAAGCATAAATTTTTTTAATTTATCTTTGCCTTAAATTATTCCGTTGCCTGATTGCAGGCACAAGCTGTTAACATACACTGAGAGAATTATCTGCATGACGTTAATGAAGTTTCATTTGGACTCGTTCATTGAAACTTCTCATGGAATTAATAGAATTTTTCATAAAATGTGAGAATTTTTATTTTATTTACTAAAGTTTAATACACTCAATAAAAAAGTTTCATTAAAACTGGATTCTTAAAATATATGAAGCTTTTTCATCAAATTAATAAATTTTTCATTTTCTTTGTGAAAATTTAGTTTACTGAAAAATTTCATTAAAACTCGTCCATCAAAATTCCCTCTGTGTAGGAATGCGTCTTCTTTCTACACTTGGAAGACGCATTGCCTTCCAAGTGTAGAAAATCATTACCAGTAGTGGGATTCTCTAATTTTTTAACGACAAAATTCGGTAGTTAAATTGTCAGTTTACTATGAAAACTTGTCAATTTAACTACAGAATTTTTTCGTTAAAAAGTTACAGAATTGCCCCTCAGATATGTAGTTATGTAACTACATAAATGGTAATGGTAACTTGTTACTTTTATTATTACATTTCCTAGTACTTTTGTATGGCGATGACACGCAAAATAATGAGTAAAGGTGCATTTACAATGACGGAGTACTCCAATCTGCAGCAAATTTTGTTTATTTCTCTTTCATACTAACACATTTTTACTGTATTGTATTATCTCTTGTTATTCCACTCCAGAGTAAAACTTGTTTGACTCTGGAGTATAGATTTGCTACACTCTAGAGTTAACATTTGTCTGTTAACTGTTAAACATGACAAATATACCCAAAAAAACACATCACTAATTTGTTCACATCTCTAAGTATCAACAAATTAAAAAACAAAATAACAGAATATATTAAATAAATATAAAATTTGTGGTGTTTTTGCGATAATTTAAAATAAAAAAATTTATTAAATTAAAATCGATAGAAATTATGGCAAAAGAATCGCGAAAATATGGAGTAAGTACTAAAATGTCAAATAAGTTTTGAAGTAACTCTACTCTGCATTTTGAACAGTTAACATTTTAATCTGTGCTGCAGAGTAGAGTCATTCTGCCATTGTGAAAGCACCTTAATGGTTACACACCCATGTGCTTAACAGTATTGACAAAAATAATGACTCTAAAAATTGATTTTCAAAAAAATAAGTTTTATAAAAAAAAATTTGTATAATTTTTTTTTAATAAAATTTGCTTGTGTGGGAATCGAACCTGGGACTCCAGATTGCCAGTCAATATCTATTTTTTTATTATTAAATTTTTTTTAAAATAAAATGTTCTAGTGCGGTAATCGAACATGTGACTCCAGGTTGCCAGTCAATAGCTCTACCATCTGAGCTATGTATGTATATCGACATGTAATGTTTGATAGATAAAAAAATAATTGACCTGCTGCACACAAGTCAGCTTACTCGCCAACATACAAAAAATCAAAAAATATGTGGTTATAAATATTCTTATCAGTGTTGAAAAATAATTTACAAAAAAGCTAGAAGAAGAAAAATAAGTTATTATTGGTAACGTATTATTCTTTATTTTAAAATCATGGAACAAGTAACTAGTTATTACTAGCTCATTATTATATGTTTTAAAATGATGCAGAAAGTAAGTCGGTGTCATTACTAGTAGTTTAAAAAAAATGATGATATGACATTACCGTTACTACACTGGGTTGTAATGATAATTCGTTACCTTCTGCATTATTTCAAACAAAAAGTAATAAATTTTAGAGTCCGACCGAACAGTTCGGCCACAAAATGTATTTGCACGATATTCGGTATGTTGAAGTATTATGGACAAATTTTGCTTATGCATAAATATTTGTTGGGCCGATTGGAATCCATTTTGGGTGTAAAATTTAGGGAAAAGTCCGAAGTTAAGCAATGAATTCACTGTTGGTCCGCCGAAAGTTCGGAAAAAGTTCGGCGACCGAACAGTTAACTTTACAGCTAAACTACGGGGTTTATCTTAAATTTGACAATCAAAATAGCATTAAACCGGCCCAATAAACATTTTCCCAGTATCAGAATTTCTCAAGACTGCCTCGAAATACCGAAAAACCGAACAAGTGTCGCTTTTTGGCCAAACTGTTCGGTCGGACACTAATGACTTTCCTATCACTGATTACGTATTGAATGATTTATAAACGCAAAGTAATGATTAAAACATTTTTGGAAATTTATTTTATCACTGATTAAGTATTGAATGATTTATAAACGCAAAGTAATGATTAAAACATTTTTGGAAATTTATTTTTATACACATTACTTTGCGTTTTATTTTTTGTAAGCATGGCTGTAAGGTGTATATTTTTCGACATCACGAACAAAAATGCGAAGCACAACAATTCATTTTCTTTTCAAGCAATCAAATTTGATAATGTGTCGAAAGCTCAGGGAGTAGAGTTCTCGGCTAACAAGCAGGGATCTCAGGTTCGAAATCCAGCATGACCATGTTTATATCCCAGCAAAATATTGGTAATGACACCTCATTACTATCTGCGTTACCAAAAATGATGTATCATTACCTTTTACATTATTTTATAGTATAAAATAATGACTTCCTAATAACGGCCTATTGTATTCATTGTTTCTAAATATAAAATAATGACTTACTCGTAATAGTTTAAATAAGTACTTTTTACACAGTTAAATTTTATACATTTTTATTTTTTATATATAAATATGTTTTATGTGTAAATTTGTATGACGAGTCCTAAAATTGCATACTAGAGAAAACTTAAATTTGTCTGAACGTATTTGCTTAAGCTAATAGTATTTGCTTAACTCCTTATTTTTAAGAATCAAGTGAGCAATCGGATAACCTCATATAATTCAACTTTTTGTAGCCACTTATTATTCAAAATCTCATAACTACTTATTTCTCATTTTTTCGTAAGCGAGCGGGTAAGCGTGACTACTTATAAAAACGGCCACGCCAAACAGAAATAATGAGTTTAGACGCCAAAAAATAAGTTGTGCGGAGCTATGAATTTCTATTATATAACCACTTATTTGGTAATGAAAAATTTTGCTGGGATATTTAGGACCTTTGCGAGATGGCTAAATAAATTGTAAACTAAATACAAATTGACAAAAGGGTTTGTTTGAAAATTTTTTGAAGACTTTTTCAAATTTCATAGAAATTTGGTAACCTGAATTTAGTTTAGATTTTATTTAGCCATTTCGCACCCACACTTAATACAAAACATTGGTAATAATTTTTTTTAAATAAAAATCTTTTTATCAAAATCTATTTTTAGACACATTACTTCTCTCATCCTCGTAGCCACATAAGTAACCACTTGCTTTATAATCTCCTCGCCAGGCATTACCATGGGGCTCATCGCCTGTAAAATTCATCAGTGAAGTAAGGTGTAAAGTAATGCATGGGCCGCTATGGCTACATTAATGTGCCCATTATTTATTAATGTGTTATTTTGCTGGGGTGAGAGAATGACACACCCATCGGATAACATCTAGAATTTTTAGTTGGATGATATTTATAAATAGTTTTCTACTAAAGTTCCTAAAATTCCAAAAATTTATACTATTGAAAATTCTGTGAGGCAAATATTCAGGTTTCAGATTAAGATGAAAATGGCCCACCTTATATGTTGCACAATATTCTCAATATGAGTAATTTTGTGTGAAAAATTTTCTGTAAAAAATCGAATATTTATTGTTTATATTTAGATTCAGTTTGAAAAGTTAAATTTAGATTTTTTATTAAATATTTTCTCACACTCTTGATATTTTTTTTACTTTTTCCCTAGAAACTGCACCTCTCAATATCTTAATCTTAATAAATCCCTTCATTGGGTTGAAAGATATCTCAATTTTTTATAATTTAACACTAAATGTCAATCTGTTACACATCACAACTAATGACAGATGAAGACATTCGACATTTATACGAAACGGAAATTTTATTTTAATCTCCATTTTACCACTTTTCACTCTTATCTAAATGATAGTAACAATGAAACACTTAATGCATTTCCATTACCAAAATAATAAAAAAAAAATACGTTAAATTTTATAACATTTTTAGAGTGTTAACTTGGTCAATTTGGTGTTGTTTTTTTTTATACATAAATCTTTAAAGGATGGTATCCCAAATCGGAGTCTTAGATGTTGATGAAAGATGAATTTGTTATAGAGGAGGCAAGTGTTTTATTTTAGCTGCTCAATCTCATATTTAGGGACTGAAACAAGGAATTGAAAAACGTTTGAGACTTTTTTCAGATTTTTTAACATTTTTATATAATATGAATTGTCTCCTCAAATAGATTGCGTTTGACTCCCTGTTATACAACAAACTGAAACAACGAAAAATGGGACCATTGTTGTCCACTCAATATGAGATTGGCTAGTTACAAGAATACACATGTCTATTAGTTTTGTCTCTTTACAGCATATCCAAGTTTGATTAAGATCGGAGATTTCGCCTCGGAATACCTTCCTTATTAAACTGAGTCAAGTAAATGTGACGTAAATGAACGAGCGGTAACAATCAAAGCAGTTTGTTTTTGTTTTTTAACTTTCTGTCCTAAAAAGTGTTGGTGGAGATGATGATAATGATGAAAACAAAGTCCAGTAGTCAAAAAATGTAATTTCTCAGATAAGGGATCCATTATAAACTATTGCTTTTTTTGTCAATTTTGATAGCTTCTATTTTCTCTTTTGCCTCAGGCTGGTTTTAAAACCTTAAAATTGATTTTTATTTTATAGATTCAATTTAACTTTAATCAAAGCCGCCTTTAGTTGTATGAATCGTATGATTTTGAGAGTGTCACAAATGGAATTATATGATATATGCTACTAGCGGGTAAAGCCCTCCACTTTGTTAGCGTGCTTTAAATTTTAAAATGTAATTTATTTTCGAAAGAAGAACATATTTTAATGAAAATAATATATAAAGTAAAATTTGTTAATACCTTATTGTTGCTCTAAAGTCTCTACATTTTTTGCATAAAAAAATTATTTATTATAAAAAAAGTTAGTACAAAAGTATGATAAACATGTTCTGATTAAACTGAACTAATTTTTAAGTTATTTTGTCTTAAAATTTAGGATGAAACTTATATTTTTTATATTTTTTTTTTTTTTTTGTCTTAAAATTTAGGATTGAACGATAGTTTTGGACTATCGAGAAAAAACATGGAATTCCTTGCACTATTGATCACTTTTTTCTATAGAAAAAGCCGCGGCTTCTAAGTACAAATTTTTATGGATCAAGTTTCAGATTCTAGATCTTTTTAGAACCAGAGACAGAAAACTCCAATAGGAAAATCGACAGATTTAGGCATTTTTGTTTTTGAAAAGCCTTAGGGCCAGCATTTTAGTCAGCACTTAGTAGGAATTTTAACTAAAATTTTATTTACGAAGAAAAGTTTTTCTCACAATTTCTTACTTAAGTAAATGTTAAGTAAAAAATTTTACTAAATGCTGACTATAATACTGGCCCTAAGATTCTAAGCAGCATTTTTAAAAGGCATAACATTTTGGACAAGTTTTCTTATAGAAAAGCCCCAGTTTCTGAAAACGTTTTCCTTTAGAAACATCCTCAGGACGGAGGCTTTTCTAATAGAAAAATTGAATTTTTCTATCATAAAATAACAATATATTTTGTTACCTTTTTATAAAATGAATTTAAGACTAGTGTATCACTTAAAAGGTTTAGATTAAACAGCAATGCACAGATGCTAAGGATTAAGCTTTCTGATTCACCGGAATTAAATTCCACAAGCCTGGAAAAAAAGAATATGGTGGGTCGAAATTCCTGAAAAATAAACAAAATTTATCATTACCTCTCATGTGTAGATGTTGCAGAAACATACCTAAGTCACTTTTCCTCATTTGTGCCACGATTTTCACCACGTTCCTGGCGAACATTCCCAAAAGTACCTTATTAGTGGATTAGCACATACTCCAGGGAATACAGATTATAAATTTCAGGAGTTTCGCCAGAGGGATTTGCACAGGCCGTTAAGAGGGAGACTTTTTCACTTTTTGCTACTCCCCGTAGGAATTTCCAAAAATCTCGTCTTAGCGGACGTCTACGACGGAGTATTTTTGAAAATTACAAACATCAAGAAAACTCAATGTACCCTGTTCCAGAGATTGGTGTAGGGTATAAACAAGAGTGGGGTTGTTTTATTTTCTCAGTCACATATTCCTATTTTGACAAAGATGTAGACCGGATTTTCCTTGTAAGCACGCCTTTTTATATTTAACATTACAAATTTTTTAGAACAAAATCTTATTAAGCTACAGTAGCATACAAAATTTTAAATTCAACATCAAATAATTTCAATCAAAAGAAACGTACATCAGAAATATTTTTGAAAAGCGTAAAATTCTCACAAATAAAAAGTTACCGCTTCACACTAATCTTTTGTGAAAGTGCCAGGAGAAAAGAGTGTTGATGTTGCTGATGCCTCCTCTTTTATCATACAAAAACTACATACCTCTATAAAAACATGTTCGTAAAGAGTACTTCAATCAAATGTCGGCATTCTGTTGTAAATGATAATGAAAGCCAATACCAATTTGGATTAAAAATTCGCTTCAATGATTATAAAAAAATAAAACAAAAACACATTTTTATGTTTTTCTTTTTTTACATTTTAATACGGCAAGTGATCTATTTCGCGTTGAACGTTTTGCGCATTGATCATTGTAAAAGCATGTAATGGAATTTGAAACAACAAAGAGAAATGCGGGTCGGTTCCTTTTCATATGAGATAAGCCGGCTATTGATCTCACCTCATTTTGAAATAATAAGTCGAAATAGATAACAACAAAGAAGTAGACGAAAAAAAGGAGAAGCGAACCTAAGCGCTACACACATCCAATCATTAACATATCATCCCTTGACATAACTCTGACATACTTACCTGTGATCTATTTCACTCATAGAAATACTTAAAGATACGAAAAGTGCTAGAAGGAATGTGTAAGAGTCTCTGTCAATTGGGAGGTTATGCTTATTACACGTGCATAGCTACCGAAAATTTCCTTCTCTCACTCTATATTCCACCCAAAAATAAAGAAGAAATTAATTTCTTTGTACTGCATTTTCCTTTTTTTTTTTTGTCTAAGATTATCTCTTTATCAGTCCTAATCTCAAGTAGTTAATAAAGTGGATCTCTTTGTTGTTTGACCGTTTCTTTTGTTTTCCGTGATGTCGGTTGCTTTCCTTGAGAGTTTAGCGATGCATATGATCGTTTGTGGTGCTACTAGTCATGTTTTTGTTTCTTACAAGGATGATGATGATGATGCTACTGATGATAAAACAACATACAGCCGCGGAGTGGTGATTTTTTAATCCTCTCAAAGTTAGTTGAGATGACCGTAGAGCCAGAGTAACAGATAAAATAATGATGACATTAAAAGTCTTACGATAAAAAAACTAATCCTTACAAAGACTTAAAATTACTTATTGAAAAATATGCATTTCTTTTTAAATGCCGACAAAAGATTTTAAAGTTGAAATATGAAGATTATTAAAATATCTTATTGTGTGGATTTGGGTACTCGGACATTACCCTAGCGGACATAATAATTGCGATTTCCGGCTTTGGGATTATGTCCCAGAGAAGTAAAATCCCTAAGTCGGGCCGAAGGGCGGCTACCCAGGAAAGCTTTGTTCGGCAAAAAAGTGAGTAAACTTAATACAGAATTCGAATTTATTATGGGAACTATGACCCGGATTATGGGATTCTTCTGTGAACAGGGTATATTGTATTTGTACGTCTACAAAACAAATTTGTTTTTCCAACCGAATTTGGTTCCAACCGAATCGTTTAATGTATTTGATTTTTACTCAAAATAAGTCAAATATCTTTCAAATCATGCAAATTTTATTTGATTTTATTTATTAACAAGGCGGCTTCCTTAATTTTATTTTCCTGAATTATGATAATATTTTTTAGAATGTATGAATGTATTTCTTTTTAGTTAAAAATCTTAAATATTAAGAATTTGGTGGACTAAAAATCAAGAAATTTGAAATTGTATGAGAAACCAAAATGCAAATAGAGAACTTCTGAAATTTAGTTTAAACATTTTAGCTTCTTCGAAACCAAGTGTATTAATTTCCTAAATTCAAATAAATATTTACTTTCACATTTCTCAAAATATTTTAACCGATGGAATTCTCATTTGGTTTATAGTATTATTATTTAAGTGATATATTTCACATTCAAAATATTTGTATCACATGCAATAAAATGATAGCAAGCAATTGTCAAAAATATTTCGTCCCAAGTGAAAACACTATGATATCGTTGAGATGCAAGCGGCTCTTGTTATGATGTCTGCCATCAGATGGCACTTTTAGTTTTCACTTTAATTTAGCAATCAAAAACCGACTTAAATTTTAGTACACAATAGCGTGAAAATGTTTAATGGAAATTCTGAATTTCAAATGATATTTTCTGAATTACAATTGCAAAAGCTGGGGTTCTTTTTTAAACAAAAATCTTTAAAATTATAAAAAAGATAAAATTTTTCTTATGGAAAACATTTTCCCATTTTTTAACAACATGATGAATTTTGGTGCATTTAAGGATAAATTTGTTTTTATAAATTTACGATATATTTAAATTTAAAATATCGCATAAAAGTTTAAAGAATGTAGAGTTGATGCAATACATTTAAATTAAAACATTAAACTTAAAAAATCATTTGTATGAAAATCTTTTAATTATGAAAATATATTTTTCAGAAAAAAAAAATATATGTACACTCAAACAAGTTTGACAGTTACTACAAGACATTTGCGTAGTAGTCAATAGTTGTTGTGTTTAACTGTTTCTACAGTTTTTTTATGGAATAATACAAAACAACTGCTATGACAGTTATTTAAGAAAACTAGTAACGAAAAGTACTGTAATTTCATAACAGTTGTTTAAAGCAGTTATTTTTAATACCATAATTAACAACAACCAAAATAATATCCCTACAGTAAACAGTTACATATTGTTGTTAGTTACTTAAAAAAAAAAAAATTTCGCTGATTTTGTAAAATTCTTATTTAGTTTATTTTATTACAATTGATATATTCATAGTTTGCAAATAAAAGTCCGAAATTTGTATTGTATTTCCAATGTAGGAAAAGGTAAAAACTGGAGAACGGTTTGGAAACTTTACCTCAAATTTCTAATACAATGAAGTAATTACACATTTTTTTATAATCAAAGGAAAAAAATTGTTTATTTTTTATTAATTTATGCTTTTATAATATAAAAAAAATTAATGTAAAAAAACAGTAGAATTTAACTATTTTGTTCGTCGTTTTAAAATGTTTGTAGTAGATATTTGTCAGTTAATTTTACGAAAATTAAAATGCTTTTCAACCGTGAAAAATAACTAAATTTTTAGTTGTTTTGATGGAAAATATCTTTGTCGCCGTTTTAACTGTGCATACCTCTCTTTTAACTGTCATTTTCAGTAGGTTCTGCTGACAAACTTTTTTGAGTGTACATTTAAGTTGGAGATTTAAAATAGACAGTTCGCATAGAAAATGTATTTCATCAAATTAAGGAAAAATTTTGCAAATGGAAAACTAATTCACCGATTCAGTGTGATTTTGAATGTCAAATTTAATCAGAAGTTAAATTTTATTTGACCGTTCGGCCAAACCGGAAAACTTCCGGTTTTTTCTTAAATTTTACACTTAAGATTGCAACGAAATTCAGACATAATCGCGAATCAAAAAAAAATTTATTGATTCTTTTTTAGAAATTGAATTATTTTTTTTAAACTTTGCCTGAAACTTAATAAGTATATTTGAGTTTCACAGTCATAGCAGAACTACAAACAAACTGAAGTGTCTAAAAAAGGCACCATTAAATAGTATTTTAAAACGAAAAAGGGCCGATTTCTTTTTCAACACATCTTGAAATTTCATCAAAATCGGCGTTAATGTGTTGGAAAGTTTCTTGTTTTTAAAGCATGATCCAAGAAATTCCTTTTATAGTACTCCCCACATAGTTGTCAGAAACGCCTCTACCGATCATGTCAAATGGATAATTTCCTAAAAAAAAATTATCAAATTATAAATATTAATGCAATGAAAAAGGGGTAACAACATACAAATCATGTGATCATGCGTGTTTCAGTGGCGCCAAGTAACCTCCCGTTGTTTTTCACAACATTTAACAAAAGAAAAAAGAACGAAATACAAAAAACAAAGAAATAACAATCATACCAAATCACTAAATTTATACTAAAATCAGTCAGAACCAGAGAGACATAACTACCTATAAAAATGTCTGTGCCTAAATATTTTATGATACATTTTCTCACAAAATAAAAATAAAAATCTTTAGAAAAGGTGTCTTAAATTTCACAAAAGGACATCAATCAAACAAAATTTTATTAAATATTTGTTTTGTGAATGATTTCCAAGATGCATCATAATTATAAATGATATTTTTATATGAAACTAAACAAGAATTGTTAGATCAACAAGTGTATAAGAAAAAATAATAAAGATCAATGATAATGGTCCCATAGTGCTTCATAGTGTTATGTTTATTTTGTTATTTAATTGTTTAGTGTTATGGTTTTTATGGAATTATAATGGTTTTTGTTTTGTTTATTGTTGTCATATCATTAACATTTGAAATATTTATGAAATAAATTCTCATACAACCCAGGTGATTTGCTTTTTATTGATGATGGATTTCTATTGCACTTGATAGATTTTGTATTATGCTGGTTCATACATATTGTATGAGTACGATGTTATTTGTTTGTTTAAACACTCTGTTTAATGGTTGTTATTAAAATGTCATTTGTTATTTTGATATTTTTGGAGTTTAAAGCAACAAATAAACTTTTTTTTTCTCTAATTAAATGTCAAAATATTTATTAACATATTGAATTTATAGATCTAGTTTTAAGTGTTTTATTTATATTTTTATATGTAGAGATATATGTACGTTGTCGATTGTCTAGACAATATTTATTGATTAAAGCAATATTTTTACAAAAGAAAAATTGCTTTAAGGGTCTTCGCTCATAATCCACATAATCCATATTTTATTCGGACCAAACAAGAAAGAAAGTTCGCAAAACAGTCATAATACGTATGGGGATTAGGACCACTAACCTTCGTAATTTCCAGAACGGACATGGGATCCATCATACAAAAATCTAAATTGTCTTGTTCCATGTAAAGACTACTCTGAAGGAGTTTTATCTCCATATATGGAGCCACTATTCAACTTTCCAAGGTAGTGAACTACCTGGGCGTTTTGGCAAGTAGTCAGTTTTGAGTAAAAAAAAACATTTCAGGCCAAAATTCTTAACCGATTTTCAAAGTTCTTTTTCTATATTAAAGTTTACAAAATTCCGCACAAATCTGTCATACACAAAAAAGTAGCGGTGACTCAGATACCTTGGAAGCAGATTCTTCAACAGGTTTGGTATGAACATTGTGTATATTTAGTCCTTTAATTCCTGGGGGAATATAGGGCCGCAGCAAATGTTTTCCAATATATTTTATCAGTAGACATCAGTTCAATCTCACTCCACGATATACCATGCTCTTGCAACTCGTTCTCAATTTGGCGTCTTCAAGTATTTGCAGTTCTGCGAGGTCTCCTGGAGCCTTGGGGATTATATTCGACGAACTGTCGAGTTACGTCGTTCACATGCTTCCTCATTGGGTGACCTAACTAACCAATTTTCGTAGTAGTCGAGAATTCGTGTTATCCGAGTTCGTATTAAACGAGTTTCACTGTATTTATATTTCGGAAATAGCAAATAATAACAAACATTTTGAAATGAAAATGGATTTATTGTTTTTCAAAATGTTCCCCTTGATGATCAATATACTTTTTCGTTTGTTCAAACCATTTGTCATACCAGTTTTTCAAATCCTCTTGAGACACCTCCAAAACATGGGTTTTGAACGCTTCAACTGCTTCTTGGGCGCTGGTAAATCGTTGACCACGTAGTTTACCATGATAATCGGGAATAAGAAGAAGTCATTGGGCGCCAAATGAGGACTGTACGGAGGATGAGTCATCAATTCGATGTTTTGACTGCTCAAATATTCACCTGTTTGACGAGATGTGTGAGAGCTCGCATTGTCATGATGGAGAATGATTCGTCTTTGGCGGTTGGTTTTACGAATTTCTCCGAAGACTTCCGGCAAACAAATGGTCGTGTACCACTTAGAATTGACCGTCATACGTTGCTCAAGCAGAGTAGTGGACACATGACCCATTCGGCCGAAGAAACAGGCGACTATTTGCTTCGCTGTGCTTCTTCCACGAACAACTTTTGTTGGATTTTGCTCGTCTTGGAATACCCACATGATCGATTGCTGTTTTGTTTCCGGCTTATACGCATATATCCATGATTCGTCACCTGTCACGATTTTATACACTTCTTTTGAAGCAACGCGGTCGAACTTTTTAATTAGTCCCTTACACCAATCGACGCGAGCTTTTTTTGAGCGATTGATAAATTATGGGGTATCCAACGAGAGCAAATTTTTTTTACAAGTGTTCATGCAAAATCGTATGTATTGAAGTGGAACTAATGTGCAAGGATGCCTCTATCTCACGATATGTCAGATGACGATCTTGCATTATCAGTTCACGCACTGCATCGATGTTTTGTGGCACAACAACCGATTTTGAACGACCTTCACGGAAATCCTCTACGACCGAACTACGACCACGATTGAATTCATTATACCAGCGATATACTGTGGATTTTGATAGTGATTTATCGCTATACAAAGAACTGAGTTCATCTACACATTCTTGTTGACATAATCCACGTCGAAAGTTCTCAAAAATAATCCAACGAAAACCTTCTCTTGAAATTTCCATTTTTTTGCCAAATTGATTTTCCTAACTCACTGTAAACAAAACATATGTATATCACTTGTACATCAAAACCTTGTGAGTTCGTTTATGCTAAAAAATGTCAAATTTTTTTATGGTGTTGCCAGATTTTAGCTATTGACATTTGTGTTGCTAGTTCCCGAAATATAAATAGTACCCCTCGTATTCATAACCAGTTTTTAGCCCTGCTTTCTGGTTGGTTTGAGGCAAGACTAAAATGTCGTCAAAACACCAAAAAATAAAAAAGTTTCCATCAAATCTGGAAAAATAATAAATTATCCCCCTACTTTTTAAAACAATTCTGTCATACAGAAATATCCCAACACTGCACATCAATGTATTGCGAAATAATGCCCTATATTGTTTTTTCCGTGAAAACATTTTACTCAAATTTTAAAGCTAGGTTCACAATAATGAAATACTCTGCAAGTAATATATATATATATTCCTCTAACTCCCACTGGAGCATAGGGCGCCAGCGATTCGTTAGCAGGGTAAGTTTAGAAAAGTGGGTTGCTAGCTCTCCTTTCTTAGATTGGTGATAGGGCTGCTATCCTTGTGTCCAATCCCACGTTGCAGTCATGCTTCAGCAAACGTTCATTCATTATTTCCCCACTTTCCTGAGACGCCAAGTTGTCCGTGGCCATTCAGGCTACATGACTGTGCACCTTCTCACTCTGGCTAGCTTTCAGCGGATGCTGGAAAGCCATTACCCGGGAAATACTTGGTCTAGGACCGGAAGTAGTGAGCTGCTTGAACAGTCATACAAAGGAATCATTTCTGGTCACTCTCAAATGAATGACA
Source organism: Leucophora obtusa (assembly GCA_949987735.1). Classification (NCBI taxonomy): domain Eukaryota; kingdom Metazoa; phylum Arthropoda; class Insecta; order Diptera; family Anthomyiidae; genus Leucophora; species Leucophora obtusa. The sequence continues at coordinate 180,338,943 of OX465296.1, forward strand.
GTCAGAAACTTTCCGCACTACGTGCACCTCTGATGAAAGTCCCAATTCCCTCTGCAAGTAAAGTATACTAAAAAAAGCAACAACATCCACTAATTAAAGACCTGAAATTGTAATTTAAAACACAGAAAGTTGTTTAAGTTTCATGGGAAAATTTATACTCCATACAGTGGGTTTTCACGTGAAAATTGTGTTGAATTGGTTTTCAGGCAAACTTAGTACCTAATTTCGTAAAACACTTGGGTGAAGTGAAGGGAACTTTCAATATAAATTATTTTTGTAACAAAAACAATTTCTATAGAAATAACGCAACACTTCACCGAAGTGTTTTAGAAAATTACCCCCTTAATGTATTATAGTGGAAAAAAACAATTTTTTTATACAGAGTACAACAGTTTTTCTACGTGAAACCCAAACAACTTACTATGCTAGATCAAAAATCACTTCAAATATTAGTGGAACTAATTTCCATTTCAAATCCCAATTAATGCCAACCAGCATAAACAAAATTTCAATGACAATCAAACAAAATATGTATGTAATTTAATTCAAACATAGTGAATCTTTTCTAATCCCGTGATTTATGATGTTAACATCTTAAAAAAAAAAACAAATAACAATCTTAACAAAAATATCGCTAAAACAAGTGTATCTAGGTTTTTGAAATTTCAAAATATTAAATTTGACCCAAAGCTAAAACATAAAGGTATTCCAAATTAGGCATATGTAGTATAATTTATAACATAAGTCAACACAATCATAAATCATTTCGAATGTTTGGAAATATAAAAACTGTTGTCACCTGCAATAGCAGGTTTCTTTTTCTTCTAGACAGCACTGTATAATTAGTTGCCCCCCTAAATACAAATAAATAGAAAATATCGAAATTATCTGCTGCCTGTAACCCTAAATTACAACCCAATGTAATGTCTTAAAATTCTTGTCAAAAACCAAAAACGAAATATGTTTAATGAAATGATATCATAAACTCATTTAAAGTGATATATATGTACATACTAAATGAAACGTTTGTTGGTTAGTCTCATCTGAAAAAAACAAGGATCATGAGAATTAAACAGCTTCTTTTTGTAGTTGATTACCGCGGCTCGTAGAATTTTGGTGCGTATCGCTGTGTTTATTCCATTTTGTTAAAGCATAAAGATTTTCTGATGTGATAACAATGTGATTTAGGCGCCTGCTAACTAAATGCCAAAACGAGTTAAACATGTAGATAAAGATCTCTTTATAAAATACCCATACGAAGAGTATGAGTATGTATGCAGTGTATAGTACGAGTACTGTGTTTTATTCATATGCCATGATGTGTTTAGACAAAAAAAGGTGATTCTATAATCATTAATAAATAAAATCATAAAAAAATTATTATAAATATGGTAGTTTCCATTAAACTAATAAAATGGGGTTCTAAAATTAGTAATCCTAAAGCTCAAATTAGTTTGGAAATAAAGTGTGGCAAAATGAGGTATCGTGAGGTAGAAATATATTTTCAATAGATTTTCTTACCTCAAATCTACTACCAAACTAATTAGTTGTGTATATTGTGAATAACTAAAAGTAAACAGCTGACACGATACTACTAGACTAATGGAGCTTTTAGTCTAGTAGTATCGTAAAGCATCGTGTCAGCTGTTTACTTTTAGTTAATGGCAGCGTACACAACTATTTAGTTTGGAAGTACATTTGAGGTAGGAAAATGTATTGAAAATAGATTTCTAGCTCACGATATCTCATATCGCCGCACTTTACTTCCAAACTAATTTGAGCTTTAATCGTGAAATTGCGCACCTGAAAAAATACGTGTATCTTATCTTCTATCACATATCACAGTTTTATCAAGATCTGAGAGTTCGGTTAAAAAGACTTCCCCTGTCAGTAAAGTACTACACTAATAGAAAAAAGTCCGTAAAAAATTTAGTAAAAACTACTAAAAGTTAGTTAAAAATTATGCTGCAGAAAAAAACTGCTAAATTAGCAGATTATTTTTGCTATATATTAGTAATATCGGAACAGCAAAACTAAAACTGTTAAATATACAGAATTTTAGTTATATATGAGCTAAATTTTTGTAAATGGAGATTAGTAAATTAACCTGCTAAAATCAGCAAAAAATTTTGCTAAATAATTAGTAGCCTAAAAAATCACCAAAAAATTTAAAATTTTCGAAGTTTTTTTTCGATTTTTTTTTGAAATGCAAATAAAAATCGAGCCTTTTGAAAACAGCAGTTTACAATTTTTTAGCTAATATTTCTGCTGATTTTAGCAGAATAGACTGCTATTTGCATTCAACTAAATTTAGTTTAAAAATAGTCAAAATTTTGTACACCCAGAAAACAGATTCGTTGTAGCAACCGAATTTGTTGCCAATCGAATTTATGCGGTCATATCTACTATCATATAATTCTATAGCAATTTCTTTTCTTAGGACCGAATTTTAATAAAACCAACTGTTTTTTAGTACAAGTTTTGGTCAATACTACTGTAAATATTAGTTGAAGCTGTGGAAAAATAAAAGCGGGTTTGGTAGTAGGTATCGACAAAAAGGTACATCCACCTATTTTTTATTCAACATTCCCAACAAAAATTTATAAAAACAAAAATTTTATGAATTAACAATATTTACTTTTTATTTTGTTTTAAAGTTATAATATTAAAAATTTAACAACATCGACTAATCCACTATCTAAATAATTTAGTTTTTTTGCAAATAACAATTTTTACGGAATTCAAAAAATGTTCATCATGATGAAATGTTCAAAAATATACCAAAAATTGGTGTTGTATTTATGAACAACACATTTTAAATTTGAGGAAAAGTATTCAAAGAGTTGATTGCGAAAATAATACTGTTTCGATACAATTTTGTAGACCTTTTTTCCATTTTGATATTAGAAGGGCCTTAACTCAACCAATCTTTCACCATTTCTTAGGAGAAACAAAATTTATCGAAAACTTGACGTCGCATTGATTAAATAAATATTTAAAAACAAAAAGCGCAACAAACCCCGAAGAATGGCTATGGGATTTTGCAAATTATATTAAGATGTGGACGAAGTTTTACAACAATTAATTAAACATCATATTGATGATATTATATATATAAATCCCCACACTTTACACCAATCTTGAAACGCCAAATTCGTTTGTCGATTTTACACTTATATTGTGATTAAAAATTAAAATTTGATTGTCTTAAAATTATTTTTGTTCAGATTTATTTATTATGAAATTGCTTTGACATTTTTTTTAATGAGAAAATTTACAACAAATAGGTGTGTTTCTTTACTTTTTGGGTAATGTTCGGTAAAATGAGAGTAAGCACAAAATCCTCTCACAAAATGACAAAATTACCCAATAGTACAGGAACGCAAAAAACCACTTTTCTAGCCCAAAAACTTATTTCAAAGAATAATGTTAAACAGTGATGGGACTTGAAAATTTTTCTTTTGTGCCAAGTGTGTGACTAAAATGTGCCAAATGGGCCTTTATTGTGCCAAAACTCAATTTTCACTTAGAAACCGTGTTTTCGACTTTCATTTTGTAAATGCATTCTTATTTTGAATTCTTATGGAATTAATTATATTTGAATGAATTAAAATTTTCCTTCAATTAAAAGGTGAATGATAAATTAAATTCATCCGATACTTATTAAAGATTTGGGAATGCAGCCAATGAATGAATTCTTTAGGAATGGTTGCACGGAATGGTATACATATAAACATTTTCTAAAACTGAATTAATTTTTTTATGAATTAAACTTAAATTAATTCTTTCGAAGCTCTGAGATAAATTTATAGCATTTGAATTTTTAAAATTCTATGGATTAAGCACCGTAAGTTGTTCAGTTTTCACGTGAAAAAACTGTTATACTCCATATATAAAAAAAATTATTTTTCACAACAATGAGTTTCACGTGAAAACTGTGCAAACTTAGTTTTCACGCAAATTTAATGTACAAGACTATTATTTTTCTGGTGAAAAAGTGACATTTTGTGTTAATTGTGATTGTGGCTTTGTTATAAAATTAAAATATTGTTAATTTTTTTAACTTAAATTGCAATTCAAAATCTGAGAGAAATTTTTTCACGTGAAAAACAACTTACGGTGCTTTATTTGGTAATATCTTCGATGCCATTTTTTAGTTTTGCTTTATTCGAAAAGGTATTTTAATACCAATAAATGCTTAGAAACTAAAAATTAAAGAATTGTTATTTTTTAAATTCATTTTCTATTAAATTTTGTAGATAACCAAAATGTGCCAAAATAGTATCGGTTGTGCCATTGTACCAATTAATCTTAGATTGTGCCAAAAATCCCATCACTGATGTGAAAATACGTATAATTTCAGTTTGCAAATCGGCACAAATATCCATATTTATTCGCATTTAAAAGTTGTTTTTGATTTTATTCAATTAATTTTAACAAAAAACCAAGTTTCTTTTGCTTATTTCTTTATTTAATTACAATTTTTAATTTAATTTCACAATTGTTTTTTGTTTATATTTGCATCAGCTGTTTTACCAAAGTTTACCCGAAGAAAAAGTCTGGGTAAATTTTGGTAAAAAGAGAAGCACTAATACACTCTCATTAGCGCTCACATTTACCCAATTCTCGAGTACGGGAACGCTTTTGGGTAAATTTCGGTAACTTTGGGTAAATTTCGGTAACATTGGGAACGTACGGGAACACACTGAATATTTGTTTCACGTTATTCTTATTCGGTTTTGAGTACCAACTCAAATGAAAAGTATATTTTTCTGATACTACAACCGAAAAATAAGTACAGTTCACTTTAAAGTTGTACGATAACAACCGAAATTTAACTCCAATAACTAGAAACACATTTTTGACTTAAAATATATTGCTGTAATAATTTTTGTTTGTTGTGATCGCCAATATTTGGGATTAAAGCCTACTTTCCTTTATTAAATTTAGTTGCATCAATGGAAGCAGTTAACAAACTTAACAAAATACTGTGATTGGTAAAAGGAACTGATTATTTTGTTTTAGTTACTTTTAGTTCGTTGCAGTTATATTATTGTAGTAATTCATATAGTAAATCTATTCAGATTTTAAATAGTTAATGACGGAAATATACATTTTTTGTAGCTTACTAATATTTCTCTGTGTTAACCGATTACCAAACAATCTTTTTTCTGTGTGTAGATTTAACAGTTTATTTTTGCTATTTTTAGTCTACAAATGTTTAGCAAAATTCTCTGCAGATTTTACAGTACAATTTGCTATTTTCAATTAACTAAAAGTTAGCCTAAATATAACTAAAATTCTGTAAATTTAGCAGTTTTAATTTTGCTGTTCTCATTTTACTAGTATTTAGTAAAAAAATCTGCTAATTTTAGCAGTTTTTTCTGCAGCATCATTTTTAACTAATTTTTAGTAACTTTTTCTGCTATTTTTAAGGATTTATTTCTATGAGTGTAGGAGCACAAAAATTAGGGAAACTACCATAATCGATATCCAGCAAACATAATTAACCAATACCAAAACATATTTAACATTTATTTTTCATTTTCAAAACACACAATTATTTAGATTTTTTGTTTTTATTTTTTAGCATCTTCAATCGTTGAATTTCTAAAAATTACGATCAAAAAATGATCGATGATCATATATACAGCTGTAAATAGCGAGTTGTTATTTAACAATTGTCTACTGTGTTAAACAGAATTTTAAACTCTGATAAAATCAATGATGCGCTCCGCGCTTCAGGTGGCTACTATGGAATAGTGTATAAATTTCTAGAATAACTTGGGAGTATGAAAACATAAACCAAGTGTATTTGGCAGCTTGTTAACCCTCTAATGCACAAGGCCGCCTAAAGGCGGTCTTCAGATTTTAAATAGTTTTTGGCTAAATAACAATATTTTATTAAACAACTTGTCTTACATTCATAGAAAACTTAACTATCTACTTTTTTGCCTTCAAATTTTTTTTTGTATAAGGAACGGTTTTCAAGCGAGGAGCATGTAAAGTGAAAATTTAGAAAATTTTAAAAAATTAACTTTTTAAAACAGAAAAAATATTTGAAAAATTGCCAAAAATACATTTTGGATCTGGCGTACATTACCGATAATAACAAAGCAAGTTTAAAGTCTTTAATTGTAAAATCAGTTAAAAATTTTTCTCCAGGACTCACATGATAATGCCAGGATACGTTTTACAAATGTCTCTCTAACTCAAAAACTAGCCAACAGATTTTCTTAACATTAAACACAGATTATATAATTAGAGCTAGTAGTAAGCAGAACTAACTTCGCCAAAATTTATTGATGTTTAGTGCCAAATTCGCCAAATTTCGTAATTTTCAAAAACGAAAATCGCCATAATTTTTGAAATAACAACAATTTATCAACAATTTTCGGTACGTAATTTTATTTTATTGATAGTGTTAATTACAGCAAAAACCGAAATTATTTGACCACTGGGTTTCAAGATACGTCTTCAACCTTTGTTGTGCTATATCGCCTAAATAAAGCGATAAATTAAAATTTTAATATTTGTTCCATAGTAGATTTTCAACGCCAAATATATGGTTTAAATATTATTGTAATCGGAAGAAAGAGCATTAGAGGGTTAAGATTCTTTAATTTTTTACAAATTCTGTTTGTGTTTAAATATTTTAAACTTAAAAAATCTCAGCAGTAGCGTTTGGGAGCACTAAATATATGAGACGACAAACCCTCAGGTATTTTTTTCGATAGTGGATATGACACACACTCACACAAGTGCTCATCGTGTCGAGTGCTGATTATTCGATTAAGTAGTTGGTTGGTTTGTTTGAAAACCTATAATTTTCCCAAATGATTGTTAACCAAATTAAGGAAATCAAATAGCTGCTGTTAAAAAAAATTTTAGATTTTCGAATTTTTGGTGTTGTGTACTTTATCAGTTTTAAATGTATAGATTTTGGTTGTTGAATTTTTAATTGTAGCTTATCTATGCATCTTGTTTGTATACAACAACTTACAAAATATTTCTCACGATTATCTTAAACTTATTGATCGTAGTCATCATCTACTGTGCTACTTTGGTTTTATATATTTTTGGTTAAATTACGATTAGTAAATATGGTGTTAGTCAAAGTTGTTATTGATGATATTTTATCAAGTCCCAAACAAATAAATATCGTTTTAACTAAAACCTTAATCAGCATTTATCACTTGTATTAGACATCTGTTCTTCGATACCCTACATTCAGAATATTTTTACAGTAAATACATAAAGGCCGTTTGTGTAGCCACCAGTTATGATTATTTTTAACTAATGATAGTTGTATTTCCATGTATAAATGTAAATCAACTATTTCTGACAGTTCATACAAAATTAGCTTACCAAAAATGCTGAAATATAGTAACAGTTTAGTAGGTTTGAGGTTAAGAAGAAGAATAAATGAATATTTTAATTGAATTTTTAAATCAGACTACATCTAGTTTCTTCCTTTTGGTATGGACAGGCTTCATCAGTGATTTTCCAGTAAATTGTTTATATGTTTATTGTCAGATTTTTTTTTTAAGAGAAGCAACACTCAGGAAATTCTTCCTATTAATTAACGTGTTGCTTCCTTTGAAAAGGGGATAGAGAAGAAGTGAAAGGTGATGAAAGATGAAGAGCTTCAAATATGGCATGTCTCTGTATAATAATAAATAAATTTTTCAACAACCCGTCGGCTGTGGGATTCAAAAACATGTCCCCAGGACATATCACCGAACAAACCCGAAAGAATCACCATAGAATGAGTCACATTTTGTGACATGTGACCACCCAGGTGGAAATTATGTGTGGTAACAAAAAAGAAGCACTGGCAAAGCGCAAGTAGACCGCGGTCGTACAAAAAGAAGTACTGGCAAAGCACTAAATTTGGACGTCTTCCCAATGCTTTAAAAGGCTGAATTCTCAGCACTTGTTTTCCTATAAAATTATTTTGTTTTTGAAAAATAAACTCCAAAAGAGTGAATATTTAAATAATTTTTGACTCCACAATACAATAACTCCAAGAATCGTCTATTTTTAGAGTAATTTAAAATCCTTCAGTGATTAGGGCTCATAATTTGGTGGCAGGGAAAACACTTGATTTTTATGTTTCTATCTCAATACTTTGCAAAGCAATAAATAGATCGGTGTTATCATTTGGGTGTCAGGAAAGCACTTTAATTTTTTCAATTGAGCGTTGGCAAAGCATTTGATTTTTATGTTTATGGGTGCTTTCCCAGGGCTTGGTTAAGCATTGGCACCACTGTGGAACGGTGTTATCATTTGGTCGTTGGGAAAGCGCTGTTAACAAGCACTCATACCACCCATTTCGGTGCTTTGCCAGTGCTGGCCCTTTTGTAATTTTCTACCTGGGCAACTATATGCAGAACCAGTGCCATTATACACTAAAACCCATTTTAGCTAATTTTTTTGGTAATTTGAATTTAGACATGTCTACTTTTAAAAGAAGACAACTTAAGATAGAAAGACGATATAATAATGCAGTTAAAAATATATCATATTCTAGAGTCTTATGTTTTTTCTGGTTTGATTTATTTGTCAAAAGAAAAGTTTTGGTATCCATATTGCCCTATTTAAAACATATTGTTTCCACCACATTGAATTTCTGATCAAACGCGGAAAATCGCGAATTTCAAAAAAATCTTAAACACGTGTTAACTTAAATTGTCTATAGATTATGATATGTAAGTTTGACATTTGAATCACAAATATCTCCGTACAAAAGAGTTAAAAATTTGTTTTTTTTTTATAGAATATCCTTGAAAATAGGACATGTCGGGATATTCTTGTACACGTTATATATACCGCTGGACGCGCCTCTAGAAAACCTTTCATATGATACCCATATTTAGTACGGTGTCTCCACACGCAGAGAAAAGGTATGGTTATAATATGATCACGGCTACAAAACTATGTTCCCTTCTGCCATACCTGGTTGTTGCAATCATAATTATTAATGTATGATTAATACCTTGCAAATGATATGGTAGTCTATAATCATTTTATAATTAAAATCTCTCTCCTTTTCGGTTATCATATTTTTCTCTCGTCTGCAATCATATATTATCTGGACAACCATATTCCTCTCTTCGAATTGCAATCATATTATTATTTGCATTGAGAGATATTACGTTCGTAATCATTGGTATGATTTCAACAACTATAAGATGGTCAGCATATTTTTTTATGAGCTTCATCGATCAGTTAGTGTCATTGTTGTTTGAGATTTTGTGAAAAGAAGTTGCAAGAAGTAATAAAAGAAAATAAACATATAAAAAAAAACAAAAAACATAGGAAATAAATAAAAAAACTTATTGGTGTTCATTTTATTAGTAACATTGTTTGTGGAAGAAAGAATTCGGTCTAACCAGGAAACTTGAAATTATAAAATAAGTAAAAAGTGATAAAAAAAAGTGATTTATTTTGTACTCACACAGAAAAATTAATGTTGAAGAGCGTTCATAATAAGTAGTGTACGGAAGTCTAGTTGCAAAACTGTACGAAATTGGAGAAAATATAAAGAGTGCACGAAATAATCATAATATGTTCCTAGTGATCATAATATAGTCCTAACTGATCACAAAATTTTCGACATGACAATAATATGATCATTGGAAAAATACTATGATCATCAAGAAAATATTATTATCATAAGGAACATATTATGATGATTTTTGGATGTATTGTGAAATTGTATTCTTAGCATTATTTTTCTGCATTTTATAGCTTCCATAATTTATTTTTATCTCTATATATGTGTAAATTAGTCATTGAATAAATATTGTCAATTAAAACATGCATATCTTTTCAATCCAGCTTCAGCAGAATTCTGGGAGAATACTATAGGGATAATAGGACAATAATATGATAATATGTAGGACTATAATATGCTAATATTGGGAGCATTTTGCAATCATAGTGAGGTAATTTATTGACCATATTATGAAAAAAAAGAGGTAAGAGTATGATTGTCACAACTATGTAATAACATGATTTTCAAAATCATAAACCCAAAAATATATGATGCTCTTCGAATATGGTCATCCCAACCATGTTTTTTCTTTGCGTGCAGCTAAGATGCAAATTTCTTACAAAAACTAAAAAAAGACATTTTTTAAAAATGGTCCAGCTCGTGAGATCTCATTGCTAGACCCGAAATATTTTAGGAATCATTAGAGTTTGCTAAAAACCGAAAAATCTGAAAACCGCGGTTTCGGTTTTTCAAAATTATAAAAACCGCGGTTAATTTTCGGTTTTCTTGTGCTAATAATAGAATTTTTTTTAAATAATTAAATAAGTCTAAAAGTAAATAGTTTAAAACGTACAATATACTTATTACTTAAAATTCAATTAAATTTCTCACTCAAATATATGCAATAACGCCGTTTCGAGGGCTTTGAGGGAGAAAAAAAACGCGGAAAACTATTATGAATTAAATTTTTTTTATTCTTTTGTCCGCAACTAAATCAGTATTTTCAAGAGAATAAATTAAAATTTTAGCAGTTTATTTAAAACAATATAAAGATAAAATTTCATAAATTTCGCGGACTACGAAAAAGGACTTTTTGAAAAATACAGGGTTAAAATTTGAACTGAATATGTGAAACTAAATATCTCTTAAACCACTTGATTTTTTGGTGCAATTTATTTCTAAAATTATAAGCCTCAGTTTATGTTATCCGTAATAACAAAAATAAAAAATTCTTTAAAGTAATATTTAAAGGAGAAATTAAATACAAAATTTTGTAAAATAGGAGCTGAGCCCTTTTTGAAATTCAAGATTCAATAATATCCCAGCCGACATTTTACTGAGCGCCCAGACATTTTTACTCGTAGAAGACTCAAATTTTGGAGTTACAAATAAGCATGTTAGACTCGTATTTATGAGTTCATTAAAAATTTTTCAGAGTACTCAAATTTTAGATTTATAAATGAAACATATTGGACTCGTATTTATGAGTGCATTAAAATTTTTTCATTATTGAAAATAAATAACTCATAATTGCTCAGAAAATTATAAACTTTCTAATAATTCTCATTATTCGGAGGCTGTATCAGAAGGTGTTAGAGCTCTTTTATAAATCTTTGCAATTTATTAAATTATTTTAATTTGTTAAAGTATTTAAGAAAAACTTAAAAACCGAAACCGAAAACCGACTTATTTTTATCGGTTTTCGGTTTCGGTTTTGTGACTTAAAAAACCGCGGTTTCGGTTTCGAATAAAACCGAACAGAAAACTCTAGGAATCATCATAAAACAAACCAAGGTTTATTTTGAGGGGGGCACTTTTTTACTTTTTTTCATGAGTCGGTCTAATGTATATATCTACGTATAAGTTTATCTTAGTTTTCTAGCTTCTGTTTTACCAAACCAATAATTTTCCTACATTCCTTGTATTTTAATATTTATAAATAAATGTTGGATAAAGCTGCTACTGATACTTAGAGTTTAAAATTGGCGCCCCAAAAATAAAAAAGCGTCTTGTCAAAGTGAACTTAAAAATGTTGTATCATCTTCCCTTGTAAATTATTGATTGTTAATTTCCTTCCATATTATCTGTGGAACGGCATCGTTAAACCTTCTTCTTCATTATCGTTTTTTTATATCCATGTATTTAAATGCTTACCATTATCATTTCAAAATCACTACTTTTTTTAAATGTCTGCAAAAAAAAAAGAATCATTGTGATCTGTATCTCTCAAAATCTTCTAAAGTTAACACTGCATATCGATTACAAACAATCCAAAAATGAGAACAGCAATGCACACCAATTGACCTGCATTAAAACAATATGTTTTTTTTGGGCGTCCTTACAAACAGAAGTCGTTTTGTAATCGATACCGCCGCCTGTTTTGCATTATGTTTTACATTCAATTTTCAATTGATTTTGCGAATCTTTTTGTTCTTTTTGCGTTTTATTTATATTTTCGTGATATCTTTTCAATGGGAGAGTATCGGTGTATATTCCCCAAGGCCAGTTGTTCTTTTGCAAGAATATCAGTAAGTGATGATGAATTGTACGCATTTTCATAGATTTGCAAAATTAAAATATGTGTTTAATCGAGCGTTATAGTTTTATTTTGATTTACAAAAGGCAAAATAGAAAAATGTATGTATTTTTAAACTCATTGGGAAGGCAGATGTTGTTAAAATGGAATGTCTAAAGGATGGTGAAGAGCTACTTAAAATTATCACTGAATTTTAAAATCGCAAACATATTATTCTTTTACTGACCATACACTCAAAGAAAAAAAAAGTAAGTAAAGTCAGCAAAAAATGTTGCTGTGTGAGCAAATTTTCAGTCAGGAGCGTGCTTGCAAAAAAGTTGGTAATTTCAGCAAAAGGTGTTTGCTGAAAATCTCGGCAAAAGTTTTGCTAACACTTATCGAAATAAAAAATAAAAAAAATCCTTGCTAAAATCAACCTTTTTGCTAAATATTAGTAGACTGAAAAAAACTAAAAAAATTTAAATACAGAAATTGAGTAGAGTTGTTTTTTTTTTAACATCCAGACAAGCTGCGACATCTACATCTTGTATATCTGGTTGTCGTCCACGCTATAAATGCGGTTATCAGCACAATTTTTGTAGCAAAATAAATTAGTAAAACATTAGTTCAAAATTAGTTTAGTGCTAAAAAAATATAACTAAAAATTGCTGAAAACTAGTATCCCTGATATACAAGACGTTTTACCAATGTTTCTACTAACTTATTTTTTTGAGTGTAGTTAATAAATGAACATTGCCGAAATTCATATTTTAAGTGCTAATGTGCTATCGTTGCGAAATATTTTAATTTTTTAAATTTAACCCTTAAATGCTCAAGAATGCCGATTTGGATAAAGATATTTCTTTTTTTGCAGTGTGAAATGATAAATAAAAAACTGCGTACCACGTTTTTTGAAAAAAAAATTATTTTGATTTTTATAACAAAAAAAATTTAGAAACATAGAGACAACAAAATATTTTTCTTATATTTTCTTATATTAGCAATAACGGTATTATAACGATAACGGTAACCAACCTTGCCAAAAACATATGTACTTATTTTATTTAAACATTTACTAAATATTCTTAAATTTGATATTGTTTAAGATCTGCTGTAATATCTAGCTGATCCAATTAGATCTCAAAATTGGGTGTATCCAATCATATCGTATTAGATCCCATTGTATATATGGGGATAAACTAAGATCAAGTTATATCTCAAAATTGGGAGGTCCAGTGATATCTTTGGGGATAAACCTAGATCTATTTTGATCCGAAAATTGGCGGATCCAGCTATATATTTGCGGATATTTTTAGATCTAATTTGATCCGAAAAATGGTGGATCCAATTAGATCCAGCTATATATTTGGGGATAAACTTAGATCTAATTTGATCTCAATTTTGGCAGATCAAATTAGATCCCGCAATATATTTGTGGATGAACGCATATCTAATTTGATCCGAAAAAGTGGCAGATCGAATTAGATGTAGCTATATATTTGGGGCTAAACTTAGATCTAATTTGATCCAAAAAATGGCACATCGAATTAGATCCAGCAATATATTTGTGGATAAACTTAGATATAAATTGATCTGAAAAATGGCAGATCAAATTAGATCCAGCAATATATTTGTGGATTAACTTAGATCTAAATTTATCCGAAAAATGGCAGATCGAATTAGATCCAGCAATATATTTGTGGATAAACTTGAATATAAATTGAATAGAAAATTGGCAGATCAAATTAGATCCAGCAATATATTTGGGGATTACATATATTTAATCCTTTAATTCCCAGTGGAACATAGGGCCGCATTTGGGATTAAGTAAGATCTAAATTTATCCAAAAAATTACAGATAAAATTAGATCCAGTAATATACTTCGGGATTGCGTAAGATCTTAACGTTTCCGATAAATTGCAGATCGAATTAAATCCAGTGATATATTTGGGGATTTGGTAGGATCTTAATTTATCCCATAAATTGCAGATCGAATTAGAAACAGCAATATATTTGGAGATTGACATCTAAAACTATCCAGAAAAATGGCAGCTAAAATTAGATCTTGCATTATATTTGGGTACTACGTAAGATCTCCATTTATTTGGGATTAAATAAGATCCCAGACAGATATTGACAATAGTTCAAAAAATAATACACTGGAAGAGCACTGATTTTATAAAAATTAAAATATTTTGTTAAAATAAGGTTTAAAATCAGAAGGTCTCGAGTTCGATACCTTTCACGGCTATGCATTTTTTTTTATAAAAATGCGCATTCTCCTTGCTGGTCTTATCGAAATTTTTTCAATAATTTTTATTCTTTGTAATTTACTTGTAAAAATTGTATCATCTTTCTGTGATTTGAAAATAATTTAAACAGAAAGTGATATTAATTTATGATCTTGAGTCAAACTAAAATAACATTCATTTACTTAAAAAGAACAGATCAACTAAAAACATTTCCCCCATTCAAAAGAATTTCTTTTTATAAAATTATAATTTTATTTTCTATAAATGTTTTTATAAAATTATATTTTTTTTATTAAATTGAATTTTTTTTAAAAAATAATTTTATTTACATATTTTTAACGCTCTACACCATTTCCAATTGTATCAATTGTTTTTAAGATTTATCAATTGTATTTCAGAAATAATCAATTGAATTTCAGTTTTATCAATTGTATTTCAGAACTTATCAATTATTTTTCAGATTTATGAATTGTATTTCAGAACTAGTCAATTGAATTTCAGTTTTATCAATTGTATTTCAGAAATTATTAATTGTATTTCCAAAATTCACAACTGTATTTCAGAAATTATCAAACTGTATTTCAGAAATTATCAATTGTATTTCAGAAATTATGAAATGTAATTTAGAAATTTTTCTCTATTAACTATGATAAACCATCAACAAGTTCTGAAATAGATTTGATTATTTCTGAAATACAATTAATAAATTTCTGAAATACATTCCATAATTTCTAAAATACATTTAATATTGTAGTTGCTGATGAGTTGCCATATATGATGGCACCATATATGACAATATATTGTTTAAATGGCACCAATATGGAGCTTTATATGGTAATATATAACTCTTAGAAATGCGGCGACTAGTCCAGGTATTCCATAAATTCAGATTTTGTTTACTGACCACCATTGGTGAATCCCATTTTCATGGAGCAAATCCACAAAAAACTGATAGAATATAAGTGTGATGCATCCAAATGTTCGTATGGATGAAATCTATTAGTGGCCACCAGTGGTGAATCACATTTTTATGGAGAAACTCCACAAAAAACTGATAGGATGTAAGTGTGATACACCAAAATGTTCCCATGAATAAGGCCTATTAGTGTCCATACTTAGAAATGCGGCGACTAGTCCAGGTATTCCATAAATTCAGATTTTGTTTACTGACCCCCCATTGGTGAATCCCATTTTCATGGAGCAAATCCACAAAAAACTGATAGAATATAAGTGTGATGCATCCAAATGTTCGTATGGATGAAATCTATTAGTGGCCACCAGTGGTGAATCACATTTTTATGGAGAAACTCCACAAAAAACTGATAGGATATAAGTGTGATACACCAAAATGTTCCCATGAATAAGGCCTATTAGTGTCCATACTTAGAAATGCGGCGACTAGTCCAGGTATTCCATAAATTCAGATTTTGTTTACTGACCCCCATTGGTGAATCCCATTTTCATGGAGCAAATCCACAAAAAACTGGTAGAATATAAGTGTGATGCATCCAAATGTTCGTATGGATGAAATCTATTAGTGGCCACCAGTGGTGAATCACATTTTTATGGAGCAACTCCACAAAAAACTTATAGGATATAAGTGTGATACACCAAAATGTTCCCATGAATAAGGCCTATTAGTGTCCATACTTAGAAATGCGGCGACTAGTCCAGGTATTCCATAAATTCAGATTTTGTTTACTGACCCCCATTGGTGAATCCCATTTTCATGGAGCAAATCCACAAAAAACTGATAGAATATAAGTGTGATGCATCCAAATGTTCGTATGGATGAAATCTATTAGTGGCCACCAGTGGTGAATCACATTTTTATGAAGAAACTCCACAAAAAACTGATAGGATATAAGTGTGATACACCAAAATGTTCCCATGAATAAGGCCTATTAGTGTCCATACTTAGAAATGCGGCGACTAGTCCAGGTATTCCATAAATTCAGATTTTGTTTACTGACCCCCATTGGTGAATCCCATTTTCATGGAGCAAATCCACAAAAAACTGATAGAATATAAGTGTGATGCATCCAAATGTTCGTATGGATGAAATCTATTAGTGGCCACCAGTGGTGAATCACATTTTTATGGAGAAACTCCACAAAAAACTGATAGGATATAAGTGTGATACACCAAAATTTTCCCATGAATAAGGCCTATTAGTGTCCATACTTAGAAATGCGGCGACTAGTCCAGGTATTCCATAAATTCAGATTTTGTTTACTGACCCCCATTGGTGAATCCCATTTTCATGGAGCAAATCCACAAAAAACTGATAGAATATAAGTGTGATGCATCCAAATGTTCGTATGGATGAAATCTATTAGTGGCCACCAGTGGTGAATCACATTTTTATGGAGAAACTCCACAAAAAACTGATAGGATATAAGTGTGATACACCAAAATTTTCCCATGAATAACGCCTATTAGTGTCCATACTTAGAAATGCGGCGACTAGTCCAGGTATTCCATAAATTCAGATTTTGTTTACTGACCCCCATTGGTGAATCCCATTTTCATGGAGCAAATCCACAAAAAACTGATAGAATATAAGTGTGATGCATCCAAATGTTCGTATGGATGAAATATATTAGTGGCCACCAGTGGTGAATCACATTTTTATGGAGAAACTCCACAAAAAACTGATAGGATATAAGTGTGATACACCAAAATTTTCCCATGAATAACGCCTATTAGTGTCCATACTTAGAAATGCGGCGACTAGTCCAGGTATTCCATAAATTCAGATTTTGTTTACTGACCCCCATTGGTGAATCCCATTTTCATGGAGCAAATCCACAAAAAACTGATAGAATATAAGTGTGATGCATCCAAATGTTCGTATGGATGAAATCTATTAGTGGCCACCAGTGGTGAATCACATTTTTATGGAGAAACTCCACAAAAAACTGATAGGATATAAGTGTGATACACCAAAATTTTCCCATGAATAAGGCCTATTAGTGTCCATACTTAGAAATGCGGCGACTAGTCCAGGTATTCCATAAATTCAGATTTTGTTTACTGACCCCCATTGGTGAATCCCATTTTCATGGAGCAAATCCACAAAAAACTGATAGAACATAAGTGTGATGCATCCAAATGTTCGTATGGATGAAATCTATTAGTGGCCACCAGTGGTGAATCACATTTGTATGGAGAAACTCCACAAAAAACTGATAGGATATAAGTGTGATACACCAAAATGTTCCCATGAATAAGGCCTATTAGTGTCCATACTTAGAAATGCGGCGACTAGTCCAGGTATTCCATAAATTCAGATTTTGTTTACTGACCGCCATTGGTGAATCCCATTTTCATGGAACAAATCCACAAAAAACTGATAGAATATAAGTGTGATGCATCCAAATGTTCGTATGGATGAAATCTATTAGTGGCCACCAGTGGTGAATCACATTTTTATGGAGAAACTCCACAAAAAACTGATAGGATATAAGTGTGATACACCAAAATGTTCCCATGAATAAGGCCTATTAGTGTCCATACTTAGAAATGCGGCGACTAGTCCAGGTATTCCATAAATTCAGATTTTGTTTACTGACCCCCATTGGTGAATCCCATTTTCATGGAGCAAATCCACAAAAAACTGGTAGAACATAAGTGTGATGCATCCAAATGTTCGTATGGATGAAATCTATTAGTGGCCACCAGTGGTGAATCACATTTGTATGGAGAAACTCCACAAAAAACTGATAGGATATAAGTGTGATACACCAAAATGTTCCCATGAATAAGGCCTATTAGTGTCCATACTTAGAAATGCGTCGACTAGTCCGGGTATTCCATAAATTCAGATTTTGTTTACTGACCCCCATTGGTGAATCCCATTTTCATGGAGCAAATCCACAAAAAACTGATAGAATATAAGTGTGATGCATCCAAATGTTCGTATGGATGAAATCTATTAGTGGCCACCAGTGGTGAATCACATTTGTATGGAGAAACTCCACAAAAAACTGATAGGATATAAGTGTGATACACCAAAATGTTCCCATGAATAAGGCCTATTAGTGTCCATACTTAGAAATGCGGCGACTAGTCCAGGTATTCCATAAATTCAGATTTTGTTTACTGACCGCCATTGGTGAATCCCATTTTCATGGAACAAATCCACAAAAAACTGATAGAATATAAGTGTGATGCATCCAAATGTTCGTATGGATGAAATCTATTAGTGGCCACCAGTGGTGAATCACATTTTTATGGAGAAACTCCACAAAAAACTGATAGGATATAAGTGTGATACACCAAAATTTTCCCATGAATAACGCCTATTAGTGTCCATACTTAGAAATGCGGCGACTAGTCCAGGTATTCCATAAATTCAGATTTTGTTTACTGACCCCCATTGGTGAATCCCATTTTCATGGAGCAAATCCACAAAAAACTGATAAAATATAAGTGTGATGCATCCAAATGTTCGTATGGATGAAATCTATTAGTGGCCACCAGTGGTGAATCACATTTTTATGGAGAAACTCCACAAAAAACTGATAGGATATAAGTGTGATACACCAAAATGTTCCCATGAATAAGGCCTATTAGTGTCCATACTTAGAAATGCGGCGACTAGTCCAGGTATTCCATAAATTCAGATTTTGTTTACTGACCCCCATTGGTGAATCCCATTTTCATGGAGCAAATCCACAAAAAACTGATAGAATATAAGTGTGATGCATCCAAATGTTCGTATGGATGAAATCTATTAGTGGCCACCAGTGGTGAATCACATTTTTATGGAGAAACTCCACAAAAAAACTGATAGGATATAAGTG
This sequence comes from Leucophora obtusa, assembly GCA_949987735.1. Classification (NCBI taxonomy): domain Eukaryota; kingdom Metazoa; phylum Arthropoda; class Insecta; order Diptera; family Anthomyiidae; genus Leucophora; species Leucophora obtusa. The sequence goes on from OX465296.1 coordinate 180,358,018, forward strand.
TGATACACCAAAATGTTCCCATGAATAAGGCCTATTAGTGTCCATACTTAGAAATGCGGCGACTAGTCCAGGTATTCCATAAATTCAGATTTTGTTTACTGACCCCCATTGGTGAATCCCATTTTCATGGAGCAAATCCACAAAAAACTGATAGAATATAAGTGTGATGCATCCAAATGTTCGTATGGATGAAATCTATTAGTGGCCACCAGTGGTGAATCACATTTTTATGGAGAAACTCCACAAAAAACTGATAGGATATAAGTGTGATACACCAAAATTTTCCCATGAATAAGGCCTATTAGTGTCCATACTTAGAAATGCGGCGACTAGTCCAGGTATTCCATAAATTCAGATTTTGATTACTGACCCCCATTGGTGAATCCCATTTTCATGGAGCAAATCCACAAAAAACTGATAGAATATAAGTGTGATGCATCCAAATGTTCGTATGGATGAAATCTATTAGTGGCCACCAGTGGCGAATCACATTTTTATGGAGAAACTCCACAAAAAACTGAGAGGATATAAGTGTGATACACCAAAATGTTCCCATGAATAAGGCCTATTAGTGTCCATACTTAGAAATGCGGCGACTAGTCCAGGTATTCCATAAATCCACAAAAAACTGATAGAATATAAGTGTGATGCATCCAAATGTTCGTATGGATGAAATCTATTAGTGGCCACCAGTGGTGAATCACATTTTTATGGAGAAACTCCACAAAAAACTGATAGGATATAAGTGTGATACACCAAAATGTTCCCATGAATAAGGCCTATTAGTGTCCATACTTAGAAATGCGGCGACTAGTCCAGGTATTCCATAAATTCAGATTTTGTTTACTGACCCCCATTGGTGAATCCCATTTTCATGGAGCAAATCCACAAAAAACTGATAGAACATAAGTGTGATGCATCCAAATGTTCGTATGGATGAAATCTATTAGTGGCCACCAGTGGTGAATCACATTTGTATGGAGAAACTCCACAAAAAACTGATAGGATATAAGTGTGATACACCAAAATGTTCCCATGAATAAGGCCTATTAGTGTCCATACTTAGAAATGCGGCGACTAGTCCAGGTATTCCATAAATTCAGATTTTGTTTACTGACCGCCATTGGTGAATCCCATTTTCATGGAACAAATCCACAAAAAACTGATAGAATATAAGTGTGATGCATCCAAATGTTCGTATGGATGAAATATATTAGTGGCCACCAGTGGTGAATCACATTTTTATGGAGAAACTCCACAAAAAACTGATAGGATATAAGTGTGATACACCAAAATGTTCCCATGAATAAGGCCTATTAGTGTCCATACTTAGAAATGCGGCGACTAGTCCAGGTATTCCATAGATTCAGATTTTGTTTACTGACCACCATTGGTGAATCTCATTTTCATGGAGCAAATCCACAAAAAACTGATAGAATATAAGTGTGATGCATCCAAATGTTCGTATGGATGAAATCTATTAGTGTCCACCAGTGGTGAATCACATTTTTATGGAGAAACTCCACAAAAAACTGATAGGATATAAGTGTGATACACCAAAATTTTCCCATGAATAACGCCTATTAGTGTCCATACTTAGAAATGCGGCGACTAGTCCAGGTATTCCATAAATTCAGATTTTGTTTACTGACCCCCATTGGTGAATCCCATTTTCATGGAGAAAATCCACAAAAAACTGATAGAATATAAGTGTGATGCATCCAAATGTTCGTATGGATGAAATCTATTAGTGGCCACCAGTGGTGAATCACATTTTTATGGAGAAACTCCACAAAAAACTGATAGGATATAAGTGTGATACACCAAAATGTTCCCATGAATAAGGCCTATTAGTGTCCATACTTAGAAATGCGGCGACTATTCCAGGTATTCCATAAATTCAGATTTTGTTTACTGACCCCCATTGGTGAATCCCATTTTCATGGAGCAAATCCACAAAAAACTGATAGAATATAAGTGTGATGCATCCAAATGTTCGTATGGATGAAATCTATTATTGGCCACCAGTGGTGAATCACATTTTTATGGAGAAACTCCACAAAAAACTGATAGGATATAAGTGTGATACACCAAAATGTTCCCATGAATAAGGCCTATTAGTGTCCATACTTAGAAATGCGGCGACTAGTCCAGGTATTCCATAAATTCAGATTTTGTTTACTGACCCCCATTGGTGAATCCCATTTTCATGGAGCAAATCCACAAAAAACTGATAGAATATAAGTGTGATGCATCCAAATGTTCGTATGGATGAAATCTATTAGTGGCCACCAGTGGTGAATCACATTTTTATGGAGAAACTCCACAAAAAACTGATAGGATATAAGTGTGATACACCAAAATTTTCCAATGAATAACGCCTATTAGTGTCCATACTTAGAAATGCGGCGACTAGTCCAGGTATTCCATAAATTCAGATTTTGTTTACTGACCCCCATTGGTGAATCCCATTTTCATGGAGCAAATCCACAAAAAACTGGTAGAACATAAGTGTGATGCATCCAAATGTTCGTATGGATGAAATCTATTAGTGGCCACCAGTGGTGAATCACATTTGTATGGAGAAACTCCACAAAAAACTGATAGGATATAAGTGTGATACACCAAAATGTTCCCATGAATAAGGCCTATTAGTGTCCATACTTAGAAATGCGGCGACTAGTCCAGGTATTCCATAAATTCAGATTTTGTTTACTGACCGCCATTGGTGAATCCCATTTTCATGGAACAAATCCACAAAAAACTGATAGAATATAAGTGTGATGCATCCAAATGTTCGTATGGATGAAATCTATTAGTGGCCACCAGTGGTGAATCACATTTTTATGGAGAAACTCCACAAAAAACTGATAGGATATAAGTGTGATACACCAAAATTTTCCCATGAATAACGCCTATTAGTGTCCATACTTAGAAATGCGGCGACTAGTCCAGGTATTCCATAAATTCAGATTTTGTTTACTGACCCCCATTGGTGAATCCCATTTTCATGGAGCAAATCCACAAAAAACTGATAAAATATAAGTGTGATGCATCCAAATGTTCGTATGGATGAAATCTATTAGTGGCCACCAGTGGTGAATCACATTTTTATGGAGAAACTCCACAAAAAACTGATAGGATATAAGTGTGATACACCAACATGTTCCCATGAATAAGGCCTATTAGTGTCCATACTTAGAAATGCGGCGACTAGTCCAGGTATTCCATAAATTCAGATTTTGTTTACTGACCCCCATTGGTGAATCCCATTTTCATGGAGCAAATCCACAAAAAACTGATAGAATATAAGTGTGATGCATCCAAATGTTCGTATGGATGAAATCTATTAGTGGCCACCAGTGGTGAATCACATTTTTATGGAGAAACTCCACAAAAAAACTGATAGGATATAAGTGTGATACACCAAAATGTTCCCATGAATAAGGCCTATTAGTGTCCATACTTAGAAATGCGGCGACTAGTCCAGGTATTCCATAAATCCACAAAAAACTGATAGAATATAAGTGTGATGCATCCAAATGTTCGTATGGATGAAATCTATTAGTGGCCACCAGTGGTGAATCACATTTTTATGGAGAAACTCCACAAAAAACTGATAGGATATAAGTGTGATACACCAAAATGTTCCCATGAATAAGGCCTATTAGTGTCCATACTTAGAAATGCGGCGACTAGTCCAGGTATTCCATAAATTCAGATTTTGTTTACTGACCCCCATTGGTGAATCCCATTTTCATGGAGCAAATCCACAAAAAACTGATAGAATATAAGTGTGATGCATCCAAATGTTCGTATGGATGAAATCTATTAGTGGCCACCAGTGGTGAATCACATTTTTATGGAGAAACTCCACAAAAAACTGATAGGATATAAGTGTGATACACCAAAATTTTCCCATGAATAAGGCCTATTAGTGTCCATACTTAGAAATGCGGCGACTAGTCCAGGTATTCCATAAATTCAGATTTTGTTTACTGACCCCCATTGGTGAATCCCATTTTCATGGAGCAAATCCACAAAAAACTGATAGAATATAAGTGTGATGCATCCAAATGTTCGTATGGATGAAATCTATTAGTGGCCACCAGTGGTGAATCACATTTGTATGGAGAAACTCCACAAAAAACTGATAGGATATAAGTGTGATACACCAAAATGTTCCCATGAATAAGGCCTATTAGTGTCCATACTTAGAAATGCGGCGACTAGTCCAGGTATTCCATAAATTCAGATTTTGTTTACTGACCCCCATTGGTGAATCCCATTTTCATGGAGCAAATCCACAAAAAACTGATAGAATATAAGTGTGATGCATCCAAATGTTCGTATGGATGAAATCTATTAGTGGCCACCAGTGGTGAATCACATTTTTATGGAGAAACTCCACAAAAAACTGATAGGATATAAGTGTGATACACCAAAATGTTCCCATGAATAAGGCCTATTAGTGTCCATACTTAGAAATGCGGCGACTAGTCCAGGTATTCCATAAATTCAGATTTTGTTTACTGACCCCCAGTGGTGAATCCCATTTTCATGGAGCAAATCCACAAAAAACTGATAGAATATAAGTGTGATGCATCCAAATGTTCGTATGGATGAAATCTATTAGTGGCCACCAGTGGTGAATCACATTTTTATGGAGAAACTCCACAAAAAACTGATAGGATATAAGTGTGATACACCAAAATGTTCCCATGAATAAGGCCTATTAGTGTCCATACTTAGAAATGCGGCGACTAGTCCAGGTATTCCATAAATCCACAAAAAACTGATAGAATATAAGTGTGATGCATCCAAATGTTCGTATGGATGAAATCTATTAGTGGCCACCAGTGGTGAATCACATTTTTATGGAGAAACTCCACAAAAAACTGATAGGATATAAGTGTGATACACCATAATGTTCCCATGAATAAGGCCTATTAGTGTCCATACTTAGAAATGCGGCGACTAGTCCAGGTATTCCATAAATTCAGATTTTGTTTACTGACCCCCATTGGTGAATCCCATTTTCATGGAGCAAATCCACAAAAAACTGATAGAACATAAGTGTGATGCATCCAAATGTTCGTATGGATGAAATCTATTAGTGGCCACCAGTGGTAAATCACATTTTTATGGAGAAACTCAACAAAAAACTGATAGGATATAAGTGTGATACACCAAAATGTTCCCATGAATAAGGCCTATTAGTGTCCATACTTAGAAATGCGGCGACTAGTCCAGGTATTCCATAAATTCAAATTTTGTTTACTGACTCCCATTTTCATGGAGCAAATCCACAAAAAACTGATAGAATATAAGTGTGATGCATCCAAATGTTCGTATGGATGAAATCTATTAGTGGCCACCTGTGGTGAATCACATTTTTATGGAGAAACTCCACAAAAAACTGATAGGATATAAGTGTGATACACCAAAATTTTCCCATGAATAAGGCCTATTATTGTCCATACTTAGAAATGCGGCGACTAGTCCAGGTATTCCATAAATTCAGATTTTGTTTACTGACCCCCATTGGTGAATCCCATTTTCATGGAGCAAATCCACAAAAAACTGATAGAATATAAGTGTGATGCATCCAAATGTTCGTATGGATGAAATCTATTAGTGGCCACCAGTGGTGAATCACATTTTTATGGAGAAACTCCACAAAAAACTGATAGGATATAAGTGTGATACACCAATATTTTCCCATGAATAAGGCCTATTAGTGTCCATACTTAGAAATGCGGCGACTAGTCCAGGTATTCCATAAATTCAAATTTTGTTTACTGACTCCCATTTTCATGGAGCAAATCCACAAAAAACTGATAGAATATAAGTGTGATGCATCCAAATGTTCGTATGGATGAAATCTATTAGTGGCCACCAGTGGTAAATCACATTTTTATGGAGAAACTCCACAAAAAACTGATAGGATATAAGTGTGATACACCAAAATGTTCCCATGAATAAGGCCTATTAGTGTCCCTACTTAGAAATTCGGCGACTATTCCAGGTATTCCATAAATTCAGATTTTGTTTACTGACCCCCATTGGTGAATCCCATTTTCATGGAGCAAATCCACAAAAAACTGATAGAATATAAGTGTGATGCATCCAAATGTTCGTATGGATGAAATCTATTAGTGGCCACCAGTGGCGAATCACATTTTTATGGAGAAACTCCACAAAAAACTGATAGGATATAAGTGTGATACACCAATATTTTCCCATGAATAAGGCCTATTAGTGTCCATACTTAGAAATGCGGCGACTAGTCCAGGTATTCCATAAATTCAGATTTTGTTTACTGACTCCCATTTTCATGGAGCAAATCCACAAAAAACTGATAGAATATAAGTGTGATGCATCCAAATGTTCGTGTGGATGAAATCTATTAGTGGCCACCAGTGGTGAATCACATTTTTATGGAGAAACTCCACAAAAAACTGATAGGATATAAGTGTGATACACCAAAATGTTCCCATGAATAAGGCCTATTAGTGTCCATACTTAGAAATGCGGCGACTAGTCCAGGTATTCCATAAATTCAGATTTTGTTTACTGACCCCCATTGGTGAATCCCATTTTCATGGAGCAAATCCACAAAAAACTGATAGAATATAAGTGTGATGCATCCAAATGTTCGTGTGGATGAAATCTATTAGTGGCCACCAGTGGTGAATCACATTTTTATGGAGAAACTCCACAAAAAACTGATAGGATATAAGTGTGATACACCAAAATGTTCCCATGAATAAGGCCTTTTAGTGTCCATACTTAGAAATGCGGCGACTAGTCCAGGTATTCCATAAATTCAGATTTTGTTTACTGACCCCCATTGGTGAATCCCATTTTCATGGAGCAAATCCACAAAAAACTGATAGAATATAAGTGTGATGCATCCAAATGTTCGTGTGGATGAAATCTATTAGTGGCCACCAGTGGTGAATCACATTTTTATGGAGAAACTCCACAAAAAACTGATAGGATATAAGTGTGATACACCAAAATGTTCCCATGAATAAGGCCTTTTAGTGTCCATACTTAGAAATGCGGCGACTAGTCCAGGTATTCCATAAATTCAGATTTTGTTTACTGACCCCCATTGGTGAATCCCATTTTCATGGAGCAAATCCACAAAAAACTGATAGAATATAAGTGTGATGCATCCAAATGTTCGTATGGATGAAATCTATTAGTGGCCACCAGTGGTGAATCACATTTTTAAATAACAAACTGTACTGTAAAATCTGCATAAAAATTTTCTAAATATTAGTAGAAATAATAGCAAAAATAAACTGTTATATCTAAAATAAAAATTTTAAATTTTTCCTATTTTTAAGCTAAATTTAGTAGAATGCTAAAACAACAGTTTTATTTTTGCTGTTCCTATATTACTATTATATAGCAAAAATAATCTGCTCATTTTAGCAGCATCATTTTTAACTAATTTTTAGTAGTTTTAACTAAATTGTTTACCGACTTTGTATTAGTGTACGGAAAATAATAAGAAAAATAAAATCAAAAATATTCCTGGAAACAAAGTGAATAAAGCTATTCACGAAAAGAGTAAAAGCTATAAAGACCTTAAGCAAATTGGACAAATTTTAGAAGGGAGTTCAATTAACAGAATTGCAAATTTGGAGTATTCATCAAAAGAGATATTGATTTTTAAATACGCTCCTCTACATTCTGTTGATATAGAACAGTCTTTCTCTTTGTATAAATTTTTTTTTCTTATTTCAAAATTTCATCAACCAATTTTAATAAATAAATAAATAAAAAATGATCAACTGATTTTAAGATGTGTAATATCAGAGGTGAGGGCACAAATATCAATCGTATCCGACTGGTCACAAATTGGCTTCGAACCAACACTTTCCAGTAATAACAACTCAAGATTTTTTATGGCCCTTGTTCTTAATGGAACCATAGGACATAATATATATATATATATATATAAATAAAAAATAATTTCAAACAGCATTTTTTAGAGTTATGTAAGAACAAATGAAGATTTGAAATGGCAAAAATAAAATTAAGAATTTTCAGCAATTCCTTTTTGTGTTTATATAAAAATTAAAGAGATATAAGAGGTTAATTAAACAAAGTTTGTATGAGACCTTCTTTAAATAAATATCTTTTGGCTTTATTAAGTGTTTGTAAATATTGGCTTTATAAGATAATCAATAAATTAAAAAACAAATTTTATAATAAAAATTTTTTTTTTTGTAATTTTAAAAATCTTAAGATAAATTTTTTAGTTTTTCTGGTCAATTTTTATAAGTTTTTAAAGCTGATTTTTAGAGCTAAAAATCATGTTTTTCGAGCTACTTTTATGTTGCCCTACACTCATAAAAAAAAGTCCGTACAAATAGGTGAAAATTGTGCTGGCGCAAATACATGTACTATTTCCTGTTATTTTAGCAGAATTTTGAGCTATTTGTACGGTCCTTTTTGGAGAAAATAACAGAAAAATTAGTTCAATTTAATCAATTTTTTTTATTAGTGTAGTTATCAATGTAACAAATTATGTCGAAATGAAGCTTTTAGTTAGATATTTATTGGCCCTAAATCTGGTAATGGTTATTTCGTCGCATCATATACATATATTTATAGTGTAATCTGACAAAAACTATCGACACAGTTTGCCCAATTTTAAGGTAGTCTTTAAAGACTATATCCCATCTTAGACAATATTCACAGAATTTCCACAAACATGTAAATTAACACCATTTACATTTTTTACATTACATGATTAATATCCCAGGGTTTAATAGAAGACACTGATTTGGGAGCTATTAATTTAACCATACATATTTCTATTTTTAATTACCAGTTCAACTCATAGACAGTAGGGGTATAACCAAAAATTTCACCATCACCACGATATGGCCAATGTTGTATAGATTATGAAAATAGTTTATTTGGATTATGTTGAAAGAAAAATCTTCCGGAGGGAAGGCAAATTAGATTCTAAAAGGCACCATTTTTTGCACTTTCTTACAATATCCAAAAAACCTTCTTAAATATCTTCAGACATGATATTATAGGTACTTAATTGAAAGGTTAAATTGTATAGATTTCAAAATCACATAAACAACATTTTATGATTTAAATGTCCAGTTTCTTGAATTGGAGTAAAAAGCGCTTACATCTCAATTATAAACGAAAAAGAGAAAATATGTTGTTCTTAAAAAGTAATGAAACAATTTCGAAATTTTTAACAAATTCATGTTCCGCTATATATATTATATATTATTATTATTATTATTATTATTATTCTTTATTCAGTCTATGGAACATCATTTCCTTACAGACTACGATTAAACTATAAAATAATTATAAATATTAATTAATATTATACATGTTTTAAGATATAGGCTTTTGAAAGAACAAGAACGGACGCACTTTTACATTAGTAGGCCACAAGGAAGGGTCAAATAGATTATCATATAATTCAGCGGAGATCCCAATTTTAAAAGAAACACTCCTCAATGTGTTCTGCTCAATTTCCTTTCTAACCAATTTAAAACATTTTAGATGGGTTTTGGAAATATTAGCACCTTTTGCAACATAACTCAGGATTTGTTCTGCTGTTACGCTGGGCTTAAATGAGGAAATATGCACCCATTTTTGATTAGCGATAACTTCTAAGTCTTTGGAATTATTATCTCCAAACACCACATGCTTACGTTTCTTTTTTTTTGTAGTTAACTTTAGTCCATCCAGTATTGTTAACTGGGATATTACTTTCTACTTGAGAGTACGCAGTTGAAGCTGAGCTAACAGTATTGTCAGAGTTTTGAGAACAACAAATACTAGCTCTTCGTTTAGAATTTAAAACGGCATTTGGCTCAGTAGCAGCAATAACATCATTTGGTTTAATAGTAGCAATAACATCATTATGAATATCATCATCATCATGTAAAGAAAGACAAAGACTAGCTCTACGTATTCGCATATTAGAATTTAAAACATTATTACTTGGTTCAGTAGTATTAACAACATCTTTACGAAAAGCATAATTAGCAGAACTTGAAGAAAAGGAATCACTCAGAGTTGAACGACCTTTTAGTTGTAAATCATTATTTTTTGAATTTAAGCTTGACTCAGCATGTATGTTTTTATTTTTAAAAGAAGCACTCTCAACTGCATTGTTGTTGTATATACAGGCATTGAATAACTTTTTTAATTCTCTTACTTCATTTGACAAAATTGTTATCATAGCAATTAAATTATTAGATCCTTTAGCGCATTTATTGCAGTTATAAACAATATTATTTGATGAAATTAAAACATTAAAATCACGATCACTATTGACACCAGAACACCCTTTATGGAATAGACCACTGCATGTTATGCATCTAATACATATACTACCAACAGCTCTAAAGCAACTAACACAAGCAGTATTAGACTGCATTAGGAAGAAAAAATAAAAATGAACTTGTTTAAACGACAATCACTACTGAACTATTATTATTATATTATTTATTAGAAATTATGTATGGAAATAGGAGGTATTGTAATTTTTTTTTTTTTTTGACATTCAGATTTTCAACGCGTTCTCCACGGAAACTGTTTTAACGCCCGTGAAAAAGTGATATAATTTTTCTTTATAGTGTTTCATGCCCTCGACAGTATGGATAGGGCCGATTTTATATTTTCAAAAACTTTTTAAAAGTTATACCACTAATACACAGTTTCTTTTTAGGTTAGCATTTTCCCCGAAAATATTAATTCATAGTGTTAATGCCACACCTTTATGAACGTTCAGCAATGACTACTACTACCTGTAACAAACGTATAGATCGTCGTCAAAGACTTGAACTTGAACTAAATTAAATCCACGCACTATATTCATATATGAGGGACTCATAAAAACTATTAATCATTCTATATTATAAGAATATTTTAAAGGCGGGTATAAAAACTATTTATTGTACATATCACAGTCATGCATCCAGCCAAACAGCCAGCCAGCCATCCAGCCATCCAACATACTACAATATGAGTGCAACAATCATAAATACAAACCCTATAGAATGAAAATGAGCCTGACACAACTTAAGCTGGTGATAATTCCTGGTAAAAGAGCATTTAATTATGCTTGTTTAATGGCGATTAATGTTTTTATTAGCTGGTATAATTATGAGAAACAGTGTTGCCAGTTTTTTTTCAGACTTTATCCCCAATTTTCAAATTGTTATCCCCAAAAATCCCCAATTCTCAATTTGTTATCCCCAAAAATACCCAATTTTTATTTTCTGGAAAAAATTCGTATTCGTTAACTTTTTTTTTAAATTAATGTAAAAATACCATATTTATTTATTTATACACTCAAACTCAATAAATTTTTTAATTCTAACAAATTATAAAAAAGAACAAATAAATTTAAATAACAGCATAAAAAAATGGGAGCCAAATTTTTTCGTTTTAAATATTGCAGAATCAAAATTTTCCGATTCATCAGCTTCAGACATTTTGTTGCGTATGGTACTGTATAAAAAAGTTTTAATATTTCAGCAGATGGATTGAATTTTTGACAATTGAATAACATGTAAAGTATATATTTAATTTAACCCTCTAACCGGCAAGCCCGCCTCCAGGCGGGGTATATTAAATTGACCATAAATGCGCCAAAGGGGTATTTTATAATAAGAAATTATACTTTTTCAACAGAAAACAAAATTTATAAAATTTTTTGTGAAGATTTTTTTTGTATACAATGCACGGATTGGAAGCGAGAAAGTGTCAAAAATAAAATTTCGTAAAATTTCAAAAATTAAATATTTTAAAATAACCAAAAGTTTCAAAAATCTTAAAAACATATTTAAATTGACTAAAACAATTGATAGTGACCAGGAAGTGAGATTGGAGCTTAAGCTATTCAAAAAGTTTTTTACTTTGGTCCAAGGACGCACAGGATTCCATAGGGACACCTTTAAAGGACATCGCCTTAACTTCAAAGCGAATGGACGGATTTTTTTGAAATTTGGTAAAAAGAATATATTTGGTATAGGTAGCAAAGCGTATAAGTTTGAATAATATATATTGAAGTTTTGTTGCATTTTCGTTCAATTTCGCATTTTTCAAAAAACGAAAATCGCTACATCCTCTTAAGTAACAGCACAAAGAATGTAATTTTTTTATTGCAATTATATCTTGGTAAGAGAAATAATTTGTGCCTAAGCCTAGTAATTTTTATGCGCTAGTTTTCGAGATTCACCCTTAAATTGTTTTGGCCCATTCGCCTAAAGTAGGCAACGAAAAAAAATTTTGTAGAAGAACTTATTGTTTATTTTTCGTGAGGAACACATGGTATAAATTTCATTGCAAAAAAGCTCAGGCCGGTTAGAGGGTTAAGAAGAGCTTCTTATAACTCATATTACATCTGAATAACCTTAAATATTTTCGAACCAAAAGGAATTCAGATTTTCACCAAAAGGAATTAAGGTTTGTACGCACATTAACTTTCCAGACACAAATTTGTGTAGCCTAAAATCATGCACTATTATCATCATACTTAAATGAAATATATAAATAATAAGAATTATCAGGGTTAAATTCATAAAAATATAAAAAGGCAATAATATGTTATCCCCAAAAAATCCCCTAAAATTTCGTGTCATCCCCAATAAATCCCCGTATCCCCAAACGGAAATTTTTATCCCCGTTGACGAAAAAAAAATCCCCAATTTGGGGATAAATCCCCTAAACTGACAACACTGATGAGAAACTAAATCAAAAAAAATCCGTGAACCAAAATACAATAAACGAAAAATTGAAAATTTATATAAAATTATAGAAATTCTAAAAATTCCTTCATTCAATTTTATGTGTTAGTACAGTTAGAGAAATAGCGGTAAAATGGGTTTATTAGCTAAGGATTCTTTGTTAAATTCTAATCATGTGCTTGCATAAAGAATACAATAGAAACAGTAGATTTGTAGAAACGTCGGTGCAACTTGGAAAAGGGCGTTTGTATGTCATTTAGGGTAATGTCTAATGGAAATCTCAGCTCAATATTAATAAAAATTCTATATACATGTAAAACAAGTGCAAATTATCTAGTCCCACAAAAACAATCCGAACGACAAAGGAATTGCATTGTAGCTTACCACCAAAATCTAATCATATCTTACAAAAAGAAACACTTGAGATAAGAATACAGTATTGTGTTATTTAAAACAAAGAAAAAAAAAACCCTTGAAATCCTTAAAAATAACATGTATGTACCGACTAATAATCTCATTCTTACATATGGGAACATCTTCTGTTTAAAAGACAACAAATTACTTAAATTTAAATGAGTGCACTTTTTTGTTAAACTAAACTCAAATATGTATATAAAGATTATTTAATTGTTATTTAACCTTTTGTTATCCAAAATCTGAAAACATTTGCTTATGTTTGTTCTTATACTTTAATTTAGAAGAAAGGATTCGTTGTCCTGTTTGTGTGCCATATGCATGCAAGCAGTTGTGAAACTGGCATATGTTGTCTTAAGTTTTATGTAGGAGTTTGTTATTGTTTTATCTTGAAAAAATTCTTTTATTAAATTATTGTAGATTACTTTAAAATTGGATTTCGGTTTACCACAATTGTCGTTTGATGAAATTTTATCTTTGCATATTGTTACCCGTATGGTATAAGAATTCTTTGTTTTCAAATAAATTTGTTTTTTTTTATCTTAAAAGAAAATTGATCTATTTATTTAGGGAAATATAAGGTTTTACTGGGAGATCCTTACTCTTAGTATTTAATTTGAAAAAATATCATTAATAAACTTACGAAAAAACGATAGTTAGTATCTTGGAAGGTCACAAAGAGAATTGTGATAATTTTTAATTGTTGTTTTTTTGGGTTATTCAACATTTCAAATGTAAAAGAATTTGAAATGTTGAATAACGCTCCAAGACGCGAACAAAAAGTTCTCATTGAGTTTGTAACATAAAATAACAAATATTTTGAGAAATTCCAAAAACGTCATCCTCTGATGATTTCCTTAGGCAAGAATGAAATCCGGATAGAATTTAAAAATATTTTTCATAATTTTTTATTTCAATTTTGCTCTATCTCTTTTACTTTTCGAGAGGGCCATTTAAAAAAATCGGGAGGAAATCTTTAAAATTTCGGCTACATTGGTGGCGCCATCTACCGGGTAATAACAGAAACATGAAAATATGATATTTTAACAATAAATTGTGTAACATTTAATGAATGGGTTCTTAAAAATTAGTTACCCAGCCAGCAAGTTCGGAGCGCTCATAAATAAGATTCGTAAATGGCTCGTAGAAATGATTATTGTTTTTTTGCAAACACTCTTTTTTTGGCAGAATATATGAACCCTCAAAAAACAATCCAAAAAGTTGTCTCTACAATCTAAAAAGCTGTCTCAAAATGAGGGTTCATTTTTCGGACTCAAAAAAGATTCCAAAATTATTTAAATTTATGAGGAAAATTTCGATTTTATATGTTCTTTTTTCTGAGTCATTTTTGAGTGCACAGGGGGCTCTTTTGGACGGACCACTTTCATAGGAAAAAGTGAAAAAATGTTTATGTTTTTGGAGCTCATTTCTGAGTCATTAATGATCATCTTTGTTTGCTGGGTACATAAATTTTGTAAATTAACACTCAAAATTAATTAAAGTACCGAGGATTTTTAGTATTATGTTAAATAAAGATAACTAAAAACTTTGTTTAAATCATTGGTTCAACTCAAAATTTGTTAAAAATTAGTCAAACCGATTTGAAACCCATTTGACAGATTTTTTACTGACGTATTATTTTAGGTGTAGAAACGCGATATATTTGCCTGTAAAAAATTTATTGGAATTTCATCAAAACTAATATAATTTTCTTGTTGCACAGAAAGAATCTACAGAATTCTAATTAAATTTTTAAACATCTTTCTCATACCGTTTTTGTAAATACAAAAAAAAAACTTTTTAAAAAGGCACCAACAATTAAATTTTTGAATCCAAAAAAGTTTTTGTTATTTTTATATGAAAAACTATTTACAAAAATTTCAAACAAAAAAATTGTTGGAAATAAAATCTCAATTTAAAAAAAATGTGTTTCTTTTTACAAATTCCATTGCTGGTGCCTACTTTTTTTCTGGTAAACAGACGCTCGCACAAATGTCCAATGCGGTTGTGGTCAGGTGACATTCGGGGTGGGGGGATGATCCAGCTGTTTGGGAGTACGGCAAAGCAGTTATTTCTTTAATCGGTGCGCTTGGAATCATTTTCTTATTGAAGGAGCCAAGTTTGATCTAAGCCCAATTTTTCGATACTGGGTGGCAAATTATCTTTTAAAATGCTGAGGTAATCTGTTTTATTTATAATGCTTTCTATGAAAACCACCACTGTGCTTCACTGTGGACATTACATTCTGCTACACTTATATAAATAAATCTGTAAAAATAGCAGAAAAAGCAAATAAAAATTAGTTAAAAATGATGTTGCAGAAAAAACTGCTGAAATTAGCAAAATTTTTCCTAAATACTAGTAAAATAAGAACAGCATAAAAACACTGTTAAATTTAAAGAATTTTAGTTATATTTAAATTAACTTTTAGTTAATTGAAAATGACAAATTGTTCTGTAAAATCTGCAGAAAACTTTTCTTCCACAAAATTTTTATTATATTTAAGCTAAATTTAGTTGAATGCAAATAGCAGTCTATCCTGCTAAAAATAATAAATATTTGCTAAAAAATTGTATACTGTTGTTTTCAAAAGGCTCAGTTTTTATATTTGCATTAAAAAAAATTCGAAAAAAAACTTCGAAAATTTAAAATGTTTTTTGTAATTTTATAGGCTACTAATTATTTAGCAAAATTTTTCGTTAATTTTTAGCTGGTGAATTTGTTATTTTCATTCTAACGACTATAAACAGAATTAAAAGCTTGAATGTATATACAACATACACACATTTGCTTTACTACTAAAGGAACTTTGGTTAAAGCAACAACTATAACATAGAGAAAAATAATAGCTTTGTAAGAAACATGTGATTTTCGTTGTAATACAAAAAATAACTAAATAGTGAAAATGTTAGAGTTTATTTCTCATAAAGTTTTTCAATTTGGAGTTCATGTAAATACAAAAATTTTAATCATAAAAACAATCTGATGATAGTGCTTGGTAGTACTTGAAAATGCATTAATTGTCAACCATTAGTTCTAGGAAAGTTTTTTTCATATGTTTTTTATCTATTTATTGTAAAATAAATTGTGAATTCTATTTAGAATTTGTCATATTTGATCTTAAAACCGAACAAAAATAACATTCATTGTAATAATATTTTTAAAATAAAATGCAGTCGAAATATAGAATTTTCGAATGATTAGCTTAAAAATAGTTTTGTTTAAATCGTGTTTTAAAAAACCGGTTAACCCACAAATAATAACTGCTTTTCGGTTTATTCAAATTTATAAATTATTCGAATCCGGTTAACCGGTTTTCGGTTACGGTTTTGGACACTCTAGTACAAAGTCACAAAGAAAATCTTTCAGGTGTTCCTGTAGGGCCCGACAATTTCCCCTCTTCGTTTAAGTCCACCAGAAAAAAAGCAAACTTTCTCTAAAACCTTACTGCATTTATTTTATCTGCATAATAACCCGAAGCTCACTTTCAAAAAAAAAAAAAAAAACAAATTCTAAAGATATTTTATTACTAAAAAAAATATTCTCACAAACCATTACCTTTTTATAAATTTAATTATTTCCATTAAATAATATACTTCTAACCATATTGGTATTGAAATCCTTATTAATACCAAAACACACAAAATTAATAATCAATATTCATATTGCCACATAAATAAATAACTTGATATAATTATGTATAATTAAATAAATCACCAAACAGAGAATCCCATAAATTATTAAATATCTACAAACAACAAAAAAAACCATCGATACATTTTTGGGATGAACAAATGTCAGTCACACATTTTAACTAACTGCTTGTGCTACTCCGTCCAATCCATTCATTGGAAACCCCAAAAAATCAATCAAACACACCATATATCAAAATCAAATATACGGTAGAGAAAAATATCGAGAGAAAAAAGTATGACTGAATTTTAACAAATTCGCAAATTTAAAGAATTTGTCAAACAAACTCATACAATATTGGCATTTCAAATATGCCACACACACGCTCTGAATATGGTCAAATCAAACAAAACCAAATAAACCCAGAGATGGATGGCAGTAGGTTCGATGGATGCTTGATAAAATATACTTTGTTTAAAAGATAGACATACAATCAGACAGTTTACCGGGTGGTTACCAATGAGCATGAAATTTCTTTTACAGATCAAAACACACACCCAAAAAAGTTTGATGGTAGGATCTACTGAAAATGGCAGTTTAAACAAAAACATACAAACACACAGAAAAAATAATTGCCAACCGAATTGCTAAGCTTATTTTGGTTGCTAAAACCAATAAATTCGGTTGGTGAAACCATATTGGAATGTGATTCCTAAGTACTTTGGGTTGGGTGATAACCAGTATTTAGTTGTACCAACCTATTTTAGTAGATGTAACCGAATTTCAGTTGGAAAATAGCTTTCTCTGTGGGTATTTAAACCTTTAAAATAGCTAATATTTTGTTATTTTTAACTGCTGAAAAATAACTAACAAGCGCATTATAAATAACTAACAATGTCGCAAAAATAACAGACAAATTCTTAATGACAGAATTTTAAAACAACTGTCAAAATTGGAAAAACTACTGTTTTTACAGTTAATATTTTTTGATATAATAAAAATATTTTTTAGTTAAAAAAACAATTTTTTCGGCTACAAAACAAATGTACAGTTACTTCATCCTATTTAAAATTTAAACTCAAACTTCCCAATGGTTCTACAGTTACTACGTTTTTATTCATTGGAGATAAAATAAAATTTTCTGAATTTTATTTACAAACTAAACTAAATAAACAAGACTTTTTAGATACTAAAATAAACTTTTTATTTTTCTAATAACTAACAAAAATAACTGTATATGCAAAAATACTGTTTTTGTAGTTGTTGATTTTAATATTAAAAATAACTGCTTTAAATAACTGTTACGAAAAACAGTACTTTTCGTTAGTTGTTTCCTTAAATAACTGTCTTAATAGAAAAATAACTTTAATAAACAATTAAAACCAACAATTACTAATTACTACACAAACAACTGTCATGTAGTAATAACTTTCAAACTTTTTTGAGTGCACAATATTGAATGATGTTTTATGTGGCATTTAAAAACAAACAAATAAATAGAAAAAAGCGGCGTCTCATTATTTATTATGAATTCTATAAATATTAATGAATTTTTCCAAATGTAATTATAACAACTAATTAATAATGTACATTTTTAATTGCAACAAAATAAAACCAACAAAGACACATACTTTTTAGCAGCAAACAAACAAAAAGAGAAACAAAGTAAAGTTTTTGTATTTACTTAAACGAAAAGATCATTGAGGTGTTAGGGTGGCCAGCTTTGGAGTACTAAATTGTTTAAAAGTTGATTTATGTTAGTAAATAACAAAATTTGTAAAACAATTCAATTCGATTTGACTAATTTTTAACAAATTTTTTATTAAAGCACTGATTTCAACAAAGATTTTATTTATCTTAATTTATTTATTAATACAATATTCAAAATATTTAACTGATTTTTAGTGCTAATTTTCAAAAAATTTTATAACTAATTTTTAAGAACTTATTTATTAAATTTTTCACAATTTGTTGGTACACTGAGAGAATTATCTTCACTTCGGTAAAGAATTTCTTCATAGTTTCAATGCAAATTGTCACTGGAACACGTCCATCGAAACTCCTTATTAATGTTTTGAAAAAATTAATTGAAATTCAGGCAATGAAGCGCTACATACAAATTACACTATACAACAATTTCAAACTTTTTCATAAATACGGGGTTCTGACTAGAGTTTGCTGAAAACCGAAAATTTTGAAAACCGAGGTTTCGGTTTTTCAAAATTATAAAAACCGCGGTTTCGGTTATTTTTCGGTTTTCTTGTGATATTAATAGAATCGTTTTAAAATAATTAAATATGTATAAAAATTAAATAGTTTAACACGTTTAAGATATTTATTAAAATTATATTAAATTTCTCACTCGAATAAAGGCAATAACACCATTTCGAGACATTTCCGGAAGAAGAAAAAAACGCTGAAAACCGTTATAAATGAAAAGTTGTTATTCTTTTTTTGGCAACTTAAGCTGTATTTTAAAGAGTTTAAATTTAAATTTTAGCAATTTGTTTAAAACAACATAAAGCTAAAATTTTATAAATTTCGCGCACTACGAAATAAGACTTCTTGAAAATCTGAACTAAAAATGTTAAACTCAATACCTCTTAAACCATTTAACTTTTGATGCAATTTTTTTTTTCCTAAAATTATAAGCCTGAGTTTTTGTATCCGTAATAACAAAAAAAATTCTTTAAAGTATTATTTAATGGAGAAAATGTGCATTGTTGGGGTCAGTACCTGGAGACCGTAATATTGGGCCCACGATGTGGTTGTTGGGGGCGTTGTCCGACTGGGCATTTTTTATTTATTTATTTTTTTTTTTTTAAGAGAAGCAACACTCTGGAAATTCTTCCTATTAATTAACGTGTTGCTTCCTTTGGAAAGGGGATAAAGAAGTGAAAGGGGGTGAAAGATGAAGGGCTTCAAATATGGCAACACTGTAATTGCGGGAGATGTTGAATTTTAGAACACCATCTGATGGTGAGTTGGCGAACTTTGTTTAAGCTTTTTAGTTCATAGCCCTGTTATATTATTTTATTTCGGTGGGGTTAAGTGCTATGGGAACACCGAAGGAGGACGATGCGATATGTATGAGGGATAGAAAAAACTCATTCATATTACTATTTTTCATAAATTGATGTTGCCTTGGTTGGGGCTCGAACCCGCAACCTCACGTATAACAATCCAACGCGCTAACCATTACACCACAGCGCCCACAAGAATACCTTCTTTCTTTATTAATAACACTTTCCTTTTTATTTTTTATCTTTAGCTTATATTTTTTTTATTTCGTCTTTTCTTTTTGTTTCTTCACAGTTAATTTAATTTCTTATGCACAAATCTTTTAATTTTCCTTTTATGATTTATTTATTTACAGATTTTTCTTTATAATTCTTATAATTTCCACTTAGGTATAGGTTTTTTTTTCTTTTTCTTTCTTTTATTTTAAATTTTACTTTAATTTTCACCCTTTAATTCTCATTAAAAAAAACTTGTTGCTGCCGCTGTTGATGATCACGAAACATTGGTCAGCGAAAAGCGCTGCGACAAAAAAGTACTCATAAGAGTACCCATCGATGGGTACACTCTTGAGTACTCAATGAGTATACCGGCCGGCGGCATTTTCATGCCGGCGCACTCATCGATGAGTTCCCTCATGAGCACTCAGTATTTCGGCCGGCGGCGTTTTCATGCCGGCGCAAACATGTATTACAATTAAACACAAAATTTTGTAAAATAGGAGCTGAGCACTTTTCGAAACTCAAAAATAAATAATATGCAATTTCATGAATTATGTTAATTGCCTATTTATTAAAAACCGACTAATTTTTGTCGGTTTCGGTTTTGAGGCTTGAAAAATAGCGATTTCGGTTTCGAATAAATCCGAACAGCAAACTCTAGTTCTGACAATGGATTCTGGAGAGGAGACCAAAAAAAAAAAATAAAGTGTGTCGGCGTTTTGAAAGATTGTATCGGAATTCAATTTTAGGGGGGTCAAAGTTTAATGTGAATCGGCATAGGAAACCATGTGAATCTTTCATTTTGGGTTCAGGAACTGTTCAATGTAAAACACTGCGAGGAATATTTTTGTGGACCATTTTAACCCTCTAACTCTTCATCTTAGGGTTTGTTCCTTTTTAAAAAGGGGTCCAAAAAGCCCCTCATTATTTTTATTAAAACTCGTCCAAGAAAATTCTCTCTGTGTAATAATAATTATTTAGTTTGAAGTCTTTCGAACTTGTCTCGTTTTTTGCCTATACTCACAGGAATAAACCTGTGCAAATAGCAGAAAAAGCTACTAAAAATTATTTAAAAATTACCTTGCAGAAAAATTACTAAAACTAGCAGATTTTTTATGATAAATTCTAGTAAACTAATAACAGCAAAATTTAGTTATATTTGAGCTAAAATTGTTTACTCTAAGTTCTATATAGCAAAAAAATCTGCTAATTTCTGCACTTTATTTTTATAAAGTTTCAAGCGCAAATTTCTAAAATATGGAAATAAAAATGGAAAACAAATAAGGAGTTGCAGTATGATTTAGCAAAAAAGTGAACAATTTTCTTATGCAAAATCATACGGAAACTCTCCAGATATACTATCCGTAGGATAAAGAAAACCATCAAGATTGAAATCCGTTAGGAACCACCATGGAACATTTCGCTTTCACATGGCGTTTTCAGGGGTAATGTCATGTCATGGGACCAACAGTGGTCTTGTCGATAATTTCTCCTAAAAAACATAGTTTAGTGACTTTTTCGGTTTTTGTGCTTCTCATATCAGAGATTAGTTGAAAATAAATTGGAGCAGAATCCAAATGGTGACCTAAAGATCACCCATGATATTCTAATATTTAAGTTCTTTTCTTAGATCTACCCCAACTGCATCATTAAAGATTGTTTTGAATATAACACCATTGGAATTTCACATAAAAGAAGCTGATTAAATTACCTTCGCCAGACTACAACAAACAAAAGTCTTGAGAAACCATTTTATGGCATTGGCACTGACACCAAGTAATGCCAATTAAAATTCAATGCCAATGAAAAGTTTCCAAGTATGAGTAGAATATCGGTAACGATACATAAAAGTCGGTGTTCGCCAATGAAAAAATGGCAAAAGCGAAAACCGCAACTGAACCACTTGCTTGCTAACAAATTTGATTGTCAGCGTCAAATCGTTTGGATATGTTTCCCATTTTGATTTTAGTATAAAATAGTATTTTAAAATTAAGGTCTTACACCTGGTCATCCTAATTATGGTAACTTTTTTTTATAAATTTGTGTGCTGTCAAGTTAAAAAAATAAAAACAAAAACAAATATTGACTGAATTTGGTGGGTCTTATTTGCTTTTGTTATGAAACTGTTGTATTTATTGACATTTTTCCCGCATTTATAAACAGTTTTTTTTTGCCACAATTTATAATTTCTTGGCCCTCTTGTGGCTTATTCCCTTAAAACCATTGCTGCAAACTAAGAAAAACATTTATATTTCAATACCTTTTCATTAATGGCATTTATTTTAATTAGTGTTTAAAGATGTGACTAAAATGTTTGATTGCACCCAACTGACCATAACTTTATATTATTTATGGTAACTCTTTTTTTTTAATTTAGTTTTTTGGGCAACTAAAAATTATCAAAAAAAAAAAGAAGTTAATAATGAGTTTTTTTTTTTATTTAGTGTCAGTTATGGTGGACTATTAACTATTTTGGATCTATTAAATTCTTATATATGTACCTCATGTATGTGAGAATGTTGCTGTTATTATCCCATAAAATCTTAAATAGTTGGTGGATAGATAAAATAACGCTTTACCTACAAGCGTTTAACAACGTTTTTCTTACATTTACAGACGTCTGGCGCGACGTTGTTAAATCATCAAATACGCCCCTGTCTCTGTTAGTTAGTGAAATATCAATGTACAAGTATGTATTCGAGCAAGTAATAAGCTGGATATTTAAGGCACACGTCGATCTTTTTTGTTTTTGTTTTTTGGGACTCATAAAATTTATGAAACAACGAGTGTTTTAGTCCATTTACATTATGATCAAAATGTATGCCAAATTTTTCACTTACGAAATTGATAATATTAATTATATTTTAATTGATTTTACACCTACTACGAAAATGATACTATCAATTACTAAAAATTGTGTACGATTAATTGAAACAATTAAGCAATTCAAATATTTAACTCATTTAATTAAATATTTGTTTAATAACAAAATTTGTTTTAAACGAATCTTTAATTATATGATTTAGCTAACAATTTTTCGTGTGTAGATTATACTAATATTGTTCAATGAAGACATCATGGATTCAAGATAGAGGTGGGAATAGCCCAGAGAATTTTTTACAGTCGGTACCCTATCACATCAATTTTAAAACAGGTTTTAGCAGAAAAGTGAAGCGCTAACAGAATTGTGAAGTATATTTTGTTTGCTACAACAAATAAATCTGGTTAGTACAACCATATTTAAATGCGATTCTGGAATTTTGTGGTTGTTGCCACTAAAATTCGGTTGTTTTAACCAAACCTAGATTTGAAAACTAATATGTATTGAGTTCTACCAACTGATTTTAATCGTGGAGGCTGAATTTCATTTGGAAGCTGACAAAACTTAGATTTGTGTATTTCAGAAACCCATCTACGAACCATAAATACTATACAGTACTAGACTTACAATTAAAACCTTAAAATATAGAACTTTGCTGGATAGTGTTAGTGTATATTCCGGTAAAAAAAAACAAAAACCAATTCCATGGTTTTTGAGGCAGAAATCTGTGTAATCGATAAAGTTAACCGACGTATATTGCCAAAGGTCTGAAATTAATAACACATTTTCGTGGGCTGTGTTACAATCCCTTTCATTAACGAGGTCATCCAAAGTCAAATAAATGCATTAGCCTAATTCTCGTAAAAGTGGAGAAGCCACAACTAAAATTTTTAAAATTCTTCATCCTCCCTACAAACCACATGAGCCATTTATCGTGGGCACACATGGAACTTACTAATTATTTGGTCAAATATATTGACGATTTTATTAGCATTAAATTGAAACTAATGGTAATGAAATGTGTGGCATTATCATTACTTCGACTAATGCTTATTTCATTTCTAATGCCAATTTTATAGTAAATTCATTACGATTAATATTGCCTTAATTATAAGAAAGAATTGACATTAGTAAACGGTACTTTACAGACTTCCTGATCATTCCCGAACTTGCAAAATATTTATCCGATATGAAATGGAAGGGAGAATATGTGAAAGTTGAACACTTTCCGCTGGGAGCGCAATGGAAATGGAATTAACAGAGTGTATTAATTTAAATGTGGCTTTTTCATAAAAATTGATTCCTCGGAATCACTCTCGGACGTACTTGATATGAATAATAAGAGCGTGAGAATGACATAGAGCAAACTACACAAAATGTTTGCACACTCCATTAATACAAATATCCTAGGTCCGAGAGGGATCCCGAAGTATCTATTTTTATAAAACAGCCAATGTAACTGTGACTGGTTTCTGTATGTGATCCGAATTAAAACCTCCATATTTGGGAATAGGACTTTTTATTAATATATTACGGTTAGAAGAGAGGCTCTTCATTTTATATAATTTCTAATGGTCTGGACTTCGAGAGATCCTTTTCTCTTTAATATTGTATAAGCTCGGAATTCTTATTCGAGTACCGAACTTGCGACGATGACTTGGCGGTTGCTACTGGCATTCCCAAAATCTTTATTTGGGTTTTCCATATTAGAATTTTCTTGAGGGCCTAATATTGTCCGTCACTGTTATTCGGGAAATATGAGCTGTTCTTTTTATTTACATCCACAATGATATGGTTTTCATATTTTCGGGGCGGATATTGTTAAAATTACTTGATATTATCTTTAACCCTTTGAGGACCATACATTTTCTGCCGAAGCAATTTTGTAGTTTTTACGATTTTCATGATCTCTGACCTAATAATAGTTAAGCCAAGAAAAATTGGCCCCGTTGAACCCCTCTTTACCCCTCATTTCGCTTGCCAAAAATATTTGCAATTTGATGACCCTTGAAAATTTTAGTTTCAACATATTTCGATAGTTTTGATGTCTGCACAAACTGATCTTTTAGTATAATTATATCCGTAATTGTTCAAGAATATTTTATAAATATCCCAGCAAACAAATCGGAAGTCATGCTATGTAAACCACTTCTTTTATTGCTTCAAAAGTATCCGTTAGTCTATTTTTCTAGAAGTAATTCTGAACAATTTTTCAGAACAATTTCGAAAAAGAACACTTTTTTCATTGCTTCCAAAGTATCCGTTAGTATATTTTTACAGCCTTTTTAGAAGTAATTCTCAACAGTATTCAAAAAAGTGATTTTGATACAGTTTATTTCCAAACAGATGATCGCGGGTTTGGTCTTGAGATGTTTTTCAAAGTAAATCACATCCCTTACACAACATATATCTGCGCTAAAGAAAGACATAGATATTGCAATTAGTGCTGGTAAAAATATGTGTAGTGGGTATCGAGTATTTGTCTTTTTTGGGTACTCGATACTGAAAACTACTGTCCGATATTTTCAGAGTTGTATTTTGGACGGACAAAATACATAAAAATGTGACTTCGGTAAAATATTTATCACAAAACTATAACTCTGCTAAAAGAAAAAATTAAAAGTAAAATATTTAAAAGCATATGTTAAAAAACTATGAAAAACGCAATGAATAGTTGGTAAAAAAGTTTAAAAATATGTTTATAATTTAAATATTGAATTAACTTCATTTTCATTTTCTAAGAATTTTATTAAAAAAATTTTAAATTTAAAAACGGTTAAAAGTATCGAGTATCCAAATGAAAAATATCGAGTAGTATCGAGTATTGAAAAGTAACCGAATTTACCAGCACTAATTGCAATAAATATTTACATTTAATAGTTTCTTAATTATTTTTGTTTTAAAAATTTAAAATACTTTTTAATCATAGTGTAAACACATGAATAGAAGTAATAACTAGGGCAAGGAATTTGATGCAAATGCATGTTTTTTCTCGATAGTCCAAAACTAATATGGACTAAATATTTATCCGAATTATCAAATTTAGAACAAAATGGCATCGATTTGTAGTTGCATGTTTTGTCATAAATGCATGTTTTTGCATATTTTAACTTTAAATGCATATTTGGTGCCTTTTTAATGAATATTTTGTTCTTTTTAATGCATATTTGTGCATATTTTTATTTTTAGGAGCATTTTTTATTTTGTAAAAAAATATAAAAAATTGATATGTTTTCATATTTTGATTCAATCAAAATAAACATTCTTAAAACCTTATTGACCTATGGGAAATCTTTGAATTCTGTATCTGTTTGCAAAATAACTAACTTAAATACATTTTTAATTTTTAGAGTGCATTATTTTTGCAAAAATTATAGTTTTTAGTGCATATTTCTTATATTTTTAATGCATATTTTTCTTTTTTAACCGCATATTTTATGCGTATATTTTCCATTTTTAAGTGCATGAAATTCCTTGCCCTAGTAATAACATTGATCACCACTTCTTTTTCAATTCTCAAGTTAACAAACAAACGAACTTAATCAGTGGCAACCTTTACCATGTTTTAATTTCAATGATTTTAATAACGCATACTACTCATACTATTCGGAACTTTAAGATATGGATCTTGAAAACTACCGCAGTATGAAATCTCAGAAAAAGAAGAAGAAAAAAGCCCAATACTCATTCGATTCATTTCTTTATTTTATACATGAATGCGTTGATTGCCTTTATTTAATTCTGAAAAAGAAACCAACAAAAACAACAACAACAAAAACGAAGTCTTCTTTTGGGATGTTTCAAATAAAATGATAACTTTGTGTGATCATGCCAGCCAGACAAATATTTCATTTCCTTTCATTTCAATTTTGAAATAAAAAAAATATTTAAAAAATACACAACATGGGAAAAAAAGTGAACGATTCACCTTCACTTCTTCATCATCAGCCGTAACAGCATCTTCATCATGGCCATCATTATTATGATCGTCTTGATCATCATTATTTCTGTTCTTCTGAGCTTGTCTTAACACAGAATGCATTTTTTAATATTTTTTGTGGATTCGTTCATAATTTTTTGTGTGAATGATCACTTTTAAAAACCTTTAAATTGTACTTCGGGTTCGTACATATTTGCACCTCTAAATTTCGGTGTGGTACAGATTTGTTCATACATAATCATTTGGCGTTTGGTTATTTTTTTTTTTTTTTTTGTTTTGTTACGGATATTTTATAGGAATTGCTGTTTACTTAAGGCTTTTTAGTCTGCATTTAGTAGTGACTTCTTTTTTAAGTACTGTGGGCACATAACAACACAAGATTGAACTAATTTTTCCAACATACATGCGATTTCGAACTTCTGATTGACATTATGTATGGATTATTTTGTAAATATATTGGCAACATAAATTAGATAGAGTCAGTTTGAAAAAGCAAGAGACTATTAATCATAGATTACATAGATCTCTTACTCTTTGACATTTGCTGTCAGTGCACGTATCTCATGAGAATGTGTTAGACATTCGTGGTATACCTACACTCTAATTAAATTCTGTTGAAATTTACCCAACTTATAGTAGGAAACTGAACTCCTACTATAAATTGGGTAAATTTACTCTACGTGCGTAATTGAAAAAAAATACTCACATTGTGTTTAAGTTGGTGCACAAATAATTTGTAATTTTACATTGAAAGTGCGTAAAAATTAAATGAAATTTTGAAATTAGTGTGTTAATTTACTAAATTTGTGTGTAAAAAAGCACGTTTCACGTGTAAATGTACGCATAAAATGCGTAAAAATCAACAAAAAGTGCGCAAAAATCCACAGAAAGTGCGTAAAAATAAAATATAATGCGTATATTTACAACAGGTGTGCCAACTTTAAGCACCACCCAAAATTTTTTTTAAATAAAATAACAAATTAATTTTACTACGTATTTTATTAATAATAATATCCGAGTCATTCTCTCATAATCGTTTATGTCCAAATTAGTCGTTTTGGGATCTTAAGGCATTTGTATAAAATTCATATAAAAATTTGTTATAACTATTGAATGGGTGCGATGACTCCTGCTCAACAAAATGCCTTCTTTGAAAGGGGGGCAGTAACCGTCAGCAATAATGGGAGAAAACGCCTTAAGAGAGATATGGCCTACGCAGGAACAACTGAGTGCAATGACTCCTGCTCAACAAAGTCAGTATTCATTGAGTACTGCCTAACTACCAGGAGTCATTGCACTCAGTTGTTCCTGCGTAGGCCATATCTCTCTTAAGGCGTTTTCTCCCGTTATTGTTGACGGTTACTGCCTCCCTTTCAAAGAAGGCATTTTGTTGAGCAGGAGTTATTGCACCCAGTAGTTCCTGCGTAGGCCGTGTCTCTCTTACGGCGTTTTCAATTTTGAAATGAGGTTTAGACTACCACATGCGTTAATAATAATTACCAAAAACAATTTCATGCTTATGTTGCTATTTCCAGACTCTAATGTGTTTGTGGAAATGTTGTAATTCACAAAAAATAATCCGTTTTCGCTTTTTCTTTTTATTATTTATAATTTTTTTTCAATTTTTTCCAATTTGAAATGTCAGAGTATTTGTTACTATTATTGCATAGTATATTTACCAACTTTGTGCGTAAAAATTTTATTTAACAAAACAATAGTAATTTTAGGCACAATGTGTTTATTTATAAGCACATAATGTCTAAAAATACTTTGTGTGTGTATTATTGCGTATGAAAGTGTGTACAAAAAAAGTTTACGCATTTTTTGTTTATATTTACTGAATTTTCGTAAAATTAAACAAAATTTTACCCATTTTATAGTAGTAAATTTACAAACATTTTTTAGAGTGTATACAAACAAAATTTTAATGTATGTGTAAAAATTTGTTTGTTGACAAAAGAAGAAGAAGAGAGTGAGATATCTATGTAATCTATGCAGTGTTGCTATTTTAGCATATTTTCTGCTAGATTTAGCAGATTGAGTTGGGCAATTGCATATTTTTTTTGGAAAAATATGCTAACTGCTTTTTAGCATATTCTGTTGGACAAAAGCAGATTTTTTAGAATATTTTGTTTTATTTAATAAAAGCATATTTTTAGCATATTTTTTAACATAATAATTTTTTCTTCCACAATATTTATAACAATAACAATTAGCGTTTTCTTTAATCGCCTGGATTTAGAATTTTTCATACAAGAAGGGGATTTATTAAATCCAAAAAAAAGCTGGATTTAATAAATCCACAATAAAAGCACAAATATATGAAACAGCCTATTAATTTAATGTCAGAAAAAAATACGAATGAAAATTAAAAGAAAATCAAAAAAATTTAAAAACTAACAAATAGAAGGTTTTTATTAAATTTTTTTTATGAAATATGTTTGGAAAAAAACTACACCTCTCCAAATACATATTTTTCATCTTGGACATGGAGAAATAACTGAAATAGAAATGGCAATTTTTCACTCTACTGTAAGTAATTTAATTACATCCAATTAGTGAATGTTAAATATTGCAATGGAATTTTTCAATTGTGTAAAAATATAAATTGAAGTGTTAAAACTGAAAAGGCAGACTGTCTATCGCTGTTTTATATAAAATATAATTAAAACTTAAAAGTTAAACTAAAATCCTTCCTTTTTAAAATAGGGAGAATCTAACCCCATCCATCTATTGAGCACTTTTAGAACTACTTTTTGGATTTATTAAATCCAAGTGATTAGAAAAAGCGGCTAATGTTTTCAAAACTTTTTATTTCATGCATAATTATTCAATTCTTTTTTGAATGTAAACTTTTTTAGTAGTATTGATATACTAATTTGAAAATGCTACAAAAACCATAAAAAATCTTGCAAAAATTTAAAATCAGTTATGTTTATTGTGAAAAAATTAAATGAGAAAGTTTATTTTTTTAGTCTCAAAGAAAGATTAAACAGTATTTACAAAAAATTATCTTTTCATACATTTTTAAAGTATCTTAGAATAAATGGGAAAGTTTACCTCTCAATTCATAAATACTCTGCAAAGTTCTAGGAGGTTTACAAAACAAATTCTTCACATAAAATTTGTTCGATAAACCTCCTATAACTTTTGAAAGCATTTATGAATTAAGGGGTAAACTTTTATATTTATTCTAAGATAGTTTAAAAAAGTATTAAAATATAATTTTTTATAAACATTGTTTAAAAAACGTATTTTTCCATTAATAAGGCTTTATTAAATAATACTAAAGAAATTATTTAGCAGATTTTCACATATTTTTTGTATTAAATTTAGCAGATGTTTAGCATAATGAATATAATAAAAAAATTGCGAGTTTTGAATTTAGCATATTCTAAACATATATTTTTTATTTTAGGATTTAGCAGATTTTAGCAGAAATTTTTTAGGAATGTAGCATATTTCCTTCTAAGAGTTCTGGCAACACTGAATCTATGCTATTATTTATAGAGATAGGAAATCAAAACTTACACTACTCACCGTTAGAAGGCGCTGTAATTTGGTATTTCCTGAGCAACTATTTAGTATCAGTTTAGTATCAGCTGAGCCTATATTTAAAAACTCAAAAACTGCTGAAAACTGCTCAAAATAAGGAAAAAACAAGCGCGGCATATATTCAAATAATAAAATTTGAAATATACGTTTGTGTTTTTGCTTTGTTGTTTGTTATTATTTAAATTTAAATAAAAAAATCAAATTGTCAATTTTTTTTAACAAAGTGCCATCTAGTGATAACGATTCTTTTATAACTTTTTTTTTTTGGTTTTGCCATACCCCTGGAAATAGCGTTATAAATTATGGTATGAGCATAGACTGGTTATGTTCGTATTGCCGGACATCGTACTGAAAGTCAAAGCAATCAGCTCCATGACAGAGATAACGACTAAAGTGAAAACAATAGGGAAGTGCCTGCAACAGATTATTTTTCACAATATGCCAAATAAGTTTTGGTATTTTAGAACATTTAATTCATTTAATGAAAACAAGATGTGTTGGACAAAAGAGAACAAAATTAAATTTTGGCATGCCGACTAGAAGAAATCCTCAGTACGATTTGGATCTCAACGGTGCAATAAATACTGATAAAGAAAAAAAGAAAATTTCAGTATAAAAAAAATATGTTTTATAAAAAAGTCAGAGGCAGAAAATTTTTAAAAATCTCTAAAAACTCTTTGAATACTGCAATTACGAGTGGCAAACAACCATAAAAAAATTAAATTTTTAACGCTTTTCATAAGTTCTAAACTAATTTATATACATATTTCAAGAATAATTTGATTTCTATTTAATTAAGCGCAATTTACACCACACCTAGTAGTTTCCAAAAACTTGTTGTTTTTGATTCAAAATGGAATTTGACAATTAAATACAAGTAGTTTTCAAAAACTACTGGTTTTTGTTTAAGTGTAAATATAGTATTGCAAAAAGTGGTATAAGAAATTCAAATTGAAAACTTGAAAAATATGTTTTGCATTTTTAAGTTACTCTCAAAAAAAAAAGTCAGTAAAATCAGAAAAAAATGTTGCTGTGTCAGCATATTTTTAGTCAGGAGCGTGCTTGCAAAAAAGTTGGTAATTTCAGCAAACGATTTGCTGAAAATCAGCGAGCTGATTTTTACCAAAAAAAATAGTAATCTTCAGCAAAAGTTTTGCTAACACTTAGTCGATTGCAAATGAAAAAGATCCTTGCTAAAATCACTAAAATTTTTGCTGAATATAAGTAGACTGAAAAAAACTTAAAAAACTTGTAGCGAAATTTTACTTTAGTTAATTTATTTGCTGAAAATTTAAATATAGAAATTGTGTAGAGTTGTTTTTCTTTTTTATCATTTCCGTTGTCTGTACTACATCCAGACAAGCTGCGACATCTACAACTTGTCTATCTGGTTGTCGTCCGCACTGTAAATGCGGTTATCAGCACAATTTTTGTGGCAAAATAAATTAGTAAAACATTAGTTCAAAATTAGTTTAGTGGTAAAAAATATAACTAAAACTTTTTCTGAAAACGGAAATTCAGCAAAAAAAATTCCTGAAAACTAGTACACTTCATATACAAGACGTTGTACTAATTTTTCTACTAACTTATTTCTTTGAGTGTAACTTTCCTTGACATCCACTTTGACGAATTTACATCACATGTATGTGGTAGCAGACAGACATGTTTTTGGGGTGCCAAAAAAATAATACAAAGCAGCCACATTTTCTAATAACTTCCTCAAATCGTGTGATAAAAATATAATTTTTCATTATTTTAAATTGACTTATGACTCTAAGCTTTCGAATGATTATTATAATTTGATTTTAATAAAAGCTTAAAATGTGTGGAAAAATATTAATTTTGTGCTAGTGAGTTGGTGCATCACAGCCTAAAATGCTCTGTAAGACTCTTCTTTATTTATAAAATATGTTTTGTAGTAAATTAGGACAATCGTATTAATTTTTAAATTTGTATTAATTATTTAGATTTTAACGTTGTTATTCAAAAAAAAAACTTCTTAATTAAGCTTTAAAACATGAATTTGCTAAAGTATTTTTTTTTTCTGCCATTTTAAACTTGCCCTGGTTATTACCGTTCCTACACTGGGTGCGTTTCAGTTTATGGTTATTATTTTCCAAACTTGAAACCGGTTCTATAAACTCTTGTGAGAAATTGTTTTGGAAGATTTTGTTATAACTTAAATTGCTTGCGAGCCCACTGTGTCGTCACATTTAAAAGTTAACTAATGCTCAGGTATTATAACATTTAACGTTGACTGTTGTTATCATATGTGGCGTGTGTGGTACTCACATACCATTCACAAAAATGTGAAAACGAAGACAATACAATAAGATAACCAGCTATGGAATACATTTGTGATCACTGGCAGTAGCAGCAGCAGTAGTAGTTGTAGAAACAGCATCACAAAACCGCAGTAAGTAGTAGTGGCAACAAAACTCAACTCAATGAGATGGCATACATTCGAATGTGCATTTGCAACGATATTTTGAAAGCCCTGAACAAAAACGTTAAGAAAAAAAAAACGAAACAAACAATTTGAATTTCTTGGCGCCAGGTCAGCAACAACAACAATAACAAGAATGAAGAAAGAGCATAATAATATTTAATGAAAATTTCGTACGTTTAAAATTTGTTAACATGTTTTTTAGAGTTTATTTTATCAGTTTCTACCATGAATTTAAGGTTTTTTTTTGGGTTGTAAGTATTTTTGTTTGGTGGCCCTCTGGCATTCCTCTATTTCAAGACGTTTTCAATGTGTGTCTGTGTTTTAATGTTGGTTTTCAAGTTTTGTTGTTGCTAAAACGTTAAATATGTCGAGGGGCGATCATTTTCGATTTTTAAGGTTGCAACCGTAAAAATGCTGTTGGCGTTAACGAGCCTTTTGACAGGTTGATTCATTCTTTAAAGCTCCCATGGCACATTTTTACACAATCCAAACAAATCATACCATGCAATGAGATTTTGTAGTTTTATAAGGCAGTAGAACATTGGTTTGATTTTCGGAGAGAGTGCTTGTGTAATGATGGTTTCTTTAAATGATTTTCTTTTGTTAGTGGGAAGTTACATCAACAATTGTTTATTATTAATTATTGTTTAAGTAAACAAATAAATAATAATTCGGTATCAATGAAAAGTAGGATTTTAAATTTGTATTACTGAGTACCCAGGAAAGTTTTCTGTTGCAAAAAAAAAAACGATTGTAGAGTAGCTACTTTTCCTTTGTAACACCTTAAATTTAAATTTTAGCAACATGTTTTCATTTGCTTAGCCCGACAACACGAACAAATAAAAAAAGGAAAGGTTGAGAGTGAGTGAGGTGTATAGATAACGTCTGCTCTTACGCAGCAATTATTAGCAGCTGAATTTTACAACTTAACATTCACAACTAAATAAACAAAATTTTAAGACTAAAATTTAGTTTTAGTCAGGAGGGTAATAGCAGAAAAATTGCTAATGTCAAAATAGCAGAAAAATTGCTAATGTCAGCAAAGTCGTTTTGCTGAATATCAGCGAGATTAGTAACTTCATCAAAAGTTGTGCTAACGCTTAGTCGATTCCAAATGAAAAATAATT
This sequence comes from Leucophora obtusa, assembly GCA_949987735.1. Lineage (NCBI taxonomy): Eukaryota > Metazoa > Arthropoda > Insecta > Diptera > Anthomyiidae > Leucophora > Leucophora obtusa. Next base: position 180,391,951 of record OX465296.1, read on the forward strand.
CTTTCTAAAATCAATAAAACTTTTTGTTGAATATAAGTAGACTGGAAAAATCAAAAAAAATTGTAGAGGAATTATTTGCTGAAAATTAAAATCTATAAATTGTGTTTTTTTTTTTTAATTATTTAAAAACTTATAGAAAAAAATTGTATCACTTTACCAAGTTTTATGCTAAATTATTGAATAATTTTTTTTTGATAACACTATGCGACAGTCAAAATCGGGATGGGATAAAACCAACGGGAAATGTTATATCGGTCAAAAACAAGTTATACGTGTCCCGGCGTTTCGCTGGGTCAACTCTAGGAATCGAGATATATCTTTTTTTGACATAACTCGAGAACCACTAGTCCGATTTTGCTCAAACAATTTTAAAAAAATTAAAAATTACAATTCCTTTAATCTGTTCATATAACGTTTTTCTATATACTCAACAGTTTTGCCGGTAAAAATAAATGTTTGTTACCGCTACCATAAAAATCAATAACCTTTTGTTTATTACTTTTTTTTAATATTTTAGGCAAAAAATATTTTTTTCTTCATACATTTATTTTTACCGGCAAAACTGTTGAGTATATAGAAAAACGTTATATGAACAGATTAAAGGAATTGTAATTTTTAATTTTTTTAAAATTGTTTGAGCAAAATCGGACTAGTGGTTTTCGAGTTATGTCAAAAAAAGACCACCAAAGGTCAAATCGATATATCTCGATTCCTAGGGTTGACCCAGCGAAACGCCGGGACGCGTATAACTTCTTTTTTACCGATATAACTTTCCCCGGTAGTTTGAACCCTTCCCGATCACTGACCCCTACCATTTGTCTCACAGTGTAATTAATCCCAGTGTGGAAAATCATTTCCAGACATGTGGTTATGTAACTACATACCTGGTAAAGGTAACTAGTTACTTTTGTTACTATATTTTTTATTACTTTTATATGGCGATGTTGCGCAAAATAATAAACACATATAAACTCGTATTCTACTCGTAAACGGTGTAAACCTGGTATGTTTATGAGTTTAATGTCAAACTCCATACATAAAAAATACGTCTTGTATTCATACAAGGTTTACAAGGCACTTACGAGTTATTATGAATACCCCTAATGAGTCTAAAAATAGATTTTCATAAGAATAAGTTTTATATAAAAAAAAATATTTTTTATTGCAAAAATTTGTTTTAATAAAATTTGCTCGTACCGGGATTCGAACCTGGGACTCCAGATTGCCAGTCAATAGCTCTGCCATCTGAGCTACCTCGACATGTAATATTTGATACACGCTGAAAAAAATCGCCCTGCAGGAAACATATTTGTTGGTGATATATATATGTTTGGAAGAACTGTCAAAATATATTTGCCGTGTTTTTAATATAATATTTTTGCCAGCAAATATAATATTTTTGCCTGTAAAAATATGTATGTTTGAATCATATGAAATACATCTACTCGCAAATATATAAATGTTTGCAGGCAAACATATATATATTTATCAATATTATATTTGCACTCCACAAACATAATTATGATAAAATAAAAATGCAAATATATTTTTGTTTAAGTGGGAAAATATGACTAATATTCAAACATTACAGTGTTTGCCTGGAGACATACGTATTATAACGATAAAAATAAAATAATTGGAAACACACCTCAAACATAAGTATAGTAGTTTATAAACATATATATAATTGCCTGTAAATATATCCAACAATCGCTTTTTTCTGCGTGTAGATAAAAACAAAATTGATCTGCTGCGCAAAAGTTAGCTTACTCGCCAACATATAAAAAACCAAAAATATGTGGTTTTTACAAGTCTTGAAAAAATATTGAGTCTAAAAATTGTTTTAAAAAAAAGTTACAAAAAAATCTAGAACAATACTTTATGTTTGAAATAATGATTAAAATAAGTGGTTATTGGTAACGCATTATTCTTTATTTTGGAATAATGGAACAAGTAACTATAGTTATGTATGTTTTAGTATGTTTTAAAATAATGCAGAAAGTAAGTTGGTGTCATTACTGGTAGTCCAAAAAATAATGATATGTCATTACCGTTTCAACACTGGGAGGTTATGTCAACTTATGTAGCAGTTGTTTTAAATTAATCACAACTTCTGTTATTAATCGAAATTTGTGTTAACAATATTTCTCAAAAAAAAATTTTTATAAATAAAATTTTTTCTATTTTAGTTTCTTAAAAAATCAAAAATATTTAATGCCTTATTTATACTGAACCCAAAACTAGTAGTTTTAAAATTTATTTTGTTTTCGATTGTCAAATCCCATACAAATTTTAAATCGAAAACTTAAAAAAAACGAAAACTTCTAGTTTTGGGTTCAGTATGAATGAGGCTTAAGTTTGTGATACTCGTGACACAGCTAATTTGTAAAATGTAAATGATTGAATAATAAATAACAAACAACACCAAAATATATATATATAAATACTAAATAAATTGTGTACTCTCGAGTACCTATTACTGGGATTATTGTTGTCGAATCATTATGTTAATGCATTTTAACACCTTCAAATAAAACGAATACACGTTTGTTTGAATATAAACAAATTTTAAAACAAATAGTATAGTGTTAGTTTTTATGACAAATTTTGCTTCTGCCATTGTCGTTGTACGTTGAATAATATTTAAGAATAATGTTTTTACCAGGAACGACTCATTCAAATTAATGCAATAACAATTCATCAGGGTCTGAAAAGGCTTAATTCATATATGTGACGCGCAAAATAGAAAGGGACCTAAGGATAGAAAGGGACCTAAGGTCAGGAGAGCATGGGATCGGTCTCATGCATTAAACACATAGACGACTGCGGCTACACGACTAGTCAGCTACTTAATTTTTTTGAAAACGACAGCAACATAGTAAACAGATGATCCTAAATATTTGACGTTTTGATAAATATTAATCTTTTTTGGTTTGTGCTTCTAAAATAATGGCTGAGGAATATTTTGTTAATTTTGTAAGATCCATTTTGTTTTACAAAACATCACAATAAAATTATTTCCAAATATAAATTAATGAAACCTTCAAACAATTGTAAAATATAAACAGCTGTTTCTTCAGTGATCCCATATCGGTGATTTTCTAGTCAGAACTAGCGATTTTATTTCGCCTCTAGCGGGAAAAATTGTCCTGTTTTACATATTTTGTTATATTGTCAACACTATTTTTGTTTTGTAGCCAACAAAAATAGAAATTATCCTAAGTTGACTACAGCGGCAAAAGTAGTCGTGCAGCCGTGTAGCTGTGTTGGTGTCAAAATAATCGTTTTCATATAAACGTGTGTATTTTATTTTTGACAGGCTGTAGTCGTGTAGCTGCAGTCGTCTATGTGTTTAATGCTTCATTCGATGCTCAGATGTTGCCCATAAAAAAATTGATTTTTTACCCTTAGGTCCCTTTCTCTGTGCGCTGTCACATATATACATAACGTAAAGATTGTAATGAGGCGTATACGTAATATTTACTTAAAATTACTCATACGCTCTGACTACTCTTTTAAAACTTAATGTTAATAGATCTTATCATATCGGAGTCCAAGCATTTAAAGTACTGAGAGTTTTGGTGAAGGAATTCAATGCGGTCCTTCATACATTTATATACACTCACAGAAATAAACCTGTAAAAATAGCAGAAAAAGCAACTAAAAATTAGTTAAAAATGATGCTCCAGAAAAAACTTTTAAATTAGCAGATTTTTTTGCTAAATACTAGTAAAATAAGAACGAACCGTTAAATTTACAGAATTTCAATTATATTTAAGTTTACTTTTAGTTAATTAAAAATGACAAATTGTACTGTAAAATCTGCAGAAAATTTTGCTAAATATTATTAGACTAAAAATAGCAAAAACCAACTGTTATATCTACCAAAGTTTTGTTATTTTTAAGCTAAATTTAGTTGAATGCAAATAGCAGTCTATCCTGTTAAATTAACAGAAATATTTGCTAAAAAAAATTATAAACTGCTATTTCCAAAAGGCTCGATTTTTATTTGCATTTAAAGCAAAAATAGAAAAAAAAAACTTTGAAAATTAAAAATGTTTTCGTGATTTTTAGGCTACTAAATGTAGGAAAATTTTTCGCTGATTTAACAGGTTAATTTGTTATTTTCCATTTACGACAATTTAACTCAAATATAACTAAAACTCTGTATATATGTATAGCAGTTTTTAAATAATTTTTTTTACAGTTTTTTTCTAATAGTGTATACATAAGCATTAGCACCGAATTCGAAGGCTTTCAATACGGCAAGACTGTCCCACACCACTCTGTAGATCTGTAGATCAGGCGATATTTAGTTTGTGCTGATGTTTTTAACTATCAAAAAAAAACTGCCTAGTCCCTTCTACTATACCGATCGACTCAGAATCACTTGCTGAGTCAATTTGGCGATATACGTCCGACCTTCCGTCTGTCCATGTATCCTTGTAATTAATTCTAAATGTAATCCTAAAGATATTTAAGAGAAATTTGGTACATACATTTGTATTGCCCCAAGAACGAACTCTATTGGGGATAGAGTAGATTAGATAAATACTTTATTTTTTCTTTAAATATTGTTGCAAAAATAATTTTGGAATAACTTTCAATCGTTCATATTTCATTAAAAAATTCTGTATCTGTAACCGAATTATGTGATAGTTCATGCAACTACCAAAATTCGGTTGGCAACAAATTCGGTTGACGCAACGAATTCGTTTTCTGTGTGTATATATTTAATTGTAGTTTTAACAAATTCATATAGACTTTTCCAATTAGTAATTTCGCCTCCATTTAATAATTGTAGTAAGTAAAGGGTTTTTCAATAAGAGCGCTACAAAAGTTTTTTAAATAAAACAAAAACGGTTTTGGATATCAATGAAATTCTTTATTCCTGTGAAAGTACGTTCGATGCCATTATGTATGGAAATCGATCTCTTTTGCATGGCCACCACGGGCGCGCTTGCAGAAGTCCAGACGCTGAACCCAATTTTCGACGGTTTTCAAGCATACACTCTAAAAAATGTTTGTAAATTCACTACTATAAAATGGGTAAAATTTTGTTTAATTTTACGAAAATTCGGTAAATATAAACAAAAAATGCGTAAATTATTTTTGTACACACTTTCATGCACAATAATACACACACAAAGTATTTTTAGACATTATGTGTTTACAAATAAACACACTGTGCCTAAAATTACTATTCTTTTGTTAAATAAAATTTTTACGCACAAATTTGGTAAATATACTAACTTATAATAGTAATAAATAATCTGACATTTTAATTTGGCAAAAATTTAAAAAAATTTTAAATAATAAAGAGAAAAAGTTAAAATGGATTATTTTTTTGAATTACCATATTTCTATTAACACATTTGTATCTGGAAATAGCAACAGAAGAATGAAATACTTTTTGGTTTGCAAGCAGCAGGACTCATCCAAAAGCAAGGAAATTGGTTTTGGACGATTTTGCATGTGGGAAATGCTGCTGGAACGCCATAAAAAGAAAGAAATGTTTGAATCGAATCATTACTGGCGATGACAAATGGATTATGATAACCCTTAGCGCAAGAAATCGTATTTAAAGCCTGGGCAACCAGCCAAATCAACGCCAAAGCCAACTATCCATAGCGCTAAGGTAATACTCTGTATTTGGTTGCTCTTAATATTCCATCAGAACAACGCTCGGCCACATGTTGCAAGAACTAAAACTATTTATAAAATAAATAGTGAAGTTTTGCTTTCGGTTATCCTTGGCAATTGGCATCCTCTTGGCCTCAAAAAATGAGCAGCAGTTATTTTGGCACGGAATCCATCCAGAGAGATGGGAAAAGGTCATAGCTAATGATGGCCAATACTTTCAATAAATGTATATTGTACCAATGTTTCACAATAAATGCCCAAAATTTGCCAAAAATTATACACGAGAATGACACTGATATTATTATAAATAAAATATGTACTTAAAATTAGTTTTTTTTATTTTAAAAAAAAAATGTTTTTGTGTGGTTTAACATTAAGCACAGCTGTGGTAAATGTACGCATTTTTGGGGGATTTCTACGAACTTTCTGTGGATTTTTGCACATTTTTTGTGGATTTTTACGCACTTTATGCGTACATTTACACGAGAAATATGCTTTTTATTTAAATTTTATTCAAATTTAGTAAATTAGCACACTAATTTCAAAATGTCATTTAATTTTTACGCACTTTCAATGTAAAATTACAAATTATTTGTGCACCAACTTAAACACAATGTGTGTACTTTTTTTCAATTACGCACATAGAGTAAATTTACCCAATTTATAGTAGGAGTACAGTTTCCTACTATAAGTTGGGTAAATTTCAAAAGATTTTAATTAGAGTGTAAATCGGCCGATACTGCTGCAATTTCACGTTCGATATTCGTACGAAGTTCATCAATCGTCGCTGGCTTGTTGGCATAGACCATAGATTTGACGTAGCCCCACAGGAAATAGTCCAACGGCGTCAAATCGCACGACCGAGGCGGCCAATCTACTGGACCATTTCGTGAGATAACACGTTCTCCAAACTTGGTTTGCAATAAATTGATTGTGACATTCGCTGTGTGGCTTGTGGCGCCGTCCTGTTGGAACCACATGTTCTCCAAGTCCATATCATCCAATTGGGGCCAAAAATATTCGGTTATCATTGAACGGTAGCGATTCCCATTCACAGTAACGTGCCGGTCTTGATCATCACGGAAAAAGTACGGCCCAATGACGCCGCCGGCCCATAAACCGCAGCAAACCGTAATTTTTTCGGGATGCAATGATGACTCATGGAGTACGTGTGGATTGCTGTCTGACCAATAACGCATATTTTGTCTATTGACGAAGCCATTCATTATGACGACCATAAATTGGACGTAGCGCTCTTAATGTTGAGGCCACTGACTCCGAATGTCGGTAGTAAATTTTAATAATTTCGACTCGTTGTTGGCTCGTATATCTTTCCATCATGAAATGTCAAAAGAGCGGCAAGAAATATGGCGTCGTTTGCTGTCCCTGTCTTTCTACTTTTGTAGCGTCCCTGTTTGAAAAACCCTTTATTTCAAGATACGTTAACGTTAGACGCCCAAAACATCTAAATCTTATTTAAAAACTTGAGCACCGGACATATACCTATAAAATGTTCCATTGTTTCAATCTGTCTTAAATTACCCAGAAAACAAACTCTGGCAATACCCTGTCTAAATTGATTTCCATTTAACCAAAGAATCTGTTCCTGGTTGTAATTTTCATTATAATAGGTTTGTCCAATAGAAAAGTTCAAATATTTGTAAATTCTCCAGCCACTGTTCTTTGCAGTTGCTTCATATCCTTGGTAATGCTCTTGACTCCAAAAGATGTATGCAAACACTATTCCAATTCACCTTATTTAATTCCAAATCTTCATGTCCTATACCGAAATATTCCAATTTGCCCTTAAAATCGTCATACCAGTAAATATTTCTAGCAATAATTTTTTGGATATTTTCCTAGCACGAATGCAGAAAAAAACCTAAACACCCCATCGTTTGAATTGAATAACTTATGAAATACTAAATTTGTAGTAGAAAGTCCCAGAGGAATTTATACTTTTAAAGCTCTGAACAGAACTAAGACACATTAAGAAAGTAGCGTGGCATAGAAGACGAAGTATATTTAACACCTTTTTTCTCATTACACTACTGCTGAATATGCTAACGATGAGGATGAGAATGATGAATATTTATTATGAAAATGAAAGGGTTCTAAAACAATTTACACTGACAGAATTATGTTGATCAAATTAACTGCAGTTTCATTTAAAATTAACTAATATTCAGATTATTTTAACTTCAATTGCAGTAAAAAATAACTGTAATTGCCGTTAATTTAAATGCAATCACAGTGCTCACTCTTACCGACGTAATTCTCTGAGTGTATTTATTATTGTATGCATGATTTCGACTACTGTATGGTAACAATAACAGCAATAATAAATATGTGCGAGTACATAAACATATATGGACTAGTAAGTAGTATTTATCAAAAGAATAATGGTGTAAGAACGTACAATGTAAGTACACTAATCTCTCACTTAACGATCTCGTTGATTTGAAAAGTGACTTTTTACAAGCTTCAAACAAATGCTTGTCATATCGAAATGGTGCTACTAATGGAAAAAGCTTTATTATGTCAATAAAAAGCTTTTTTAAAGTTTATCCAATGAAACATTTAATCATATTTATGAAACTTTTCATAAGTATGATTAAAGTTTTCATAAACATGACTAAACACTTTAATAGACAAATATTGATAAAGCTTTTTATGAATGGGTTTTCGAGTGAGTGCTGGATACAATTTTTATGAAAATTTTAAAAGAATGTAATAGCGTTTATTTAATAATTGGAAAATATGGTAAAAGCCGTTAAACGGGAGGCCGTTAAGCCATGTAATTCGTGAGGCGTTAATTAATTCAATTCAATTGAAACGTTGATAAAATTCCATGAAATATATTTTTATTCACATTCTCAAACTGGCACACAGACCAGTCAGATTAGTTATTATTGTAAATAGTAAAAGGGTTTTGAACTGTTAATGCCCAAAAGGTGTATGTATACTGACAACTATGTGTTATGACAATGACAATGCACTGGAGTGGTGTGGTGTGGTGTGGCTTATTATACAATTGCGTTAAGCTGTGAAATTCGTTGTTATTTGTTTGGCCAGAAATAGTTAGTTGTGCTAAATTGTTTTCTCTTTATTTACTTTAAAAAGTTAACGTGTGGGGGGAATAGGTGTGGATATTGTGCCAAGACCGCTTGCTGTCGTCTCTTTTTCAATGAAAGACTTAGGGGAATTTTGGTGTTTATTTTTTATTTTCTTGGTTAAATGAATAATAAATTAGTTTATTTAAAATGTTTGCACAGTCTAGGTAAACAATCAATTCCAGTAGTTGGCAAAAATATTTAGAATTTATAATTTTGTTGAAAGTTAGCTTAAGGTTTAAAGAAATTGTATAAACATTATCATTAATTCAGCGAAATTTTTGTTGTTAAATACATTTTCATAGATTCTTCTCTTGGAAGTTTTAAAATTTATAAAAAGTCGTTTACTACTACTGGTCTAAGATGGTAAAAGTACATTCTATTAGAAAGAATTTAGCACAAAATATTTTGATCAATAAGATTGTTGTTAAAATGAAGAAAATAAGATTAAATTAGATGTCATCTATACTGATTATTCTAAAGCATTTTATTGCATTTGTCATGAAATATTGTTGTCTAAGCTCCATACGTGGGTAACTTGGCCACTTTAACACTCTTTAGACTCCAGCTGATATTTCCACTAATAAGTTTTATATTTTTTACCACAACCTTGCTTAAAAGTTTTTGTCATTTGAGCATTATTTGTGTTGTCCAAAATCAGTTGTTGTCCAAGAAACCATTAATGCTGTGCAAAAACTGATAATGCAAGATCGTCAAGTGACATACTCTGAGATTGAGGCTATCTTAGACATAAGTTTCACCAGAATAAATAAAATATTGCATCAAAATTTAGCCGTAAAAATGATTTGTTCTAGTTGGATTCCTCATAACTTAACAACAGCTCAAAAAGATGCTCGGGTCGATTTTTGTAAAGAAATTCTCAAGAAATAAAATAGGGGTTCTTCAAAAGACGTGTATAAGATCGCTGCAGGTGACATATTATAGAACTATGCATATGCGCCTGAAACTAAACAACAGTCGACTGTATAGGTGTTTCATGATGAATGAAATCTAACAAAAGTTGTTTGCTCTCAAAGCCCTTCGAAACAAATGGTCGCCTGTTTTTTAGAAAAACTGGTCATATGGTAACAGTGCCGTTAGAGCAAAGTAAAACAGTTTTGGGAGAAATTGCAACGCCAGCTCTTCACCATGACAACGCCAGCTCTCACACATCGGCTCAAACAAAATAATTTTTGAGCACTCAAAAGAACGAATTAATAAGTCATCCGCCGTACAACCCTACTTGGATTAGATCATAAAGGAGAAAATGGAAAGGAGAAAAGCCAAAATTATGTGGAACTAAAAGAAGAAGAAAAAAAACTTGCCTAAAAGCTAAATAAGTACCAAAATTCGCTATTTTCTCGAAATCCGCTGAAATAAAATTCAATTTCTGTAGTTTTTAATTTCTAATATGTTCTCATTAAAACCCTAAAGTCCAGTCGTTGAGTTTTTAAAATTTTTTTTTTTAAATTTTTAAAATATGGGCTGTTTTTTAACCAATTCAAGATTTTATTTCAAGATTTTGTTTTTTTTTTCAAAAGTTATAAACACATTTTAAATTTGCAAATCAGACTAGATCCAGTTTCTGTCTTTTTCTATGGACAGGCTTCATCAGTGATTTTCCATTAAATTATTGTATTGTTTATATTTTATTGTCAGATTGATAATTTTTTTAAAACAACCCGTCGGATGTAGGAATCAAACCCATGCACTCCTACATTACAAACGTAACTATACTAGAAGTTCGACAGCTTAGCCATCTAACCTACGTATGGCCTTGCATATAGTGCAGCTAATTCATAGTTTCTTTTCCTATTTACATAGCTTTCTGTTATTGATTTTTACTTTCAGAAGTGATCAAACAGACATACAAACATTCTACTTTATATTTTTTGTTTATCTTCTTATTTCCTCCGTGTCACTTTTTCGCATAAGTTATTGTATTGTTGCCATTTTATTGCTTGTCTAAAAACCCTCTGCGCCAAGTTTCAGCTAAATTCGCGGCACTATGAAATTAGCCAAAACGAAATAACCCCCAAACCTTAAAACGAAAAAAGCCCCAAAAAAATGGCAAAAATTTAGTTTGGAGATTGTTTCATTTATTTTGGGGATTGTTTCGTATATGATGTTTGGGGTTTTTTTCATTATGAAATAAGCCCAAAATGAAAGAATTCCCAAACATAAAAATTTGGGGATTTTTGCATTCACTTACTATTTGGGGAGAATTTCATTTTTTTTGGAGGTTATTTCATTTTTCTCATTTCTGAAATTTTTAAAAAAATTTTTCTGTCAAACGGATTTTAGAAAATATTTCTACAATTTAAACCGTTCAGATTTACAAATATTGCTACCTGAAATCTTAACTTTATTTATCTATATAACAATTAGTTTTAATTGACGTTAATTTTGCGGTTGTACCGATGGGTTGTTTTTCAGCAGCTGCTATTGTTCAACATGGAATATATGGATAGTGTACGTAAAGTGAAGTTTGTTGTAGTGCTTTTTTAGATACCGAAAGTTTCAAATTAAAGAAAACAGTGCCGCAGGCTTTTTTTTTTTTTATTCATATTTCTGAAAGCGCCGCAGGGGAAAATTTGGTATAAAAAATCGCCTGGAAGTTGTTGTAGTGCTTTTTTAGATACCGAGAGTTAGATAAGTTAGATCGCGCCGATTTTTTATACCAAATTTTCGCCTGTGACGCTTTCAGAAAGAAACAGAAATCAATGCCGCAGGCTAGTTATTTTTTTTATTCATATTTTATATGGTATAAAAAATCGCGGCGATTTTTTATACCAAATTTTCGCCTGTGGCGCTTTCAGAAATATGAATAAAAAAATTAAAAGCATGCAGCACGGTTTTCCTTATTTTGCAATTACCTGACTTTCGGTATCTAAAGAAGCACTATAACAAACTTCACTGTACATTTTAAAATTGCAAGCAGATGCAATTTCTAGTTCCATGGAGAACTTCTTATGCCCAGTGTGCCGTCAGAATGTTGACAAAACTATACAAGTGTTTAACTAATGTTAATTAATTATTATATGAATGCTTCAGTTGTCAAATCGATTAACTCCACTTTCTTAATTTTCTAAAACTTTAATTTGAAAACACTTTATTGACTCCAAACTCTGGAATATTCAAAACAAATTTCTCTAATAATAAATATTAGCACTACTAAATAGCAAAATTTATAATTTAACAGGAATTTTAAAAAACAATTATATATTATTTTCTAATTTTTTTTTTCTTTGAGACTCATTTATTTTTCTTTATGGAGATAATCGATTTGACAACTGAAGCATTCATATATGTATTAGAGTTCGTCACAAAAATTTGATTTTCGGATATCATCACTTTTTTAAACTTTTTGCAAAGAAAAAAAAGAATCAAATGGTAAAGTCAGATTTCCTATAAATGCAGCTGTTTTTGCTCTGGAGGAAAAGGGTCTTAAAATGAGCGTTTTTGGCCGACTTGCACCAGTGGAAGGAGTTGAAATAAAAAAGAAAAAAAACGCCATTCTTTTTTTCTATGCAAAAACTTTAAAAAAAGTGATGATATCCGAAAATCAGAGAAATTTTTTTTTTACGAACCCTAATATGTATGTATATTCGTATAAAATAAAATAAATTTCTGAAGAAATATTTTTGGTCTTTATTTCACTTTTTGGGGTCAATTTCAGTGGGAGTTATTTCATATTTCTTTTTGGGAGTTGTTTCATTATGAAATAAAAACCAATATTTGGCCTTAATTTCATTTTTCGTTCAAGGGTTATTTCATTTATTTTAGGAGTTAATTCATTTTTTTTCCTTTGAGTATTATTTCATTTCTTTTGGCTCTTATTTCATTGGGGGTTTTTGCATTTTTCTGCTTGGGGTTATTTCGTTGGGGCTAATTTCGTAGCGCCAAATTCGCTCTTATTTAGAGGTAGCAGAAAAAGTTATTTTTAATAATTAGTACACGGAAAGAATTTTGTTGGATGAGTTTTTATGAATATTTTCAGTAAACTAATGAAGTTTTCTTCACAAAATAAATGAAAAGTTTCTTAAATTTGATGAAAAAGCTTCATATATTTTATGAATCTAGATTTAATGAAACTTTTTCATTGAATAAATTTCATTTTAATAAATAAAATGAAATTTTCCCAACATTTTATGAAAAATTTCATTAATTCATTGAAAAGCTTCAATGGACGAATTCCAGTGAAGCTACATTGGTTTAATGCAAAAATTCATTAATATCATGCACATAATTCTCTCAATGTACACTGATAGAAATAAACCTGTAAAAATAGCAAAACGAGCTACCAAAAAAATTTTTTTTAAGAGAAGCAAGACTCAGTAAATTTGTCCTATGTGTTGCTTTCTTTTTAAAAGGGGATAGAGAAGAAGTAAAAGGCGGTGTAATATGAAGGGCTTCAGATATGGTAACACTGTAATTATGCGAGATGTTGAATCTTAGAACAGTTGTTGCGCGCCATCTGATGAAGAGTTGGCGGACTTTCTTTAAGCTTTTTAGGTCATAGCCCTGTTATATTATTTTACTTCGGTGGTGTTAAATGCTATGGGAACACCGAAGGAGGACGCTGCGATATGTATGAGAGATATAAAAAACTCATAAATTATATTATTTTTAATAAATTGATGTTGTCTTGGCTGGGGATCGAACCCTCAACCTTATGTGTAAGAGTCCAACGCGCTAACCATTACACCACAGCGCCCACAAACAAAATCAACAAAAATAAAAGAAAACACTTTTCTCTCTATGAAATAATTCCTAAGTAAAAAAAGCTACTAAAAATTACTGGAATGAGTACATTTGTTTGGTAAATATTAGTAAAATAAGAACAGCAAAAAGAAAACTTATAAATTTACAGAATTTTAGTTTTATTTTAGTTAACTTTTAGTTAATTGAAAATGACAAATTATAATGTAAAATCTGCAGAAAATTTTGATAATAATTATTAGACTTAAAATAGAAAACAAATTTTATACTCGTATCTACAAAACTGTTGTTATTTTTAAGAAATATTTAGTTAAAAAGTATTAAACTGCAGATTTCAGTAGGCTCAGTTCTAATTTGGATTAAAAAAAAATCGAAAAGCAAACTCTGAAATTTCAAATTTTTTTATTTTGAATCTACTAATTACACTGTGAGACAAATGGTAGGGGTCAGTGATCGGGAAGGGTTCAAACTACCGGGGAAAGTTATATCGGTAAAAAAGAAGTTATACGTGTCCCGGCGTTTCGCTGGGTCAACCCTAGGAATCGAGATATATCGATTTGACCTTTCGTGGCCTTTTTTTGACATAACTCGAGAACCACTAGTCCGATTTTGCGCAAACAATTTTAAAAAAATTAAAAATTACAATTCCTTTAATCTGTTCATATAACGTTTTTCTATATACTCAACAGTTTTGCCGGTAAAAATAAATGTATGAAGAAAAAAATATTTTTTGCCTAAAATATTAAAAAAAGTAATAAACAAAAGGTTATTAATTTTTATGGTAGCGGTAACAAACATTTATTTTTACCGGCAAAACTGTTAAGTATATAGAAAAACGTTATATGAACAGATTAAAGGAATTGTAATTTTTAATTTTAAAATTGTTTGAGCAAAATCGGACTAGTGATTCTCGAGTTATGTCAAAAAAAAGATATATCTCGATTCCTAGCGGTGACCCAGCGAAACGCCGGGACACATATAACTTGTTTTTGACCGATATAACATTTCCCGTTGGTTTCATCCCATCCCGATTTTGACTGTCGCATAGTATTATTTAGCAAATTTTTTGCTGATTTAGCAAGTTTTGTTATTTTCTATTAACAAACAGTTTTATTTTTGATGTTCCTATAGCAACAATAAACTGCTATTTTCAGCAATTTTTGCTGCATGGTCATTTTTAAGTAATTTTTAGTAGTTTTAACAAAAAAATTGTAGTCTTTTTTCTATTAGTGTACCGTAGAGACCGTCATCATCCATTTCTCATTAGACGTCATTTGAACGATGTAATAGCGTTTACTGAATGTTTTTTGGCCACAGTTGTTGGGCTGACGCTCAATTTCAGATGAAACAAATATTACTGCTAATTTATAATTAATTTCAGTGTATTTAATTAACTCACAAATACATTTGCGATAACATTATCTACTTTATTTAACCAGCAGACCATCTGCACATACACACATAGACAAAAAACTAATGTTGCGACATAAAGAAAATAAATAAACAATTACAATTTATTATAAAAAACCACATTTGCACTTAAAAAAAAATAAACCCTTTTACACAATTTGAAAAAAATAACAGAAACTACAACCACATAATGAAAACGGAAGCTGTTAAACAAATTACTACAACATTTAACTAAAGATTAAAAAAAAAACTACTCCAAAAAACAATTTATGCTTATCGTTTATGTAGGAAAAAATATTTAAACACATGTCTTTTCACAAAAAAAAACTACCGAATTCTGTACATATTACTAAGATCGGTGACAAAAAGATCCGCTAAATGAGATAAGAAGAGAATTGAACCAAAGGAAAAACAAGTAAATTGTTATAGTAACATTAACTGAAGATGCAATCGAAAAAAATAAGATAAAGAACAAATCTGGGTTACAAGACAAATATAACTACAATACACCACAATGATGAACACAGACAACATGTTTAATAAATTCAAATTGTTCAGAACATCCTTTGACAACAACACAGTTTGTGGTGGCGCCAATTTTATTGAGAAAATAATGCAAAATGATCACATAAACACAGCTACCGCAACAATTTTCAGGATACTTTAAGATAAAGTGAACTTTAATAGTACTAAAAATAAATATAAACTAGATTTCAAAATATAAAGGGTGATTCAGATTAAGTTATTCTTTTTTTTCAAATTATTCAACTGTATTACGAAAATCATTATTCCACGAGGAATGTGTTTCGTGCAGTTAGAGCAAATTTTTAATTATAAATGACGCCCAATTCTGGCTAAATGGCTACGCAGATAGAACTTTTTGGGACGTGTATTAATGAAATTTCGCATTAAACTGATAAAGTTTTCTTTAAAAAATTAATGAAAAATTTCTTTAATTTTATGAAAAATTTTCATTATTTTTATGAAACTATTTTTAATGAAACTTGTATGATAAATAATATGAAATTTTTAATGAAATTTATCTTAAAATTTTTCATAAAATATTATAAGAAACTTCATTAATTCAATTAAAAGTTTTAATAATAGCATGCAGATAATTTTCTTAACAAATGTCTATAAGCTAAATTGAAGAGCAACCCGAAGAGGGTCAATAGCTACTTTTACATACAGAGAGAATTTTTTGTTAAACTAATTAAGTTTTCTTCACAAAGGAAATAAAAAATTTCTTAAATTTGATGAAAAAGCTTGATATATTTTATGAAACTACTTTTAATGCAAATTTTTTATTAAGTATATGAAACTTTTAATAAATAAAATTAAATTTTTCACAACAATTTAGTGAAAAATTATATTAATTTAATAAAAAGTTTCAATGGACGTCTTCCCGTGAAACTTCATTGGTTTTATGCAAAAATACTTAATATCATACAGATAATTTTCTCAGTGCATTTAGACAAAATAACAGTTTGTTGTGGGCTGATGAGTTCATGGGTCCATTTTCCAAACTGCAGCCAGCAATTTGCTGCCTAAAATTGAAGACCGTGCTCTCGTCGACATTTCTTTTCAACAAAACGGAGCTTTTTGCCCCACAGCCCATAAAGCATGACTTTATTTCGACAACAATACGGTGAACAGTAAAATTTACGTAATGGGCCGAAGCACTGGCCGTCCAGATTATGTGATATCACACCTATAGATTTTTTCATTTGGGGCTACACTCAACCAAAAAAGTCTATAATGGCTACTGAAAATTTTGCTGTCATTACGGGAAATTTAACTGTTTTGAGCCCAGCGGTATTTTTTTGCTAATTTTAGCAACACATGTCTGCTGATCTGTAGTACAATAAAATTAGTAGAAAAAATTAGTAGCCGCTACTAAATTTTAGTAAAATTTATGTAAACTGCAATTCAAAATCGATTTGCTAAAATCAGTTAAAATACTTACTAAATATCAATAATTTTAGTACAATGAAATTAGTATAAATAATTAGTTGCAGCTACTAAATTTCAGTAAATTGTTGTAAACTGTAATTTAAAATCAATCTGCTGAAATTAGCAAAAAAAAAAGGTTACTAAAAATAAAAAAAAACTGTTAAATCTAAAAGAAAAAAAATTTATAAAAAAAAAAATTTCTTTCGATTGTAACAAGCGTATAATTACTTCAACGTACTTGAAATTTGGAGTGAAAATTGCAAACGGTTCTCCAGTTATTAGCTTTTTATGCATTGAAGATACAATAAAATTTTCTGAGTGTTGTTTTCAAACTAACCCCTCAATTCATAAATGCTTTGTAAAGTTATAGCAGGTTTACAAAACGTCATTTTCATACAAAATTTGTTCAATAAACCTCCTATAATTTTACAAAGCGTTTATGAATTTAGGGGTAAGAATATATCAATAGTAACAAATATAAACGAAACAAGAATTGTAAAAAATCAAAAAAAAAAATTTAAATTAGTATATTTTTCTGCTAAATTTAGCACTCGGTTTTGAAAAATTAGTAAAATGTGAATAGCAAAAATGAATACTAAAAAAAATTATACTAAAAATCAGTATAAAAATTGTAAAGTTGGATTGAAAACTGTTTGCAAATTTTTTTACTAACTTTTTTATCTGAGTGTACGTAACATAAAGTCAAAAGTCCATGAGCACAAAGAGAATTTTGCTGGACGAGTTTTAATGAAAATTTTCAGTAAACTAATGAAGTTTTCTTCAAAAAGTAAAAGAAAAATTTTTTAAATTTAATGAAAAAGCTGCATATATTTTATGAATCTAGTTTTAATAAAACTTTTAAGTTGAGTGTATATAACTTCTAATAAATAAAATAAAATTTTTAAAAACATTTAATGAAAAATTTCATTTAATCAATGAAAAGTTTCAATTGACGAGTTCCAGTGAAACTTCGTTGGTTTTATTAAAAAATTCATTAATATCATGTAGATAATTCCCCGAGTGGGGATAAATGGAACATGTTAGCCTCAATTACGGACAACATTTGTTTAAAAAATAAATGTAATGTGTGATAACAACAATTACCCGATTATATTGAATTTTCATTTATTTTCTATTTTTACAAAAAAAAAGTACCTCTGGATTAATCACCCTTTACAAATGCAATACAAGTACTGATGTACTGATTCTCAAAACACATGGAAGTATAATGGGAAGATTTACTTAAGAGTTAAGTGTTGTTCTAGTGGAAAAGGAAGTTTTGATCCTGTCTTGTTTTCTTTTTGTAATTTTTTTGCCACAATTTGAAAGAATAACAAAATGACCACTAACACTATAAAACTGCCGAACAGACATCCTCTTCTGATACACCATTTACATACATATGTGTAATTTGGGCACGCTGAACGCATATCTAAAATCGCACATTTTGCCTTAAAGGCAAAAAAAAAGTGTGCCGTACACCCTCCAATAGGAAGTATTTTTGCAAGGCAATTTCAAAAAAAAATTTTACATTTTTCGTTATATCTCTGGCATTTACAGTCGGATCTTAAAGTATGATACCATTATGATACATCCATGTTTTTCTCTCGAGGGGACCAATGTTTTGCTCCAAGGACCATTAACCTCAAGTATCCCGTTCTAGTATTTACCCTCCAGATCTCAGTTGATACACCCTAATGTACCAACTTACTGTCAGAAAATTAAAGCTCGCAAAAAATCATTAAACTTTTGCTAAGGAATAGGGTTTATGAGGGATTCGCGGGAATTCATGGGAATCCCGCCCTTTTTCCAATCCCGCAATCCCGGGAATTTTGTGCGGGATTTCCCGGGATTTTTTTTTATTGTTTTTTAGCTAGTATATTACAATTTCCAGTCTTATTTAAATTTAAAGCATTGATTTTTTTAAATTAATTTAAATAAAATATATTTAAAACCAAAAAATGCGATTTAAAATTTAAAAAACAGAATAAATATTATAAAATAGTATTTAGGACGAGTTTTTTTATATCACTTGAATTTGATTTATTTAAACTGAAAACAAATTTTATCGGCCATTACCAAGTTCACCAACAAAATTTCTCGTACATGGAAAAAAAATTTTTATTTAAAATGATGATCTTTGTTCAAATAAAGCAGTATATACGACATTTCAACATCAGTATTTCAGTTCAAAATACCTCCAACAAACTCGGTATTAAAATTAAAAATATACTCATTTAAATTGATATTTAAATAATTTCATTTAAATAGATATTTCTTTATTTCAGTTGCATTTTTTAATTTTATTTATTTTCAAAAAAATAATGCATCAAATGCTTTTTTTTTATTGTTTTATATATTTTTATATGTTAATTTAAAATGCAACCACGAAAATTAAATATTTTCTTTTTAGGTAGTTGTGGCATAAAAAATTTCTATTCAAAAAATAACAATTGAAGTTAAAAAACAATTTATATTTTAGTGTCTATTTTTATAAAAATATTTAGGAGAATATGCCTACAAATTTGTGTGAAAAATACTCACTTTTAAAATGTTTTATAAAAATAATTCTAGACGAATACTTCTAAAAATCTACATAGAAACAAAATATCTAGAAATATAAATTTTTTGGTTCCATATTTAAGAAATATTTAAACAAAAAATCGATCTTAGTTCTGACTATAAAACTGGCCCTAAGTATTATATATATCGTAATTAGGGTTTGGGGTTCGGGAATTCCCGGGAAATCCCGGGAAAAGTTTGCCGGGAATTCCCGGGAAAATAATATATTTTTCCCGGGAAAACGGGAAATTTTAAAAATATTAAATTTTTTAAATTGTTTTTGTTTCGAATAGG
Source organism: Leucophora obtusa (assembly GCA_949987735.1). Classification (NCBI taxonomy): domain Eukaryota; kingdom Metazoa; phylum Arthropoda; class Insecta; order Diptera; family Anthomyiidae; genus Leucophora; species Leucophora obtusa. The sequence continues at coordinate 180,411,648 of OX465296.1, forward strand.
ATTTTTTAATTTTAGTCATAAAAAACATTTTAAATATCAAAACAAAAATTTCACTGTTAAAATCTTTTAAAAGGGAATACATTTATTTGACACACAAATAAAATCTTTGCCAAGTAATTAGGAGCATTTCAACTAATAAACATTTTTCGCATAACTTATTCAAAATTTAAGTAGTAAAGCCTAAAAACTTGGTAAAATGTTTAAAAGAAATATGAAAAAAAGCTTTGTTTTTTACAAATAATCGCCCTTACTATCTAAATTTTTCAAATGTATAATTTAGGTAAAGTCGACTTTAGTTAAAATATTGGGTGGCAGTATACCTTGACTTGGTTTATTTTTGGAGCATTCTGATTGGTTAATTTATTTTCAACCAATCAAAATATTTGAAAATATAAATATTTTTGTAAGGTTTTCATACACAAAATGAACAAAACCGTTTGATTAAAAATAAAGTCGACTTTAAATTTAAAATACTCCTTTATATTAAGGGTCAATAATTTTATAAGTAACGTTTTCATTAATAAATGTGAAAAGAAAAGACTAATGGTTAACGGTGGTATCTAAATTTGGTCATCCGACATCTAAACTTGGTTCACAAAAAAAAAAAAAAAATTGATGGTCATGCAACTTCTCTTGAAGAAAACAACAACGAGCTAAAATTAGCAAAGTACCCGAAGAAAAAAGTGTAAGCTGAATAGGCATTAAAGGTTTTATGGTAGGGCAAACATTTCCTGATATCCAAATTAGCCGCAGTCAATCCGCACCATAACTAGATCTTCGTTTATTCGAGAAAGTTTTTATAATAAAAACCTGGCATTGCAAAAAAAGAAACCGATGTAAAGAACATTATATTAAATTACTACAATCATGTAAAAGATATCATGATAAAAATATTGAGCAATATTTCTAACAATAGGAGATTTACTATAATCTTAGATGAATGGACAAGAATATCACAAAAGAGATAATAATTTTATAACCTGGGGTTGGTTTATATATCAGGAAGATGTAATGCTGATGAAATAAGAAGAATTGTAGAAATAAGACTAGAAGAGTTTTACTTGTCTTTGGAAAATAACATTGTGGCCACCATATCTAATGGGCCAAGTGTGATGAAACGGTTTGTTTCCGACAGTCCAGTAGTAGGTGCTTTCTGCTGGAATCATGCAATTCATTTGGCAGTGCTGCGATTAATTTATGTGAAATCAAATGTTCAACATTCTGATATTTTTTACTTTGAATTCTCACTACACAGACTGCATTTGTACTGAAATAGTGTTTTTTTTAACAAAAATTATTTATAGGTGGTTTTCATTAACAATTTTGTTCAAAAACATTTCCCGGGAATCCCGGGAATCAAATTTTTTCATTCCCGTTTCCCGGGAAATAAAAAAGTCCGGGAAATCCCAAACCCTAATCGTAATACATAAACCAGGGCTGAAATTTAAAACTATTGTAAGACACAAAATGAAGAAACAAATAACATGGTCCAGAATTTAATATAAGGAATGTCTAAAAATATTTTAAAATCTCTTTTTAATAAATTTATTATTTCACTTTCCAAGTTTTCACCCATTAACAATTCAAATATATCCTAAAAGAAGGGATGAAAAAATACCAATGTCTTTCACTTTTTCTATATTTCAAACAGTTTTTTAAAATTAAGACGACCTTCCATACAAATATATTACCTAATATTAATTCGCGACTTAATCTGTTAAACGAATTGATCTAGAAAAAGTAGAAGATATGGCTATTTTATATTTAGCATTTCTTTCAGAATACATATATTAAGTAGATTTTGTCATGGGTACAACCATAAAATGGACTTTGTCGGACGGCGTTTTAATAGAAATTGAGGTTTTCAGGTACAACATAAATAAGTCGGATTTATTTATTTTCTAACAGTCCCGGAAAATGAAAAAGTCCGGGAAAAGAAAAACCCTACTAAGGAAGTTTTTCGATAAACCCAGCAGAATTCTTTTTTTTTTTTATTGGTTGCCGAACATAGAGTTCGCCTTTTAAAATTTGTTTTCATTGGATTTTTCTTTTATAGCAAAAGACTGGTCTCCTCGAGATAAAAAAATCGATATATCACACTTTAAAATCCGACTTTAAATGCCAAATCTATAATGGAAAATTAAAAAACGCGACCCTTACGTTCGGCAAAAAAATAAAAATTTTTTTTTTGAAATTGCCTTGCAAAAATACTTCATATTGGAGGGTGTACGGCGAACTTTTTTTTCGGTACGGTCTAATATACATATACCCAAATTTGTAAAACACGCCGTACCATCCCTACGGGAAATTTTAACAAACTGTCACCGAACTGGCCCCTTTATATGAAATAGAGTGGTCACTTTTACATGACGTTGTCATAGGAGGGGGAAATTGACTCCTTGTGACATGTCACAAGACAAATCTCAGGACAGGTCCCTGAACTTTGTTTTTTATGAGAGTTCAGTAACCTGTCCTAGGATTTGTCTTGTGGCATGTCACAAGGGACCAATTTCCCCCTCCTGAACTTTGTTTTTTATGATAGTTCAGTAACCTGTCCTAGGATTTGTCTTGTGGCATGTCACAAGGGGCCAATTTCCCCCTCCTATAACAACGTCATGTAAAAGTGACCACTCTATTTCATATAAAGGGGCCAAATCGGTGACAGTTTGTTAAAATTTCCGGTAGGGATGTTACAAAGTTACAAACTTACGATAAATGTGGGCCAAAAATAAGAATAATTTTACATTTAAAAACTACCGAGCGGTAAGGTCGTGAAATAGAGTTAATTTTATTTTAATTGCGGTTTTTCTTATTCTCTAATTTTTTATTTCTCATTTTCTCACCAATGTTCTCATTATTTTTTTTTTGTTGCTATTTTTGGTGGTTTTTACTACAAACGCAGCATCAAATAGTGAAGTTAACAAAGAGAATCTATGGTTCACCAGACTCTTTTTTATTTTAATGCATAAAATTTATAAAATTATTACAAATTTTAATTATTTCCCAGCGAAATTGTCGGATGCAAAGAACCCGTTGTAGAACAACTTGTGCTTGCATGCAACCTGTTCTAATTTATGTTCTATCATCGGTGATTTTGGTTTGAGTTTGTCCCAAAAGCAACAGGTTCTTTTCCTCCAAACTAGAACAGGTTGCTTTAGAACCGGTTCTATAACCAGTTACAGAACTGGCTCTGCGACAGTAAAACCTTCTATTTTGACTTCCAAGAATCAGTTCTAGAACCTGTTCCACGGAACCTGTGGTAAAAACTCCTATTCTAGAACAGATTCAGAGGTAACCAGTTCAAAAAAATGTTGCTGGGTTTATTTAAATTAGATATTGTATTTACCATATTTAGGTCGGTTAATATATCTAAAAGTACGCTCAATTTAAGACTATCTAGAGTACATTTAATGCAAATTTCATTCACTAAAATTTTCATCAAAATAACTCTAAATAGTATTCAAATAAGCATTCTTTTAGATAAGTTAGACGACCTAAGTAGCAGAAAAAGTGTACGATTCCAAAAAGACAACATTCATAACAAGATCCAAAAAGTTCTATGGTTTTTAAAGGTAAGAAATGTGTTTATTGTAATGGACGATGAGACATATATAAACTAATAGAAAAATGTCTGTAAAAAAATTTATTTAAAACTAGTTAGTTAAAAAGTATGCTGCAGAAAAAAACTGCAAATTATTTAGCAAATTTTTCTGCAGATTTAATTAAATAATTTGTTATTTTGTATTAACAAAAATTTAACTCAAATATAACTACAATTCTATATATTTAACAGTTTTATTTTTGCTGTTAGTAAAGCCCCGTTCACATTATCACACAAGTGCTTATACTTTTCTTCACACAAGTATGACAAAAAGTATGCTGAAATTGTCTGGTTGTCAAAAAAGTATAAAAGAAAATCTTTTCAGTGTTCAGACTGTTATCGACACACACAAGAAATAAATTAAAACAGTTATTTTTTCTTCTATTATTACTTTTATTCACCACTAGTTGTTTTTAATCTTTGTTTAACATTTATTTGTGAATAACACAACACTTGTGTTGAGACAAGTGTTGTGTAGTAACTTTATGAAATATTTCAAAAAATAAATCTTGTCAAAAAAGTGTGACCGTATTTTAAAATGTGTGCACCCATTTTGACATGTGTGTAACGAACAGTGTTCACACTATTATACATTTTCGTTATACAACACAATTCTGACATGTATAACACACTTGTGTGATAATCTAAACGGGGCTTAAGATAGGAACAACTCAAAAACACTTTTTGATCACTTTTTACTTAATTTATTACACTAAGCACTTTAATGTACATTAAACAATAACAGCAATGGGTGCTTGACAATCCTCATTTTGCCGAAACTTCTTCCTCAAACAATCTCTATTAATACCAATACGTTTTTTCCATTTTATGCCTTTTTGTCTAATACGTATGATTTTATTTTACAGCTTCTTATTTTCACAAAATCTCAAACAAGATTGTGCTAACTTATCGATGATGCTCATAAAAAAATATAGTGACCATGTAATAGTATTAGTTGCCGAAACTATGCCAATGATTGTGAACATGATCTCTCTCCACTCAGATAATAATATGATTGTAATCAGAAGAGGGGAACATGGTTATCCAGATAATATATGATTGTAGAAGAGAGAATAACATGATATGCGTGTAATGCATGTACCCATTACCTTTTAAGTGATAAAGTAAGTGGTTACTTATGTAGTTACAATGATGGGAAAAGAAATGTGTCTAAAAAAGACTTTCATAAAAAAAATTTATTTCAAAAAAATTTTTCTAATTAACAATATGAAGTGGTAACGCTGGGATTCGAACCTAAACTCACTGATTGTTGGCCGAGAAATCTTCCCCCTGAGCTATCGACACATCCCAGCAAAAACAGACACGAAAATTTCTGGTTTTTCATTGCTCTCTGCAGACAAAAAAAAGTTTCTTGGTGGCAACCAAATTTGTAGCCAATCGAATGGTTCTGTTGTTTTAACCGAATTTTTCGGTTACAACAACTGAAAACTAATTCGAAAAGAGTAATTTGATTGTGATAACAGAATTTTGTTGGACTCAACAATGATTTGGTTGTCTCCACTAAAAAATTCGGTTTGTGCATTTGAACCATTCGATTGGCAACAAATTCGGTTGTTAGCGCGAATTTTTTTTCTGTGTGTAAGATCTGAAGACAGCCTTTTGGTGGCCTTGGGTATTAGAGGGTTAATGTTCAAGGATGTTTTTTTAGGATTCTGTTAGGAATTGGAAAATTCTCATTTTTCAGTTCAATCCCTATAGCCAAAGCCAATGGATTTTGTTTCTTTAATGACGAATAAACTAGACACTTCAACGAAGAATATTTTTTATTTAAATTGAATATATTCTAAAATATTTGAAAAGCAAATCGAAATATTGTCCTTCAAAAAATTAAAATTTGTATAATAGTGTAATCAGTTGCATATAACCCATCAAGCATGGCAATACGAAGAAGATTCCCCGATCATATTGGCAGGAAGAAAACACTTATTGACGGCAATATCAATTTCGTATTGCTGAAGTTTTCTCCGTCGGGAACAACTGTTACCCGAAAGCAATACTTCCAGGCAATCCGAGAGCAATACCCCAGGAAGATAAATCGGAGATATCGCTAATTTATCGCCTGGAAGATAAAAAGGTGTTATCGCCAAATAAACTCCCCGGTACAAAATAAACGATTTATTTTTTTCATTATTAAATTTAAGCCTGAAAAAGAATATCTGCATACAAATTCCATTGACCAACACATTCATTATCTTGATTTCATCGCACCTGATTTTTTCCGCGCATTAAATCTTAATATTTTCGAAGAATTTGTTTTCCATGTATATAGATATATCTGTTGGTTGTTTTTGTACAAATTTTGTTTTGATTTTTTCCAAAAAAAATTATGACAAAAATTCAATTTTTGAATTATATCACCAAATTATCTTCCAAATGATAAAAGGAAGACAATTTCAAAAATACTACTTGATTATTTTCATTCAAATGAAAAACAGAAGATATCGCTTTCATACATTCTTGGAAGTTATCTGCCAAATGCTTTCAGGGAAGTGTTATTCCAAAAACTGGCGACAAACTCATCACCAGTGTCCATCATTAAGTGACAGGTTCTCATAGTGAACAAGTAACGACAGCAAAAACTAAATAAAATCAGTTTTAAGTACATTTTAAATGAAAACGCCTTCCTAGTTTTAACACTGCAAAACATTACCGCAACAACGAATACAACTAACCACTTGACCGACTCTCGATAGACAACAAACAACTTATTCAAATACTCGCACACAGTAACATATGAAAATCATAAACATTTAATTTGAACATTCATAAATGTTGTCGCCTGCCGTATGGCCCTAAAACAAAAATGTTGTTCTATTTTCCAATGGGTGGTACCAAAAACATATAACATCCTTAGTCTAGCCATCTTTGACATTTGTAATTGTTACAATTTGTATGCTACTGCTCTTGTCACAATCAACTATTAGTGACGCAATTACATGGCCTGCACCTGATTTCAATTTTACTACGACTACAATATACTCGACAATAACATGTTGTAGGTGTAACCTAGACCTTTAATAAATTTGAAATAAAAAAAATATAAAAACGAACAAAAAACGAGTAAGAAATTAAAGTCGGGAATGGCGACTGTATGCTACCATACGCCAGTCTGGTTGAAGGTAAATTAATACTGAAATATGAATGTGTCAAAAGTTGTCTATAAAATGACATAGATTACATAGATCTCTTACTCTTTGACATTCACTGTCAGTGCACGTATCACATGAGAATGTGTTAGACATACGTGGTATACCTATACAAAAAAAATTTCAATGTATGTGTAAAAATTTGTTTGTTGACAAAAGAAGAAGAAGAGTGTCATATCTATGTAATCTATGATAAAATGGTAAAAAATTAAAAAATCGGTGAGAAATTTCGATTTTGGCTAATGTTAGGTGTATTAAAGTTAAATCGGAAATATAGGCCCTAAGGGTGATGGGTCCAAATATGGACCACTTCTACATAAAATCAATAGGCTTTGTCCTTGGGTACATGTGAGTCAACTTGCGAACAAGCTTAAGAGGTAATTTTGGTGGGACCATTATAGGAGCACTGGATCCAAACATTTATCGTCGGTAACCGAAAACAATAGGATTCGTCCTTGGGCCGATGTAAGTGGGTACACCAATTATCATTAAAATATCTTAATGTGTCTCACAAGAATACATGAATTAAAAAAAAATTCTGAATCGATCCATTTAACAAGTTAGATCTAGAGCCAATATTTTTTTATGTTACAAATATTACAACAAACTCAATATAACTTATCCACATAGTAGTGTAGGGTATAACTAATATTTGTCCTTAATTTGTATCACCAAGTTCAAGGTTAATTATCAAAATTATAGTTTTTATAAATACAAAGATTTTCACGCAGGCGTGTAGTGTTACAAATTTCTGGCAGACGTTCATTTTTCCCCTATTTCATTTTTAAATGCACTATATTTTTTATATCATACAAGACTTGTATTTGTTCCATTATTTGACGCCATGTCTTTTATTTAATGGTGGTGGCTTTTTATCAAATGGTGTGGAAAAATTGTCGGCCATTCATGCTACATGTAGAATTATGCAAATTTGCCTTCATTGAACACGTTTCCATTTTATTCTGCATTGTAGTCTAGCAAATAAAATAAGTAAAAAGAAGAAAGTCAGGCATGCCGACTGTATGATACCTTACGCTATAGTGCGATTGTTATATAATACCAGCTGTAATAAGAAGTGGGTCTGGATCAAATAGTTTTGGTTAGCAAAAATCAACACAGAGTCATTATATCCTATACCTCATATTACTTGTACTTGTCATATCCCGGGATGTGCATTATCGGAACAGATGGGAGTTTCAGACTATATGATGTGTATTATCAGATAATTTGATTTCTGAATTGGTACGTTACGTAATTTTCGGCACTGTAATTTCTGAAAGAAATCCTGAATGTCGATCGTGAGTTTTTCGAGGTTTTTCTGCAGTTAGGCCTCGAGCTCTATTTTCTGAATTAGTACGAATCATACAACAATTTTATACCAAAAAATGAAAAAACCCCGAAAGATCAACACAATTATCTTAATACTTTAAAATGTTGCCAAAAAATAACCGGGGGAAACTGAGACAAAGTTGAAACTGAGCCAGAATAAGCACTGTCTGATTGATGAATAAAATTATATGGGTCCCATGCAAGAAATTGCTTAAAATCAAAACATTTAAGCTCAGATAGGACATTTTCGTGGTTACTGGGTAAAAACATGGACCGATTTCAGCCGTTTTCAACAGAGTTCGTCCATTTGTTACTATAAACGTATGTACCAAGTTTTAATTTTCTTCAGAATTACGAACTGTAGGTTCATTACAAAGATAGTTGATTTTACATGGACAGACGGAAGATGTCTAATGTCGACTTCACAAGTGATTTTGCGTCGATATGTATATACCATTACTCTTGGTAGTTACAAACATCAGCACAAACTTAATATACCCTGTACCGCAGTGTGGTGTTGTAGAGTATAAAAATCGTATGCAAATGTTATGCTTCATAAAGATATGAAGTGTTGCTTTAAATTGAATGAACACATATGAAATGACATGGATTGAGTAATTCATTCATAGATTGAAGTTGCTAAAAAAAATTTAGTTAATTTAGTTTATATATTTTAAAACAGATTTAAAGGGTTAAAATGTTCCACAACAATGTTCTTCGTAGTGTTTTACATACGTAGTGTTTGATCTTAAATTTCTTTTCTCAATCAAATATCTAAATTTCATACTAATATGTGAGTACAGCATGGAATACCTTCCTTGTACGAGGTTTTCTTCAAAAAATATATGCTTTTTTCAAAGTTTTCTATAAAAACATGGAGATGATTATGAAAATTTTATCATTTTTAAGTTTTTTTTTGTATGAAAAGCTTTTAAGCATAATTTCGAAAGTGTTTTTTAAGATTAAGGCCAGGTTTTTAGGATTTCTTTTCTTTAAACTCAGTTTAACGCAGTTTGTAACTGGTATACCCCTACTATAATTCGGTTTATTTGGTTTTATTTCAATAAAGACATAAATTATAATCGAGAAAAAGTTGTTCCATCAAATTTCTGTTAATAAATTTTAAAATGGCTTACATAATTTATTTTCGGATTAACTTAACCAAGTTTAACTGACATCCCAAAAACTCGGCCTAAGAGTCTGAGAATGGGCAAATAAACAGCCGAATGTAAATGAGTACGTCTATGGTATCAAATACAATGTATTCAAAAAGCTGTTCTAATGGTGCAAATAAATTATAAAAGAAGCTGAAAACTAAAAAAACTTTCGAATAATTGTGTAACCCAGTTTTTTCCTTAAACATGAAATTGGATCGAGAAGAAGAAACTCAGGTCCGCTAATTTTTCTCACCTATTACATATCCAAACTTTAACAAAATCCAAATTCTCACTTGGGAGGGTTCCCTATATAGGAGCAAAGAGCCCCCGATTAAGCTACAGATTATAATAAGTAATAAAAAAATAAATTGAAATACAAATCCGAAATTGATAAATTTATTTCGTAAAACAACAAAAATAATACTTTATGATGCACCTGTTTACATTTGCTTAAAAAATTAGGGAAATAATAAGTATAAAGAATGATAACAGCAGCCAACAAAAAGAATAAGAAATATTATACAGCCACCAAAAATCAATTGCTTTTTTGCTATTTACTAAAATTACAGTATAAATCAGAGATGGAAAATTAAATACTTGACTACTGCTTTCAGCACTTTTCGGACTTGTGGCCGATTTAGCAGTTTTTGTGCAAATTTAATATTAACATATAATATGTCCTATGTTTCCACATACTATGTTAATTCTTTTTCAACTTGGAGCACCCATATATATTTTGGTGTTTTTATGATTAATTAGGACGAACTTTTAGATATCGATTTTCGATTTTGAAACTCTTAGATTTTGATATGTGAGATAACTAACAGAAGAAACAAAAATTATAAAAGTGGTTACTTTTCTGGTAGTTTTATCTTTTCTGGGTGAAAAAGCGAGGTCAGTTGTACCAATTGTTCCTTGTTTGCTTTCTATTAATGTTTGTTCCGAAGAAATTAGCAAATTTTTTAAATAAAAAGTGGTGCACATTGTAATATGAGTTTTTATTTTAATAGAACACAAACCACAAATTAAAGAAAATACTGCATACGCAATTCGAGTGCTTCTGAAGCCCTGCTACTCCCCTTGTATGTATCACCACATCGTCTGCATAGCAGAAAGTTAGGAAACCCTCATTGGCTAAGCCCTTAGAAGGCTGTTTAGAACTGGGGGAAAAATGCCACCTCCTGGGCTCCCACTCCTCTAGGAGCCAAAACAAGCATTTCGGTCAAGTCGTTATTAAATGCTCCCCCTACCTCAAAAAATATAGCCTGAGAATACATATCGTCAGCTTATTATTGGTTTGTTCATAATCGAGCGAAACGATAATGAAGGTTTACATTTTTTCATTTTTGTACAGACAAAATTTTAATTTTAAACATTAAATATTTTTTTAATTTGATGCAAAGTAAATGTATAGAAAAAGTTAAAAACGATAATTAGAAGTTTAATTTTAAAAAGGTCGAAAAAACTAATTTTTAATTTTTTAAATAGAAATTAAAAACCAACATTTTGTTATAAAGAATATACATTTATTCTATAAAGCCAAATCAGCGGTGGCCCTTCTTAGGAGGCGTCGGTGTCCTTGATCCTCAAGCAGTTTACGAGCCAATGAATTTGGGTGCAGTTGCAGCATCTTTAATTAGTTTTGGGTGTAGGATCTCGCGATTTCATCATTAACGGTGGGAACATTCAAATCTGAGTGTATGTTCGCATTTCTTATACCGTGGTGCGCAAAATATTGTTCTGCTTCCTTTGAATTTTTTGAACATTTGATGCAGACGCAGTGCCCCAGATTTGGATGACGTAGCAGCATATAGGTTTAAAAATCGAATTATACAACAACAACTTGCAATCAAGGCCAAGTCTAGAATTTCTTCCAATTAGCCAATTAAGTTCTATTGCTTTAAGTTTTATTTGTGTTATTTTGGCGTCGATATGGTTCTTCCACGTGAGACGACGATCAAGATGTATACCAAGATATTTGACATTTGAGTGTTAGGGCACTTTGTGATTGTTAATTTTGATAAAAGAGCATGTTTCTTTTCTTAAAGTAAAAGTCAAATGAATACATTTCTGTTCATTCACCTTTATCTTCCACTTTTTCAGCCACGATTCCAGTTCAAATACGTGTTCCTGCAATATTCTAGAGGCTTCATATGAGTTTTTGTGACAACTCAAGATAGCCGTATCATCAGCAAATGTAGACGTATGAGTATTACTATCAGTTGGCATGTCAGAAGTATACAAAATATACAAGAGTGGGCCTAAAATGCTACCTTGAGGGACACCGGCCCGAATATCTTGAGGAGAGCTGAAGAAACCACTTTCCTTGACAACAAATTTACGATTGCTTATATACCCTACGGGGAAAGGGACCGGTCCCAGAAGACACGCAGGATAGGTCCCAAGGGGGCGGAGACCGGTCGTAAAAGAGACATATCACTTTAACATGGCGTTGTCATTGGAAATGACCAATTGCCACAGTTTAGACACCTTGTGACAGTAAGGTGGTGTGTCTAAAAATAGCTTTTCAAATAAACTAATAAAAAATTAAGAATTAAAAATAATCTACTTGGTGTCGAAGAAGGGCTCGATAACACAACCTTCTGCTTGTAAGGCAAACGCTCTACCGTTTGAGCTAATGTTTCTTATGCGTGATGGCTGGCTGATGGTTAAGTTATATGTTTCTAGTTTCTGTTCAAATAAAAAAGAGAAAGAAAAAACAAACACACACACAGCAAATAAAAAAACATGGAAAAGAAAAAAATAGAAAAGAAAACAACATTAACACACACAAATATGGTGGAAGTGCCTTGAATATGCCCCCGATTGACCGGTCATGGGATAGGTCCTTTAATGGCAGTTGACTTGTTTTTTGTGTTGGCCATAATAAAATTAAAAAATCAATTAAAAATTAGAAAATTACCTCAAAACCTCTGATAATATAAATAAAAAATTAAAATTAATAAAAAAACCAGCTTTAACATTAAAAAAACGTTGAAAATACAAAACTTAAAATTTCTTAGCAAAACATTATAGAAATTTAAAATAAGAGCTAAAATAAGCAAATCGTGAAAAAATAAAGTTAAAAATAAATAAAAGAGTAAAATAAATAAAATATATTTTTAAAAATATGCCGCGAATTTTGTTTTTTATTTCGGTATCGATCAAGTTTTTTTAAAAGCAACAGTGAAAATAACGGATCAGAAAATACTTAGAAAATTAATTCATTTTCTTTTGTTCATATTTGTACTAATTTAGTAATATGCCTTCGGTTGACCGGTCACGGGATAGGTCCTTGGAGGGCAATTTACTCCTCATTCCCCGTAGGGTAGCTTTCGAGTATATTATGTGTGTTACGTGGCAGTATATTTTTAATTTTAATTACAAACCTTCGTGCCGAACTTTATCAAAGGCTTGCGATACGTCAATAAAGAGTGCAGAACAGAAATTCTTATCCTCAAAGGCCTTTCGTATTTCACTAACAAGTCTGTGAACTTGCTCAATGGTGCCATGCTTTTTACGAAAACCGAACTGACGTGTTGCTTGAATCTAGGCAGCTCGCGAAATTCTTAATCCACGATTCTTTTCACGGGTTTCGCTAGGGGTTGGATCATAAATAAATAAATGTTATCAGGCTTATTGGCCGGTAAGCCTTTCTGTCTGCAGATAACTTGCCTTCTACCATAACCTTAGGGTATATGCCAGGGCTGGCAAAACTATGTCACGCGTGCCACTACTGGCACGCGAGTGGATTTTGGGTGACACGCGATGTTTTTTTTTAATATCTTCAAAAATTTTAATTTTATTAAGAGGCTAGCAAAAAATTCTGTTATATTTTAAATTTCGCTACAAAAATGGTGATTTAACTTGATAATGGTGATGATTTTCATAGAGATTGTAAATCGCCTTCTGAAATGAATAAAAATCTATTTTAAGTCTAATTTTTGTTTGCAGAAATATGGTTAATAAATTGGAAAATTAAAAAAGCTAAAATATTTTGTAAAAAGAATTATGAGAAAATTTCTTAGACTTCTGGATTGAAAGTTTAGATGTTTCGATGATAAAAAGGAAATAAAAAGCTCCATAATCGTAGAAATAAAATAGAAAGTGACAGAAAATTGGACAAAAATGGAAAACAACTTGTAATAAAATTTTATCTAAAACATGAGTTGGTTTACAGCAGAAAAATAGGTGCGACGAAATATCCCAAAACGAAATAACATCCAAAGGAAGAAATAATATAACCCCCAATGAAATAAAGGCTACAAATAAGTTTCATAATGAAATGACTCCCAAAGGAAAAAATTAATATTTTGCAATAAAATAATTTCCAAATAACTAAATATTAAAACAATTTTTAATTAATTTATTTAAATTATATACATATGTACGGTAATTCCCTAGTTTTTATTGTAATTTCTCGACCTGCTGCCTGGCAAAAATTAAACCAATATTCGAACAATTTTGACAGGTTTCAATTGCGTTTTGCAGAGCCTTTACGTCTGAAATGACGCTGCTTTTAGTCATTAATATGAAGATGAAAATCACGCGATTTTTTTTAACCAAATCAATTTTTAGCCTACGGCACCTTTTTCGACTAGAACCTAATGTACCAAAACCATTGAATTAAAAGAACTCTTAAGCCGCATTCACAATGATGGAAGACACTACTCTGCAGAGTGGAGTGTACTAAAATAGAGATGGCATGATACAAAAATATGTATGTAAGAAAAAGAAAGGAACAAACTCAACTCTGTAGAGTCGAGTATTGGGGTTATTTCTTAGCGCTAAAAAATTTAATTTTAATAAACACCAAAAAAGGGAATAACTCAAAAAAAATTAAAAAGTGTTAACGTCCAAACTATTTTAATTTTGAAGTTTATTTCATTGGGATCTTTGAAATAAACCCCCAGAAATGAAAAAATACCTTCAAATATTGTTACATAAATCTGTAATGACATATTTAAAAGAAAAATTTTTCCAAATTTGAAAAATTTTCGAAGAAAAAAGGACTTTCAAATGAAAAATAAACTTAAGCTGGCACGCGAGAAACTTTTACAAAACACAATTTTCCGTTGCTGGCACGTAGCGAAAAAAATTTTGCCACCCTGGTATATGGTATATAATCTTACAAAAAGAGTTTCCTTGCGCGGACTCTCAGATCTTAATAGAACTTGGTATGTGATCGAGGGACAAAAAGAGACAAAAATACTGGGTAAAAAACATACATACTTACACAATCTAATTTTTAGGCACTGCAAGTTGTTTCGATTTCGCGTAAAAAGCTGTTATACCCAATTTGTAATTTTTGACATGTCACAGGGCTAATCCAAAAGTACGTCACCTAACTGATCTAAAATAATACGTTGCAAAATGACCCAAAAGGAACTGACACAGAATGAGGCACATTTTATAAATTTTTTTGACATGTCACCCAACTAATCTAGAAGTAACTGACACAGAACAAGTCACATTTTATACACTATTACTATTTTTTAATACCAATAGAGGGCGCAACTAAACTATAAAAATAAAAAAATGAAAAATGGTTATTGGTAAACCAACCTATCTTTCTACCGAATTTCGTCAAAAAAAAAATCGCATGCAACGGCTAAGCGGTTAAAAATAGGTGAATATAGCACATATCAAAATATTGAACAGATTCCAAAAAATAAATTCTTACTTTTGGGTTTTTGTATAACAAAATTATTAAGTGTATATTCTCGTTGGAACAGTGTCGAAACTAAGGCCTACGTTAATCAGTCACGGGATATGCATGTTAAGGTTAATTTACCACTTATTTTCCATAGGGTGGTTATATTAATGTCCCAATAAGCTCAATTTATGGTTATTTGTTGCAATCTGTTGTTCACCTTTAGCCCAACATGTCGTCCCTCATTTGGTCAAGCCTGCTGGCTAACACTGTGTCCAACTTGTTGTGCCACATTGGATCCAAAAATTTGTCCACCATTGGTTCCAGAGAATGAATTTTCATAAGAATTCTTAAAGATATGTCTATCGAGTCTGCCCTATTTACGTTTCCAGCAATAAGAATTTCAGTCTGCGTATTCGTCTTCGATAAGAATTTTGTAGTCTTCGATACGTCATTTACGCTGTCACAGAGAAGTTTCCACAATTTGCGCTTTAAAGTTCGAATTATCGCTTAACTTCCACTACTAGTCGTCCGAGTTCACATAATGTTTTTTAGGACGTGCCCTATTAAAATGTCTACGGACATATTTTCCGAGATTGATGGGTTACCCAGGGCTTTTCTCAAGGAGATTTCTTTTCTCGGACTAGAGTAGACATAGTCCTCCTCAAATAGTTTAATAAGATAATTCGTTAACTTGTCTACTTCCCTGTCGAAAGCATGCCTTTCCAGAAGCTAAAATTAAGGAGTGGTAAGACGGCTTTGTAGATTAATCCTGAAGTTGGGCCTGTTTGTCCTAGTCTTATTTCGGAATAATGTTGATTCCGAGTGATGGTTGGGCCAATTCAATCAAACTGTGCCGATGATCCGACAAAGACAATATTCAAGATAGATACCAAGAATAACCTCCAGCTCCCATGAGTGACAATCGCAGCATCTTACTTCGACAGTTCTGGGAAAAAAAGAGTAAGATTGCTGAAAGTTGCTAAGAAACCATCGAACCACCCTATATGACCGGTAACTATTACACTATCACCATAAGCATTTTCATCTTCAGATAAATCCCGAGACCTGAGAATATACTTGGTAGTTCATTAACATACTCTTAATTGATAATGACCGACATAATGTCAAATTTAAGAAAGAAATAAAAGATAAGCTGTAAGTTTAATTCACAATGATGAGGTACTCCCCAAAAACTTTGTACCTAAGTGCGAAGAAAGGCACAAATTCCACTATTTAGAGTGGAATTTGTGAATCTTTGGTGGCCGAACTTATATCGATTTATGAAATCCTTGCTTATCTTAGGACTCTGTCTTAAATTTAAAACTCCAAATCGCCTCCAATCAACCCAACAACTATTTTTCCACTTACAAGATTTTTCTATAACGCTTCAAAATCCAGATTATCGACCAACTAAATTTGCTGGGCAAACTCTTCGGCCGGACACAAAAATATAGTGCCGTCGGATTCAAGTACTTTTAAGAACAGTAAAATATTTTAATAAAAAAATTTCCCAACTCTGATACACTCCATAAACAAGCAAAACAACAGATGCATATTTTGAATTATCTTAAGATCTAAGACTCTAAAAAAGGAACATTTAAAAAAACTACAAATAATGAAACAAAAGTATAATAAAACTCAAGATTATAACAAAACTCTTATACCAAATATAGAAGAAAAATCCTAATTACTTTTCAAACACAAAGAAAATTTATGGAAAAAACTAAAAAAAAGATGAAGAAAATAGCACTTTTTAATTAAAGAAAAACTTAAGAAGTGATAATATTAAGGAGGAGTTTCAGCACTCCAACTGCACTATTACCTTGCAAGAGAGATAGAGTGAGAAAACTCATTAAATTTAAGCGTTATTAATAGCACTTAACAATGAACAATTGTTCTTTCACATAAAAATGGAGTTTCCCGCATACATATAACAAAATGAGCAATCTTTGAGGGAATATATGAATGGACCAATCACAAATACGTAAGGGATTACTAAAAGAGAGTGACAATAATATTGTCAATAATGAGAGAACAGACAAATTCAAAGTTTTAAAACTGGTTTTATTAAAAGAGAAAAATTAAGAAAAGTGATATTTAAAGAAGAGTAAAAAAGTAGTGAGAGAGAGTGATAGAGAGCAGAGAGAGTGTATAATAAATTGAGCTTAGTTTTTAAGTGGTTTAAGCACTTAAATATCATCCACGTTTTAAGAAGATCAGTTGTTTAACAAACGTTGGGTAGTTAAGGTCGTTAAGAATTATAAGTAGAAAATGGGATTTTAAAATCTCCGAAAAGTGATTAAAAACTAATTAGAAAACCAGTTTTATTTACCAAAAACAACTTTTCATATTTAAGAAAAAAATTAAGTGCTTTATATACAATAAAACAAATTTAATTAATAGCAACAGTGTTAATAAATATTAAAAAAACAACAAAATGTTTAATGTACAAGAATTAATGGAATATCGCATGCAACAACAAATTGCCCAAGAAATTTATCGTCAACAAATCATGCAACGTATACCGGGTAAGTTTTAGTGCGCAAACGAAAGAATAAATACCGGCGGCAATTTTTCTTTTGTAAAAAGTTTAAGAATTTATTTAAAAAATTTTATAAATTTGCGGTGGGTCTCATACTGCAGGTTTAAACTTAAGTTAATAGTTAACTCAAGAATTTGTTATTGTTTTGTGTACATTTTTTGACATTTTCTTTTCTTTATAGTTAAGTTAAAGTTAAACCTACAGTGTGAGACCCCCGTTAATGTTTATTTTGCTTTTTGTTTTAAGATCCCTTTCCCCAAATGCTGCCGGTTGGTTTACCACATCATATGATGGTGCCTCTTCCACCTCGCCCAACTTTACCGGGTAATGTTGAGGCTAAATTGGAAAATGATGATTTATGGCAACAATTTCATAAAATTGGCACCGAAATGATTATCACCAAAAGTGGAAGGTAAGTTTTTACTATGTATTCTCAGTAACATAAATAACAAAATTATAAACAGTGTGAAATCTCCCAACAAGAGGCGATATAAATAGCAAAAACCTTCAAAAAGTGGAAACAAATATTGATAAAAATAGCTCTTGCAAACAATTGTTAAACTTTCCCAAGTTTCATACAAAAATGAGTAAAAAAGTTGAAGATCTGTATGATACCTGGTTGGTCTAGTCTAGTGGGGCAATCGAGATTTTTAGGGATGGCTCCATAAGGGATGGAAAGGTAGAGGGTGGCGTATACATATATGAGTCGCTATGATTATCGACTCTCCTTTAAGCTGCCGGATACAGCAGGCTATGTGTGGGATATCCTCGGAGGATATCGTTGTTTTCACTGATAGCCAAGTGGCCATGAAGTCCCTAGAAGGTGTATTTACTACATCGAGGATTGTCCATGAATGCCGCGTTTCTCTGGACGAGATGGCGAGACATTAGCGATTGACACTCATGTGGGTGCCGGGACATGGGGATAGGGATGGCAACGATGTTGCGGATGAACTGGCTGCGCGTGCGTCGATACTTCACGATCACATGCGCGGCATGCCGCTCACGGCGGGCAAGCGGCAGGTTTAGTGAAACTACCTGCAGCTTGCCATGGCCAGATGGGCAAATGAGACAATCTGCTTTGGTAAGAAGAAGCTGTGGCCTATCTATGACCGTCGCCGTACGGTGGCGGTCATTGGGGTACCCCGTTTCCACTTGCGCAACTTTCTGGCGGTGGTATCGGGACATGGCGCTTTTGGCGCGGACGATGGGACCTCCTTATAATTCTTATACTTCTACAGGAGCTGAGAAAGAGGAGGAGACTCCGTTTCATCTGCTGTTCCAGTGTCCGGCGTTCACGAACAGGAGGACTATTCTCTTTTGTCATCCGGGAACACGATTTGGCAGGAGCCACGTGAGCTGGCCTATATGGCGGCTGCCTCAGAAACCTAACCTAGACTAGTCTATAAATTGGTAAAAATAAAATAAAAACATCAGTAGAAATTTTGATTCTGCATAATGCTAAGTGCATTTCAAAGAAAATCAGAAATATAGTGGATATGGCCGCTAGGTCCCAAAATGAACGGAATGAATCCAAATGTAGTAAAGGAGAAAAATAAGTGAGTAAAAATTTGGCTGATATGCCAATTTTTGGGGAATATTTATATCGTCACTAGGACCGATTTTAACCAAAATCAATAGGCTTTCTTCTTGAGTCCATAAGAGTCAGTATATCAAATTTCACTAACATATCGTAATATGTAGCGTCCTAACAAGAATATATGGGCAGATAGGCGGACATCGCTGATCCTACTTTAAAAGTAATTCTGGCACGGAAGGTCTACGTTGTTACTCCCGCCGATTTGTATAAAATTAGAGAGATTATTACACACTAGGGCGTGTCAATTTCGAGAAAAAAATAAAGATTCGCGATTTTTGTGAATGAAGGGATCTAAAAATCTGCCTCTTGATGTGTTTTATCCTAATTTGAAAAGTTTTTGCTTATTCATAAACATTTTCCTTGGTAAATTTGCGTTTGATAAAAATTTATATAGAAATTTCTGAAGAAAGTGATAATTTGTTATAAACTCCAAAAAAAATGTTGCTCAAATGAATTTAAACGATTATATTTATATTTTTTCTTTATTAAAAAACACTAAAAAAAAAACATAGAAAAAAATTTTAAAAGATTCAACGAATAATATTCTTCAGATATTGCTTCGATTCATTTGTAGGCATGATTGTTCTGCTTGCTTCCTGACTTCTAATGAATCCGTCCCATTTCTCATGAGTGTACACTTTGCCAAAAGCCTCTGTTACTTATTTCACACACCTCTCTATGGACTGTCCATGACATGGCCACTTTTAAACTTGCATTGGCTCTTCAACAAACTTTCTTATTTCCGATATTTTGAGTTTACTTATAAGTGGAGGTTCATATAATTTATCTGACCAGCCTATTAGTTCTAAAAGTGAAGTTGCATTTAAATTTACTGCAGGTGTTATCCTAGGCCGAAAAGATAGATCTCCTAGTGTATCATCATCTTCATTCCTTAATTCAATTATATTCTGGACCTCTTCTATCCTCTCTTCTTGGTCCTGCGAGCATAAAAGTGTCTGAAGCAGCATTTCAACAAAAGCAAACCAAAGACAATATCGACTGTTGCCTTCTTATGAGATCTTAGGAGCTTCAATTGAAGAAGAATGTGGCGAGGTCCTTCCACTAAGAGAATTTCGATTTAATTGTAAACCAGCAGGGATAGTAAACGCCGACAATGTATTCCACAAGAAGTTGTAACGTCTTCAAGTTATTACCTTTAAGGCCATGTTTTGAAAGCCATAGCGACAAATCCTATTTGCAGTTGTTAACCACCGAGAGTGGCTTACTGGAGCAATGCGTAATAGTGCCATATCAGTTGGAAGTACACCAGTCCTTATGGCCTAAGATATTCTGTAACCATAAGCCTGATCTGTAGAGAGATCTTTGACAATATCGTCACTCAACTTAGCCAAAGGCTCTGGAAGGAATAATCTGACAAATGAGGGATTGATTTCAAGTTCAGTTGCAGTATCAATAGTTAGTAGCCAATCGTTACACTCCACTTGTTGTTGGAAAGTTTTTCCATCCAACTCTGTGATCAAGTGCCGCAGAGGTAGCTCATTAGTATGAAGAGCATAAACCAGCCAGATGAGTTTACGATTCAGTTTTGCCTCAACCCAATACAGGACTCCTCCTTGCCAACCAGTGTTTACATTGGTTGAGTCACCACCAATAGCCTGCAAACTTTTATCAATGCTGTTTTTCTTTAATGAATCGACAAAATGGTTAGCAATAACTTCAGCTGGTTTTCTTTTCGTTAACTCTTTCTCTGGAGTAAAATAGCAAAGATACCTGCCACATGGCTCACTACAAACAGTGTAATGCTCTTCTTTCACAAACTTGGAAACTGTTGACTTGAGTTATCTGATTTTAACAGAACTTTAGTTGAATCTTTGCGTTCATCAAAGAAGATATATTCAATATTGCCTGAAGTTCTTCATCAAGAAATTTTATAACTTTTTCTTGTGCCCTCTTTACTTTATTGTGATCAACCACAAGTCTCCTATCTTCTTATTTAATTAATCCGGCATCAGAAAAAGCAGCTGTTGTAATGGCACGTAGACCGACACCATAACTAATACTTTGCATTGCAACATTGCGCAATTGTAATGTCTTGTAATAACTTGTTGTTGAAGTAGAAGGGACTTCAAAATCATCATATGGAATCTGCAAGGGTTCTTCAGATTCTTCAAGCCAAGCACCAGAAATCGGAGGAAATAAATTCAATTGTTTGTAATGTTAACTCTTCCTTCTTTTTCTGCTGATATTTTGAAATTCTTCTTAAATCATCATCTTGCCTGTTCTGCTTTTTAATTTGCCTTCTGTGATCAGGTATATCTGGTAATCCAATTTGATGCTGTCCAACAGATCTAACCTTCTCTCTTTGACTCTTAATAAACACTAGTTCTATGACAGTGATCTTCATACCCTTAGAACAAAAGCCGGAGATGTCGACTTCTTTGTTAGAGCCAGCTCCACCTTGCAATTAAGTACGTCAAAGAGCATGTCTAACGTTGCTATGAAAGCCTCTTTCACTTCCAGTTGTCCTCTATTTTCTTCATAACTGTGGCTCTCGAATTTAAAATTGGTTTCACAAAACAAGGATTTGCTAGCTCCCACTTTTCCACCACTTTTGAATAAATATCCTTTGCAGCAGCAGTTGCTAGGTAATTTCTGATGTTCTCTTCACTTGCTCTCTTAGTATATTAAAATATTAAAAAGTTTTCAAACAAAAAAGGTTCGAACAACTTTTAACTCAGTGTAACCCCATAAATATTAATTTGGAACGATATGTTAAGAACCGAAAGTTATTTAATTTTGTCCTCTCTATCATATATACAAATTTCATCGAAATCCGAAGGATCCCAGAAACAGCAAAATTACAATAAAATGGGGTTCTTTAATATGTAATATTTTCAGCCTAAGATCAATTTCAGCTTTGTAAACATTTACCAAACAGATTTTGAATCGCAACAATATCATATTCGGTTTTTTTTTCATTTAGATTTCAGTAATCTATTCCCCAATTTTTTCGATTTAATATTCATTGTATTGTATAATATTATTAAAAGTGATTATCGCGTTTTTCACCAATATTTTAAAATTTTCCGAAAGGTGTCAACTCTGGGTCGAAAACATAGGGTATCGACATTCTTCTTTTCATGAGTACACTAAGTGAATTGTGTCGGTAAAATTAACTGCAATTGCAGTTAAAAAAGAGTACGATGCAGCTGCTTTTAAAATTAACTGACGTAGCATTTATTTTAACTAGAGTTGCAGTTAAAAATAACTGCCAATGTAGTTAATTTATCTACAATTGCAAGTATACACCTTTTTAACTAAAATTGCAATAATTTTACGAATATAATTCTCTCAGTCTTTACAACATATTCCGGATTCATCGAAATCGGAGTGAACGACTCCGCAGGCCTTCCTTGCGAGTCCATCGGTATACAAAAAGTTGGCCTTAGTCCAATATTTTTTGTTATTATAAACATTAACAAAAACTCATAATACCCTGTCCACGTAATGGTTTAGGTTGTAAATACTGGACAAGAGCTATTTTGACAAACATTTTTTTGCATATTTCACAACTGGCAATTATAAAATCTACTCTTTCAAGTTTTCTTGCACTTAAGTTTTTCTAGGAGGTTTTTGAAAATATTAAAATTTCTAAACATTCAAACAGTTCCTAAATAAATATTTCAAAAGAACCTAGGCAAATATTAGATGGCGCCAGTTGTTGAAGAATATTTTCTTTATATTTTATTCTTAAATTTGAACTATTGACATTTTAAACATTGACAAATATTTAATTGTTATATTGGCATTATCTTAATATTTAGGTTTGAGAATATTTATGCTTATGTTAATGTTTTTTTTTTTTCTCCTAAACAAATATTTAATGACGGTAAATATACTTAGCTTGTGAAGAAAAAAATCAAGACAATTCTTGGCGCCATTCATTAGAAAAAAACAATTATTTCAAAATGATACCAATTTTGAGATGTGTTTGAAGAAAATTTTTAAACAAATGTCCGTTTGAAACAGCATATTATTTAAAATGCATGTTCAATTATTCTTTTCCACCAACAAAGCATCACCATCTTCCACTGCAAATGGGTTAAAAAAATTTTTATTTCATCAATTTGAGAGCAGATTAATCTATTAGGTCTCCTGTAAAGAGGTCAAAAAATCCATTACTTAGAATTAGTAAGGAAAAGCTCTAAACTAGTTCTTAAAGACACTCCTCTCAATGTCTTTTGATTTTATAATTTTGTTCCTTGTGTGCAAATTTATCCTTTAACAGACAGCAGAACCATAAAACGCTAACCGGCGGGACAAAGTACAAATGTACATAATCCCATCAACAAAAATGTTAAGACATTCTTTACAAACCACTTTTTTCAATGCTTCAAAGCATCCGTTGGTGTATTTTTACTGCTCTTTTAAAAGTAATTCTGAACAACTTAAAAAAATCACTTCTTTTATTGCTTTTAAAATATCCGATTGTATATGTTTATAGCTTTTTTAGAAGTAATTCCGAAGAACATCCAAAAAAATTAGTTAATTAATATCACGAAGAAGTTTGTTTTCAAACAGATGATAGCGGGATCGAATCCTGGCAGGACCAATATTTTAATTCTTTTTATAAAATTATAATTAAATTGTTTAAATTCAATATTTCTCTAATTTTAAAATTTTTAGAAATAAGAAAAATAAAAATGATAAAAAATTGCTTTTTGCTTGTGTAAAAGTTACTAAAAAAAAAGTATTGAATTGCAGTGCACCTTTTGCACTTGTTTTTAATAAGTACTTTTACTGAAGAGAATGAGACACAATATCTCGCAATGACAAAGTGGTGGTTTTAAGCCAGTCAACATTCATATCAAAGAATGGCTTAGCCGTACAGAGCTAGACTAGCAATATTGTGGTCGCAAGTTCGATACCCGATGGCGGCATTAAAATAAATTTTTTTTAATAAAAAAACTATATTTGGCTAATATTTTTTTTATTTTAAGTTGACAAAATAGAGTTTACTTTGCACTCGTTCAAAAAGAACTAAAAAAATGTCATAGTGACACTACTCCCACCTACTTATTACCATTAAATGTTAAAATCTTTAGTGTTTCTGTTAAAAAAGAATATACATCTAGATCATTAATTGTATCTAGTTCTTTTCCTACTGCATTTTCTACTGCTTTTATATATCTTTTTTTGCTGGGTTTTGTTTCAACAGTTCAAAATAACCACACTTTTAGTTATTTTAAATGCTTGGTGGTCAACACCATTTTCAATAGATTATACCGACAAACTTTATTGAGTGTAGCCCCAGAAAAAACAAAATTTTCCAAATAAATTCAATATTTTAACCATTTATCAGATTTACTACACTCAACCAATAAAGTCTGTAATAGCTACTGAAAATTTTGCTGTTATTACAGGAAATTTAACTGTTTGGAGCCTAGCGGTATTTTTTTTGCTAATTTTAGCGACACATGTCTGCTAAAATACTGTTTTGGTAGTTGTTTATTAATAATAAAAAAAAATAACTGCTTTAAACAACTGTTACGAAATACAGTAGTTTTCATTAGTTGAATAACGATTGCAATTACATTTAAAACCAACAATTACTGATTACTACACAAACAACTGTTATGTACCCTACGGGGAAAGGGACCGCTTCCAGATGACACGCAGGATAGGTCCCAAGGGGGCGGAGACCGGTCGTTGATCGGTCTTTTTGTTTGAAAGAGACATATCACTTTAACATGGCGTTGTCATTGAAAATGACCAATTGCCACAGTTTAGACACCTTGTGACAGTAAGGTGGTGTGTCTAAAAATAGCTTTTCAAATAAACTAATAAAAAATTTAGAATTAAAAATAATCTACTTGGCGTCGAAGTAGGGCTCGATAACATAACCCCCGTAACTGTCAAACTTTTGTTGAATACATTATAGGGATGATTTTCTTCGTGAAGATAAAGATTTTTTAAAAATCTTTTGTTCTGTGCTGAAAACGCCATTTTTTGCGCTAAAAAATCGAAAAAGATTAATGTTTTCTTTAATTAGAGGCGGAAATTACTATTTAAAAATATTGTTTGCTTTTTGAAGGGACCAATTTTGAATTTTTTAATACCACTTTGTGGTATGGAGTATACTGAGTTGTGTTGATATTTAAAACTAACAAAATAATGGCCGTAGCCCCATCTTATAATATATCGATCGACCCAGAATCGTTAGCTGGGTCCATTGAGCAATGTATATCCATCAAACCCTTCATATAAAATTTACAGCCTTTGCAATCACACTACACCCTGCAATTCCGAAGAATCGTGGACGATATTTGGTAAAAAGATTTTGGTACTACTAGTACCAAAAATGGTAAAAATCGGTCCATGTTTTGACCCAGTAGCCAGAGCTTTGAAGAAGTAATTCCTTTTTGAATGAATTCACTACCAATCGAATTCAATTTTATCGAGAATTGAATGAATTAATTTTCTTGAGTAATTCACTGAATTCGTTCAACTGAACGCGTTCATCAAACAACATATTCAAAGAATTAATTCAATTGCAATAGCTGTTTTTATGAAATCAAATGAATTAATTCCTTACTGAATTAATTCACCACTGAATTCTTTCAATTTCATTTTCGTTCAGTGAATTAAAAAAAGTAAAATTACGTTCAGTGAATTTAAAAAAAAAAAATACGTCCCATGAATTGAAAAAAAAATTACGTTCACTGAATTAAACAAAAAAATACGTTCACTGAATTAAAAAAAATACTTTCACTGAATTGAAAAATAAAAATTACGTCCACTGAACTCAAATGAGAAGCAACAACATATTTTAATGGCTTATAGAGTTCTTAGTATTGTAAAAACGTATATATGAAATACGTCATAGTCATAGGGAAGCATAAGTTTGAAAAATAAATAGTTATATTTTCTCCCAAATTCATCTACATATATCTGCAAAGTTTTTATTTTTAATAGTAAAATGCTTTATTTTTTAATCATGTAGGTTGATAAAGTGCATCGGGTTTCTCTAACACTTAATATATATGTAATTTGTTTATTTTTACTAGCAAACGCTATAAAATTGCTTAGTTACAAATTTTATTTATAAATAAATGTTTTCTTCTACTGTACGGCAGAAAACAGGCTTTGAATTCAGTGAACGTATTTTTTGTTTTTTTAATTCACTGAACATAATTTTATTTTTTTTTTTAATTCACTGAACGAAAATGAAATTGAACGAATTCAGTGGTGAATTAATTCAGTAAGGAACTCGTTTACCAGTGAATTAATTCATTTGATTTAATAAAAAGAACTATAGCAATTGAATTAATTCGTAACAAAATAAATCGAACGAAAAGAAATATGAATTAATTCCTTTTAATATATGGTGCTTAGTGAATTAATTCATCGAATTTTTAATTTAGAATTGAAAAATTGAATTAAAGAACTAATTCTTCAAATCTCTGCCAGTAGCAATAGAAATATATCGATTTCTTGAGCGGGAAAATATAATTTTATTAAAAAACCTCCTTTCAACTCCAATCCAGTCCAATTTTTTAATTCATCGTAAAAGCTTGGAAAATAGAATTTGAGATCTAACTGATAGACTAATTTTGGGTGCCTGACCCGGATATGATGCCAAAATTTTAACGTGTAAAGTTTCAAAAGCCCCACCCACGACTTAACGATCATCATTTTGAATTTCTCTAGGAAACTGTCACACAGTGCTTCGTCCCCATCGGCAAAATTAGAGGAGTTATCGCAGAAGAATGAAATTCGGTGGGCTGATTCAGAACATGTAAATTAAGAAAAATTCAAAGTTTCAGCAAAATCGGTGCAAGGACATGACTACCTCCCATATATCCTTTTTCTAAAAAAACAATTTTTTTGGCTACATTTATGATCAGAATGCACTAAAAACTTAAAATAGTTTATAAAATTATACTTGTTATCTCTGTGGCAAATTTTGTTTCATTCGGTGCAAGGACATGACTATCTCCCATATATCCTTTTTCTCATTCATTATCAATTTTAAGGGCGCCACAGCCGAGCAGTATTATTGCTCAATTTTTACAATTTTTTTTTTGGTGCAATATTATTTTATTTTAGCAAAACCTTTAAAACTTGCTAAAATTTAGTGAAAACAATTTTTGACAAAATAATCAATTGAATGGGGGAAATGTTTTTAGTTGATCTGTTATTTTTAAGTAAATGAATGTTATTTTAGTTTGACTCAAGATCATAAATTAATATCACTATCTGTTTAAATTATTTTCAAATCAAAGAAAGATGAAACAATTTTTACAAGTAAATTACAAAGAATAAAAATTATTGAAAAAATTCGATAAGACCAGCAAGGCAGAATGCGCATTTTCGGCTTTCGCTACAAAGCCATCATCAGTGCCTTTCGCCTTTGAGTGGGTTAATATTTTGATAATTGTCTACTTACGTGGCTGTTGAAAGCAAATCGGGTTTGTTATCAACAACTCAACTTAGACTAACAACAACGAAATTTAACAATGCTATTTTTATCCTTTTGTTATTATTACTCTTTTTTGCTTTGAACCTTAATTCTTAAGATACCTCAGCTGATTCTATTCAACTCTGTGTATGATAAACACAGATTTTTGAATTACAACGAACCGTTAAATTTAAATTTAAATGTATGTTATTAAATTATATTTTTGCACCGTGTCAATGTGTTTAAGATGAATGGAGTTTCATGAAATGGAGTCACACAAAACTTGAATTATCATTTTTTCAATTTATTATTTTTTCTTTAATAATAACTATTATATTACAGAAATATCTTTTGACATTTCCAAATTATGTATTTTAAAATAAATTTTAAAAATAAATAAAAAAGCCATTTTTGCATTTCTATTAAATTTATGGACATTTTCGGTTCCAGGTTAAAGTGGGTTAATGATATCCAGCGAAACCAAAATTCCGTATCTGAATAATCTTAAGTATATTTAATGAACGAGTTAAATAAAAAACTAGTGTTTGCAAAAATTTCGAATTTTGTGAATTTTTAATGGACATGCTGTTTTCTTTTTCAAAAATGGGTCATTTTCGGCCGCACATTAAATTCTTCAATTTTGAACCTACTAGATGAAAACTTGGCAGTGTAATGAATAAAAATCGACAAATCGTATTTTAAGGGACAGCATATACATCTACATACATACATACATACATACATATATATCTACATAAAATTGAAAAATTGGGATATGTAGAAAAAGTTAAAAATTTAAAATTTGCGGTTCAAAATTTTAATTTTTTTTTACAGAAAATTGTACATCCTAATGGACTATCTAAATCATAAAAAAATTACCCGTTTTTTATATATTTTTTAAATTTCACTAAACTTTATAAAATTTTAGGTTCTCAAGATAAATGAGGGGAATGTTTATTTGATCTCTTCTTTTGGTAAATGAAAGTTCTTTAGTTTGACTATAGATGAAAAATTAATATCACTTTCTGTTTAAATTATTTTCAAATTAAAGGAAGATGATACAATTTTCACAAGTAAATTACAAAAAAGAGTTGTTATTACTTAAATTTTTTTTTTTTTTTAATTTTTCGGATTTTTTTTTTTTTAACATTATTATTTTAATTTTTGGTGGTACCTTAAAATTTAGCTCTTTCTAACTTTTTTAAAACTCAGGTAAAAGGGTGCGAAAAATGTGTAAAATTTTTCAATTTGCGGTTAAAAAAAACAATTTTTTTCCAAGATGTCCTAAAATCATAAAAAAATACCCGTTCTTCCATTTTTTTGTTTTACTCTACCAAACTTAAGCAACTTTGGGATTTCCAGTCAAAAAATGTCTAAAGTTTTTGATGCCACCAAATATTATGCTATAAAAAATGTTCACTTAAAATAATTTTTGCTTATTGCGAATATAGTACGTAACAAAACCACCTTGTTTCAAAGAATTATCTCTAAAAATGAATTTTTGCCAATTTTTTTTGTAAAGCAGTTAAAATTAGATTTTCGTTTAACTATTTTAGCTCAAAATTTTTTTGACTTTAGCGCCCTCTGTTGTTAACAAAAAGAGGAGATACTGAATTCCTCGTTCATATTTATTTAGGGTATTATGTCACCTCTTCAAAAATGTATAAGTCACTAACATTCCGCACACATTTTTATACCCTACACCACTATGTGGTCATTATACCCTACACCAGTATGTGGTCAGGGTATTATAAGTTTGTGCTGATGTTTGTAACACCAAAAACTATTGGTCCTAGACCCACCTTGTATACCGATCGGCTCAGAATTTTTTTTATTTCGATTTAACGATGTCCGTCTGTCCGTCCGTCTGTCTGTCCAGGCATTCTTGTGCGCACTCTACAGGTCGCAAATATTAAGATCTTTTGATGAAACTTGGTACACCGACTTATGTCGGCCCAAGGACGAAGCCTATTGATTTTGGTTAAAATCGGTCCATGTTTAGACCTAGTGCCCATATAAGGGCCCCCCCAAAATTGGCTTGGTTACAAACTGCAGGTCGCAAATATTAAGATATTTTAATGAAATTTGGTTCGCTGACTCACATTATAGAAAATTTTGACACAAGTCCCATTTTAACCCATTAGAATTTCGGATCCAAACATTAGTTGGCTTTTAACCAGACTGGTGTAGGGTATTGTATAGTCGGCATACCCGACTTTAACCTTTTTACTTGTTTTTCTTTAATTTTGCCTATGGGACAAGGACTGTGTGTCGTGCCGAAATTGATGCAACGTATCAATTCGGTAACTAGAATAGCTGACCTAAAAGACAGCATAAAGTTCAAAGACCCAGATAAAAATGTTTGTAATGTTGGACCAATTTCAATTAAAATTTTGTCATATTAACAAACAAATTAATTGAATTTACAAACTTATATTTTTTAAACTCAATTTGTAAATATAATTAATTAGTTTCTTAATGCGACAAAAGCTTAATTGAAAATGAGCCAACAATACAAATTACTTTTTTTTGTATGAATATGTATTTTTGGGAGACCCAAAAATACATATTCTATTCTGCTGGCCCTTATCGAAGTTGTTAAATTTTTATTCTCTGTCATTAACTTATAAATTTTATCATCTTTCTTTGGTTTGAAAATGAATTTAAATAAAATTTGGTAATAAAGGGTGGTCCAACTGTAATGCACGATGTTAATTGTGAGTCACACCTTAACGTCAAGTTTTTTGCCCAACTTAATTTGGCATTTCTTTGTTTCAGTGTTTGACAAATTCAACCATGGAGAGGTACACAATTGAGCAGCGCGTTAAGATTGTTGAAGCCTTTTACGAAAATGGGCGTTCAAATCAAAATGCATTTCGTGCACTTCTTTGGCCAGCATAATCGACCAAATGTGTCCACAATCGGGAGAATTGTGGGCAAATTTCACCAAACCGGGTCTGTAGGAAATGTGAAAACACCTGTGCATGCTCGCCCAGTTCGTTCTGCGGAAAACATTGCTGTTGTTCACGATAGTGTGGCAGAAGAGCCGTCAACCTCGATTCGGCGTCGGTGTTCACTATCGCGAGATGATAACGGACTTCTTGTGGCCAGAAATTGAGGATATGGACCTGGACGATATGTGCTTCCAATGGTGCCACTTGCCACACAGCCAACGAAACAATGGATCTTTTGCGCGAGAAATTCAATGGCCGTGTTATCTCACGTTGTGGTGATGTTAATTGGCCGACACGATCATGTGATTTGACACCGTTGGACTTCTTGTACTTCGTGTACGTTAATAATCAAAGAACAATTCAAGAGCTAAAGAATGAGATAATTCGGCACATTAACGACATTGAACCTCAATTAAATCTCAGAGTCATTGAAAATATGGACCATCGGATAGGTATGCCACCGAAGCCGTGGCGAGCATTTGGCCGATATTTTGTTTTACACATAATTGTCATAGATCCTTCTATCATAATAAAAAATATTAAGATAAGTCTCTGAAAATTTTTTGTTTTATTTACAATTAACATCGTGCGTTTTGGTTGGACCACCCATTAGATAATCTTAAATCGAACAAAAATCATTCATTTATCAATTAAAAGATCTGTATGAACTTCATTAATTTGAATAAATTTAATTTAGTTTGAAAAAAATTTCTTTAAATTTAAGAAAAAAAATCTTATTGTAGTTCAAAAAAGTTTATCGGGTTTTTAATATTTAATGAAAATCTTATTCCAATTTCTAAAATTTTAACCAGTTTTATTTCTAATCAAAATATTCTAAGAATTTATTAGTTACTACATAATTATTATTTAAAATATTTTTAATTATTTATTAAATAAATATATTAAAAATAAATTTAATACTATTTGAATTAAACAACCTTGTAAATATCAACAAAATTTTGTTTTGTTCTTTTACAAAAAGAAATAAAATTTAAACATTAAAAAAATTTTACCGCTGGCGCCAGTTAAATCATAAAAACAGCATTAGGTCTTTTGTTTCTGTTATAATCAAAAAACAAAATACACACACTTGTTACTTTAGGCTGCGAAACATTATTCTTTCAGATGGGCTTAAACTTTCAAACTATAGAGTGTTGACAATATATTTTGTGATTTTCCTTTGTTTGGTTCCCAGCATAAACATATTTTAAAGACAATATATAATTGACTAATATGAAGCAGAAAAAAGGGTCACCTATCAAAATCATATAGTGCAATATACTACCTGAGATTTCACACTTCTTTCTTTTTTCTTCTTTTGTTGTTGTTATTTTTTAAATCCATAAAATAAAATAATAACGAAGGCGGCATCTCTTAATAATTCATTAAGATCATTGTTTTCTTACAATTTAGTAGACAGGTTTTAGGTAGCCAAGTTTATAAAATATCTATGTAGAAAAAAGATAGGAAAATTAACATAATTATATTTCCAGATTTTTATGTAGATTTTTTGAGTTTACAAAATGTAAATTATCTTTTTGACTGGTTGGTTTTAAGGTAGCTGCTCATTAAGTTCTCATTATAAGATTTATAAGAAATTTAAAAAAATAAGTTAAAGAAATTCTTTAAAATGTTTCTTAAACTGTGGAACATTTTGATGGGCTTTAAAAAGAGGATGTTAAATTTAACAGTTCAAAGAGTCATAACTTAAGATGGGCGCGTAAGTGAGATTTTTGACTCACATACGCTTACAAACAAAAAACTTAATCACGCACGATTCACGCATGAGTATTGTTTGAAATCATGTTCACACATGTTTCCGTGAGTACATTTAAAAATTACTCACAATCAAGAAACTCTCACGAAAAACAGCAAAAATGACTAAGGTCCAGTATTATATTTAGTCAGCACCAACTAGAATGTTGAATTAGGTTTTACTAACTAACTTTGTCGTTAATTTATGTGCTTGAAATGTTCTTTTGTGGGTTCCAGGTATTGTGAGCATTTTTACCTTTTTTTGAGATAATTATTTGTTTACTCTCATTTTACCAGACTTTACCGAAAATTACGTCGAACAAACTTAATATCACGTGCCCATCTTTAATCATAAAAAAGGATTTAAAGTTTTCTCATCATTTGTATGACCTTTTATTTTAATATAAACATTATCTTTAGTTACGTCTTACGTTGGGCGCCATTAATTCCAGTGTAAGAAGTTTATATAATTTTAACACTTTTTTCAAATCTATTGCCTTAAATTCTTGTTAGAAAATTACTAATTAATCATTATATTAAGATCTGCTTGTTTGTTTTTCCAACATTGTGGTTAAGAATTTTACGTTTCTGATTTAATTTAAATTGTGTAAAATTGGCGCCATTCTATTCAAGACCTCCTGCTGTTATAATGATCACTCTGTGATTGTGTTTTTTAAGTTTTACTTCTAAATACTCAATGACGTTTGATAATTATATGTATCCTACACTTGTTAACTGGGATTTTTTGTGATTTTTCCTATAGTTGTTGGTTTATTTATCATATCAAAGCCACAAATCAACCAAAGTTAACACCCATTTGTTTAGAGTACACAAATTTATTTTGTGTATTTCATTTCAAATGATTTATGATGTGGTTTATTAATTTTTGTTTTATGTTTTCTTTCTTTTCTTATAGACGTATGTTTCCTTCTATGCGTGTTTCGGTTAATGGTTTGGAAGAGGATACCCAATATTGTGTTTTATTGGAAATGGTACCCATTGGTGATTGTCGTTATAAATTTTCTGGCTCACAATGGGTTCCAGCTGGTGGTGCTGAGCCCCAGTCACCTCAAAGAATATTTTTACATCCTGATAGTCCTGCCACCGGATCACATTGGCAATCACAAACGATATTATTCAATAAAGTTAAACTAACTAATAATACTATGGATAATAGTGGTCAAGTAAGTATTCGATTGATGTTTAGCAAATCTCATTAAAGTTTCTACAAATTTTGTTGAATATAAATCATATAAAATCTGTTTAAATTTAATTAAATTTGAAGCATTTTAAAATATTTAAACAAATATAAATAAATTTCAACAAAATAGGTTTTATCTATGTTACTTCTAATTTAATTCCAATTATTTATTTTAATATTAATTTTCAACTTCCTATCTTTTTATTTTTAGATCGTTTTAGCTAGTATGCATAAATATCAACCACGTCTACATATCATTAAAACTTCAGATTTATCCCAATTGCCCTGGGCTCCTCAACAGAATTATGTGTTTCCAGAAACAGAATTCATAGCTGTAACAGCCTACCAGGTTAGTATTTAACTAGGCACCATTAACACAATGTCCTGTTAACTAATAACTGGGAATTTAACCAGGCTCTATGCAAGTCGCTCACCTACTGTCAGACGCTCTTTCACTGGCTCTGTCTGACATTTAAAGAAGTTAAATTGCAGTTATTATCTTGAAATGTCGGCCAGAGCCATTTAACAGAAGATGAGATGCATCCATACTCTTGAGATTTTATGCTCGTTGATTTAACTGACACAATTTGTTGTTGTTTACCCTACAAATTTAACTTTAGGTTAAATTTTAACGGAACATTGTGTTAATATATGAAAAATCACAAACAAATACTATTTTTTTTTTTTTATAAAATGCAAAAACCACTTGAAACGTCTAGACATGAGTCCTTTCAAACAAAAACTTAAAGAAAACGAGACTTAACGCTTACACCACAGTAGGTCTCAATATGTTGTCAACTTGTTTTTTCATTTAACAATGAAATATTTAAATAAAAATTTCACGCCTTCAGACAATGAGATGACACTTAAAATGTCTCGACTGTTTTAGTTAAAGGCGCGACAGTAGTTTTTGGTTTTTGCCTAATAGACTTTGCTGCTAATTACTGACGTCAATTTTGACACTTTTAAGTGGTTTGACAAATATAATATAATGATCATATTACTTTCATTTAAAAAAAGGTCATATTATTAATCTTTGCTCTTTCTCCTACTCTTTACTCCCCTATTTTTAGAATGATCGTATTACAAAATTGAAAATTGATAATAATCCGTTTGCTAAAGGTTTTCGTGAAACTGGTCAATCAAAATGTAAAAGAAAAATGATGTCTTCTTCCTCCTCATCTACTGTAAATGAAGAAAGTGATGATTGTCTGTCAAAATCAGAGGATGATCGTTCAAGTGTTTCCAGCTATGATTCACCTCCCGAACAAAAACGTTTAAGATCTGCTGATTTTTCAGATGAAGAATCATGCTATGGATCTTCATACTCTGCCGGCTCTCAATCATCTAGCTTTGAGGATATTTCACAAGCTCATCATCATTATCAACATCATCAGCAACATCATTTGAACTCTTCCATCTCATCATATTATCATCCTCAACAACATTTAGTTGCATCATCTCTAATGCATCAGCATTTACAAACTTTTATGTTGGAGCCACTACCATTTATAATACCAACACATTCTTTGCATTTACCTACCCTTCCACCCCAAATGTATCGCAGCAAATCGACAGCAACTCAGGCTCTATCTTCACCTGCAACTTCGACTTCATCAGCTTCATCATCCCCTTCCAAATCTCCTGCTCCTAATTCTACTGCAACCCAGCCTACATCGCAGAAGAGAAATAGTTTTAGCATCTCAGCTATTTTAGCTTATTGAGGGAGAAAGTTACAGCCGATAAAGAAGAATTATTCGGCCATGTTCCGTATTTCACTTTTGGGTGAAAGTGAAAACTAAATTTTTTTTCAATTTAATTTAGTTTAATTTAAAAATTAAAGTGAATTAGTTTTAAAAAGACCGTAGAGTAGTGAGAAAAATTTTAATTTTACTTCGATTTAAAATCACTTCGGAATGCCGAACATAGCCGATTGTGATGATTTCTTAACAAAAATTACAATGCTGTGCATAGTTTTATCATTAGATATTTAAAAATATTTTATGAATTTTAATTGTTAAAAAAAAAACTTGTTAATTTATTTATAAGCTTTAGGTGGCATTTAAGTTGATATTAATGTAAAATTGCTCGTAGTTTTTAAGAAAGGTCTGATTAAATACTTACAATACAATCTCTAAATAAATTGGTTTATTTCATAAAACTTGTTCCATGTCCTGACCAGGCGCGGATCCAGGATTCGCTCAAGAGGGAACTAAATTTTTTTTTCATCTTATACGGTTGTAATATCCCTACACTCAAAAAAAAGTCAGTAAAGCCAGCAAAAAATGTTGCTATGTCAGCAAATTTTTAGTCAGGAGCTTGCAAAAAAGTTGGTAATTTCAGCAAAAGTTTAGCTGAAAATCTGCTAGCTGATTTTTACCAAAAAAATAGTAATCTTCAGCAAAAGTTTTGCTAACACTTAGTCAATTGCAAATGAAAAAAATCCTTGCAGAAATCACTAAACTTTTTGCTGAATATTAGTAGACTGAAAAAAACTGAAACAGCTTATAGCGAAATTTTACTTTAGTTAATTTATTTGCTGAAAATTTAAATATAAAAATTGTGTAGAGTTGTTTTTCTTTTTTATCATTTCCGTTGTCTGTACTACATCCAGACAAGCTGCGACATCTACATTTGTCTATCTGGTTGTCGTCCACGCTATAATTGCGGTTATCAGCACAATTTTTGTAGCAAAATAAATTAGTAAAACATTAGTTCAAAATTAGTTTAGTGCTAAAAAAAATATAACTAAAAATTTTACTGAAAACGAAATTTCAGCAAAAAAATTGATGAAAACTAGTAAATTTGATATACAAGACAATTTACTAATTTTTCTACTAACTTATTTTTTTGAGTGTAGTTATTTTATGAACCAGAAGTTTTAATACTTGTTTTAGGGAAAATCTGATTAACCCCATTTCGACAATTTTTTAATGTTTAGTTAGTTCTTTGGCAGTAAAAATCTGCTTCATTAGTGTGGTCATCTACACTCATAGAAATAAATCTGTAAAAATAGCAGAAAAAGCAACTAAAAATAAGTTAAAACTCATGCTGCAAAAAAAACTGACAAATTAGCAGATTTTTTTTTTCTAAATACCAGTAAAATAACAACAGCAAAAATAAAACTGTTAAATTAACAGAATTTAAATTATATTTAAGTCAAATTTTAGTTAATTGAAAATGACAAATTTTACTGTAAAATCTGCAGAAAATTTTGCTAATTATTAGTAGACTATAAATAGCAAAACCAAACTGTTATATCTACAAAATTTTTCTTAGTTGAATGCGAATAGCAGTCTATCCTGTTAAATTAGCAGAAATATTCGCTAAAAAAATTGTAAACTGCTGTTTTCAAAAGGCTCGATTTTTATTTGCATTAAAAAAAAAAAAATCGAAAATTTTTAATTTTTTGTGATTTTTTAGGCTACTAATTATTTTGCAAACTTTTTGCTGATTTAACAGGTAATTTTTTATTTTATATTAACAAAAATTTAACCTAAAGCCTCATTCATACTGATCCCAAAATAAGAAGTTTTCGTTTTTTTTTAAGTTTTCAATTTCAGCATTTTTTTTTTGCTGGAATTCCGTTTTCAGCTAAAGTTTAGTTATATTTTTTTTAGCACTAAACTAATTTTGAACCAATGTTTTACTAATTTATTTTGCTACAAAAATTGTGCTGATAACAGCATTTATAGCGTGGACGACAACCAGATAGACAAGATGTAGATGTCGAAGCTTGTCTGGATGTAGTACAGACAACGGAAATGATAATTAGAAAAAAAAACATCTGTACACAATTTCTATATTTAAATTTTCAGCAAATAAATTAACTAAAGTAAAATTTCTCTACAAATTTTTTGAGTTTTTTTCAGTCTACTAATATTCATCAAAAAGTTTAGTGATTTTAGGAAGGATTTTTTCATTTGCAATCGATAAATGTTAGCAAAACTTTGGTTGAGATTACTATTTTTTTGGTAAAAATCAGCTCGCTGATTTTCAGCAAACACCTTTTGCTGAAATTACCAACTTTTTTGCAAGCACACTCCTTGCTAAAAATTTTCTGCCACAACAACATTTTTTGCTGACTTTACTGACTTTTTTTTTGAGTATACACTTGATATTCAAGACGTTTTACTAATTTTTCTACTAACATATTTTTTTGAGTCTATAAATAAATTGATATTGTACAAATGTTTCACAATAAACGCCCAAAATTTTCCAAAAATCCCGAATTTTTAATTTATACATTTTCGGTATACGTCGCAGTAACTAAATACTGGTTCCATTGAAGAACCGTTACCGAAATAACTAAAATATTTTCATTCTCAAAATCCGTAACCGAAATAAATGAAACGGAGTAACGGTGGTTACTAAAATAGTTGAAAAATCATTACTCTTGAAGTGAAGTTTCAACATAACATTTGTGAAAAGGAGACAAAGAGGAGATTGGAAAATAAACAGAAAATTTAAAGTAGAATGTTTGTATGTCTGTTTGATCACTTCTGAGAGCAAAAAACAATAACAGAAAGCTGAATAGGAAAGAAAAACTATGAATTAGCCACACTATGAGCAAGGCCTTACGTGGGTTAGATGGCTAAGCTGTTGAACTCTAGTATAGTTACGTTTGTAATGTGGGAATGCATGGGTTCGATTCCTACAGCCGACAGGTTGTTGAAAAAATTATCGTATAGAGACAATCTGACAATAAAATATAAACAATAATACAATTTAATGGAAAATCACTGATGACGCCTGTCCAAAAGAAAAAGGCAGAAACTAGATCTAGTCTGATTTGCAGATTAATAATGTGTTTATAACTTTGAAAAAATGTTTATTTTCTTTTTAATCTCAAACCTACATAATTATGAATTAAATACCGTTACACTAAAAATACCGTGACCAAATATTCCAAAATAGCGGTACTGTTGTCAAGCATGAGAAAAAATCATTTCATCTTTTTTTTTATTTAAAATTAAACTTTCAAATCTTTATTTAATACAAGCTAGAAGAATACAACCAAAAAAATCCCGGGAAATCCTGCACAAAGTTCTCGGGATTGTGGGAATGGAAAATGTGCGGGATTCACGGGACATAAACCCTACTCGTATGGTATGTCACTATTAGGGATGCCAATCGGAATTGATATTTAAAAATCCCGTTCCCGGGATTTTCGGGACTACGGGCTTTTTCGGGATCCCGGGATTTTACGAGATTTTGGGATATTTCGGAATTTAAATTTTCCTGTTATTTATAAAAATTTTATATTATGTAACTAATTTTTTTTATAGAATAATGCGTTTTACAATTATTTAATAGTTGTTAATTAATAAGGTGGTGCATTTTATGAATATTGAAACATCCCAGTAAGAAATTGACGGTGGCACAAAAAATCAAGTACCTGCATACCACTGGGTAACACCGGTGTTAAAAATAAATGACTGGCAGAACACTCATTTGGGACGTTTTGTCAGCGTTTGCAAAAAGCGTTTTGCCAGTATTTGTTTTACAAAAATTTCGGAAAAACACTGGCAATGAATGGGCTTAGAGTGCTATGCCAACTTTAGCAACAAGTTATTATCCAGTGCTATTACCTAGTCAAACATTGCAGCGGTACAAAAATCAATTCATCGGTAGAACAATGATTTTATAAAAATGATGACGCTTCGTTAAAAAAAAGTTTGTAGTGAGAAGGTTCCGAGTTCAGTCTGGTTGCAAGCAAAAAAAAAATTTTTTTAATTTAAATTTTTTTTCCCAAAAACTTTTTGCGAGTGCTAGCATTTTAGTACAGCCAGTAGTTGTCCAGCTGTTATCATTCATTTACGTTTTTACTGTCTAGTTAGCTCAGTGGGTAGAGCTGTCGTTTGCCAATATGATGGCCTGGGTTCATATCACGGCAGGACCAAAAAAGATACATATGAATTTTTTTTTTAAATTTTATTTTGGAAAATATAATTCCAGACCAGACTATTTATTGGTTTTGTCAGCGTTTTGCCAACGTTAAAAATTTTGTTTCTCCAGTACTTTTCCGGCGCTTTTTGAACAGCCGTTCTTTTTGTCTAATGACGTTATCATTTTGGGAATGAGAAAACAATTTTCTCCAGTACTTGTACCACCTGTTAAAGTACCTTACCATCGCTTTCCCGTTTGTATTTTTCTGACTGGGATAATATATGAAGGCCTGCACTTAAGTACACTTGCGCCCAGTATTTTGTAAGCAGTTTTTTAAAAAGATTCGTTGGGACAACCTTGCCCACTGAATCGTGTAATTACAGCAACAAAGTTATTTAGTTATCGTTATCAAATGTTTACATGAAAGAATTCAAACTTACAGTCCCAGCCAAAATAAGGTTTCAGGAGTCGAATTTCGCTTGGAAGAATAAATCGGTATAATAACAAACAAACTTGATTTTTCGCATGAATTACTCAAAAACTTAATAATATTTACCAAATTTTCAAATTTTTCTGCAGAGTAATTCCATACTTTACTCGAATAATCTACTTAATTTCTATTTTTACCAATTTATTGGCATCAATTTCTTGTAAATATGAGAAAATTCAAGAAAAAACGTCGGTAATCTAAAATTGCTCACTTTGTTTATTTGCGTTCATATTAATATTAACAAATAAGAAAATCCCGGGATTTTTGAGAAATAATCCCGGGATTCGGAATTTTGCCAATCCCGAAAATCCCGGGATTTCGGGATTTCCCATCCCTAGTCACTATAAAAGATTTCTTAGTCTATACACCCAGAAAACAGATTCAGTTCTGATAACCGCATTTGTAGCCAATCGCATGGTTCAGTTGTGGTAGCAGAATTTTTCATTTGTGGCAACAGAAAACCAATTGAGACAGGACTAATTTGACTGTGGCAACGGAATCTCAGTTGCATCAAGAATAATTCGGTAGCCGCAACCGAAAAATTCATTTGATGCAACTGAACCATTCGATTGGCAACAAATGGGGTTGTCAGAACCGAATCTGTTTTCTGGGTGTAGTATATCTGAAGACGGCTTCGCTGAGTATAGTTTTTCTGCGTAGTCTGTGCTTAGAAGAGTTAGTTATTGCATGACAATTCGTCAGCTTATTATTGCTTTGATCCATACGCCAAAAAGTCGTTATCGAGAAAAACGACAAAAAAAGTTTTTATTTTTGTATGCAGAATTGGCAGGGATATCGAGAAATGGATTTCGGAATCAGAAAGAGGATATTTACGTTATACGAGTATGTATGTAATCCATTCCTACACTCAACCAAAAAAGTCTGTAATGGCTACAGAAAATTTTGCTGTTATTATGGGAAATTTAACCATTTTGAGCCCAGCGGTATTTTTTGCTAATTTTAGCAACACATGTCTGCTGAGTAAAAATTTAGTAAAATTTATGTAAACTGCAATTCAAAATCGATTTGCTAAAATCAGTTAAAAAACTTACTAAATGCAGCTACTAAATTTCAGTAAATTGTTGTAAACTAAGAGAATAGCAAAAATGATTACTAAAAAAATTGTACTAAAAATCAGAATAAAAATAGTAAAGTGCGATTGGAAACTGTTTACAAATTTTTTACTAACTTTTTTATCTGAGTGAAATAACATTTTTTTTCTATGGAAAAATACAAGACAACTATTATCACAGTAAATAAATAAATAACGTTATTTCAAAAAATAAATCTAACGAAAAGTTTGTATTTCACAACAGTGGTTTAATGCAATAATTTTTATTATTATAATAAACAACAATTACATTTTAAAATCCAGAAACAAGGCCACGTAGACAGGGTATAATAACAAAGTACAACACATGATTTTGGGACTCAATTCTGAAAATTGCACGTGAAAGTAGCCCCAAAAATAAGAAATTCTGCATCATTCGTTTTGTCAAGTTGGCTGCATTAAAAATTTAATGGCCATACGAATTTTTTGGCTCAAGGCGGATTTTTAGAACTTTTTCTATATTTTAACACGATATACCGGTATTACTCGGTATTCCGTACGGTATACCGAGATACAACCGTGTTAAAATATAGAAAAAGTACTAAAAATCCGTCTTGAGCCAAAAAATTCGTATGGCCATCAAATTTTTAATGAACCAACTTGACAAAACGAATGATGCAGAAGTTCTTATTTTTGGGGCTACATTCTCAGAACAATTCCGTTGTGGAAACCGAATTTTTTTCCAACCGAATTAATTCGGTTGCTGCAACCTCGTAATTCGGTTGCCCCAACCGAATTCAATTGTGGCAACCGTATTTGATTTCAATTCGGTTGCGGCAACCGAATTATTGGCTGTCACAACTGAATTCGGTTGAGGCAACCGAATTACGAGGTTGCAGCGACCGAACGAATTCGGTTGGAAAAAATTCTGTTGTCACAACTGAATTGTTTTGAGAGTGTACCTTCACGTGCAATTCTCAGAATTGAGTCCCACATCAATGAGCTGAAAAATGTTGTACTGTGTAAGCCCAAGGCTGAAGCCTATTGTTTATGGATAAAATCGATCCATGGTTAGAGCTAGTGCCCATATAAAGGTTCCCCAAAATTGACTTATTCAAACACTACAGGTCGCAAATACGAAGATTCTAGATAGAACTGCTTCATATTTGGACCATATGTACGATTTTCTCTTAATACACTCATAAAAAAAGTTAGTACAAAAGTCTATTAAACGCGTTCTGATTAAATTGAACTAATTTTTTTTCTGTTATTTTCTCTAAAAAAGCCCGTACAAATAAGTCAAACT
Source organism: Leucophora obtusa (assembly GCA_949987735.1). Classification (NCBI taxonomy): domain Eukaryota; kingdom Metazoa; phylum Arthropoda; class Insecta; order Diptera; family Anthomyiidae; genus Leucophora; species Leucophora obtusa. The sequence goes on from OX465296.1 coordinate 180,453,768, forward strand.
TCAGCTAAAATAACAGGAAATAGTACATGTATTTGCGCCAGCACAATTTTGACCTATTTGTACGGACTTTTTTTTATAATGCTACACTTATAAAAAAAAGTCCGTAAAAGTACTGCTAATATTAGGTAAAATCAAAATTTCTTATCTTTTCTAATTTTATAGATAAGTTTTAATACAAGTTTATTTCAACAAAAGTCCATTCCAACCCACTGGTACTTCGGATTCAAACAATAGTTGGCTTTTAAACAGACTGGTGTAGGGTATCATATAGTCGACATGCCCGACTTCAACTTTTTAACTCGTTTTTTATTAACTTTGAGAACTCTTAAAGCAAAAGGTTTAATCGACTTCTTTATTGCTTTTAGATAAACTTTTCTGTCCAATACCTAATACTAACGTCAAGTTAAGCTTTTAACTATTAAAAAAATTATATCTAAACGATGGAGAATTAAAATTGGATGAAATTTAATCAAGAAGATTAATTTTGCTCTATAACGGGCTATTACACAAATTAGAAGGAGTATTGACTAGGGTATTCCATTAACCGACATTTTATTTTAATCGATTAATTGTGCAAAAATTATTCGGGTTTTTTTCTTAACCGATTAATCGAATAAAATTTTAAAATTAATCGATTAATCGAAAAAAAAATTATGTAAAATAATATACATACATTTCTTGTATTTTTCATAATTTTATAAAAAAAACGGAACAAAAATAATATCAGAAACTCTTCTAAAAGTCATAAAAATAAAAAATGTAATAAACGAAATCATATTTTGTCCAAATTTTTATTTTTGTCTCTCTGTCACAGACTCAAATGTTATCAAAATCGGAGAGAACCCAACCGCCGACCTTTCTGGTAAATTTAGCATTTTATAGCGTTTTATAATATCTTCAATGAGAAGAAGAATAGAATAACTCGCACATTAATTTAAATATCCTTCGTATGCCTTGAACACATAAAAAACGTAAATGTAGAGCGAAATTCTGTTGAGAATTGACTTTCCCTCTACGTTTATGCTCCTCCAATATGTGGTTAGATATATCCTTACCAGTGTTAAAAAAAATATTGAGTCTAAAAACATATTTAAAAAAATTTCAAAAAAAAAATCTAGAAAATTACTTTCTATTTGAAATAATGATAAAAATAAGTCATTATTAGCAACTCATCAAATAATGATAAAAAATAAGTCATTATTAGTTACTCATTATTATATGTTTTAAAATAATGCAGAAAATTAGTCGGTTTCATTACTGGCGGTTTAAAAAATAATATTCCCTTACCGTTTCTACACTGGGTAATAAATATTAATATTGACTATAATCTTGTAAGCAACTTATTTGTAAGATTCTTTGTTTTACTTTTCAAATAGTATTTAAAAAAAGACCTGGATATGATTATTTGTCTTTTAATTCGCCGTTTATTAATTCGAATCCTATGGCCTTCGATAATATTCTTTGCTAAAGGATATTATGAATGCAGAGCGCTCGTTTAGTGAGCCACATATACATATATTACATTGAGCATTGCTTTCGTTTAATATCAACATTAAAAAAATAATTTAAAAATTTGTCTGTACGTAAATAGATACCACTGGATCTCTCAAAACATCAGAGTATTATTTTGGATGATGACAAAGCAAACTGTTGTTGTTTTTGTTTTTTCTTTGATATTAAAGATGTATATTAACGCTCCTAGACAAAAAAAAAATATCAAATAGTTTAAGCTACAATTATTTTTAGAAATTCTAAAAAGTCGTCCCCTGATGATTTCCTCAGGCCAGAATAAAATTTGTTATTTATATTTCTTTTAAATTATTTTTTTTAATTTTTTACCAATTTCGATTAATCGTATTAAATTATTCGAATTATTCGTTATTCGAAATATGACATTTTAAATTATTCGAACAATTTTTTAGCAAAATTGTTCGATTAACGATTAATCGATTGAATACCCTAGTATTGACCTTCAAGAATGAGGAAATAGAGTTTTCATTTTTTAACCTCATTTACGAAAGTGTAGGTGAATTAAAAATTAAAATTCTGCAACAAAATGTTGCTTTAACATCCGTTGCTTATAATATCATTGTCGCTAGCATCCGTTGACTATTGATTTCGAATTTTATTTGTTGGTAATTAAATTATTTACTTGGATTAACTTGCTTCAAAAGCTAAATTTAAATTCTTGGTTTGTGACTTGTTCATTATAACCAACATTAAGAAATCCTACACATTTCCCTTTCCGTTATGCTAATCATCCAGAGAAACCAAATGAAAATAAAATATTTTTAATTAAAATCATTTTGGATTTAAAAAAAATCATATCAGAAATGGACAAATCATGGCGCCACAAACTCCACGCTCAATGCCATGATTAAACAGATGACCGCACACAGTCAACACTAAAGCGTAAGATTTTTTATATTCTTATCAAAAAAAAAAAAAAAAACTGGAGACGAACAAAAAAGTTAAATTAGTGTAGAAAAGAGTAAAATGCAGTAAAGAGTAGGAGCAAAGTAGAGTAGTTTATTATGTAGAATTGTGTTTGCTTAAAAAGCCGCCAGCAAGAAAACTAAAGAAAGTGTTGGGGCAGCAAATGTTTAACCATGTTACTTATACACCTTTAGGTTACGGTTAGTATAACTGTCGAGTGTCTCAGGGTTACCAAGAGATTTACTTTTTTCGTAAAAGTAGCTGGAATTTTCTTTCAATGGTCCGTGTTACAATATAATAAAATGTATATTGGTGCTAAATCGAACCGGTAAGGGTATAATAAAAATAATCAAATGCTTGTAAATATAATACACTCAAAAATTTTTATCGGTAAAATTTACTGAAAATCACAGTTAAAAAAGCGACCAAGGTATTTGCCTTTGAAATAACTAAAAATGTAGTTATTTTTAACTGTTGAAAAATAATTAATAATGCATTCAAAATAACTAACAACGTCTTAAAAGTAACGGACAAAGTTTTTTCTATTTACAAACATTTTTAATACTACTGTTTAAAATATTTTAAAGAGTAGTCTTAAGACTACTGCAAAAATACTGTTTTGGTACACTCATAGATATAAATCTGTAAAAATAGCAGAAAAGGTTACTAAAAATTAGTTAAAAATGATGCTGCAGAAAAAACTGCTAACATTAGCAGATTTTTTTGCTAAATAATAGTAAAATAAGAACAGCAAAATTAAAACTGTTAAATTTACAGAATTTTAGTTATATTTAAGCTAACTTTTAGTTAATTGAAAATAACAAATTGTACTGTAGACTAAAAATAGCAAAAATAAAATGTTGTATCTACAGAGTTCTTGCTATTTTTTTAAGCTAAATTTAGTTGAATGCAAATAGCAGTCTATACTGCTAAAATCAGCAGAAATATTTGCTAAAAAATTGTAAAGTGCTGTTTTCAAAAGGCTCGATTTTTATTTGCATTTAAACAATAACTTCGAAAATTAATTTTGTTTTTTAATTTTTAGGCTACTAATTATTTAGCAAAATTTTTATAGTTAATTTTCTATTATTCATTTACAAAAATATAAATCAAATATAACTAAAATTCTGTATATTTAACAGTTTTATTTTTGCTGTTCCTATCTTACTAATATATAACAAAAATAATCTACTAATTTCTTCAGTTTTTTTTGCAACATCATTTTTAACTAATTTTTAGTAGTTTTAACTAAATTTTTTACAAACTTTTTTTTATTAGTGCAGTCAAAAAACTAGTACTTTTTAGAACTACCCAGCAAAAAAAGAGATGCCAAAGCAGTAGAAAAAGTTGCTGTGCTTTGATGATCTACATGTACTTCTATTTTAACATAAATACTAATGATTTTAACATTGAGTTGTCATAGGAGAGGAGTACTCCCACTTCAACATTTTTTCAGTACTTTTTGAACGAGTGCAAAGGAAGCTCTTTTTCACCAATTAAAAGTTAAAAAAAAAATATTTACAGAAAAAAATTATATTTTTTTTATTTTACAAACTTTATTTATCGACCTCACGATTGCTGGTATAGCGCTCTACCGCCGAGTTATTCCTTGATATGAAAGTTGACTGGCTTTGTTAATGCGAGATATTGTTCCTTACACTCTTCAATAAAGGTACTTATTAAACAAGTCTAAAAGGTGCACTCGAATTCAATATTGTTTTCAGTACTAGTTTTACAGGTGCATAAAAAGCAATTTTTCATCATTTTTTTTATATATACATATTTTTAAAAATTTGAAAATTAAAACAATACTGAATTTAAAGAAATTAATTATAAATATTAAAAAAAATTAATAGAATAAAAAAAAATTAAAAAAATAAAAAAAAATATTTGCCCATCGGAAATCGAGCCCGGGACTCTCTGTTTGGAAATGCCAAATTATACTAAAATCACTTTTTACGATCACTTTTAGAGCAATTGCTCTTTAGAAGCAATACTTAAGTGATTTTTGGATGTGGTTCAGAATTAATTCTAAAAAGCTGTAAAAATGTATAACAGATACTTCGGAAGCAATGAAAGAAGTGATATTTTGAAGTTGTTCAAAATAACTTCTAAAAAAGCAGAAAAATACACTAACGGATACTTATGAAGCATTGAAAGAAGTAGTTTGAAAAGCATTGCTTGCAATTTTTTTTGCTGGGTAGTTCGACCATTTGCTACTTTACATTATTTAATCCTTTTTAGTAACCAACAAGCACGGCAACCCTAAAACAATTAGTTTAAATCAATAACGATATGAAATTAAAAAACAGAAAAAGAATCACTGAAAACGTAATACATGTAGTCTTATCACTTGAAAAGCGACAAATCTGTCTCCCCCGTAAACATCACACACGACCTACTACTTACACTTAAATCTCTCTTCCTTTCAAACATATAAAATATAAAAAAATCTTAGCATCTTTTTAGCTTATTCCAACAAGTGCTCTTAGTTGGCGGTAAACTTGAAACAGTCTTAAAAGCCGTCAAACTGCTGTTCATAATGGATGTCTTATCACCAGAAATTGTTTTAACTACTGGACTTTGTTAAGAGCAGTTAAAAGCAAAAATACCGCACGGCGTTTTTTATTTTATTCAATACCCCTTTTGATATATCTTCACTCCTCTCTACAACTTGACAATCTAGAGGTGTTTTTATTTAGAACAAAAGAAATAGTCACCATCAGCAGCACAACTTTGACAAATGTTAAAGACTGCCATAGTTTGTTGGTCTGTTTGTCTAAAAAAGATTCTGCGCAAATGGTTTTGTCTCGTCTGTCTATGTGTTATTTACACTTGTCTATTTGTCGATCGGTTAGTCCGTCCGCCCGTTTCATATGTACGTTCGAGCTGTTTACGCATTTACCGACCAACATCCATATAAACATGTTACAGAATTTATGGTGTTGTCTTATAAAAAGTATTAACTTCTGCCACTGTTATCTTCTATGCATAAACTTTTGTTACCACGATGACACAAACACCAATAACCAAAAACAAAAAAAGAGCTAATGAAACCTGGCGGTAGCTGTGTGGTGTCTAATGAAATGTCAAAACCTCATGGAATTTGCATATGAAAGCATTAATTTCAAATATTATTAATAAAGGGTTCTTCAACAGGGACGCTACAAAAGTAGAAAGACAGGGACAGCAAACGACGCCATATTTCTTGCCGCTCTTTTGACATTTCTCTTCAGTAAGGTTTGCCATTTCATGATGGAAAGATATACGAGCCAACAACGAGTCGAAATTATTAAAATTTACTACCGACAATCGGAGTCAGTGGCCTCAACATTAAGAGCGCTACGTCCAATTTATGGTCGTCATAATGAATGGCTTCGTCAATAGACAAAATATGCGTTATTGGTCAGACAGCAATCCACACGTACTCCATGAGTCATCATTGCATCCCGAAAAAATTACGGTTTGGTGCGGTTTATGGGCCGGCGGCGTCATTGGGCCGTACTTCTTCCGTGATGATCAAGACTGGCACGTTACTGTGAATGGGAATCGCTACCGTTCAATGATAACCGAATATTTTTGGCCCCAATTGGATGATATGGACTTGGAGGACATGTGGTTCCAACAGGACGGCGCCACAAGCCGCCGATTGATTGAGTGTTATTTCCAAACTTAGAATATATCAATAATAACAAATATAAACTAAACAAGAATTGTAAAAAATCAAAAAAAAATTCATTCATCATTCATTCAAATTTCTGCTAAATTCAGCACTCGGTTTTGAAAAATTAGTGAAATGTTTTGCTAAAATCAGCAGCGAGAATTAGTAAAAAAAAATCCGTAATTTGTAATAAGTGAATAGCAAAAATGATTACTAAAAAAAATTGTACTAAAACTCAGTATAAAAATAGTAAAGTTCGATTGGAAACTGTTTACAAATTTTTTTACTAACTTTTTTATCTGAGTGTAATATCGATAGAACAGAGTAACACAACCCATATTCCAACCATGCTCCAACGAGTCAATAGAGCTGGATACGCTACTGTCATTGATAAGCGCTGACGCCCTCCTTTGCACATGGTGCAGAAGCTCCAAAATATGCTTCGAAGCTCCTGCTCATATATGGGAGTTGTATTCCACCTTCGGTCGGATATAGTGGCAATGTTGCCAGTTTTGACAATTTATCGTCATTTTGACGATTTTTACTATCGAAAATAGCTAAATGACGATTTTCTTCAGTAGTAAATACAGAAAAAATACTTTATTTTTCCATAATCTACATCAATAAATCTGAAAATTTATTCAAGTAGCTCATAAATATTTATCATAAAATATTTATTTATGGTAGTCATCTGAAAGCGTTTAGTAGGAAAACTAACACAGAATCTGGTAATTATTTTTATTTAAAAGGATTTTTCCTAAATCTCTAATGAATGTGACGTATTTTTCGAAAGGATATACATTAGACTGGTCCAAAAAAAATAAAAGTTGGAATTTTCACGCTCCACAAGCCTAAAAATATGCCACTTTGAAAAAAAATGTGGTCTGATGAAAAAAATCACCAAAAAAGTTTTGTTTAGAGGTAGCACATCGCAATTGAAGTTTCGAGGTAGTACTTGTTCTATTATTTTTAATTAATTAAAAATAGTGGAAAAAATTAGAAAAATTAAATATAATTATTACGATCGCGATATATCAAATCTAATATATTTTTAGGTGTACATTACGAATATGAAATCAAAATTGAAATCGGAGTCGGAGTCGCGGTTTTCGCGAAATTTGAAAATTTCATACAAAAAATGTTCAACTTTGATCAGGATGTTTTCTTATATTTACGACTATGAACATTTTTATTGCATTAATATATATCTGTGGAATGTTCTATTATGTGAGATAGGGTTTTTGGTAGCAATAAAATTATAGCAAGCTAAATAATAGCGAAATATTAAAAAAGTCAAATTGTAAGTTAATTTGCAAGGATATGTGTTATCCTTTTTAAAATTAAAATCAGTGTTATATATAATAAAGGCCCGTGGTAAGTAAATTGTAAAAGTATAACAAATTGGATTTTTCGATAACACCTTTTACAGTTAATTAGGAAAATACCTAAAAAAACTTGACTTTTTTTTAATTTTCATAAATCGCGAATAATTCATAAACCACAAACTTTTTTTAAATTTTAAATTGCTGATTCATAATCTTCATTAAAATAAAGTTCAGATTTGAGAAATTTGCGCATACAAGACAAAAACAAGTTGAATTTTTAATTACATCTTTTCCGAAAATTTGGAAATTTTATCTAAAATATGTATTTTTTGTATAATTTTTAAAAAAACCGCGAATTACTTAAAAGTTACTTAATTTTTTTAAATTTTGATTTCAAATTCCTTTTGTTCACATTAATTAAGAACAGATTTAAAAAAAATTGTTAAAAATAATAGCGTACAGGTTAAGAAATAATTAAATTTAAAGTCAACCCTACTTTTTGTATAAATTACTCTAGAGATAAAATACTAATTCTTAAAAGACAACTTTTTGTGCTACCTCTAAATAAAAGCGGATTTAGCTGAAACTTGGCACAGAGAGTTTTTAGACTCTAAGGAATAGGGGCAACATTGTGGAGATCGCGAATTCCAACTTTTATGTTTTTTTGGACCACTCTAATATACATATTATATCGGACTCTTTTTTCATTCTTTAGTAGGTACACTCAAAATAATAAATCTGTTGGCTGAACAGAAAAATTTGTTACTTTAACAAAATTTATTCCTGTTTTTTGGCTTAAAATAAAATTTGTTGATTTTAACAAATTCGTTTGTTAAATTTAACAAATCTAAATTTAAGTAAGAAATTACTAAAACTAAGAAATTACTAAAAATACTTATTTGTAATTATATTATACTGAGTCGAAAATGTTGTTCAAATTTAGGGTCTCTGAACCTTCCCCGGTCCCAGTCGATATCATGTAAGAGCACACTATCAGAACAATTCCGTTGTGGCAACGGAATTGTTCTGATAGCTGAATTATCGGTTGCCACAACTGAATTGGGTTGGGGCAACCGAATTACGAATTATCAATTCGGTTGGCAAAAAATTCCGTTGCCACAACGGAATTGTTCTGATAGTGTGCTCTTAGATGATATCGACTGGGACCGGGGAGGGTCCAGAGGTTGCAGCAACCGACCCAATCGGTTGAAAAAAATTCCGTTGTCACAACGGAATTGTTTTGAGAGTGCATGTAAGTGCACTCCGAAAGAGCAAACATTTTGTCCGTTTTGCTCTATCTCGCTTAGTTTTCGAGATATGGGCCATTTTATGAAGTGGAAAACTTTTATTAAAAATTTCTTAGAATCCAAGGCCCTCTGGATCTCTGGATTTTTTGACTATAATTAAGAAACTGAATGTTTTGTACACAAATGCGTTGTTAAAATTTACCTGGTCTAAGTATAGACTCAAAATAATACGTCTGTTGGCTGGACAGTTACTTTAACAAAATTTATTCCTGTTTTTTGGTTTAAAATAAAATTTGTTAATTTTAACAAATTCGTTTGCTAAATTTAAAAAATCTAAATTTAAGTAAAAAATTTGTGAAACTACGGTTTTATCTGTAATTATAGTAAGTTGTAGAATTTATCCAAATTTAGGGTCTCGGGAATTTTCATCAATTTTGGTCTATCTCTCTTAGTTTTCGAGATATGGGCCATTTTAAAAAATCGGGAGGGAACGAAATAGCGCCATCTTTAAAACTTTGGATACATTGGTGGTGCCATCTACCGGGTAATATCAGTAACAGGAAAATATTATATTTTAACAATAAATTTTGTAAAATTTAACGAATGGGTTCTTAAAAATTAGTTATAGATAGTTTTGAAAATTAAAACTCAAAACAAGATAAAGTACTGAGGAATTTTAGTATAGTGTTAAATGAAGATAACTAAAATCTTTGTTTAAATCAGTGTTTAATCTAAGAATTTGTTAAAAATTAGTCAAATCGATTTGAAACCCGTTTGACAGATTTTTCTACTGACGTATTATTTTAAGTGTACTTCTCTATACCAAGTACTTTAAAATCTAAAAATTTTTAGATATGAAAATTTTTTTAAAAGTGAGCTTTTTCTTTCGAATAATTAATTTCAGTATATTGTAAATTTTCAATACACACATACATAAAATTGTTTGAAATTTGGAGATACGAGTATTACAGAATTATTTTCTAAAACACTTCGGTGAAGTGTTGCGTTATTTCTATATTAATTTTTTTTTGTTAAAAAATCAATTTACATTGAAAGTTTCCTTCACTTCAACCAATGAAATAAAAAACTAAAGTTTTAGAATTTTTCTTAAATTAAATTCTTAAATTTTTTTTTTGCCCCGAATCAAAGGCCTTTGAAATATCCAGAGCAACGACTTTGTTCTCACCAAAACGGTGGATGGACCGACTCCAACACTCCCGTAGAACGATTTCTACAGAAGCCATACTGTCGGTTATTAAGAACTGAGTTAGACTCTAGATAATTCAGAAGATGGTAATTAACCATACTCTCCATCGCCTTAAAGAGCGCAATATGCAATATGTTTTTAGCCGCACCCTGGACATTGGCAACCTTCCAGCACGAGGGGAAAACCCCTGCATGGTAAGAAGCGCTAAAATGCTTAGCCAATGGACGAGCTAGCATCGAAGAGCACTGTTTCAGCACCAGCTTAAGCTCCGAAGAATATCTTCGGCATAGTACTCGATACTCTTTCAAGTTCGGGCTGTGGTTGATCGCTTTCTGGCAGGAATGAATTACCTGCAAACATCTCAGCTAAAAGGTTAGCCTTATCAACTGGTTCAGTGAATATTTGGTCATCCTTTAAATGAGTTGGGATAGCTGAACTATTGCTCTTTCCTTTACTCTTTTAACGAATAACCAAAAGCTCTTGAAACCCCGAGGAGCAGATAGAACTTTAGTATGAAGGCGTTTTTCGTAAAGAAACTTTTCACTACTAAGTACTTTGGAACACTCATATCTAGCCCGTTTGCGAAGCAAATCTGTATTGTCGTTCTTGTTACCTCGCAAATTTTTTAATGCAAACACTCTGGATCTGTTTGCGTTTCTGCAAGTCTGCACTTAAAATAATACGTCTGTAGAAAAATTTTTCAAATCGATTTGACTAATTTTTAACAAATTTTTAGTTGAAACACTGATTTAAGCAAAGAGTTTAGTTATTTTCATTTAACACAATACTGAAAATCCTCAGTACTAGTTTTAGTGTTAATTTTCAAAATTATTTAAAACTAATTTTTAAGAACCCATTCGTTAAATTTAACAAAATTTATTGTTAAAATATAATATTTTCCTATTACTGTTATTACCCCGTAGATGGCGCCACCAATGTATCCGAAGCTTTAAAGATGGCGCTATTTCTTTCCCTTCCGGTTTTTTAAAATGGCCCATATCTCGAAAACTAAGAGAGATAGAGCAAAATTTATGAAAATTTCGACTACACTTAATTGTACGATACCCCAGCGAAAGGGGCTATCTCTATCCAAAAATGGACCTTAGCGGGGCCTTGGACCCTCGGAAATTTTTAATAAAAATTTTCCACTTCACTTGAAGTGCCCTTATATGCCCTCACATGATATAGACTAGGCCCGGGGAGGGTCCCGAGACCCTAAATTTGGATAAATTCTACGACTCAGTATAATTATAGATAAAACTGTAGTTTTACAAATTTTGTACTTAAATTTAGATTTGTTAAATTTAACAAAAAAAGTGTTAAAATCAACAAATTTTATTTTAAGCCAAAAAACAGGAATAAATTTTGTTAAAGTAAAAAATTTGTCTGTCCAGCCAACAGACGTATTATTTTGAATGCAATAATTGCGCCAGGTGGTTTTGCGCGGCAAACAGCTCAATATAAAGGCCGTCGGGAGTTGTATGGCTCGATTTTGTCAGTTCTTTTAAAATTTTTATGACATTGTTAGCTGTTTTTAATGCATTTCTTAGTCATTTTTAACAGTTAAAATAACAACATTATTAGTAATTTTAAATGTATATATCTTTGTCGCCTTTTCAACTGCATATACCTGTGTTTTAACTGTGATTTTCATTAGATTCTACCGACAAACTTTTTTGAGTGTAGTATTTTGTATGGGGGTTGCATGGAAACGTGCTGGTAGACAATCAGAGGGTTGCGGGTTCAAATCCTGGCAGGGCGAAACAATTTTATTTTAATTTCTTTTGTAAAACTATTTACTTTTTGTTGTTTTTAATGTAAAAAAATGATTTTTTTTAGATGTTGTCCATTTAATTTTTAAAGCGATTGGAAATTTTGTTTTTAATTTCATAATTATTTATATGATATTTAAGGGAAAAACCAAAATTTGAAACAGTAATTTTATTTTTATTTTTTTTTTTTTGTGTTCCAATCATCATTTTCTTATTGCGGACAACTGATGAGTTGGGGTGACGAGCGCGAGACAACTGTATTGTGTATCATGAAAATGGTCAACCTTTTTGAAACAACAAATAAAATCTAATATGACAATATCATATTAGAATTTGAGGTAGAAAAATATTTTAACTAAAAGGCAGAAACACGATCTAGTCTGATTTGCAAATTAATGAGTTTATAATTTTTAGAGAAAAAGGTTTACCCCTCAATTCTTAAATGCTTTATAAAGTTATAGTAGGTTTCCAAAACGCCATTTTCATACAAAATTTGTTCAATAAACCTCCTATAATTTTACAAAGCATTTATGAATTTGGGGGTTATTTTTTTTCTTAACCTCAAACCTACTAAAATAAAATTTATAAAATGCATATTACAACATTAATTGAAGCTGACATTAAAACAACACTGTACTAAAATACATTATAAAAATGCCCCGTGGCAGTCCGTCTCCGATATAAACAATTGGCAACATTTGCGAAAAAGGAGACACGGAGGAGATTGGAAGATAAACAAAAATCTAAAAGTATAATGTTTGTATGTGTCTGGGTTTAATCACTTCTGAGTAAAAAAAAATAATAACAAAAAGCTGAATAGGAAAGAAAACTTTGAATTAGTTACATTGCATTCAAGGCACTACTTGGGTGAGATGACTAAGCGGTCGCACCTTGATATATTTACGTTTGTAATGTAGGAATAGGCACAGGTTCGATTCCTACAGCGGGCGGGTTTTTAGGAAAAAAATATCATTTATAGACAATCTGAAAATAAAATAGGAGTAAAAAGGTTAAAGTCGGGCATGCCGACTATACAATACTCTACACCAGTCTGGTTAAAAGCCAACTAATGTTTGGATCCGAAATTCGAATGGGTTAAAATGGGACTTGTGTCAAAATTTTCTATAATGTGAGTCAGCGAACCAAATTTCATTAAAATATCTTAATATTTGCGACCTGCAGTTTGTAACCAAGCCAATTTTGGGGGGCACTAGGTCTAAACATGGACCGGTGTTAACCAAAATCAATAGGCTTCGTCCTTGGGCTGATATAGGTCGGTATACCGAATTTCATCAAAATATCTTAATATTTGCGACCTGCAGCGTATAAACAATATAATTTTGGTAGGACCCTTATATAGGCACTAGGTCTAAACATGGACCGATGTTCACCAAAATCAATAGGCTTCGTCCTTGGGCTAACATAGGTCGGTGTACCAAATTTCATCAAAATATCTTAATATTTGCGACCTGCAGCGTATAAACAATATAATTTTGGTAGGACCCTTATATGGGGACTAGGTCTAAACATGGACCGATGTTCACCAAAATCAATAGGCGTCGTCCTTGGACCGACATAAGTCGGTGTACCAAGTTTCATCGAAATATCTTTATATTTGCGACCTGTAGAGTGCGCACAAGAATTCATGGACAGACAGACAGACGGACGGACGGACGGACAGACGGACATCGTTAAATCGAAATAAAACCGAGTAAAAAGGTTAAAGTCGGGCATGCCGACTATACAATACCCTACACCAGTCTGGTAAAATGTCAACTAATGTTTGGATCCGAAATTCGAATGGGTTAAAATCGGGCTTGTGTCAAAATGTTCTATAATGTGAGTCAGCGCACCAAATTTCATTAAAATATCTAAATATTTCCGACCTGCAGTTTGTAACCAAGCCAATTTTGGGGGGAACACTAGGTCTGAACATGGACCCATGTTCACCAAAATCAATAGGCTGCGTTATTGGGCCAATGTAGGTCCGTGTACCAAATTTCATTAAAATATCTTAATATTTGCGACCTGCAGCGTATAAACAGTATAATTTTGGTAGGACCCTTATATGGCCACTAGGTCTAAACATGGACCGATGTTCACCAAAATCAATAGATTGCGTTATTGGGCTAACATAGGACTGTGTACCAAATTTCATCAAAATATCTTAATATCAACGACCTGCAGCGTATAAACAATATAATTTTGGTAGGACCCTTATATGGGCACTAGGTCTAAACATGGACCGATGTTCACCAATATCAATAAGCGTCGTCCTTGGGCCGACATAAGTCGGTGTACCAAGTTTCATCAAAATATCTTAATATTTGCGACCTGTAGAGTGCGCACAAAAATGCATGGACAGACAGACGGACAGACGGACATCGGTAAGTCGAAATAAAAAAAATTCTGAGCCGATCGGTATACTATAAGGTGGGTCTAGGACCAATATTTTTTGGTGTTACAAACATCAGCACAAACTTATAATACCCTGACCACATAGTGGTGTAGGGTGTAATCACTGATGAAGCCTGTCCACTAGAGCGTACCACCTTAAAGTGCGCCGTACACCCTCCAATATGAAGTATTTTTGCAAGGAGGTTTCAAAAAACAATTTTTATTTTTCAGGTTTCAAAAAAAAATTTTATTTTTTTTTTGCCGAACGTAGGGGTTGCCATTTTACATTTTTCGTTATATCTTTGGTATTTACAGTCGGATCTTAAAGTATGATACATCGATGTTTTTCTCTCGAGGAGACCAGTGTTCTAATAGTTGCTCTAAGGACATTTTGACCTCAAGTATCTCGTTCTAGTAGTTACCCACCAGATCTCGGTTGCTACCACCCTAATGTACCACCCTAATGTACCACCCTAATGTCAGAAAATTAAAGCTGTCAAAAAATCATTAAACTTTTGCTAAGGAAGTTTTTCGCTAAACCCAGTAGAAATTTTTTTTATATATTGGTTGCCGAACGTAGGGGTCGCCTTTTTAAATTTGTTTTAATTGGATTTTTACTATATAGCAAAACACTGGTCTCCTCAAGGCACTCAAGGCAAAAAAATCGTTATATCACACTTTAAAATCCGATTTTAAATGCCAAAGCTATAACAAAAAATTAAAAAAGGCGGCCGCTACGGTCGGCAAAAAAAAAAAACTTTTTTGAAATCGCCTTCCAAAAATACATCATATTGGAGGGTGTACGGCGAACTTTTTTTTGAGGTACGGTTTACTGTCCACTAGACTGTACGAATACCACCCTACAGGCAAAAAAAAAGTGCGCAGTACACCTTCGAATATAAAGTATTTTTGCAAGGAAATTTCGATAAAAAAAATGTTTTCCCGAATGTAGGGGTCGCCTTTTTTAATTTTTCGCTATACCTCGGCATTTACAGTCGGATCTTAAAGTGTGATATATATCCTCGAGGAGACCAATGTTTTGCTATAAAGGAAAAATCCAATAAAAAAAAATTTAAAAAGGCGAACCCTACGTTCGCAATATTTAAAATAAAAAAATTTTGTGCTGGAAATCGAAAAACTTCCTTAGCAAAAGTTTAATGATTTTTTGCGAGCTTTAATTTAAGACATTAGGTGGTAGGAACTGAGATAAATACTAGAACGGAATACTTGAGATCAATGACCATTAGAGCAAAACATTGGTCCCCTCGAGAAAAAACATCGATGTATCATACTTTAAGATCCGACTGTAAATGCCAAAGATATAACAAAATTTAAAAAGGCGACCCAACCCCTACGTTCGGCAAAAAAAAATTTCGCTACCTCCTTGCAAAACTAATTTAGATTTGACGGTGTACGGCGAACTTTTTTTTGTGGTACGGTCAACTGCACATAAAAAAAGGCAGAAACTAGATCTAGTCTGATTTGCAAATTAATGTGTTTATAATTTTTAGAGAAAATGGTTTATTCTTCTTCTTAACCTCAAACCTACTAAATATATTTTTATTTTATTTATTTTAAAGTTCCATACACAAAACTAACAGACTTTTAAAAAAAAAAATTTTTTTTCATATATTTAGTTGTAATATTGTTCTACCTTAAATTATTGTTCTACCTCAAATTTGATCAGCGCCAGAGACATATAATATAGAGATGTAACATCGATAACTTTTTAAACAAACTGTAGATGTCGCCAGGGGTCTCACATGGTCCTTTTTATCGTAATGGCACAAAGACGTCAAATATAAAGATGTAACAAAATTATTCTGAAAATTCTCTCTAAAAAAATATGGCTGTTATTCAAAATATCAAAATCAAAACAAAAAATAAAAATTTAAATAAAATTTTTGAAAAAAATTCGTGTAGATAAATAATAATCTATATATATAAAAGAGTTCCGTGAGTGACTGACTGACGATCAATGTTCCTCCTCCAACGTAAACCCCTACTAAGAGATTAATCACAACTGGGTCGATTGTCGACCGACGACAGCAAAAGTCGTCACGATTAATTTAAATTCAGCGACAATCGACCGTCGACATTTTTTGACTTTTAGAAAAAAAGGAAAGCAAAAGAATAATATGGTTGTATTTGTTTCGCCACAATTCTTCATCAATTCAATTGGTTTTACATTAATTCTTGTTGTCACGCGATTTTTCCAAAAAAAAAATTATTTTTTTTATGTAAATGTCTAAATTTTTAATGCGTTTATCGATTAATGAAAAAAAAAATAGTTTTTGAAGTCGTGGGGACATTTTCTATCATTTGAGTACCATTTTACCATACAAGAAAATTTCATAATTTTCAGTCCGCCCTCTTAAGGGACTAAAATGGCTCTAGTTAGGGCTACGTTTTATGGATAGAAAAAAATTACATTTTTGAAATCGTGAGACAATTTCCTTTAATTTAAGTACCCACACTTACATGTTACTATGCCCCCCCGTTTTTTGCCCCCCACGGGCCTCCCGAGGCCGAGCCCCTCCCAAAATTAATTTCGGTTTTTTTCTTTTTAATTCCAGAGGGGGTCATATTTTTTTATATTTTTTTGACGAAACCCCATTAACTGCAGTTTAACCGTAACTTCCCGTTTGAAAATGATCATATATGTTCATATATTGGCATATATGGTTGCATATATGACATATATGGAAACATATATGGGCTAATACATTCAAAGATAAAGGTCATATATGGGGATGTATGACACCATATATGATAATATATTGCATATATTGTTCCATATATGGCATATATCTTCATATATGAATTCATATATTATTCCATATATGAATCGAATTTTCTCATTTTAATGTCAGAAATGTCCATATATGGAGGCATAGATTTTTCTAAATTTAACACTTATCCCAAACCTTGTAGGAATTTTGGTACGAACATAGACTTTAACCCCAATATGATTTTTCAGTAATTCTTATCGTCCAACGTTTTCCAAAGGAAAAACACTTTATGCGGGTGTATCTCCTCAATGGATTGAAATGCAGAAACAGTTTATAAAGTAAACTGTTTTATGGTTCAAATATGTTTATATTTATCAATGTTCGTACTTTTTTCACTTTAATGAAAAAATCTGATATTCTTTAGACCGTCTGCAATTGTATTTAATCAATAAAAGTATTTAATAATTAAATTAACACCATTTACATTTGTATTTTAACAATAAAAAAATCATTTTGTAATTATCTGTAAAGGATGAATCAGAAGCTAGTCATCCCTCTCCACGCATATCTATTAGTTCCTAGTATTGGTGTTGCCAATTTTCTTTTAAAAATACAATTTCATATCCCCAATACTGGGAAACAGTGGATATGGGTGAACAGGTATGGTTAGCGTGTAAATCAACCTTAATATAAATAAACATTTCCGGAAAACATATTAGATACAATTTCAATAGAGTCCTTAAAGTAAGATAATTTATTTTAATTTTAATATCGATTTCTTAATGTAGAAAGGCACTAACTCAATTTTTTATTTCTTTATTTATGAGAAAGAAAATTCTTAATATAACATTTATAACGTTGGACATAAAATTCTTTAAATGCAGTAGTTTATTTCATTGTCAAAATTTATTACAAATCAAATTTAAACAAATTGTATATCTAAAGCTTTTCAAATTTAATAAAGTTTTGTCCTTCGCTAAAGAAATTCATAATTAAGTCGGGGCCTTTCTACAATAAAGCTATCGAAAGATTTCTTCATTTCACTTAAATATTTATTAATTTATCAGTAATATGTAAATTTAAATATAATATTGTTACGAAAATGGCTTGGCCTAGTATAGAAAACTCTGGACTTTTCTAGAAGAAAATAGCCCAAGAGACGGGATGGACAAAATACATCAATCTGGCAACATAGTACTACATTTAATTATACACCTAAGAATATGCTATGATTAATTACGTTTTAGAATTGTATAGTTGTTTGACTATTAGGTTATTCACAAGGGGTGTGCTATCTGTTGTATCGTTGTATCGTCCTAACAAAAAACAGGGTTGTTAAAATTTTTATTTGGCTTTAACAACGATTTTCTTTAGGGTTTTCTATCTATTAGCACACTTAAACATAGGACGCTAAACATACGTAGAAATGTCGTATCGGGCTATTCTCAAATGTTGTATTTTTTCAATTTAAATTCTAACAACTCTGTTTTTTGTTAGGACGATACGACGATACAACATATAGCACACCAGTGATGGTATTTGAGAATTTTCGTTTGGTGCCTCAATTATGCCAAAAAAGTGCCACAAAAGCTTAAAAAGTGCCAAAAAAAAATTAAGGAACATTTAATGTTTCAAAAAAAATATGTTCAGCTTTTATTTCAAATATTTATACATTTAGTTACTTTAACCCTTAAATGCATGGTGTAGCCATTTGGCAACATACCAGTTTCTTAATAAAAAACGCCACTTGATGCATAAAACTCAATTTTTGGGCATTGGGGCCCTTTCTGCACAAAGTGCTCTTATAAACTATAACTCAGATTTTTTAAACAGTTATAGGAAACATCTTGGTTTTGCTTCGTATGTTTGTGAACAATCTAAAACACGCGTTTTTTTACAAAAAGTGCAATATTCAAAAATGTTTGTTTAAATATTTAAAGTGGTATTCTCGCAATAAAATTAATTTTGGCAACAATAAATGTATAATTAATATTTCATATATTTTTTTTGTTTCTTTTTTTTCATACACGTTGAAATAATTACAATTTAGCTATTTGGCAATGTTTTTGGTATTCTTCTTGAAATGTACACGCCTTTAGAAATCATATATAAAAAAATGGTTAAAATTGTAGAGATCATGCATTTAAGGGTTAAGTAAAAAGACAAAAAAAAGGCGGGCAACTTATCTAAAAAGTAACCCGAGTTTAACATTACCTACCACAAATATTTTCATATAAAAATGCCATTCTTAACTATAGTAAAGCACTAAAATTCCGTTATTTTAAGATAAGTTAGCAGGTCCAACACTTTCAAAAAATTTTACAATTAAAATTGACAATACAATAGAATCAATTAAAGTTTTTCTAATTTTATCCCCGTTGCTTTTATTTTTAAATATCAAAATAATTATTATAAGGTGATCCAGAAAATTGTAGATATTTTTAGTGTAGCATTTGTTTTTTAATTTTGCTACCCCTTCTTAATAGGCGTGGCTTTTAATGAAAAACCAGCGATATCGACCTTTTATCAAATTATATAGAAATTTTCGTAAAAAGTGCCAAAATTCTATGGAGAGTGCCAAGGTGCCATTGAACATTCAATAGTGCCACAAATGGCACTTTTGTGCCACTTTTACCAACAGTGTAGCACACCCCTTGTGAACAACCTTTATAAGTGTTTGTGTGTATGTATAATAGAGTGGGCCGAACTTTGCCGAATTGCGAATTTCAAAAACGGGGGATGCGGAAAAGTTGCGTATGCGTCCTGTAAACAGTAAAAAATAAAAATTTTGAAAATCGGTTCAGGTTCAAGGTCCCCGCAAAGCGGTTGAAATTTCGAAATTTCGGAAAGTTCAAAAAAAATCCTTAAATTTTGTTAAAAAATATTTGTTGTTGTGATATATTATTTCTAATAAATTATAGTTCGCTGAATCCAAAAAAAAAATAAAAATTTTTTAATCGGCCGAAGGGGTCCTGAAATATTGCTACTTGAATTTTGCTGAAAAACACGTGTTTTCATTTTTCAGTCGAGCCTTCAAAAAGTTAGCCTAAAAAT
This sequence comes from Leucophora obtusa, assembly GCA_949987735.1. NCBI lineage: Eukaryota > Metazoa > Arthropoda > Insecta > Diptera > Anthomyiidae > Leucophora > Leucophora obtusa. Next base: position 180,473,599 of record OX465296.1, read on the forward strand.
GTTTTTAAATTTTTTCATTTTTAAATCTACTATCTATAGAAAATTATCTTTCATTTGAGTGTAAAAAAGTTTAAAAATGTTGAAGGGTATTCCAAGGACGCTGCGACAAAAGTTGTAAAAATTTTCAGACTCAAAAGTGATTGTTTTTTGTGATCACTACTTTTTTATTAAGTGATCAGAGATTTTATCCATTTCTTGTTTTGGATCAACATAAAATAACATTTTTATGACTGGTCCATCTTTTTTAATAATTTTGGGTATTTTGATAATAAATATAAAATAGCGTGATCGGATCTCGAGATTTGGGACACAATGCTCGAAAAGTATCCTCTTTTTTGTCCACACAATGTTCGAAAAGTATCTTACTTTATATTTCTTGTTGTATTAAAAGAATATTTTAGCATAAAATTAAATACCTAAAAGTTTTTTTGTAAAAGTTTTGAAAAATATTTTATTCACTGTGCCACAAAAGTTTTGAGAAGAACGCATTTAAAGTTTAAAATTTTAATGTTTTTCTCATTTTTATCGATTTTCCCAAATTTCCGTTTTTTGACACACTAGGTCCCTTTTCTTGGAGAAGGTCACATATATAAAAAAATATAATTGAATAGCACTTAATACATTAGTGTTCAGCAAATATTAAAAAAATTAAATTGCGTGCTCGGATTTAAAATTTTGTAACACAATGTTCGAAAAGTATACCCTTTTTTGTCCACACAATATTCGAAAAATATTCTACTTTATATTTTATGTTATATTAAGAGAATATTTTAGAATAAAATTAAACACTTAATAGTTTCTTTGTAAAAGTTTTGAAAAATATTTTATACACTGTGCAACAAAATTATAAGCAAAACACATTTCGAACATTGTGTGGATAAAAAATAGAATACTTTACGAACATTGTGTTACAAAATTTTGAATCCAAGCACGCAATTTAATTTCTATGATATTTAATAAAAACTAATGTATTAAGTTATAAACAATTACATTTTTTTATATATACTTTTGTGGCACAGTGTATAAAATATTTTTCAAAACTTTTACAAAGAAACTATTAAGTGTTTAATTTTATTCAAAAATATTCTCTTAATATAACATAAAATATAAAATAGAATATTTTTCGAATATTGTGTGGACAAAAAAGGGTATAATTTTCGAACATTGTGTTACAAAATTTTAAATCCGAGCACGCAATTTAATTTTGTATAATATTTACTGAACACTAATGTATTAAGTTATAGTCAAACACATTTTTTTATATATACTTTTGTGGCACAGTGTATAAAATATTTTTCAAAACTTTTACAAAAAAACTATTAGGTATTTAATTTTATTCTAAAATATTATTTTAATACAACAAAAAATATAAAGTAGGATACTTTTCGAACATTGTGTGGACAAAAAAGAGGATACTTTTCGAGCATTGTGTCCCAAATCTCGAGATCCGATCACGCTATTTAATATTTATTATCAAAATACCCAAAATTATTAAAAAAGATGGACCAGTCATAAAAATGTTATTTTATGTTGATCCAAAACAAGAAATGGATAAAATCTCTGATCACTTAATAAAAAAATAGTGATCACAAAAAACAATCACTTTTGAGTCTGAAAATTTTTACAACTTTTGTCGCAGCGTCCTTGGAATACCCTTCAACATTTTTAAACTTTTTTACACTCAAATGAAAGATAATTTTCTATAGATAGTAGATTTAAAAATGAAAAAATTTAAAAACATTTTTAGGCTAACTTTTTTCAGCAAAATTCAAGTAGCAATATTTCAGGACCCCTTCGGCCGATTAAAAAATTTTTATTTTTTTTGGATTCAGTGAACTATAATTTATTAGAAATAATATATCACAACAACAAATATTTTTTAACAAAATTTAAGGATTTTTTTTAAACTTTCCGAAATTTCGAAATTTCAACCGCTTTGCGGTGACCTTGAACCTAAACCGATTTTCAAAATTTTTATTTTTTACTGTTTACTGGACGCATACGCAACTTTTCCGCACCCCCCGTTTTTAAAATTCGCAATTCGGCAAAGTTCGGCCCACTCTAATGTACAATGTTAAGCCTATAGATGGTTAATGATAAGTTTTTATTATAACAGTTTGTGTTTGTGTATAGTGTTAAGCCTAATGTAGAGTAATATTGTATAGGTGGTTGTGTATATAGTCTTTAAGCGTATGTAGAGTTAAGTATAGCATGCTAGAATTATCCAGTGTGTTGTAGAAGTATGGCTGTTACTACCCTACGGGAAATTTTAACAAACTGTCACCGAACTGGCCCCTTTATATGAAATATACTGGTCACTTTTACATGACGTTGTCATAGGAGGGGGAAATTGACCCCTTGTGACATGTCACAAGACAAATCCCAGGACAGGTCCCTGAACTTTGTTTTTTATGAGAGTTCAGTAACCTGTCCTAGGATTTGTCTTGTGACATGTCACAAGGGGTCAATTTCCCCCTCCTATGACAACGCCATGTAAAAGTGACCAGTCTATTTCATGTAAAGGGCCCAGTTCGGTGACAGTTTGTTAAAATTTCCCGTAGGGTATATAAGGCGCGCGTTAACATTAGTGAAGAGAAGTTGATAATTAACAGTTGTACTGTTAAGACCGCGAGTTAATATCGTGTTAAAATTAGTAGCGCTCTAGTAATGGTCATAATGGAGAGAGTTCGTAAATAAGTAATAGTGTAAATAAATACGAGAGTCTAAGCTATTTCAAACTTAAGTGTGTTCGAGTTTTGGTAATGGCTAATTGGTTGTTATTATCGCTGTGACAGCACCAGGACGGTTTATCTAAGGGAGATAAACGAACGTTTTATAAGGTAAAACGTAACAATTGGTGTCAGCGTTGGGACTGGTTATTTTGATTGCAATAGAAAAGAATCCGGTTTATTTAAGGGAAATAAACTAACGTTTTTAAAAGGTAACCAAGGTTGGTTACCGTTATCGTTATAATACCGTTATCGCTAAAATACCGTTTCAAATTGAATACCGTTACCGTTATCGATACCTCTAAAAAAATTTCAAAATACCGTTATCCTTACCGATACCGTTATTTTACGGGTAGTTACCGGTATTTTACCGGTATTTATTATTTTATATAAAAATTAAAATTTTTTATTTTTTTTTATTTTATAATCTCGAATGTTTTTTTGCAAAAAATTTAAAGATAATAATTTCACTTATTATAACTACCAGCATTGAATTTATAGCTTAAAATCTGTATTTTCAGTACTTAAATTTAAAAATATGACATGTTTTTACTTGTTATACCCTACACCACTATGTGGTCAGGGTATTATAAGTATGTGCTGATGTTTGTAACACCAATAAATATTGGTCCTAGACCCACCTTATAGTATACCGATCGGCTCAGAATTTTTTTTTTATTTCGATTTAACGATGTCCGTCTGTCCGTCCGTCCATCCGTCTGTCTGTCTGTCCATGCATTTTTGTGCGCACTCTACAGGTCGCAAATATTAAGATATTTTGATGAAACTTGGTACACCGACTTATGTCGGCCCAAGAACGAAGCCTATTGATTTTGGTGAACATCGGTCCATGTTTAGACCTAGTCCCCATATAAGGGTCCTACCAAAATTATATTGTTTATACGCTGCAGGTCGTAAATATTAAGATATTTTGATGAAATTTGGTACACAGACCTATGTTGGCCCAGTAACGTAGCCTATTAATTTTGGTGAACATCGGTCCATGTTTAGACCTAGTTCCCATATAAGGGCCTCCCCAAAATTGGCTTGGTTACAAACTGCAAGTCGCAAATATTAAGATATTTTAATGAAATTTGGTCTGCTGACTCACATTATAGAAAATTTTGACACAAGCTACCTTTTAACCAATTCGAATTTCGGATCCAAACATTAGTTGGCTTTTACCCAGACTGGTGTAGGGTATTGTATAGTCGGCATGCCCGACTTTAACCTTTTTACTCGTTTTTATATGTTTTAACGGTATACCGTTACCGAAACAGTATTAAATACTGTTACCCTTACCGTTACCGAAACAAACAAAATCCGATACCGTTACCGTTATTCGTTTCGGTATCCAACCTTGGTAAAAACATAACAATATATTTAGTTTAATAAAATAAGCATTTGCGGTATTCACCTACTGTCTTCAAATGCAATAAAAAATGCCATAAAATTTACGAATGACACACAAAGCAACACCAAAATTATTTTCGTTGTTGTTGCTTTGTGTGTTATTTTCAATTTTTTTTCACATTTCATTGCATTTGTAGACACTAGGTCAAAATCTGCCCAGTAAGAGTGTACACGGTCTGGTATTGCGGTATAAAAGTAATTCCATTCAAAACAACAACAAATTAAATGTATTTTGAATTTGTTTTTTCTAAGTACTTTTTACTAAAATATAAGGAAAAGTACTCTTTAACCAGACAAATTGTGAATACCTTTGTTAGTGTTAAAAAATAATAAAAAACACGTTTTTTAATGTACGAGTATTCACAAAAAATATTTATATTTGAGCATATATGAATTCCATATATGATCATATATGTCCATATACCCTCAATTTACGGATCCGAACATATATGGAGCCACATATGGAACCATATATGGAATCATATATGCGCTAATATATGTTGTCATATATGGTCATACATATATGAACATTTTTAGCCGGGTTTTTCTAAAAAAGTTACTTTTTTTCCAAAAAATACCCTTTTCCCAAAAGATAGTACTTTTTCCATGAAAGTAACGTTTTTCAAAAAAAAAAACTTTTCCAAAAATATCACTTTTAAGCAGTACTTTTTTCTAAAAAATAGTACTTTTCCAGAAACAAAGAACTTTTTTATGAAAAGAAATACTGTTTCAAAAAAGGACTTTTCTTCCAAAAAAGACAGAATTTTGGCATGTAGATTCCTCCTCCGCAGGAAACCTCCACTAAGACGGGATTTTTTCTAGAGGGAGGGGCTAGATTTGGAAACCTCCTATTTTTTCAAAAAAAAAATATATTTCCTTTAAAAAAGAGCCTTTGTCCAAAAAAAAGTTTATTTGTCCAAAAAAAAAATTATTTTTCTAAAAATTAAAAAGTATCTTATTATACTCCGAAATAGACCCCCACTAAAACGGGGTTTTTTCCAAAAAAAAAGTATCTTATCCAAAAACAGTGTAAAATAATTACTTAAAAAAAGATCTAATTTAAAAATAGCACATTTTCTCAAAAAATACATTTTGCAGAAAAAAAGCATTTTTCCAAAAAACTACCTCTGTCCAAAAAAGTCCCTTTTTCCAATACAAAGCATCGTTTTCAAAAAGTATAACTCAGAAAAGCATCCTTTGTCCGAAAAGTACATTTTCTAAAAAAAAAAAACTGAAAAAATACCTTTTTCAAAAAATTTACTTTTCGAAAAATGTACCCTTCTAAAAAAAATAAAACAATTACTTTTTTCCCAAATGTACTTCATCGAAAAAGTACCTTTTTTTGAAAGTTTTTTGAACACAAATTTTATGAACAATACCATATCCATGGAAACGTTGGAACATTCCTAATGTTAACTCTAACCGGCCTACGCATTTCACCAAAGTATAAATAAAACCCAAAAATTAAATTTTTTGTGCCTTTTATTAAGAAGATGTAACGATTTTCGTTTTTCGGAAACTATGAAATTAAGCGAAAACGGGTCTTAATTTTAATAAATATTGGTACTAATACTAAATTAATTCTTTTTGTAAAATTTCATAAAAATTCGTTTTCAAGTTAAGACGATGTCCCTGCAAGGTATTCTTATAGAATCCTGTATATGCTTGGACCGAAGTAATGACTTTTTTTTAAAGCTAAAGCTGTAGTCTTTTTTTGTGTGTATTATCAATGGTTTTAAAGTAACTTAAATATGTTTTTAAGATTTTTGAAAATTGTGTTAGTTTCGGAATATTTTTTAAAATTTACAAAGTTTTAATTAATTCTCTTTCTATCCTATATACCCCGGCTGGAAGCGGGCTTGCCGGTTAGAGGATTAACATCGCACACACTAAACCCCTGGAGCTGTTAACCTGTAATTTGCAATGTAGGTTTCTCCTCCGACATAGACATCTATAAAACGGGATTTTAACGGAGAAGCTTAGACCTGGCTTTTACGACTTGCACAAAAATCCATCGCCTAGAAATCCAAATGTATGTACTTTGCGATGTGGGGTAATTCACTGAAAATATAGTTTTCAAAATTTCCATTTGAAGTAGGTGGTTTAGAAGGTGTAAAGTGTCCTTCTTAATTAACTGCAAAACTTTTTGAGCTAAAGATTTGAAACTTAAGATATAGGTTGTTTTCAATATGGACAGATCGGTAAAATATTGGTATAAGTAACAATGGAGCAATAAATGGGGTTTAAAATGTCTCCTTATGTCTGTCCATTATTTTGGTTCTAGAATCATAACATTTTAAATGCAAGTATTTTCTTGCTATAAACAAGCGTCCAGAAAAGGGTCTTTTAAAAACTTCGGAGAGAAAGAAGTTAGAAGGTTCCTTTAAACGGCTTGACTTATCACTTGGTCCTACGGACTTGAATTTGTTTCCTCCTGCAGTTAGTAGGTGAAAAGTAAACAAAAAAATTTAAATATCACCTTTAAAAAAAATATAAAATTTTTGTTTGTAACAAATTTCCATATTTCCTTTCGCTTTATAAAAACAGGGGGTAAATGTTAATATTACATATCATTTCATAACAATTCGTGATTGTAAATAGATTTTTATAAAGATTAAACCAAGAATTGCGTGAAAAAAAATTTCAATATAGACTTATAATCTTTTAGGACCAAGTATTTTCTAAGCGTGCCAAATTGCATGCAAATGTAACTTACCAAAAGTACTAAGTTTTACACTATTTACTATACGAATTTTTAAAATCGCTTCCCGACGGTAACACCTGCTGTGTTTACGTGTTTACGTCATGTTTAATAGCGAATAAGAGTTTAATTTGCTAAGAAGATACAAAACTTATTATTGCACCCATTTTAATCCCCTTTAAGTACTAATTATAAAGTCATAAAAAGTACCATAGTATATACACCAAAATGTTTATGCCTTTTTGTATTCTTTATTTCCGAATATCCAAAATCCCTTATAATTTAATGTTAGTATCACTCGATGTACCTTCATGTTCAATTTTGAGTTTCCAAGTTTATCCGAATTTCAAAAGGTTCTTCTGAAGGTGAGATTGTTTTTATAAAAAACCCTAAACTAGAATATAAATTATACCCGATCAAAAAAACAATATATCTAGCATATGTAGTCATATCTCATTTGATATAGATCGACATTTAATCTTATTCGGAATATTTCACTTTAGAATTTTTTTATGTGGATTCGGAACTTAGAACAGCGCCGCCTGATAGATCCCAAAATATCCCATAGGATTAATTTACATCCAATTAGATACAAATGGATAGGCTAATTTTGGCAGATCAAATTGGATAATTTGAGATCAAAATTTATCCTATGATATATTTGGAATTATTTAAATTTTAATAAAATTTAAAAAATAACACAAAAAATTAAAAAAAAAAATTTATTATTTAAAAAATATTTATTCCATTAAAAAAAAAAAATGCCGTCGGCAGGATTTGAAACCAGATTGCTGGCGTTGTAGTCGGCCACTTAACTCACTCAACCACATACTGCTATACAAAATGACTGACTATATGAGATAACATTGTTCGTGTTACTGAGTTATATATAATTATATAAATTTATAAATATAGAAGACGTAGAAAAAATAAATTAATAACATTCTTGCAAAAAACAAAAATTAAAAACCCGAGTAAAAAAGTGTATATAAAATTATATGTGAATGGATATATTTGCAATATGTAACTGGATATAATTTCATCCGAAAAATGGTTATATTAAATTGTATCATATTGGATATAATTTTATTTACAAGGATACAAAGTTATATCAAATGATAAACTTATATCCGAATTTTGTCCCGATCAAATTGGATATAAGTTAATCCAATATGATATGATTAAATTTAAATGATAAAAAAAACTTTGAATTGGAGGGCAGCAGGATTTCGGGTCCTACACACTCAGGGGTGTAATGAAAATCGAAAACGAACAGTTTTTTAATCTAGAATAATTTGTTTCGCGAAAATCAAATTGGCTTCAAATTATTATTTATCGTTTTTTTTTGACGCCGGACATCTAAATTAGGAAATAAAATATAAATTGTTATTGTACAGATCCTAAAATATTTACCATTGAAAATCAGATCGTTTTCGATATTCATCACATGCATGACTGTCAGCAGAGGGCTACTGTTGATAATGAGTAACTATTAAAGACGTTAATGTATAAATCTTCTATTCTTTAAAGACTAGATAATTTTTTATCAAATATGGGAATTTTCTTTGGACTTTGAGTGGAGAAATACCACTAAAAACTTATCGGACCAGAACAAAATATATATATCGTTGGGGAGGTACTTGAAATACCTTTCCAATGATATGCAACATGCCTAGACTTATTAACCCATTACGAGCCGTGCCATGATTTTAAATGTTAATTTTTTTAAATTGGATTTTTTAAATTAAAAAAAAAACTTTTAGAAGTAAAAAGGCTCAGAAAATATTAATTTAATGAAAAAATTGAGTAAAGCATATAAAAAATTGTTACATTAATCTCGAATATATTAGTTAATCTCGAACATGGGTCTGATATTAACTAATATATCGTCGGCTTGCCTGCAAGAAGTGCTATGTTTTTAGTTTTAACAGGCTTTCAGGAGAGCGAAAAAACTGATTTATATTATCCTTTTAAGATATTTTATTGACATCATATGCCCTAATGATTCATGACGTTATTTATTACAATCATTATTAAGGCATATGATGTCAATGAAATATATTAAAAGGATAATATAAACCAGTTTTTCGCTCTCCTGAAAACCTGTTAAAGAATACATAACACTACTTGCAGGCAAGCCGACGATATTGTTATATAAAAAATAAAATTAAAAATATTTTTCGTATCTATTTACACATATATAAAATTTTGAACGGTTTTATCAATAATATATTCCTATACATACAATTTGCAATAAAGCAAATACTGATATATGATTAATATGATTACATATGAGAAAATTTCTAAAAAAATTTCTAATATATCACCATATAAAAACATATAAGGTCGCACAATATATTTTATATTATCATATATTTTAATATTAAAAAATATATGTTATATATACTCTTTTTTAGTCGGGAATCTTAAATTTTTTCCAATCACGGAATTTTTTGGTGAAGAAGATAAAAAATATTTGTTTAAGGGTTTTGGCACCGATTTATATGGCTCAAAAGTCTAAATATCAACAGTCTGTATTTGCGAAATTATTAATGGGATAAGAACAATATACATGTTGTTGAAAAGGTAATATCCCAGCAAAATATTGGTAATGACACCTCATTACTATCTGCATTACCAAAAATGATATATCATTACCTTTTGGATTATTTTATAATATAAAATAATGAATTCCTAATAACGGCCTATTGTATTCATTGTTTCTAAATATAAAATAATGAATTACTCGTAATAGTTTAAATAAGTACTTTTTACACAGTTAAATTTTATACATTTTTATTTATTATATGTAAATATGTTTTATGTTTACATTTTTATGACGAATCCTAAAATTACACACTAGAGAAAACTTAAATTTTCTGAATGTATTTCCTTAAGCTAATAGTATTTGCTTAACTCCTTATTTTTAAGAATCAAGTAAGCAATCGGATAACCACTTATAATTCAACTTTTTGTAAGCATGTGTGTAACCACTTATTATTCAAAATCTCATAACTACTTATTTCTCATTTTTTCGTAAGCGAGCGGGTAAGCGTGACTACTTATAAAAACGACCACGCCAAACAAAAATAATGAGTTTAGACACCAAAAAATAAGTTGTGCGGAGCTATGAATTTCTATTATATAACCACTTATTTGGTAATGAAAGATTTTGCTGGGATAAATGTCTTTTAAGGGGGGTATCGACTCTAGTAAAATTTTTGTTTTCGATTTTTTTTTTATATTTTATTTGGATGGAGCATACTTTTCCCTATATGCTCCGAAAATTTCAATAAAAAATTCGAAGAAATTTAATTTTCACATGTTTTTTTTGTAAAATATGTTTTAGTCCCAAAGTAATACTCTATGTGGTAAATTTATGTGTAACACTTTTTATTTGCATTTTTATTAACTTGTTTCTATTAGAAATCGTATATTTTATAACAGGGCAGAATAAAAAGATAAAAACTGCATCAAAAGATGTAAAATTGCACGCAGTTTTCAAAAAAAGCCAATGACGATTCCTTGATGGATGTTGAAGGCACGTCATATGGGGCAGGTGCTGATGGCTTAATATAAGTTATAAAAGTAATCAATATATATAAAAATGGGGAAAAAATACGAAATAAATTAAAAACTGTACAAAATTATAGCATTTTTACAAAATAATATGAGTATCATTATGTATAAATACATACATATATATCTGCCATCGTTTTTAAGACTATTAGGTTTAATATATGAAATACCCATTAACCGATTCGTCCCAAATTTGGTGGACATGTAGTAAGCTAGAAGATATAACTTTTCTTCATTTACAATTATTTGAAATTTTGCTGTTTTCTTAGCTTAAAATTAACTTTAGACTTCAAACGCGTTTTTCTCACAGCCAAGGTGGTTTAACCGATTTCGATCCGGTTTTTTTCTTTCATAGTCAACAAAAAACTGTAGTCCTTCTCGTGGCCCTTTTTTTTAATTTCCGTCAAATAAATTTTATATTCCCAAGTAAGAGTATAAGCACAATGCAAAGGTCCCCGTTTTTTCCATACAATTTAACAATTAAAATCGTGCAACGATTTCCGTTAGAGATAAAACTTATTTTATTTTCTCAACGGAATTTCTTATTCTACTGTTTTTACTCTCAGATTATTTTACTAATGTTGCCAGATTGTCACACAATTTCAATCACAGTACAAGTATAGTACGATTACATGGTTGATTTCGTCATGCACATGCATTACTAATATCAAAGTTTTTAACTTTATACATTTATAAAATATATAAAAAATAGCAATAACACAATAACACTTTCATAGCCTTTTATTCTAACTAATATAAACCAATAACAATACGTTGGAATGTAGCAAGAAGAAAAATATAAAATATAACCAACTTGACTTTCTATGTGTTCTGTGTTGTAAAAGTGAGATTCCGTTTCCGTTGCTATTTTGTTCACTTTTTTTCCGTCACGATTTAAGATTCCTTTTCCATTTGTATTGTGCTTATTCTTTAAAGCTGCCTACACACTAGGGAACATACTTAAAAAAAGAGAGCATTTTTTGTGAATGTGTGAGTGCGTTTGTGTGTGTGTGCGTGTTGAGAGCGTGCATTTCGTGTTTACAAAATTTTTTGATATTTTTTGTTCCCTCAACCATGTTCCCTAGTGTGTAGGCAGCTTAAGATTGTTTTTTCTTGCCTTTTTTGGAATTTTCAAGTTTGTGTGGCAACTTTGTTAAAAAAATTTTTTTTAAATAAAAATCGGACCACGATAAGGACTAGAGAATTCATCTGGTATTAAGAATCACTTTACATTTTTATTTTCCAATAATTAATGAAGGCTGTACAGTGGCAGCCTATTTTGCCTTTTTTTAAAAATGGCTAATAATGAAGTGGCAACCCTGGCGATTTTGGCGAATTTAAAACTATTATTTTTTAAAAATACTACAATAATATATATTTTAAATAAAACGAGTAAAAAGGTTAAAGTCGGGCATGCCGACTATACAATACCCTACACCAGTCTGGTGTATTGTTTGGATCCGAAATTCGAATGGGTTAAAATGGGGCTTATGTTAAAATTTTCTATAATGTGAGTCAGCGCACCAAATTTCATTAAAATATCTTAATATTTGCGACCTGCAGTTTGTAACCAAGCCAATTTTGGGGGGACCCTTATATGGGCACTAGTTCTAAACATGGACCGATGTTCACCAAAATCAATAGGCTTCGTCCTTGGGCCAACATAGGTCTATGTACCAAATTTCATCAAAATATCTTAATATTTGCGACCTGCAGCGTATAAACAATATAATTTTGGGGGGACCCTTATATGGGCACTAGTTCTAAACATGGACCGATGTTCGCCAAAATCAATAGGCTTCGTCCTTGGGCCAACATAGGTCTTTGTACCAAATTTCATCAAAATATCTTAATATTAATACCTGCAGCGTGTAAACAGTATAATTTTGGTAGGACCCTTATATGGGCACTAGGTCTAAACATAGACCGATGTTCACCAAAATCAATAGGCTGCGTTATTGGGCCAATATAGGTCTGTGTACCAAATTTCATCAAAATATCTTAATATTTGCGACCTGCAGCGTATAAACATTATAATTTTGGTAGGACCCTTATATGGGCACTAGGTCTAAACATGGACCGATGTTCACCAAAATCAATAGGCTGCGTTATTGGGCCAATATAGGTCTGTGTACCAAATTTCATCAAAATATCTTAATATTTACGACCTGCAGCGTATAAACAGTATAATTTTGGTAGGACCCTTATATGGGCACTAGGTCTAAACATGGACCGATGTTCACCAAAATCAATAGGCTGCGTTATTGGGCCAATGTAGGGCTGTGTACCAAATTTCATCAAAATATCTTAATATTTACGACCTGCAGCGTATAAACAGTATAATTTTGGTAGGACCCTTATGTGGGCACTAGGTCTAATCATAGACCGATGTTCACCAAAATCAATAGGCTGCGTTATTGGGCTAACATAGGTCTGTGTACCAAATTTCGTCAAAATATCTTAATATTTACGACCTGCAGCGTATAAACAATATAATTTTGGTAGGACCCTTATATGGGCACTAGGTCTAAACATGGACCGATGTTCAAAAAAATCAAACTTGTTCGTCCTTGGGCCAACGTAGGTCTGCGTACCAAATTTTATCAAAATATCTTAATAGTTGCGACCTGTAGAGTGCGCACAAGATTGCATGGACAGACAGACAGACGGACGGACGGACGGACGGACAGACGGACATCGTTAAATCGAAATAAAAAAAAATTCTGAACCGATCGGTATACTATAAGGTGGGTCTACGACCAATATTTTTTGGTGTTGCAAACATCAGCACAAACTTATAATACCCTGACCACATAGTGGTGTAGGGTATAAAAATAATATCCCAGGTGAAAATGTTCATATATTGTCATATATGGTTTCATGTATGAGCATATATGGTTTAATGTATGATCATATATGTTATGTATGGAAGCATATATGGGTAAATACATTCAAATGTATGAATCCATATATGATAATATACTGCATTTATTGGTTCATATATTCCATATATCTTCATATATGAATTCATATATTAATCCATATATGGGTAATGTTTTAGTTTTTTTTTGTCATGGGGGTAATTACGTGAGCGGATTCAAAAAATATTGAAATACAATACATTTGATAATTTCTTAAATACAATTGGCAATTTCTATAATACAATTCCCAGTTTCTGAAATACAATTGATAATTTCTGAAATGAAATTGCGAATTTCTGAAATACAATTAATAAATTTCTGAAATACAATTTTCAGTTTCTGATATACAATTGATAAATATGAAAATCTATTGATAATTTCTGAAAAGCAATTATAAAACTGGAAATAAATTGATTATTTCTGAAATACAATTGGTAAATCTGAAAAACAATTCATAACTTCTACAATACAATTGATAAATCTGAAAAACAATTGATAATTTCTGATGTTTTTTTGTCTACTACTACAATTTAATTTTATTTTCTAATCATTGAAATTTAGCTCAATTATAACTCAAATTTTATAAATATATTAAACAGTTTTATTTTTGATGTTCCTATCTTATTTATATTTAGCAAAAATACTCTGATAATTCAGCAGTTTTTCATTTTGAACTAATTTTTAGTAGCTTTAACTAAAATTTTTACACACTTTTTTCTATTAGTGTAATTTCATTAAATTTCATTTCTATTAGTGTAATCATTAAATAATCAAAAACAGTCATAAATATTTTCTAAACTTAAAGTAAAATGTTTATGTCCATTAAAAATTTCATAATTTCTCAATTTCAGTCAAATGTACAAATTCATTAGTAACGTATGAATAGAATTTTAATATTTACATTTAATTTGAATAAAAAAGCAATATTTTTATTAAAAAATAAAAAAAATTTATATGAACATTCATATATCTCCATATATGACCATATACCCTCAAATTTCGGATCCGAACCCATATATGAACCCATATATGTTGCCATATATGGCCATATATGAACATTTTCACCTGGGATAGTAAAAATATTGTTATTTGAATTTTTGACAACCGTTTAAATATGCCCCTTAAAATTCTTTTGTTACAGTATTTAACCCCCTTAAATAAGGTGACATGTATAAACTTAGCAATCCTTTGGAAAAAATACTCTTATCTAACACTTTTTCACAAGTTGTTTTGTTGGTATTTAAAAAAAGTAGGATTAAAAAATAAGAATATTGCCAAAATTGTATGTAGAAATATTACAAAAATAAATCATTTTCGCTCTGGAAGAACTCAAATACAGAACTTTAACTATTTTTTATTTTATATATTACGATATCTAATTATATATTTAAAATACTATTAATTGAAAACACACAAACACAAAATGGTTTAATTATTTTAAGATCTGTAAAAAAATATTTATAACTAAATCAAATTGTAGCTGTATTTTCGACTTAACTATATCCGTTAACTTTGAAAAAAGCACAAAGTGCATAAAAACGTTTTTTAGACGAAAACTAACATATTACTTTTCGTATGCACGTTAACTTACAACGTGGATAATTATCAACGTTGAAAACTCAACGTTTATACATTTTCACACCTAGCGTAACTTCTTCGCGTTACTACCTAAAAAGGTTTGCTGACGCACGTTCGATTATACCAAAACTATCATAAATACTCACTATTTTAAAAAATTTGATACTCCAATCAGTTTATCGTAGATTTGCTATAAATACTTAACGTTGATGGGTATGAACGAAAATACAGCTTGTGTTAAAAAAAGTAAAAAAAAAATTTTTTTTTGTGCCCGAGCTGGTATTCGATAGTGGGGTCTCTCAGGTAATATGTGACTATATATAATTATATATTAAACACATAGAAAATATTACTGACGTGGGACCATATATAATCATATCTCAAATTATATTGTTAATCTTGCACCATATATGGAATCATATGTAATTATATCTTTTAGCATTTAATATAATATAGTATAATCATATATAAAAATAACTTACATCATACAACCAACAAATTTTTATAAGAGGACATACATTATTATATCTCAAAATATATGGCTTATATGCCACCATATGTGATCATATATTATGTTATATATGATCATTTATAATTGTATATGACAACAGATCTGTCATATCTCATTATGTATAGTATATATGGATGATATTTAATCTTATAAAAGAGAATATATAAAAATATATGGTTATATAATGTACCACATAAGAAACATATAATTATATATATTAATATATATTAGACTGTCCCTTAAGATAGCGATTTGTCGATCTTCGTTCATTACACTCCCCAGTTTTATTGGAAATGGTCCCAAATGGAAGAAATCGATTTTTGTTTTGGAAAACGTTAACCCGTGCCGAAAGTTGGATGAAAATTACCCCTTTTGGAAGAAAGTATATGACTATTAAAAATTCCCAACATTCTAAATTTCGAAAAAATTAACTTTTTATTTCACTTATTCATTTAATATACCCGCCCGGTGAAAAATGTTCGTATATGTTCATATATGGTTTGCACATATATGAAGAAATTCAAAAAATGAGGTAACACCTAAGTATATGTTCATATATGGACATATATGAACAAATACATTTATTAAATATATGCGAATACATGCGAACGTTGCTGTCCTTTATTATAAGGTTGTACGATAGATATAAATTTATGTATGACATTCAAATTAGGCGCTACATATGTTCCTTTTTTTATTCATGGCATTAAATATAATTCCACATTTATCCAAATATGAGTTCCTTTTACATATATGGAAAAATGTATTCTTCGAAATATGTTCATATACAAGTCCCTTTTGCATAAATTGAATAACATATACTTTCATATTTGTCCATATATGAGTGCCATTTCCATATATGAAATAACAGATGCTTCCATATATGTCTGTATATGAAATTTTTTCCATATATGTCTGTATATGAAATTTTTTCCATATATGCAATCACATATACTTCCATATATGTTCATATAAAATCCATATATGTTCATAAAAAATCCATATTTGTTCATATGTGTCCATACATAAACCATATATGAACATGTTCATATACGCTCAAACATGTTCATATATGGTTTATGTATGGACACATATGAACAAATATGGATTTTTTATGAACATATATGGATTTTATATGAACATATATGGAAGTATATGTGATTCCATATATGGAAAAAATTTCATATACAGACATATATGGAAGCATCTGTTATTTCATATATGGAAATGGCACTCATATATGGACAAATATGAAAGTATATGTTATTCAATTTATGCAAAAGGGACTTGTATATGAACATATTTCGAAGAATACATTTTTATACCCTACACCACTATGTGATCAGGGTATTATAAGTTTGTGCTGATGTTTGTAACACCAAAAAATATTGGTCGTAGACCCACCTTATAGTATACCGATCGGTTCAGAATTTTTTTTTATTTCGATTTAACAATGTCCGTCTGTCCGTCCGTCCGTCTGTCTGTCTGACCATGCAATCTTGTGCGCACTCTACAGGTCGCAAATATTAAGATATTTTGATGAAATTTGGTACGCAGAACTATGTTGGCCCAAGGACGACCAACTTTGATTTTGGTGAACATCGGTCCATGTTTAGACCTAGTGCCCATATAAGGGTCCTACCAAAATTATACTGTTTATACGCTGCAGGTCGTAAATATTAAGATATTTTGATGAAATTTGGTACACAGACCTACATTGGCCCAATAACGCAGCCTATTGATTTTGGTGAACATCGGCCTATGTTTAAACCTAGTGCCAATATAAGGGTCCTACCAAAATTATACTGTTTATACGCTGCAGGTCGCAAATATTAAGATATTTTGATGAAATTTGGTACACAGACCTATATTGGCCCAATAACGCAGCCTATTGATTTTGGTGAACATCGGTCCATGTTTAGACCTAGTGCCCATATAAGGGTCCTACCAAAATTATACTATTTATACGCTGCAGGTCGTAAATATTAAGATATTTTGATGAAATTAGGTACACAGACCTACATTGGCCCAATAACGCAGCCTATTGATTTTGGTGAACATCGGTCCATGTTTAGACCTAGTGCCCATATAAGGGTCCCACCAAAATTATATTGTTTATACGCTGCAGGTCGCAAATATTAAGATATTTTGATGAAATTTGGTACATAGACCTATGTTGGCCCAAGGACGAAGCCTATTGATTTTGGTGAACATCGGTCCATGTTTAGAACTAGTGCCCATATAAGGGTCCCCCCAAAATTGGCTTGGTTACAAACTGCAGGTCGCAAATATTAAGATATTTTAATGAAATTTGGTGCGCTGACTCACATTATAGAAAATTTTGACACAAGCCCCATTTTAACCCATTCGAATTTCGGATCCAAACAATACACCAGACTGGTGTAGGGTATTGTATAGTCGGCATGCCCGACTTTAACCTTTTTACTCGTTCCATATATGTAAAAGGAACTCATATTTGAATAAATATGGAATTATATTTAATGCCATGAATAAAAAAAGGAACATATGTAGCGCCTAATGTGAATGTCATACATAAATTTATATCTATCGTACAACCTTATAATAAAGGACAGCAACGTTCGCATGTATTCGCATATATTTAATAAATCTATATGTTTATATATGTCCATATATGAACATATACTTAGGTGTTACCTCATTTTTCGGATCCATACATATATGGTTGAACCATAAATGTTCATATATGGACATTTTTCACCGGGTAGTCAAAATTATTCAGATATGGAATTGTGACTTCATCGGATATCATTAACCCACTTTTGCTTGGAATCAAAAATGACCCACGAATTTGATAAAAATGCAAAAAGATTTTTTTTTTAAATTAATTTTAAAGATCTTTTAAAATGCTTAATTTGGAGATGTCGATTGATATTTGTACCATGCAATAGTTGATATTAAAGAAAAAAAAATAAATTGGAAAAATGATAATTCGAGTTTGTGTTTGGAGCGACTGCTTTCCAGAACATTTTACAAAAATTGCTCATTTTATCAAAAATTTAACAAAAGTTGAATGTTTTCATAAAATTTTACACAGTTTTCGGAAAAACATCACTTAAATTTGGTTAGAGTATAATTATCTTTATATTTGTTTAAAAAATCTTTAACCCTTAGTGACCTTGGGTCAGAAAAGTCCCATGAAACTTAATATTAATAAGAACTACGAGATTGTAAAGCCATTAAATTGATAAAAAAAACAATCTCAACTGGATAAATATAATTATTTTTTATAACGTGATCCATATGGGGTTAATTTTTATACTTTTGGCCAAAAACACCCCACTAGGAAATTTACAGAATAACTGCTTTCATAATATAATCTGACAAATGTTATTCTGTAAATTTCCTAGTGGGTCTTTTTTTTGTGAAAAGTGAGAACATTAACCCTATATGGATCATGTTACTCAAAATAATAATTTTTATCAAGTGGAAAATTTTTTTTATACATTCAAAGTGATAATTTTCCGAAAGTTATGAAAGGTGTTATTTTGTAAATTTCCTAGTGGGGCGTTTGTGGCCAAAAGTATAAAAATTAACCCCAAGTGGGTAACGTTACATAAAATAATTATTTTTATCCAGTTGAGATTTTTTTAAACAATTTAATGGCTTTACAATATCGTAGTCATAATTAATATTAAGTTTCATGGGTCTTTTCTGACCCCAGGCTACTAAGGGTTAAATATTTTTTAAACAAATATAAAGATAATTATAGTCTAAAGCCTCATTCATACTGAACCCAAAACTAGAAGTTTTCGTTTCTTTTAAGTTTTAGATTTGAAATTTGTATGGGATTTGACAATCGAAAACTAAATAAATTTGAAAACTACTAGTTTTGGGTTCAGTATGAATGAGGTATAACCAAATTTAAGTGATCTTTTTCCAAAAACTGTGTAAAATTTGATGAAAACATTCAAATTTTGTTAAATTTTTGCCAAAATGAGCAATTTTTGTAAAATATCCTGGAAAGCAGTCGCTCCAAACACAAACTCGAGTTATCATTTTTCCAATTAATTTTTTTCTTCAATATCAACTATTATGTGGTACAAATAGCAATCGACATCTCCAAATTAGGCATTTTAAAAAATCTTTAAAATTAATTTTTAAAAAAACACGTTTTTGCATTTTTAACAAATTCGTGGTATTTTGGATTCCAGGGGGGTTATTATGTAGTTCGATTCGAAACGGAAATGCTTTCGAACAGAATTTTCACATTGAAAATCAAGTACCAAAACCCAGTTTTTAATGGGGGAAAACATTGAAAAAGTGTATGCTGGACAATCTCAAACCCGTTTTCAATATTTTACCCCATTAAAAACTGTTTTTTGGAACTTTATTTTCAATGTGAATATTCTGTTCGAAAGCATTTCCGTTTCTAGTCGAATTACATAATAACCCCCCAGGCTAAAGTGGGTTAATGATATCCGATGAAGTCAAAATTCCATGCCTGAATCATTTTGACTATATTAAATGAATAAATTTTTTTTCGAAATTTCGAATTTTGGGAATTTTTTTTTTTAATTTATTCACCATTTTGTAATTTGAAAGCCTAGAGGCCAATTAATAAATTACAATATTCCACTCACTTAAGATAATCTTAATTTAGAATTTATAAAACCCTGATAAGAAAATATATTTATTTGCTACTCTAAAAAATATTATAATTATTATTTTTGATATCCCAATTTAAACGAGAAAGAAATAACTATTGGCATTATGAACTATGTTGTAATAAAAATTATCAGAAAGATAAGAAAATTGTAGTTATTGAAAATTATTCAAAAGCCTCCCTTTATAAGTATGATCAGTACAATTGAAACGCCTTAAGGACGCTGGCAGTGCATTAAACAACAAGACCACACGCCTTTGAAAAGATCGACTTACCCAAGGAGTATTGAATGGTACAATTAGACGATTAGACCTAGTGGATCTGGTAAATCTAAAGAAATTAAATATAAACAACGGGCAATTTGTACTAATAACACGATAAAAATATAGCAGGAGACGTATTTTAATAAAGTCATTAAATGACGTTCCAAGAAAACGATTAACGTGTTGTGTAATATGTTCACGAATTCGCACTGAATATATATATCTTATCACTCTGTTAAAGAGCAACTGAATATCCCTAATGTTATAACCCCAAGTACCAGAAAATACCTCCACACAATAAAATTTTTAATAGTAATACAATTTTTTCCAAAATGGGCCATTTTCGTCCAACTTTCGGCACGGGTTAGTTAACGTTTTCCAAAAAGATAAATCGATTTGTTCCATTTGGGACCATTTCCAATAAAACTGGGGGTGTAATGACAAATCTATTTTTAAGGGACACTCTACTATATATACTCACATATTATAAGATAAAACAAGAAATTTTTTGATCGGGTTATTTTCCCGTAATCAGCTCATCAATAAAAAAAAAATATTACATTGTTTTCTTAGGACGGGCAACTTATCTAAAAAATAACCAGAACAAAACGTTAACAACGTATATTTTCATATAAATTTGATATTCACAACTATTGATTATTTTAATATAAGTTAGCAGGTCTTTGTGTCGCACAGAATAATATTTCCTGCCAGCTTGACCTTGATCGCTCATACTTTTTATATCAAAAAAATTGGTGAGGGCTGAAGAAGTACAATTTTTGTAGAAAAATCTTTCTGCAAGTTTGGCATTGTTGGGACAAATTTTCTATATATGAAAAATTTTGGTACCGTGAGGGTCGAAAAAATAAAATTTCTTTATGTGGTTGGTACAAAATGAAAAAACTCTTTTCCATCCCTGCTCAGTTCTCATTTCGTTGATGTAGCAGACTACATTTAATATGAGATTTTGATGCTTCAATTTGCATTGCACTAGGCCCCCACTTTCTAAAGAAAACTGATGAAGGGGACCTGGAAAATACCCGAAACGATCGTCTTTTCAATCCTGAAAGTGTAGAGGTTTTTTGAAAGCAAAAACTCTGTGAAGTATTTGTCAGGAGAGTATCCTGATGAAGAAAAATAGCAGTTTTTGAAAAAAAGGACTTATTATGTTAACTCATAATAAGGTAATTGGCCTCGAACTGAATTAATAAATTTCTAATTAAAGCGCCGTAAGTTGTTTGAGTTTCACGTGAAAAAACTGTTATTCTCCATATAAAAAAAAAATAATTTTTCACGACAATGAGTTTCACGTGAAAATTTTGTAGACTTTGTTTTCACGCAAATTCAATATACAAGACTATAATTTTTCTGGTGAAAAATTGATATTTTATGTATATTGTGATTGTGTCTTTGTTATAAAATTAAAAAATTATTAATTTTTATAATTTAAATTGCAGTATTAAGCCTTTAAAGTTCGAGTGAAATTTTTCCACGTGAAAAACAACTTACGGTGCTTAATAAATTAAAAAGGTCGAAAAAAACAATTTTTATTTTTTAAATAAAAATTAAAAACCAACATATTCATAAATATTTTTTTTTTAATTTTTTGTTATTTTTTAAATTTTACTAAAATTTAGTAGAAATTTGTAACCGATTATGGCCTATAGGCTAGGTTATTGTAATAAATAAATTAAATAATTCCAAATATATCATAGGCTAAATTTTGATCTCAAATTATCCAATTCGATCTGCCAAAATTAGCTTATCCGTTTGTATCTAATTGGATCTAAATTAATCCCATAGGATATTTTGGGATCTATCAGGATCTCAATTTTATATTATTGGCTATTATTGGATCTCCCAATTTTGAGATCTATTTGGATCTAATTTAATCCTGTAATATATTTGAGGGATCCGATTGGATGATACTGGATACCCCAATTTTGAGATAAACTTGGATAAGATTAAATGTCGATCTATATCAAATGAGATATGACTACATATGCTAGATACAATGTTTTTTTGATCGGGATGTCAATTTGTTGCAAATTTGTTAATTCGCAAAGATATTTAGTTTATGCTATTCTAAAGCTAATGACAATTTGTATTTACCTAAATTTCCTTACCCTGCTTATAAATTTTCTAAGATTCTTTATTCAAACTAAGATTTGTCATATTTTCTAAATGCATTAAATTAGAAAGGGACCTGTTGCGAGGTCCGGCCGGAATCTCGTCGGGGGCACCAATTTGTAGCGAGTTCCGGCCGGAATAGCGTGGTCCGGCCAGACTCTCGTCGGGGTCACCAATTTGTAGCGAGTTGTTTAATTTAAATTTACTTTATTAAGGCTTACAAAAACTTAAACTTTACTTAACACGAACACAAAGCGTCTTTTCGAGAACGATCTAGCACGACAATTGAAAGTGTTGCATAACGTAAAAATACTAAGTACACAAAAATGATAGTGTTGGTAAATACAAATAAAATTCAAATTAAATCGTTGCACCACAGTCCTCTATTTTAAATCATATTAAAAATGAGAACCTTCGTATCTACTTAACTAACGCTTTTAAAAAGAAAAGAAGCTTAATTTATATTTAAAGTTTTGCCACGTTTCCATTATAACAGTAGTAATTACAATCAAAAATAAAAACTTCCTTTAAAAACGTATGGTCCATTTTTATTTGGAAAAAACACATGTAGATATACTGATGATCTTAAGATACAACTTTATGGGTGAATACAAAATGTTGGAATCAAACTATAACTTAAAAAAAAATAATATATGGTAAGCCCAAAAATCATGTTTAGTAAATTAAAACAAATTCAGCAAATGGAAGAATTAGTTGTAGTTGAAGAAAATTTAAAAAAGAAAAGAAAAACTACAATTAGAAATGCACACATGAATTACAAAAAATTTTTTCTCATTCTCTTATCAACTCGCCTTAAAATTTAAATATTTAACTGGCAGTCATACGAGCCAACTCTTCACGTAACTCACTGTCATCAATGGGTCCCTTGGGAGCAACGGTTGTTGAACTTGTTGTTGCATTTGATGTCGGACGATTACAGGTTTTCTTATGCATAAACCAATGTAACCGTTGACACTCACGATCGCAGTATTGCACGGCTTTACATTTGGAGCATTTTTTATCAGGTTTTTCATTGCCACAGGAACTGCAATAGGAAATTTCATCCATAAAACTACGTTGGCCATTGATGGCTGAACGTAAAATAACCATAGCAGAGGCAGCATCTTTTGCGGCCAATTGCGATACGACTTGGCGGAAAATTGTACATTCTCTAAATGGGAATTCTCGTACACAATCACGTATTATGAATTCTACATAATCCAATTGACCCAACTTATTTTCTTTCAGTACGCGTTTAATAAACATTTCAACAAAATCATGTTTATTAGGTTCTTCCGCTGTAGCAACAGGTTTATCTTTACGTTGAGCCTTACATTGTTCTTCACAACGCATTAATTTCGAAATTATCCAACGTAGATAATGATATTTAAATGCCATAACTTCATTAACATCACCGGGTTTTTTCATTTCTTTTTCACACATCAGCTCCAATGCTTTGCCTAATCCTGGCAGATGTTTGAGCAAACCAAGATTTTGTAAATTGAGTACAATGCGAACAGGATGCAGATTGTTGTCCACTACGAATCTATGAAAAGCGTTAAGTAATGCTGGTGGAATATGTGGTTCTTTTTGAAGACCCTGTGGTTGTGTATAATATTCCAATTGTGGTTTGGAAACATAATTATTTATTGTTTCCACACAATCATGATTGCCAACAAATGCAGCCATTTGTGAAGCAGTACGATTAACACTATTTAAAGATGAGGGATTGATGCCTGCATCCAATAGTAGTGTACAAATTTCTGTGTTGCCAGATAAAGCAGCAAAATGTAAAGATGTATAATTGGCGCCATGTTGGTTAAAGTCTATATCGGCTCCCTGGAAATGTACAATTAGAATCAAATTCTCCTGCTAAACATCTACAAGCACGTGGCGGTCTTAGCCAAAACACTTTGTTCAAAAATGTTGTTATTAAGATGTCCACTACTTGTCCAATGCTACTTACCATATCCAATAGTATTTGCACTACTTCCTTACTACCCTTGCAGCAGGCATGCTGCAGTGGTGTCATGCCATTTTCATCTACAAA
The DNA here is from genome assembly GCA_949987735.1 of Leucophora obtusa. NCBI lineage: Eukaryota > Metazoa > Arthropoda > Insecta > Diptera > Anthomyiidae > Leucophora > Leucophora obtusa. The sequence goes on from OX465296.1 coordinate 180,498,119, forward strand.
ATTAACACCTCCTTTAACTTGTGCAATCAGCTGCTTAAATCCATCCTTATCATTTGCAGCTATTTTATCAAATATTTGCTTCTGTATAGAATCCAATTGTATTTTATTTTCTTCTGCCATCTTTATATTAAAATATTATCAGAAACTCCCGTTTGTCTTCTTTATGTAGTTTTCCCGTTTGTATAATTTTATTTCTTTTTCCTTTATTTCTCTGAAAAACAAATAAGTAGGGCAACCAAAAAAAAGCTCTAAAAGCAATGTTTTAAGCTCTTAAAAAAAGCTCTTCATTAAATCCACACAAAATTTAAATTTTTTATTTAATACAATGCTACATTCCTTGGAACTTCAGGAATCCGACAAAGTTGTGACATTCTTAAAGTTATTTTCATCGGGAAATACATTAATTGCATTAAAGGAATTAAATGTCGTAAAATCCCAAAACTTATTTAACAAATTGTGAAAAATAATCTGTTGAAGGCATGACCCTATCCGGATTTCATTCTTGCCTAAGGAAATCGTCATTGTCATATTTCTACTATTAGAATTGAGGTTGGAAAAGTAAAAAGTTTATTTTAACAAAAGAGATTTTTTAGTTTAAAATAAATGTTAAAGAACAAATTTTAAATAAAAAAATTTATGTCGACTTAAAATAATGTTTACAATTACTGACTTTAATCATTTTTAAAGAAAATAGCAAAAATAAGCCAATATTTACAAAATAATCAAAAACAAGCAAAATTAGATAAAATAAGCAAAAAAAAAACTCTAAAGCGGAGATTACACCAGGGAACATTCGTGAAAAAATTTCCATTTTTTGTGAATGTGTGTGTGTTGACATCGTGCAATTCGTGTTTACAAAATTTTTTGATATTTTTTGTTCCCTACTCAATGTTCCTTAATGTATGGGCAGCATAACATATATAGCTTTAAATTCTTATATTTTTTAGATAAGGGGCCAGATTCCCGCAGTCGTAAACGTTCGAAATTGTTAAAAAATCACGTTTTTAAAGTGCAAATAAAAGAACACGATTAACTATTGTTACAACTTTAGCTCATATTTGTAATAAAGGAACGAAATGCTGCACCCTCTGACTTAGTTTTAATGTATGTAATGTTTTGAGTAACAGTAATTACTATCGAATAAAACTCGATCACGACTACGGTAATTTGCTCTCAGAACTTGTATTTAATCTATATGTCTGTTCCCGTACTTTACCGAAGTTACACAAACTAGCCCAAAGGCGTTCCCGTACTCAAAATTGCGTGTAAATTGTTGTTGTTTGGGCTGTTTTGGGTTCCCGCGGGTACCCGCGGTAACGTACGGGAACGCACATTATATTAGCTGTGTTTGTGCGGTAAGCTATTAACGTTGGCTTTTGTCATTTCCATACAAATTTGACATTAGTAACGTTAAGAGTTAACACTAACGGCGGGTCTCATACTGTAGATTTAACTTTAACTTAACTAAAAACAAAATAAAATGTACACAAAACAACAACAAATATTTGGGTTGACTGTTAACCTAAGTTTAAACCTGCAGTATGAGACCCACCCTAAATGTTGGCTAATGTCATATTTGTATGGGAATGACAAAAGCCAACATTAATAGCTTGCTGCATAAACACAGCTATTGTTCTATCTTTTTTAAATAAAAAACATGCTCTGGCTTCTTTTTGGTTGGCCTACAAATTACTAACTTGACCAGTGATACAGGTGCCGCCGTTGACTTTTTTTGGGAGTCGAGCTGCCGCCGAAGTGAGCGGCAAGTTTCAGCCGCCGCTGTTCATTTTCTTCTTAGCTACCGCTGACAATTTTGCGTCGATTTATAAGCGGACCATACATTAAGGAACATTCGTGAAAAAATGGCCATTTTCTAAGTCAGTTGAACAGTATGTGGCCTGGTTTGTGTACTTGTACAAGTATATTTTTAGACTTGAGTAAACATTTTTGAGGAGTAAACATCATACATACGGATAAAAAAAATTAAAAATATGAATGAACGTAAAGTAAAAAATGTTAATAAAAATTTATAAACATCACCAACGAATTTCAGGTATTTTTGCTTAAAAAAAACACAAAAAAAACAAACAATTTTCTAGCAAAATATATGTATATTTTCGGATAATTTCCACTACACATGTATATATTTTGCAAGGATTGTATATATTTTACAAAAAAAAAATGTGCGTATTTTACTAGAGCTTTGTAAAACTAACTTGAAAATTATGTAGTAGTATAATTAACATCTTCCTTGGAATATGCACATGGATTTCTCTGAGGCACTATATGATTTACCCCTAAATTCATAAACGCTTTGTAAAATTATAGGGGGTTTATTGAACAAATTTTGTATGAAAATGACGTTTTGTAAACCCTGCTATAACTTTACAAAGCATTTATGAATTGAGGGGTTGGTTTATTTATTACAATTAAATTTGTATGTTTTATATTGTTTTCAATTCTTTTTTCACTTTTGGCATCTACTTTTCGCCATATTGTTTTATCTTCTTTATTTTTTTAAACAATTTTCAACTTTGGCGATTTTAATGCTATTTTTAGGAATTATACACATTTTACAAACATCTGGCAAAATACAAATGAATTGCAAAACTTACTAAGTTTATTTTGGGTCTCATACATAAAAAAAAATGTAGAAGAGAATTTATAATGTACCAATAAAAAAGTATATTTTTAGGTAATTAATATAAAAATTTAAGGGTTTGATTTAAACTAAGCTAATGAAAACTATTTTTTTCTGTAGGAAATCGTTTTTACCAAGCATGTTTGTATAACGCTAATTTTTTGCGTGTACGAACTTGCTTAAGACGAACACTCGGTTAAAACGAACTATTTGTGATGGTCCCAGAAACAAATTTCTATATAATTTTCCACTTTTAATGCGAACTTTGCAAAATTCGAAAATTTTTTCTATAAATTTTTTTGTTTTCTGACAAATTTTAAACCGAACACACAGACATTTTTTCTTAAATATATTACAAATAATAAGGTCGTTCACAAGGGGTGTGCTATTTGTTGTTTCGTCGTATCGTCCTAACAAAAAACAGAGTTGTTAGAATTTAAATTGAAAAAATACAACATCTCAAAATAGCACGATACAACATTTTTACGTATGTTTAGTGTCCTATGTTTGAGTGTGATAACAGATAGAAAACCCAAAAAAAATCGTTGTTAAAGCAAAATAAAAATTTTAACAACTCTGTTTTTTGTTAGGATGATACAAAGATACAACAGATAGCACACCCCTTGTGAATAACCTAAATATATTTAGGAACCCAAATGAAAAAATTGTAAAATTTTTAAAGTTGTTTCAAGGAAATTTAAATATTTTGTGGATAATTAGATCATTTTAAATAAATTTTACCCCGGTTAATACGAATCTCGCCTACAAAGAACTAATTAATCTATCCCCCGGAGTTCGTCTTAAGCGAGTTTTACTGTAGTTGTATAATTACCAGTGAAGACAAAATTGCTGTTTTTGCTTTTTATGCTTTTTATTGCTTGTTTTACTCATATTTGCTTCTTTTTGCTTTTTTTGGATTTTGGAGCTTTAAAATAGCTTTTTCTTAAGATTTTTGAGCTTTTAATTGCTTTTTTAAGACTTTTTGCCCAAAAACTTTGAATTAAAAAATAAAAAAGCTGTTGTTTTTCCAAGTTTTTTTACTTTTGCTTTTTTCTTGCTTTTTTTACAATATTTTTTTGCTTTAAACACATCGGATTTTGCTTTTTTCTGTCTTCTCTGATAATTACATAGCACTTAGATAAAATTCCCCCTGTTTTTTTCTACGTGTGGTCACTTTCAAAAAACAACATCAGTGATGCCACATATATTTTGAAGCGACGTTGCTGCCGTTGAAGTAAACGGCTTGTTAGCTTGTCGAACCATTTAATTGTGCATTTAATATTGAATTTTGAATGTTCACTAGATATCAATTTAACCCGATTCCAATTCGAAATTCATATCGTTTACATTAGAAAATTTGAGGGATAAATAGGATTTCGATCGGACAACATTATCTTTTGTAATTGTAATTTCGGAATTGTTGAACGAAATTTGAAGCTTGATGTGAAGTTTCATTAATTGAAAATGTCAAATTCATTAACAAATCCGAAAGTTGTAAGTGTAAAACTAAAAAGGCAAGGTTTTATTATTATTCGGTAAGGGTAACGGTATCGAAATATGTTTCACTAAAAGTAAAGGTAACGATATTTAAGACTGTTTCGGTAAAGGTATACCGGCAATAAAAAATAATAAATCACGTTAAAAACATAAAAAAAAATTTAGCCAATTTTTTAATTTGATACTGATTATTAGCTATAAATTCAATGCTGGTAGTTTTAATAAGTAAAATTATTATCTATAAATTTTTTGTAAAATAGATCAAGATTATAAAATAAAAAAGTTAAAAAATTTTAATTTTTTATATAAATTAATAAATACCGGTAACTACCCGTAGAAATAACGGTATCGGTAACGATAACGGTATTTGAAAAAATTTTTAGAGTTATTTGTAACGATATTCAATTTGAAACGGTATTTTAGCGATAACGGTATTATAACGATAACGGTAACCAACCTTGTAATTCTGAGATTATAACAGCGAAAATATATTCTTTTTAGCGCTATAAACGACCTAAACTCATATGAAATTAATTAATAATTTATTAAACACATCGACTTCAGCCGACTTTTAGCCGCCGCCGATAATTATTGTTTAGCCGCCGCCGCCGCCGACTATTTATTGTCGACTAGTAGCTCTAAACTTGACATCTCCACGAGTAACTTGACGTCTGCACAATTGTTCTCTCAACCGTTGTCTTCAAATGCAATAAATTATATGATATGAAATGTCAAAAGCATTTCAGTGAAACGTCAAAATGATATAGACTCTAAAGCTGCCTACACACTAGGGAACATGGTTGAGGGAACAAAAAATATCAAAAAATTTTGTAAACACGAAATGCACGCTCTCAACACGCACACACACACAAAAGCACTCACACATTCACAAAAAATGCTCTCTTTTTTTAAGTATGTTCCCTAGTGTGTAGGCAGCTTAAGTCTTATTTGTACCAATGATTGAAATAAATTAAATTAAATATCAATTGCAAAGTAGTGGAGAACACTTGACCATTTCATAGATAAGAAATATCATAAATTTTTCTTCGAAAAACACAAAATTTTATCAAACACTAATTTTTATCTACAAATGATAAAAAATTAAACACTTTCCCTTTCTTTTTTACCAAATTTTCTGTTGTTTTTTTATTACAAAGTTAAAATTAAAACGAAAAGTGACCTTTCATGGCAGGCATCATTGCAAGAGCCGCTTGCTTGTCAGCGATATCATGACGTTGCAATAAAATTGAAATTGAGTGTCTTCACTTGACATGAAATCATTTTGACAATTGCTTGCTATCATTTTATTGCATGTCACCTAGTGTCTTCAAATGCAATGAAATGTGCAAAGAAATTTGAAAATAACACACAATGCAACCACAAAATTATTTTCGTTGTTGTTGTTTTGTGTGTTATTTTGAAATTTCTTTGCACATTTCATTGCATTTGAAGACACTAGGTTAAGACACTAGGTCACGTAGTGTCTTGCATGCAATAATTTTATAGCAAGCAATTATCAAAATCATTCTATCACAAGTGAAGACAATTTCGGAGCGTGCAGTTTATAGGCATAGCTCCGATTTTTTTATTTTCTTTTTGCAATATGGTGAGGGTATTCACGATCGCGATTTCCACACGATGCAAAAAAGCTCAGACTGTCATTTGTATTTTCTCAGCCTTGAGTAGTTATGACGATGCAAACTGAGTTTTTTTGCATTGTGTGCAAAATACCATCATGAGTACCCTCAGTACTTTTTGAGCTGATTTCAAAAATATAATCTTTTTGGCGGACACCGCTTTTTTCGAGTGGGTGAGGCTTTAAAGTTGAAAATTAAAACTCAAATAAGTTCGGAAGTCCACTCAGAAAAGTGAAATTAAAAATTCTTTAATTGCTTTTGTATAAATGTCTAGAAAAATTCTCAGAATTTAGGGACTTTAACGAAGAAAACGTTCAATTTTTATTAAATTATTTAAACAAACCAATAGAACACTAAACATATTTTGAAATTTTCAAGAATTAAGAAATTTTTTAAAGAATTTTTAAGGTGCTTTCACAATGGTAGAGTGACTCTACTCTGCAGCACAGATTGAAATGTTAACTGTTCAAAATGCAGAGTAGAGTTACTTCAAAAATGTATGACACTTTTATACTTACATTATATTTTGTCGCAGGCCATGTCTCCACCGCAATTTATTTTTGTTTTTAATTTTTTTACTAGGACTTTTATGCCGTTTCTTCAAAAAATTCTATTTTATTTTCCATATTTTAAAAAAAATTGTTTTTACTTTGGTGACAATTAGAGTTGGTAAGAAATTAGAGATGTGCTTTTTTAGGTATTTTTGTCATGTTAAATAGCAGTGTTGCCATTTCAGTGCTTTTCGGGTATTTTTTGGTGCTTTTTTTTCTTCCTGTGATTCCGGTGATTTTTTACAAATACCCGTTTAAAAAAAGCGGGTATTTACGGTGCTTTTTCAGATTTTTGGCAGTGCTTTTAGTGTTTTTTTTACAGTTTATATTTTTGGTATTTGCTCTCGTTTTTTTTACATTTTTCTTGAATTTTATGTCAAAATTTAAAAAATAATACGAACTATACAAGAACTACATTTTTGCACAATATTTGTAGTACAATTTTAAATAGCAACTTCGTTACATTTAAACTTCAAAATATTGAAATATTAGTTTGGTGCTTTTTTAACCCTTTTTAGGTAATTTTCTGAACCTTTTTTACACGATTTTGCAAAGTTAAAATGTGTTTTTGAATTCTTGATTTACATTTTTCAAAAAATTAATATCGAGCTTTTTTACCCCCTTTTTGGTAAATTTTTACCCTTTTTACCCGTTTTCATAATGCTCACGGTGCTTTCCTACAAAAATGTGTTAGCAAGAAAGAGAAAAAACTAAATTTGCTACAGGTTGGAGTACTCCATCATTGTCAACGCACCTGTGATTTGAATTTTTCAAGTTTGTCTGTTTAATACAATAGACTTCCATAATCGACATAATGTTTTTTTGTAAAACAATATTTTAGATTCAGGCACATTAACCATCTAAAACTCTGAGGCAAAAAGGAATTATTTGTATTAAAAAGCTTTAAATTAATATAGAAAATCCATAAAAGGTTGTTTATTTTTTGAAATTATGCGAACAAACTTGACTGATATTTTCCGAAAATTATATACAAGTTAATATCACAGATTAATACCAGATGTGAAACTAATGACAGGTGTCAAAAAAGTATTCTCTAACCGTATGGTATTGTTTACATGGAAGTCAAGTCAAGAGGGAGATAACAATATAAAATCTCCATACATTTTGTATTGCGCATTTTTTGTATATATCTGTCTCTTTTTAGATTATTGTGCTTTATCTTTGTGTTTTTCTTAAATTTTTCCGTTTTGTTTTGCTCATTTTCTGTCGGCCATATTGCCCAAATCAGCTGATTCATATCTGGTATAATTTGTGGTTAATATAATCTTCAAAATATATGAAGGATTTTAAGTATCACCAAAATGTTTGTCCCCAAGACCAACAAAAAATCCTCAAATTTGGGGACAAAACCCGAAGTCTGGCCAGCCTGTTTGTAGCATCGTTGTATATTTTAGTGCTTATTTCATTTACTTTTTCTATTTTCTTCTCTGCTGTTCTTAGTTCAATTTTTGCAGCCGTGTTGGGAAGACGTTCGATTGTTACGGTATTTTTATAGCGGTATTTTTGTGAAAGGAAACGAACAGAGTTATAAACTGAAATAAGAGAAAAATACATAAAAGAAAAAATATAATAAACAGTGAGATTAAAAAGGTGATAAGAAATTACAATATAAAAAATCAGTGATAAAAACAACGAGGGATAGACTTACAAGTTGTTTACACTTTCTGTATGTAAATAATATTGCAAAATTCCATTATTGTGATAAAAAAACAGTCATATATTGAAATACATATTTCTAATGCCGTAATAAAGGGAAAAAATCAACCCTCTGTTTTACTTTTTATACCAACACAACTCCCCTGCTTAGAGCCTTGTTTTTTAATGTGTTTTTACCTTTTATCGTGCGATATGGAGACAGGAAAACGTGCCTTGAAATTTAACCAAAGCGACCAAAACAAATATGGGTAAAACATTCCCATATTGAAGATTACTATTGTTACATATGCAGTGTATTACTGCTAGCTATTTTTCATGGCGGATACCGATAAGAGACTTTTTGCAATTAAAATAAAACAAAAAAACTAAAGATAAGAATGATTAAATTTCAAGATAAAAAATATCATTTTTATATATAGAAAAAGTCAAATTTACAACACATGTTGTTTTTTGTTTTGTGGATTACAATGAAATTAAGTACAACGCAAATATCTGTAAACTTGAAAATTTAGAATTTCTTGTTTATAATTTTGTTTTCATTATCTTCACCAGAAAATGCTAACCCCCACCAAGTGTAGAAGAATAATACCAACACATGGAAGAATATATATTGAGAACACTTGCACACAGTGTTGCCAGGTTAATTGGGCACAGAATCGTCAAATATTTTTGAAAAAATCGTCATTGCGTTTTGAATATCGTCAAAATATTGTTAAAAATCGTCAACTTTAATAATCAAATATTTTTATTATTTTAACCCTAAAATCATAAAATACAATTTAAAAACTTTAGTTTTTTATTTGACTGGTTGAAGTTAAGATAACTTTCAATGGAAATTGATTTTGTCAATACACATCATTTCAGTAAAAAGCAATCTAGACACAATTGAAAAAAAGTGAGTATGACGAAAGCCATGCTTGCATTGCATGTCTTCTGTTAATCTTACCTAATACCAAACAGAGATTTGAAGAATTAATTCCTTAATTCAATTTTTCAATTCTGAATCAAAAATTCGATAAATTAATTCACTAAGCACCATATATTGAATGGAATTAATTCATATTTGCTTTCGTTCGATTTATTTTGTTACGAATTAATTACGAATTTGAATTTGTTGTTTGATGAACGCATTCAGTTGAATGAATTCAGTGAATTACTTAAGAAAAGGAATTCATTCAGTTCTAGAGAAAATTGAATTCGATTGGTAGTGAATTCATTCAAAAAGGAATTAATTCTTCAAAACTCTGATACCAAAGCAACGAATACAAAACGATTGGTGTAAATAAAAATTATTGCTACGACTGGTCTCAATGTTGATTGTAGAAAAATTAAGAAATTTTTTCTGTGAAATATTTTAATATATTTTTGGTATTTATTTTTTTTCACTTAAACATTAACAAAATGAGAAAATATTTACATATTTCATATTTAAATAAAAAAAATACTGCAACAGGTCAACGAATGTTGTGATTGATTTTATTTTTTTAATGCGCCATCACTTCATTTCGTTGCTTGACATGTAGTGGCATTATAAAAAATAATGCGTAAAAACCACTCATCAAAAACAATGAATGTATAAATAGCAATAGCATTAGTTATTGTTTTTAAATGAATACATGGCAAAAGCAATGAATTGTATGAATGCACAATAAAAACGAATGCACTCAAACCGTTCTCTGCACAGAAAGAATTTACAAAATTCTAATTAAATTTTTAAACACCTTTCTCATACCAAATTTGTAAATACAAAGAAAAAACTTTTTAAAAATGCGCCAACAAAGAAATTTGTAAATCCAAAAAAAATTTTCTTTTATTTTTTGTAACTTTGAATTTTTATTTTTAAACAATTTGTATATGAAAGATAACAATTTACAAACGAGTTACAAATATTTCAAACAAAAAAATTTTATGTCTGTGAAGATAAATGTAAATTTAACTAGCAAAGACACAAACCGATTTCGTTAACAGAGCTATGTTATGAGTCAACAGAGCTCTGTTATCTACTTAACAGTAACATGTTAAAATTTTTGGAATGAAGGGTTATGAATTTCAAGCATTATGGGAGATAGGGGCGTGGTCCGACTGACGGAATGAATACAATCTGTGAAGCAGGGTGTATATAACTTTCATCATTTTTTTTTTTGAAAACGCACGTAAGGAATACGTGTAAATAAAGTTTTAAATTCAGTAATTTTAGGCCAAACTGCGGGAAATGTTTGGAGCCACAACGGACAACTGGGAACAGGTTCCTCAATGGTGTATATACTGAAGGTAATACAAGTGATGTATGTTTCAGCCTTGCTATTGAAATCTTCCCCGTCAATTTAGAAAGTTCTAAAAAATGATGCTAAAATTTTCATATTCTATGTTAAATATTTGGATGAAACTGGTGGCCAGTATGGAAAATTGGACAGAGGTTCCTGGATGAAAATCATTTTACAGACTATATTATGGCTGAACTTTCCAATTCTAGTCCTGAAATTTTCCAGGCCAATTTAGAATTGGGAGCAATCTAACATTAAAATAATGTCCTTTTAAGTGAAATTTCATGGATGAACCTGGTGGTCACTATGGAAAATTGGACAGAGGTTCCTGAACGAAAACAATATCGTAGGCTATTTAAGAGGTCTAGTTTCCAGCCGATGTTTTGGAATTGTGCTGCTCAATTCAGAAACTTGTTAAAAAGGACCCTAAAATTTTTAGAACCTATGTTAAGTATTTGGATGAAACTGGTGGCCAGTATGGAAAATTGGACAGAGGTTCCTGGATGAAAATCATTTTACAGACTATATTATGGCTGAACTTTCCAATTCTAGTCCTGAAATTTTCCAGGTCAATTTAGAATTGGGAGCAATCTAACATTAAAATAATGTCCTTTTAAGTGAAATTTCATGGGTGAACCTGGTGGTCACTATGGAAAATTGGACAGAGGTTCCTGGACGAAAACAATATCGTAAGCTATTTAAGAGGTCTAGTTTCCAGCCAATGTTTTGGAATTGTGCTGCTCAATTTAGAAACTTGTTTAAAAGGACCCTAAAATTTTTAGAACCTATGTTAAGCATTTGGATGAAACTGGTAGCCAGTATGGAAAATTGGACAGAGGTTCCTGGATGAAAATCATTTTGCAGACTATATTATGGCTGAACTTTCCAATTCTAGACCTGAACTTTTCCAGGTCAATTTAAAATTGGGAGCAATCTAACATTAAAATAATGTCCTTTTAAGTGAAATTTCATGGGTGAACCTGGTGGTCACTATGGAAAATTGGACAGAGGTTCCTGGACGAAAACAATATCGTAGGCTATTTAAGAGGTCTAGTTTCCAGCCAATGTTTTGGAATTGTGCTGCTCAATTTAGAAACTTGTTTAAAAGGACCCTAAAATTTTTAGAACCTATGTTAAGTATTTGGATGAAACTGGTGGCCAGTATGGAAAATTGGACAGAGGTTCCTGGATGAAAATCATTTTACAGACTATATTATGGTTGAACTTTCCAATTCTAGTCCTGAAATTTTCCAGGTCAATTTAGAATTGGGAGCAATCTAACATTAAAATAATGTCCTTTTAAGTGAAAATTCATTGGTGAACATGGTGGTCATTATGGAAAATTGGACAGAGGTTCCTGGATGAAAATCATTTTACAGACTATATTATGGCTGAACTTTCAAATTCTAGTCCTGAAATTTTCCAGGTCAATTTAGAATTGGGAGCAATCTAACATTAAAATAATGTCCTTTTAAGTGAAATTTCATGGGTGAACATGGTGGTCACTGTGGAAAATTGGACAGAGGTTCCTGGACGAAAACAATATCGTAGGCTATTTAAGAGGTCTAGTTTCCAGCCAATGTTTTGGAATTGTGCTGCTCAATTTAGAAACTTGTTAAAAAGGACCCTAAAATTTTTAGAAACTATGTTAAGTATTTGGATGAAACTGGTGGCCAGTATGGAAAATTGGACAGAGGTTCCTGGATGAAAATCATTTTACAGACTATATTATGGCTGAACTTTCCAATTCTAGTCCTGAAATTTTCCAGGTCAATTTAGAATTGGGAGCAATCTAACATTAAAATAATGTCCTTTTAAGTGAAATTTCATGGATGAACCTGGTGGTCACTATGGAAAATTGGGCAGAGGTTCCTGGACGAAAACAATATCGTAGGCTATTTAAGAGGTCTAGTTTCCAGCCAATGTTTTGGAATTGTGCTGCTCAATTTAGAAACTTGTTAAAAAGGACCCTAAAATTTTTAGAACCTATGTTAAGTATTTGGATGAAACTGGTGGCCAGTATGGAAAATTGGACAGAGGTTCCTGGATGAAAATCATTTTGCAGACTATATTATGGCTGAACTTTCCAATTCTAGACCTGAACTTTTCCAGGTCAATTTAAAATTGGGAGCAATCTAACATTAAAATAATGTCCTTTTAAGTGAAATTTCATGGGTGAACCTGGTGGTCACTATGGAAAATTGGACAGAGGTTCCTGGACGAAAACAATATCGTAGGCTATTTAAGAGGTCTAGTTTCCAGCCAATGTTTTGGAATTGTGCTGCTCAATTTAGAAACTTGTTTAAAAGGACCCTAAAATTTTTAGAACCTATGTTAAGTATTTGGATGAAACTGGTGGCCAGTATGGAAAATTGGACAGAGGTTCCTGGATGAAAATCATTTTACAGACTATATTATGGTTGAACTTTCCAATTCTAGTCCTGAAATTTTCCAGGTCAATTTAGAATTGGGAGCAATCTAACCTTAAAATAATGTCCTTTTAAGTGAAATTTCATTGGTGAACATGGTGGTCACTATGAAAAATCGGACAGAGGTTCCTAGACGAAAATTGTGTCATAGCTAGCATAAAGGATATATACTCCGGTCGTGGTGGTAAAATCTTCATGGTCAACTTAGAAATGCATCAATTTACAACTTTAAAAAGTTTAAATTTATGTTAAGCAATATAATTAAAATGGCCATCCAAAATTGTTAACTGAGCTATGTTAAGCATTTAACAGCGCAATATAAATAAAAATAATGCCAACCAATACTGTTAACTCAGTTATGCTAAGTAGTGGGAAATATCTGAAGCTACATCGGGCAACTGGAAACAGGTTCCTCAATGATGTATATACTGATGGTAATATAAGTGATGTACGTTCCAGCCTTGCTATTGAAATCTTCCCCGTCAATTTAGAAAGTTCTAAAAAATTACGCTAAAATTTTCATATTCTATGTTAAATATTTGGATGAAACTGGTGGCCAGTATGGAAAATTGGACAGAGGTTCCTGGATGAAAATCATTTTACAGACTATATTATGGCTAAATTTTCCAATTCTAGTCCTGAAATTTTCCAGGTCAATTTAGAATTGGGAGCAATCTAACATTAAAATAATGTCCTTTTAAGTGAAAATTCATTGGTGAACATGGTGGTCATTATGGAAAATTGGACAGAGGTTCCTGGATGAAAATCATTTTACAGACTATATTATGGCTGAACTTTCAAATTCTAGTCCCGAAATTTTCCAGGTCAATTTAGAATTGGGAGCAATCTAACATTAAAATAATGTCCTTTTAAGTGAAATTTCATTGGTGAACATGGTGGTCATTATGGAAAATTGGACAGAGGTTCCTGGATGAAAATCATTTTACAGACTATATTATGGCTGAACTTTCAAATTCTAGTCCTGAAATTTTCCAGGTCAATTTAGAATTGGGAGCAATCTAACATTAAAATAATGTCCTTTTAAGTGAAAATTCATTGGTGAACATGGGGGTCACTATGGAAAATTGGACAGAGGTTCCTGGACGAAAATCATTTTACAGACTATATTATGGCTGAACTTTCCAATTCTAGTCCCGAAATTTTCCAGGTCAATTTAGAATTGGGAGCAATCTAACATTAAAATAATGTCCTTTTAAATGAAATTTCATTGGTGAACATGGTGGTCACTATGGTAAATTGGACAGAGGTTCCTGGACGAAAATCATTTTACAGACTATATTATGACTAAACTTTCCAATTCTAGTCCTGAAATTTTCCAGGTCAATTTAGAATTGGGAGCAATCTAGCATTAAAATAATGTCCTTTTAGGTGAAAATTCATTGGTGAACATGGTGGTCATTATGGAAAATTGGACAGAGGTTCCTAGACGAAAATTGTGTCATAGCTAGCATAAAGGATATATACTCCGGTCGTGGTGGTAAAATCTTCATGGTCAACTTGGAAATGCATCAATTTACAACTTTAAAAAGTTTAAATTTATGTTAAGCAATATAATTAAAATGGCCATCCAAAACTGTTAACTGAGCTATGTTAAGCATTTAACAGCGCAATATAAATAAAAATAATGCCAACCAATACTGTTAACTCAATTATGCTAAGTAGTGGGAAATATCTGAAGCTACATCGGGCAACTGGAAACAGGTTCCTCAATGATGTATATACTGATGGTAATATAAGTGATGTACGTTCCAGCCTTGCTATTGAAATCTTCCCCGTCAATTTAGAAAGTTCTAAAAAATTACGCTAAAATTTTCATATTCTATGTTAAATATTTGGATGAAACTGGTGGCCAGTATGGAAAATTGGAGAGAGGTTCCTGGATGAAAATCATTTTACAGACTATATAATGGCTGAACTTTCAAATTCTAGTCCCGAAATTTTCCAGGTCAATTTAGAATTGGGAGCAATCTAACATTAGAATAATGTCCTTTTAAGTGAAAATTCATTGGTGAACATGGGGGTCACTATGGAAAATTGGACAGAGGTTCCTGGATGAAAATCATTTTACAGACTATATTATGGCTGAATTTTCCAATTCTAGTCCTGAAATTTTCCAGGTCAATTTAGAATTGGGAGCAATCTAACATTAAAATAATGTCCTTTTAAGTGAAAATTCATTGGTGAACATGGTGGTCATTATGGAAAATTGGACAGAGGTTCCTGGATGAAAATCATTTTACAGACTATATTATGGCTGAACTTTCAAATTCTAGTCCCGAAATTTTCCAGGTCAATTTAGAATTGGAAGCAATCTAACACTAAAATAATGTCCTTTTAAGTGAAAATTCATTGGTGAACATGGGGGTCACTATGGAAAATTGGACAGAGGTTCCTGGATGAAAATCATGTCATAGATAATCAAAAATGTACATTTTCCAGCCATTGTGGTATAATATTTCTGGTCAATTTAGAAATATTATTAATTTAACTGTAAACACATTATGTTAAGTTATAGAAATTAACATGTGGCCAACCAATGTTAACAAAGCTGTTTAACAGAGCAGTCATGAGAATAACATCATAGTATTGGCGCGCAAAAATATATTTTTGGCGGCAAGTACTCAGCGTTGTAATTTCAATATAGAGGTGCCCACCAGAAAATAACAAATTTCATAGAAAAAAATACACATTTCAACATCAATATTGCAGTTCCAAATTAGTAAATTAGTAATATTTTTGTATTTTAAATTAATATACATATGTATTTTGCTATAATGACACAGATATTACCTTCAAAATGCCTCTCTAAATTATATGACAAATACTATTTAAACTACTGTTAAATAAATCTCAATTATATACAAATCTACTTTTAATTTTCAATTTCCCAGTTTAGAAAAACATTACTAGATATTTGGTTATGTAACTGCTTAACTGGTATTGGTAACTAGTTAATTTTCTTATTACATTTCTTATTACTTTTCTATGGGGATGTCGCGAAAAATAATGAGTTATGCTTACACACCAGCATACGAAAAATCAAAAATATGTCGTTACTTATATATTTACCAGTATTGACAAAAATAATATACACCATTTTCATTTTATTTCAGAAGTTATCAATTATTTTTCAGATTTATCAGTTGTATTTCAGAAATAATTAATTTTCAGTTTTATCAATTGCATTTCAGAAGTTATTATTAGAAATTATCAATTGTATTTCAGAAACCGTCAATTGTATTTCAGAAATTATCAATTGTATTTCAGAAATTATCAAATGTGTTTCAGAAATTATTCTTTATTAACTAGGAAATACATTTGATAATTTCTGAGATACCATTAATAGTTTCTGAAATACAATTAACAGTTTCTGAAATATAAATAATATTTGCCGAAATACAATTAACAATTTCTAAAATACTTTTGATAATTTCTGAAATACAATTGAAATCTTCTGAAATTTAGTGAAAATGGTGTAGATATTCAAAAAATAGATTTTCAAAAAATTTGTTTTATCAAAGAGTATACATAATAAAGAGATTGGGGGACTCTCTATCACTGGGAAAGCATTTGTTCTATTATGTGCCTTGGAACAGGAACATACTCAAACCAATATCACCCAGCAAACATGGCAATACGAAGAAGGTTCTCCGAACATATCACCAGGAAGAAAACATTTATTGCCGGTAATATCAATTTCGTATTCTGGAAGTTTCCTCCGTCGGAAACAACTGTTACACTAAAACAATACTTCCAGGCAATAACTCATATGGAAGATAAAACGGATATCGCTAAATAAACTCCCGGTACAATAAAAAAACGATTTAGTTTTTTAATTATTAAATTTAAGCCTGAAAAACAATATCTGCATACATAATCTTTTGACCAACTTATAAATTATCTTGATTTCATCTTAGCCGATTTTTCCCGCGCAATTAATCTTAACTTTTCACGAGTTTATTTCCTATTTTTTCACATTGATAAAAGATTTCAAACAAATTTGCTTTATATTCCAAATGATACAAAGGTGATATTGCCGCAATATTGTCATAAAAAGTTATGACAAAAGATAAAATTTTTGAATTATTTTTTTCCAAATAACGTCGAATTATCTTCCAAGTGATAAAAGGAAGACAATTTCAAAGTAAATACTACTTGATTTTTTTCATTCAAATGACAAATAGAAGATATCGCTTTAATATCTTCTTGGAAGGTATCTTTTAAATGTTTGCAGGGTCATTATGTGCGCTCTTTGTATGACTCAAAACATCGATTGTAACCAGGGATGGAAAATAATAATTTAGTTATAAAAATCAAGAATGGAACTATACTATGGAATTATACTATTCCAACAGTATTATAGCCCTAGATTATGAATTTTAAAAAACCATACGTAAAAAATTGCAAAACAATATCGGAATGCGAAAAAAGGATTTGGGGTTCAAAAAATTAATTAAAAGATTTACATTCTGCAAACGATGCCAAAATTTTATTTTTTTGCAACTAACCACCAAACTTTGTTTTATGAAATGGGCATTACACTCCGTAGATTATAAATTTAAAAACCGCACTTAAAAAATTGCAAAATAATAGAGGAACGCGAAAAGAGACTTTGTGGTAGAAAAAAATAAATAATAAAACTAAATCAGCGATTAACAATCTGCAAATGAATACAATGACGCAAAAATTTTCCTTTTTGCAAATATTTTTTTCGCGATTTTTTTTTTTTTTTTGCAAACTAAGCACCAAACTTTTGTGTATAAATTTGTTACTATAGACCCTAGATTATAATTTTAAAAAAACCACACTTACAAAAATTACAAAATAATCGCGTAAAGCGAAAAAAGGCTTTATGGTTCAAAAAATTAATTAAAAAACTTAATCAGCGATTTACATTCTGCAAACAAATATATTGATGAAAAAATTTTTCCTTTTTGCAAATTTTATTTTTCGCGATTTTTTTTTGCAACTAGCCACCAAACTTTGTTGTATAAAATGTGTATTATAGTCCCTAGATTATAAATTAAAAAGAAACGTACTTAAAAAATTGCAAAATAAAAGCGGAACGCGAAGAAAGACTTTGTGGTACAAAAAATTAATTAGGAAACGTAATCAGCGATTTAGATTCTGCAAACAAATATATTGATGCAAAAATTTTCTTTTTTGCCAATTTTATATTTCGCGGGTTTTTTTGCAACTAGCCACCAAACTTTATTGTATGAAATGTGTATTATAGCCCCTAGATTATAAATTTAAAAAAACGCACATAAAGAATTGCAAACTAATAGCGGAATTTGAAAAAAGACTTTATGGTACAAAAATTTAATCCCTAGGTTATATATTTAAAAACAAACCGCACTTAAAAAGTTGCAAAATAACGGCCGAATTCGAAAAAGGCTTTATGGTACAGAAAATGAATTAAAAGAGGTAATCAGCGATCGACATTCTGCAAATGAATATATTGTTGCAAAACTTTCGCTTTTTGCAAATGTTTTTTTTTCGCAATTTGTGCTAATATTTGCTAATATCTAAATATTTAATTTTAATTTTTTTTAACGAGCCAAAGAGGAAGCTATTTTTTAGTTACTTACATTTTTAAATATGTAAGAGCGATCTAACATTTTTTTTGTATAAGAGCCCGATTAAGTGAGCCTTTTACATCCCTGATTAACCAGTCGGAGTTCGTTCCTGTTCCAAGCCGCATAATATTTTTTCAAATAAAAAATATTGAGAGAGTTGCAAGGCCATTGGTTTTATACCAAAAAATATTTCTTTGTTATAGAATTTTGTTTTAATTAAGTATGCTCGTGACGGGATAGCTCTACCATCTCAGCTATCTAGACATGTTATATTTGATATATAAAAAAATAATTGACATGCTGCACACAACTATGCTTATGCGACAAACTAACAAAAATCGAAAATATTTACTATATCCTTACCAGTGTTAAAAAAATATTCTGCCTAAATATAGATTTTCCAAAAAATTTAAAGAAAAATCTAGAAAATTATATTTGAAATAATGATAGAGATAAGTCATTATTGGTAACGCATTATTTTTTATTTTGAAATAATGGAAAAAAATAACTAGTTGTTACCCAGTGTAGAAATGGTAATGACATCCCGAGTAAAAAAGTTTTGATATAACCATATATTATTTTATG
This sequence comes from Leucophora obtusa, assembly GCA_949987735.1. NCBI lineage: Eukaryota > Metazoa > Arthropoda > Insecta > Diptera > Anthomyiidae > Leucophora > Leucophora obtusa. Next base: position 180,517,000 of record OX465296.1, read on the forward strand.
TAATTGCATATAGTAACTTATAGTTACATATGGCCACATATGCTTTTAAATTCAAGAAGATATACTTTTATATAGTCATATGTTAGATATTTTTTCCTCAAAGGTTTTAATATGGAGACATATGTGATTTTATATTATTACATACAGGCCTACATATAATTGCATGTGCTATATATAAGTACATAAAGTAACATATTGCAGATATAATTACATATACGTTTATATATAATTTAATATGACACTATACATAATAATATAAAACTATATGTGGAGCCATATAAGAAATATTTCATAATTTGTGTTAGATATGATTATATATATTTTAGATATGATTATAACTTAATATGGTTCCATACCCTATTAAAAAAAATTAATATGGAGCTTTATATGGTAATATATAACATAATGTGATCCATATACCATTTCATCCGAAAAATGGCCCGATATAATTATGTCAGTTGGTTATCACATTTTATCTAATTGTATCAGTTTAGATCTTAACTGATTAGATTATATATTAAGCAGATTAAATTTTATCTGATTTTTGACCTGATACAATTTTATGGGTTTATGTCGCATGGTATTAGTTTAGATCCAAATAGATACATTACTATACAAACTTATATAGTTATATCTGAATTTTGACCTGATGCAATTATATCTGCTTTAAAACTTTGATACAATTATATAAGGCAAATGTCGGATACAAATATATTTTATTTATATAAAATTGTACCAACTACGATCCAAACAGATACCATTAGATATAAACCGGTAAAATTGTATCAGGTCAAAAATTGGATATAATTTCATCTGAATAATGTATAATTTCATTAGTTGAGATCTAAACTAATACAATTATATAAAAACTGATAAACATCTGATACAATTACATCGGGCCATTTTTCGGATGAAAGAGTATATTTATGCAGATATAACTTCATCGCATTTTATACGACTATATGTAACTGTTTTTACTCGGGTATCTACAATATTTCATAGTTTCTTTAATATATAACAATACAACGTTCTTTATAAAATCATCTATAATTATATATTGTCCCACATAAGCAATTATTTCAAAGTGATTTTGTATAAAAATATATAAGGTCCATATAAAACCGTATTATATTATATGTGGTTCTATGTTAATGATTTTGAACTATTTTTAGATTTAGTAATTACTAGGGATTGACGCGTTACTAGAAATGTTCGTGAGTCACGTTATTCACACATGATCGTGAGTAATAATTACTATACTCAAGTGCGTGAGTCTGAGAATATATAATTCCTACTTGATTCGTGCGTGAGCGTGAATAAGAATATATAACCCGTGCATGAGTCGTGTGTGAGTTTATTTTTTGCATCATATATTTTTAGTAATTTTTACTATTTTGTAATATTTTACTATTTTTTTTTTTACTATTTTTCTTATATCTTGGTTGTATAACAAAATCCTATTAACTTTAAAATCTCAGTCTTGTTAACTTTATTTTAAAATTACTAAAAATAAATTTTGTTCATGTTTAATGCACTGTCATTGTAAATCTGGATAAAAGTAATGGAAGATTTATCGAAATTATAGGATCTCCAGCAGACCTTTGGGTTAATCATTATATTTGTAAATTACACATGCAATTACACAATTACATGTAATTGTAATTGAAAAAAATTCAATTACAATTACATATTATTTGTAATTGTAATTCAAAAAAAAACAATTACAAGTAATTTGTAATTGAAAATTTTCAATTATACATTATATATAATTGTAATTGAAAAAATGTCAATTACAATTACATTTTTTCGGAAAAGAAATAATGACAAAAAGCTCAAAAATTTTAACAAAAAACACTTTAATTCTAAACGTAATTGAAATTTGTAATTGAAATCACCTTCAATTACAATTACTTGTAATTGAAAATTTTCAATTACAGTTACATGAAATGTAATTGAGTTTTTTTTAATTTCAATTACATTTATTTGCAATTGTAATTAAATCCCCTAGGTCTGATCTCCAGATATTGCATATCTTTTTTATTTAAAAAAATAATTTTTGTATATTGTTAGATGTGGTCATATATAATATGATCTAAAGTATAAGGTCAATTTTTAGATATAATTGTATCAAACTATGTCCACTTTTATAACATTTTATATAATTTTATACAAAAAGATATAATTTGATGTAATTGGATGAGGACAAAATTCGGATACAATTGTATCGAATTGCATAAAATTGTATCAAATTGTACCAAATTGTATACAATTGTACACAATTCGATACAATAAGATACAATAAGATGTTCTCATTTTTCGGATATAATTATATCTAATTACATAAAAGATTATATATAATTAAATATAACTTCATATGGCTACATATCATTTTTTTTACATGGGATATCATTATTTTTTGGACTACCAGTAATGACACCCACTTACCTTCTGCATTATTTTAAAACATATAATAATGAGTTACTGATAATGACTTATTTTTATCATTATTTCAAATAGAAAATAATTTGCTAGATTTGTTTGAAAATTTTCTGAAATCTATTTTTAGACTCAATATTTTTTAATCACTGGTAAGGATATATGTAACCACATATTTTTTGATTTTTTGTATGTTGGCGAGTAAGCTTACTTGTGTGCAGCAGGTCAATTGTGTTTTTATCTATTAAATATTACATGTCGATTTGTAGACCCAAGTTCGATTGCCGCACCACGAAATTTTATTTAAAAAAATACAATAAAAAATATTTTTTTTTTATATAATTAATTTTTTTGAAAATCTATTTTTAGACTCATTATTTTTGTCAGTACTGGTAAGCACACAGGTAGCGTTATATTTTTTGATTTTTCGTATGCTGGTGTGTAACCATAACTCATTATTTTTCGCGACATCGCCATATAAAGGTAATAAGAAATGTAATAACAAAAGTAACTAGTTACCATTACAAAGTATGTACTTACATAACCACATATGTGGTAATGATTTTCTACACTGGGTATTTTCGTCAAAAATATATGGGCAACAAAAACAAATTTTCGTTACTTTGCTTTCGTTTACACCATTTTCGTATTACATAAACAGGGGCTTACATAGAAAAAAGATTCAAAGTAATTTGAAGAAAGCATCTGATGCATTATTTCAAAAATAAATAAAATTTAAAAATACAACTGAAATAAAGCAATAGCAATTTAAATTTAAATGATATTGTTTGAAGTAAAAAAAAAGTCGAAATACTTATGTATATTAATTTAAAATACGAAAATATTACTAATTTACTAATTTGGAACTGCAATATTGATGTTGAAATGTATATTTTTGTATGAAATTTGTTCTTTTCTAGTGGGCACCCCTATATTGAAATTACAACGCTGAGTACTTGCCGCCAATAAATATATTTTTGCGCGCCAATACTATGATGTTATTCTCATTACTGCTCTGTTAAACAGCTTTGTTAACATTGGTTGGCCACATGTTAAATTATATAACTTAACATAATGCGTTTAAAGTTAAATCAGGGGGTTTCCATCAGCTGCTTTTAAAAATGGTTTATGAGCCAAAAAATTTCACGCAAGAAAGAGAGGAACAACAGAAGGAATATGAAGAAAATTAAAAGCGAATGAGATAAAATGAAGTAATTCGGGAAAACAAAAAAAAAACAATAAAATCGTTTTTACAACAAAAAAAAAAAACAAAAGTTAAAAGCAAAAAATTTATTTAAATTAATTAATTATTATTTATTTCCTTATTAAAGTTGTTTTTGTTACCGTTTTATTCAGTAATCGTAAAATATTAATTTTTTCACTTTTCTTTTTCTCATTCTTCACTGAAATTAACAGACCCGAGCATCCATACAAATAATTGTGCACGAGTTAACATAATTTCTTGGGAAGAAAACTCTTTCCTTTAAATCATCTTAGGTTAAATTAATAATATTTCCAAATTGACCAATTCTCCACTGTAACTACCATCCGAAAATGTTACCTAATTAGTTGTCACTTGTAAGAATTTTCATAATAAAATTTTTCAATTTCAACATCAAATTGTTGGAATTTCTAAAATGACCAGGAGACTGGAAATAGCATCTTTGGAAAGTATATACCCTAAAGCACCAATGATCAAACTTTCTTCCAGGAGCCTTTTTCCAAACTTTAGTTGTGACCACATTAGTTTTTACTTAAAAATTCTGTATGAATTTTCATAATAAAATTGTAAAATTTAAACATTAAATTGCTCCAATTTTTAACACGACCAGAAGAATGGAAATGGCATCTTTGGAACATACATACGATATTGTAAAAAGGATAAATATTTCATCCCAGAACTTTTTCCATGCCTTTGTTTTTGTCATTAAAAATGTCTTCATGGATTTTTCTTATTTAATTTTAAAATGTATTATATGTGACTTGGAAAATGCAGTTTTTACTTTTATCATGACATTATTGTCAATAAACAATTTTGCATATATTTTTTAATGCAATTTTTACTATTTTAGTGGGCAACCCTATATTGAAATTACAACACTTGATACCTGCCGCCAATAAATTTCTGATTAAAAAAATATACTACACTGTTAACCAGCTTTGTTAACATTGGTTGGCCACCTGTTAATTTCTATAACTTAACATAATGTGTTTAAAGTTAAATTAATAATATTTCTAAATTGACCAGAAATATTATACCACAATGGCTGGAAAATGTACATTTTTGATTATATATGACATGATTTTCGTCCAGGAACCTCTGTCCAATTTTCCATACTGGCCACCAGTTTCATCCAAATACTTAACATAGGTTCTAAAAATTTTAGGGTCCTTTTTCACAAGTTTCTAAATTGAGCAGCACAATTCCAAAACATTGGCTAGAAACTAGACCTCTTAAATAGCCTACGATATTGTTTTCGTCCAGGAACCTCTGTCCAATTTTCCATAGTGACCACCATGTTCACCCATGAAATTTCACTTAAAAGGACATTATTTTAATGTTAGATTGCTCCCAATTCTAAATTGACCTGGAAAATTTCAGGACTAGAATTTGAAAGTTCAGCCATAATATAGTCTGTAAAATGATTTTCATCCAGGAACCTCTGTCCAATTTTCCATAATGACCACCATGTTCACCAATGAAATTTCACTTAAAAGGACATTATTTTAATGTTAGATTGCTCCCAATTCTAAATTGACCTGGAAAATTTCGGGACTAGAATTTGAAAGTTCAGCCATAATATAGTCTGTAAAATGATTTTCATCCAGGAACCTCTGTCCAATTTTCCATAATGACCACCATGTTCACCAATGAATTTTCACTTAAAAGGACATTATTTTAATGTTAGATTGCTCCCAATTCTAAATTGACCTGGAAAATTTCAAGACTAGAATTGGAAAATTCAGCCATAATATAGTCTGTAAAATGATTTTCATCCAGGAACCTCTGTCCAGTTTTCCATACTGGCCACCAGTTTCATCCAAATATTTAACATAGAATATGAAAATTTTAGCGTAATTTTTTAGAACTTTCTAAATTGACGGGGAAGATTTCAATAGCAAGGCTGGAACGTACATCACTTATATTACCATCAGTATATACATCATTGAGGAACCTGTTTCCAGTTGCCCGATGTAGCTTCAGATATTTCCCACTACTTAGCATAACTGAGTTAACAGTATTGGTTGGCATTATTTTTATTTATATTGCGCTGTTAAATGCTTAACATAGCTCAGTTAACAGTTTTGGATGGCCATTTTAATTATATTGCTTAACATAAATTTAAACTTTTTAAAGTTGTAAATTGATGCATTTCCAAGTTGACCATGAAGATTTTACCACCACGACCGGAGTATATATCCTTTATGCTAGCTATGACACAATTTTCGTCTAGGAACCTCTGTCCAATTTTCCATAATGACCACCATGTTCACCAATGTAATTTCACATAAAAGGACATTATTTTAATGTTAGATTGCTCGCAATTCTAAATTGACCTGGAAAATTTTAGGACTAGAATTGGAAAGTTCAGCCATAATATAGTCTGTAAAATGATTTTCGTCCAGGAACCTCTGTCCAATTTTCCATAATGACCACCATGTTCACCAATGAATTTTCACTTAAAAGGACATTATTTTAATGTTAGATTGCTCCCAATTCTAAATTGACCTGGAAAATTTCAGGACTAGAATTTGAAAGTTCAGCCATAATATAGTCTGTAAAATGATTTTCATCCAGGAACCTCTGTCCAATTTTCCATAGTGACCCCCATGTTCACCAATGAATTTTCACTTAAAAGGACATTATTTTAATGTTAGATTGCTCCCAATTCTAAATTGACCTGGAAAATTTCAGGACTAGAATTTGAAAGTTCAGCCATAATATAGTCTGTAAAATGATTTTCATCCAGGAACCTCTGTCCAATTTTCCATAGTGACCCCCATGTTCACCAATGAATTTTCACTTAAAAGGACATTATTTTAATGTTAGATTGCTCCCAATTCTAAATTGACCTAGAAAATTTCGGGACTAGAATTTGAAAGTTCAGCCATAATATAGTCTGTAAAATGATTTTCATCCAGGAACCTCTGTCCAGTTTTCCATACTGGCCCCCAGTTTCATCCAAATATTTAACATAGAATATGAAAATTTTAGCGTAATTTTTTAGAACTTTCTAAATTGACGGGGAAGATTTCAATAGCAAGGCTGGAACGTACATCACTTATATTACCATCAGTATATACATCATTGAGGAACCTGTTTCCAGTTGCCCGATGTAGCTTCAGATATTTCCCACTACTTAGCATAACTGAGTTAACAGTATTGGTTGGCATTATTTTTATTTATATTGCGCTGTTAAATGCTTAACATAGCTCAGTTAACAGTTTTGGATGGCCATTTTAATTATATTGCTTAACATAAATTTAAACTTTTTAAAGTTGTAAATTGATGCATTTCCAAGTTGACCATGAAGATTTTACCACCACGACCGGAGTATATATCCTTTATGCTAGCTATGACACAATTTTCGTCTAGGAACCTCTGTCCAATTTTCCATAATGACCACCATGTTCACCAATGTAATTTCACATAAAAGGACATTATTTTAATGTTAGATTGCTCCCAATTCTAAATTGACCTGGAAAATTTTAGGACTAGAATTGGAAAGTTCAGCCATAATATAGTCTGTAAAATGATTTTCGTCCAGGAACCTCTGTCCAATTTTCCATAATGACCACCATGTTCACCAATGAATTTTCACTTAAAAGGACATTATTTTAATGTTAGATTGCTCCCAATTCTAAATTGACCTGGAAAATTTCAGGACTAGAATTTGAAAGTTCAGCCATAATATAGTCTGTAAAATGATTTTCATCCAGGAACCTCTGTCCAATTTTCCATAGTGACCCCCATGTTCACCAATGAATTTTCACTTAAAAGGACATTATTTTAATGTTAGATTGCTCCCAATTCTAAATTGACCTAGAAAATTTCGGGACTAGAATTTGAAAGTTCAGCCATAATATAGTCTGTAAAATGATTTTCATCCAGGAACCTCTGTCCAATTTTCCATACTGGCCACCAGTTTCATCCAAATATTTAACATAGAATATGAAAATTTTAGCGTAATTTTTGAGAACTTTCTAAATTGACGGGGAAGATTTCAATAGCAAGGCTGGAACGTACATCACTTATATTACCATCAGTATATACATCATTGAGGAACCTGTTTCCAGTTGCCCGATGTAGCTTCAGATATTTCCCACTACTTAGCATAACTGAGTTAACAGTATTGGTTGGCATTATTTTTATTTATATTGCGCTGTTAAATCCTTAACATAGCTCAGTTAACAGTTTTGGTTGACCATTTTAATTATATTCCTTAACATAAGTTTAAACTTTTTAAAGGTGTAAATTGATGCATTTCCAAGTTGACCATGAAGATTTTACCACCACGACCGGAGTATATATCCTTTATGCTAGCTATGACACAATTTTCGTCTAGGAACCTCTGTCCGATTTTCCATAGTGACCACCATGTTCACACATGAAATTTCACTTAAAAGGACATTATTTTAATGTTAGATTGCTCCCAATTCTAAATTGACCTGGAAAATTTCAGGACTAGAATTGGAAAGTTCAGCCATTATATAGTCTGTAAAGTGATTTTCACCCAGGAACCTCTGTCCAATTTTCCATACTGGCCACCAGTTTCATCCAAATACTTAACATAGGTTCCAAAAATTTTAGGGTCCTTTTTAACAAGTTTCTAAATTGAGCAGCACAATTCCATAACATTGGCTGGAAACTAGACCTCTTAAATAGCCTACGATATTGTTTTCGTCCAGGAACCTCTGTCCAATTTTCCATAGTGACCCCCATGTTCACCAATGAATTTTCACTTAAAAGGACATTATTTTAATGTTAGATTGCTCCCAATTCTAAATTGACCTGGAAAATTTCGGGACTAGAATTTGAAAGTTCAGCCATAATATAGTCTGTAAAATGATTTTCGTCCAGGAACCTCTGTCCAATTTTCCATACTGGCCACCAGTTTCATCCAAATATTTAACATAGAATATGAAAATTTTAGCGTAATTTTTTAGAACTTTCTAAATTGACGGGGAAGATTTCAATAGCAAGGCTGGAACGTACATCACTTATATTACCATCAGTATATACATCATTGAGGAACCTGTTTCCAGTTGCCCGATGTAGCTTCAGATATTTCCCACTACTTAGCATAACTGAGTTAACAGTATTGGTTGGCATTATTTTTATTTATATTGCGCTGTTAAATGCTTAACATAGCTCAGTTAACAGTTTTGGATGGCCATTTTAATTATATTGCTTAACATAAATTTAAACTTTTTAAAGTTGTAAATTGATGCATTTCCAAGTTGACCATGAAGATTTTACCACCACGATCGGAGTATATATCCTTTATGCTAGCTATGACACAATTTTCGTCTAGGAACCTCTGTCCAATTTTCCATAATGACCACCATGTTCACCAATGTAATTTCACATAAAAGGACATTATTTTAATGTTAGATTGCTCTCAATTCTAAATTGACCTGGAAAATTTTAGGACTAGAATTGGAAAGTTCAGCCATAATATAGTCTGTAAAATGATTTTCGTCCAGGAACCTCTGTCCAATTTTCCATAGTGACCCCCATGTTCACCAACGAATTTTCACTTAAAAGGACATTATTTTAATGCTAGATTGCTCCCAATTCTAAATTGACCTGGAAAATTTCAGGACTAGAATTTGAAAGTTCAGCCATAATATAGTCTGTAAAATGATTTTCATCCAGGAACCTCTCTCCAATTTTCCATAATGACCACCATGTTCACCAATGAAATTTCACTTAAAAGGACATTATTTTAATGTTAGATTGCTCCCAATTCTAAATTGACCTGGAAAATTTCAGGACTAGAATTGGAAAATTCAGCCATAATATAGTCTGTAAAATGATTTTCATCCAGGAACCTCTGTCCAATTTTCCATAATGACCACCATGTTCACCAATGAATTTTCACTTAAAAGGACATTATTTTAATGTTAGATTGCTCCCAATTCTAAATTGACCTGGAAAATTTCAGGACTAGAATTGGAAAATTCAGCCATAATATAGTCTGTAAAATGATTTTCATCCAGGAACCTCTGTCCAATTTTCCATAGTGACCCCCATGTTCACCAATGAATTTTCACTTAAAAGGACATTATTTTAATGTTAGATTGCTCCCAATTCTAAATTGACCTGGAAAATTTCGGGACTAGAATTTGAAAGTTCAGCCATTATATAGTCTGTAAAATGATTTTCATCCAGGAACCTCTCTCCAATTTTCCATACTGGCCACCAGTTTCATCCAAATATTTAACATAGAATATGAAAATTTTAGCGTAATTTTTTAGAACTTTCTAAATTGACGGGGAAGATTTCAATAGCAAGGCTGGAACGTACATCACTTATATTACCATCAGTATATACATCATTGAGGAACCTGTTTCCAGTTGCCCGATGTAGCTTCAGATATTTCCCACTACTTAGCATAACTGAGTTAACAGTATTGGTTGGCATTATTTTTATTTATATTGCGCTGTTAAATGCTTAACATAGCTCAGTTAACAGTTTTGGATGGCCATTTTAATTATATTGCTTAACATAAATTTAAACTTTTTAAAGTTGTAAATTGATGCATTTCTAAGTTGACGATGAAGATTTTACCACCACGACCGGAGTATATATCCTTTATGCTAGCTATGACACAATTTTCGTCTAGGAACCTCTTTCCGATTTTTCATAGTGACCACCATGTTCACCAATGAAATTTCACTTAAAAGGACATTATTTTAAGGTTAGATTGCTCCCAATTCTAAATTGACCTGGAAAATTTCAGGACTAGAATTGGAAAGTTCAGCCATAATATAGTCTGTAAAATGATTTTCATCCAGGAACCTCTGTCCAATTTTCCATACTGGCTACCAGTTTCATCCAAATACTTAACATAGGTTCTAAAAATTTTAGGGTCCTTTTAAACAAGTTTCTAAATTGAGCAGCACAATTCCAAAACATTGGCTGGAAACTAGACCTCTTAAATAGCTTACGATATTGTTTTCGTCCAGGAACCTCTGTCCAATTTTCCATAGTGACCACCAGGTTCACCCATGAAATTTCACTTAAAAGGACATTATTTTAATGTTAGATTGCTCCCAATTCTAAATTGACCTGGAAAATTTCAGGACTAGAATTGTAAAGTTCAGCCATAATATAGTCTGTAAAATGATTTTCATCCAGGAACCTCTGTCCAATTTTCCATACTGGCCACCAGTTTCATCCAAATACTTAACATAGGTTCTAAAAATTTTAGGGTCCTTTTAAACAAGTTTCTAAATTGAGCAGCACAATTCCAAAACATTGGCTGGAAACTAGACCTCTTAAATAGCCTACGATATTGTTTTCGTCCAGGAACCTCTGTCCAATTTTCCATAGTGACCACCAGGTTCACCCATGAAATTTCACTTAAAAGGACATTATTTTAATGTTAGATTGCTCCCAATTCTAAATTGACCTGAAAATTTCAGGACTAGAATTGGAAAGTTCAGCCATAATATAGTCTGTAAAATGATTTTCATCCAGGAACCTCTGTCCAATTTTCCATACTGGCCACCACTTTCATCCAAATACTTAACATAGGTTCTAAAAATTTTAGGGTCCTTTTTAACAAGTTTCTGAATTGAGCAGCACAATTCCAAAACATTGGCTGGAAACTAGACCTCTTAAATAGCCTACGATATTGTTTTCGTCCAGGAACCTCTGTCCAATTTTCCATAGTGACCACCAGGTTCATCCATGAAATTTCACTTAAAAGGACATTATTCTAATGTTAGATTGCTCCCAATTCTAAATTGACCTGGAAAATTTCAGGACTAGAATTGGAAAGTTCAGCCATAATATAGTCTGTAAAATGATTTTCATCCAGGAACCTCTGTCCAATTTTCCATACTGGCCACCACTTTCATCCAAATACTTAACATAGGTTCTAAAAATTTTAGGGTCCTTTTTAACAAGTTTCTGAATTGAGCAGCACAATTCCAAAACATTGGCTGGAAACTAGACCTCTTAAATAGCCTACGATATTGTTTTCGTCCAGGAACCTCTGTCCAATTTTCCATAGTGACCACCAGGTTCATCCATGAAATTTCACTTAAAAGGACATTATTCTAATGTTAGATTGCTCCCAATTCTAAATTGACCTGGAAAATTTCAGGACTAGAATTGGAAAGTTCAGCCATAATATAGTCTGTAAAATGATTTTCATCCAGGAACCTCTGTCCAATTTTCCATACTGGCCACCAGTTTCATCCAAATATTTAACATAGAATATGAAAATTTTAGCATCATTTTTTAGAACTTTCTAAATTGACGGGGAAGATTTCAATAGCAAGGCTGAAACATACATCACTTGTATTACCTTCAGTATATACACCATTGAGGAACCTGTTCCCAGTTGTCCGTTGTGGCTCCAAACATTTCCCGCAGTTTGGCCTTAAATTACTGAATTTAAAACTTTATTTACACGTATTCCTTACGTGCGTTTTCAAAAAAAAAAAATGATGAAAGTTATATACACCCTGCTTCACAGATTGTGTTCATTCCGTCAGTCGGACCACGCCCCTATCGCCCATAATGCTTGAAACTCATAACCCTTCATTCCAAAAATTTTAAGATGTTACTGTTAAGTAGTTAACAGAGCTCTGTTGACCCATAACATAGCTCTGTTAACGAAATCGGTTTGTGTCTTTGCTAGTTAAATTTACATTTATCTTCACAGACATAAAAATTTTTGGAAATAAAATTTGAATTTAAAAGAAAATGTGATTGATTTTACAAATTCCTACTGTTTTTTCTGTGTGGTGTGTATTGAAAATTTCCGATATACTGAAATTAATTTTTCAAAAGAAAAAGTTCACTTAAAAAAAATCATAGCGAAAAATCTTTAGATTTTAATGCACTCAGTCTAGAGATATTTCACAGGCACATACTAAAGAATTTACATGAGTCCGATATGAGATATACATCCCTTCGAAAAACACATTACATTTATTAGAGATTTAGGAAAACTATTTTAAATAAAAATAATTACCATATTCTGTGTTAGTTTTCCTACAAAAAAAACCATCAGATTTTAAAAAGACTACCTTAAATAAACATTTTATGTCAAATATTAAATTCTTGTCGTTTATTTTACCTGAATAAATTTTCAGATTTATTGATTTAGATAATGGAAAAAACGTATTTTTGAACAATTGTTGCTATATTTCCTATTGAAAAAAATCGTCATTCGGCTATTTTCGATAGTAAAAATCGTCAAAATGACGATAAATCGTCAAAACTGGCAACATTGCTTGCATAATTTAAATGTTTGTCTTCCTAGGGTGAGAATTCATTTTTTTATTTATGTACAAAAAACCTGGTAATCATAAAAGTGATATTGTTTCTATAACACTATTAGTGGTATTCATCTAACTGGATTTATGCCCTCGTAAACCGTGTATTTTTGTAATCGCGGATATTTGTAACTTTACCTGTTTATTTGAATGAACACACCTATTAAAACTATTCACACTTCAATTTTGCATTTAGCCACTTTTTTGATCTTTTCATAAATAAAACAAGAATTTTTTAAATTTGTATCATTTAAAAACAAATGATAAATAACAAACAGAAAATAAATAACAAACAAAAAATAGAATGTAATTTTATTTTGGACAATATTCAAATGTGTGTATAAATACGAAAAAGTTTACACATAAAAATGTAAGCGTATATTTACGAGGGCTCGTAAACTAGTTTTGACATTAATCGAGTAAACTTACAACATATACACAGTATACGAGGCGTAAATACTTTAAATGAATACCTTTATTATTTTTTAAACTTTGTTTTCATTTCTGTTTTTCATGTATTATATTGTTTTCTTATCCTTATTTTTTACTTTTATACCTATATTGTTTGTTTTTTTCATTAAACTACACCACCCATTTGTATTTTGTTTTACGAATTTTGTAATTTTTCATATACCTTTTTGCCCAATGAGTTAAATTTTTATCACACTTTAGAGTTTAATCACAACTGTGTCGATTGTCGACCGACGACAGCAAAAGTCGTCGCGATTAAATTAAATTCAGCGACAATCGACCGTCGACATTTGATGACGTTTAGAAAAAAATGAAATCAAAACAAGAATATGTTTGTATTTGTTTCGCTAAAATTCTTCACCAATTCAATTGCTTTTGCATTAATTCTTGTTGTTTTACATTTTTTGTATTTAGTTTTACTTTTTTGCGGTAAATTATGTATTTTTATTTTCAATTATATTTCTTCTGTCAAAAAAATAAATTTTTTGTAAACAAAGTACGAATTTTTGCAACTTTAATACGAATTTCTGCAACTCTGTTCCCTTAATTAGTTAAAAATATGGCAACATTTTGACAAATATTTTAAGTGGGTGTTAGTGTGTCGGCACGAAAATAGAATAGATTGTATTACGACGACAAATCGCCGGACGACACGGCGACATTTTGCTTCCCATACAAAATATATGAAAAAGCACATGTCGTTGTCGTTGTCGACTCAGTTCTGATTAACCTCTTAGTTTTATTTGTCCTCTTACTCTATATCTTTAAGCTGCCTACACACTAGGGAACATACTTAAAAAAAGAGAGCATTTTTTGTGAATGTGTGAGTGCGTTTGTGTGTGTGTGAGTGTTGAGAGCGTGCATTTCGTGTTTACAAAATTTTTTGATATTTTTTGTTCCATCAACCATGTTCCCTAGTGTGTAGGCAGCTTTACACCACTCCTTTGTGATGTTGCTGTTGTTATTCATCAGTGTTGCCAACAAATTTTCAAAATAAATGGCTACATCAGACCCAAAAATCGCTAGAAAATCACTAGATTTATAAACAGTGCATGAAATTAACGATTTTATCGCTAGATTGTCGAAAAATGGTACTTAAAGGAGTTTTTTATTCAAAATTTTCTTTAATATTTTCATAAGAAGTGTTATAAACTTGTAAATAATAAAAAAATTTACGAGCACCGCAGTTGTTTAAGTTTCACGAGAAAAAACTATTATACTCCATATAAAAAAAAGATTTTTTCACAAGAATGAATTTCACGTGAAAATTGTGTAGAGTTTGATTTCACGCAAATTTAATGTACAATACATGTAATGTATTATTTTCCTCGGGAAAAAGTGACATTTTGTGTTTATTGTAATTGAGTCTTTGTCATAAAATTGAAAAATTGTTAAATTTTATATATTAAATTGCAATTTGAGTCCTTTAAATTTCGAGTGAACTTTTTCCAATTGAAAAAGCTGTTATACTCCATATAAAAAAAATTATTTTTCACGACAATGAGTTTCAGGTGAAAATTGACTTTGTTTTAAACCAAATTTAGTATACAAGCCTATTATTTTTCTTGTGAAAAAGTGACATTTTGTGTTTATTGTGATTCTCTATAGTCCCAATCTTATTTTTAAGGGTTAAAAAGGTGGGGTCAGAAGTGTCCGTATGTTATTAGCAATTTAAGTTTTGCAATCGTATTATATTCTAATTAAAAGCTTTGTTTATTATGCATTAATTGTTTTCTATTTGGAAAGACCTTATTCTGTAAATTTCGAAGTGGGTATTTTTTGCCGAAAAGTGAAAACATTAATCCTATATGGATCAAGTTACACAAAATAATAATTTTTATCAAGTGGAAAAATATTTTTTTGATCCATTTGGAGTGATATTTTTTCGAAAATTATGAAGTGTTATTCTGTAAATTTCCTAGTGGGTCGTTTTTGGCCAAAAGTGTAAAAATTAACCCTACATGGATCATGTTACACAAAATAATTATTTTTATCCGGTTGAGATTTTTTTGTCAATTTAATGGCTTCACAATCTCGTAGTCATAATTAATATTAAGTTCCATGGGTCTTTTCTGACCCTAGGCCACTAAGGGTTAACGATTTTTTAAACAAATGTAAAGATACCCTACGGGAAATTTTAACAAACTGTCACCGAACTGGCCCCTTTATATGAAATAGAGTGGTCACTTTTACATGGCGTTGTCATAGGAGGGGGAAATTGACCCCTTGTGACATGTCACAAGACAAATCCCAAGACAGGTCCCTGAACTTTGTTTTTTATGAGAGTTCAGTAACCTGTCCTAGGATTTGTCTTGTGACATGTCACAAGAGGTCAATTTCCACCTCCTCATATAAAGGGGCCAGTTCAGTGATAGTTTGTTAAAATATCCCGTAGGGTAATTATAATCTTACCAAATTTAAGTGATACTTTTCCGAAAACTATGTAAAGTTTGATGAAAACATTCAAATTTTGTTAAATTTTTGACAAAATAAGCAATTTTTGTAAAATGTCCTGGAAAGCAGTCGCTCCAAACACAAACTCGAATTATCATTTTTCCAATTTATTTTTTTTCTTTAATATCGACTATAATGTGGTACAAATAGCAACTGCCACCTCCAAATTAAGCATTTTAAAAAATCTTGAGAATTAATTAAAAAACACATTTTTGCAGTTTTATCAAATTCGTGGGTCATTTTGGATTCCAAACTAAAGTGGGTTAATGTTATCCGATGAAGTCAAAATTCCATATCTGAATCATTTTGACTATATTAAATGAATAAAAGAAATAAAAAATAATTTTTTTCTAAATTTCGAATTCTTGGAGTTTTAAATAATAATACACTTTTTTCCAAAATGGGCCATTTTCGTCCAACTTTCGGCACGGGTTAACGTTTTCCAAAAAAAAAAAATAAATTGATTTCTTCCATTTGGGACCATTTCCAATAAAACTGGGGGGAGGGGGGGGGGGGGGTGGTGTAATGAACGAAAATCGACAAATCGTTATTTAAGGGACATCCTACGGTGCAAGTACTGGCAATGCGTCGGATTTTTAAATTTTATTGTACTGGCATGTTGTCGAAATGATGCATTCTTTCTGATATCATATAAAACTTGCATATTGATGCAGACTTTCTGATATCATACATATAAAATTTGGATATTTTCAGATGTTTTTTATAAATGAAAAAAATACTTTTTTTTTTTACAAATTTTTTCCGTTTTTTTTAACAAAAAACGTCTTTTGTTGTTTTTTACGTTCTGTGATGTTGTTCTGTAACTATGTGAGAGTTTTTCACATTGTCAAATGCAACTCTACCAAGTCTATGGAAACAAAGCGAATGCCAATCACTGGAAACAGTGGGTGTTCAAAGGCATATAAATGATACTTTTTTCATTTTTTTTAAAAACGAATTTTTTTTTTTTTTTTATTAATTCTTCAATTACATAACCGAGCCCTTAGGGCCTTATATGGTTAATTAAAGCTACTAACTAAATAACAAACTTCTATATAAAATTAAAGTTAATTATTAAAATATATAATAAATCGCAATATAAAAAATTCCTAATTATATATGTATATGAGATCACATAAAATAAAGCATTACAAATTAAAATGGATTTGTCTTAATGGAGCATTTGTGTGATGAATTTGATGAAATTAAGAGTGCCTGAGGTCAATAAATGCAATTTTTATGACCTTTCCTGTAATTTATGATAGAGTGGAAAAAAGTAATAAACTTTCGGTCCAAGTTCATACATATATTTATAAAGGGCAAACATTAGATTCAAAATTGTTCGAAATTGAGAACTTTTATATATTTTAGTGAACCTTTCATTTTGACCGAACAATTTTCAGTCCTAATTCCCACATAAAATCGTTCTTAACCCCCATTTTGTAAACGGTCACCGCACTTGAAATAGGAATTATGACCGAATTATGAAAATATTTAAAAAGGCATTTTTAACTAAATCAATTTTTTCTCTTTTTATATAAATACACATATCGAGCCATATCCGGCGATAGAAACAAAGTTTTACAGGGAAAGGCTTTTTTAAAAAAAATTTATTTCAGTCTTACAGAAGATTGGAATCGGAAAAGAAAAAATAAATTTCTAATATTATTAAGTTTATGTACTTTCCCTTAACTTAATTTAAAATAATAATGGAATTTTGCAAAATTCTCTTCAATCTAAACGAATCAATTATTTATTATTCAATTTAAGTTTATCTCAAAAATCATTTTAGTTGAGTGCAAAGTCTTCAAAAATTAAATTAAGAAATACAAAAATTAATGTAAAGTCCACAACATAAACACAAAAAAGTGAAAAAAAATATTCTCATATAAAACAAAAATATTTTAAAAGTTAAATACACAAACAATAAACAACAACATAAAAAAATGGGTAAATTATTGAGTTTATTGGCACGTGATGACTCAAATTGTTGCACTGCTAAATCCTATGACGTATTTTTGGATTTTGAAAATGCAGCACCTACGGAAACAGAACGTGAAATATATGAAGAGGTAGAACGTGTACTCAAAGAATCTGAAGCTGTATTGGAAGAAATACAAGTATATAAGGTAAGCTTCAATAATGAAAAACAAAGAAGCAGTTTAAATTAAAAGAACATTCAACTTTAAAATATGAATGAATTTTATTAAATGAATGTCAATTATTTTATACCCTACGCCACTACCTACGCACAGTGTTTCCAAAAGCACTTTTTTTTGAGCAAATCAATTTTTTTTTATTATTTATTTGTGTTAAAAAATCAGCCCGGTGCAGATTTGCATTATTTGCTGAAAAGAAGTGCTTTTGTAAACACTGTGCTACGTAGATATTAAGTTAGTCCAAAAACAGTCGGAACTCAAGATTTCCACAATCCTACAAATATGCAATTACCCAAATATGCAACTACTGCTTTTTTAGAAGTAATTCTGAACACATTCAAAAAAATCACTTTTTTCATTGCTTCCAAAGTATTTGTTAGTATATTTTTACAGGTTTTTTAAAAGTAATTCTTAACAACATCCAAAAAATCACTTAAGTATGGCTTCTAAAGCATAATTGCTCTAAAAGTGATCTCAAAACGTAATTTTGATACAGTTTATTTTTAAACAGATAATCGCGGGTTCGATTCCCGGCAGGACCATTTTTTATTTTTTTTAATTTTCTTAAAATTTTTTTTTATTTTATTTATTTGCTTTTTTTTTGTTATATTTAAGGTGTGTTTACAATGATGGAGGAATCCAATCTGTAGCAAATTAATTCTTTTCTCTTTATTACTAATACATTTTTGTATTTTTATCTTTTTTTTATTCCATTCCAGAGTCAAAGTTGTTTGACTCTGGAGTACGGATTTGTTGCACTCAAGAGTTAACATTGATCTGTAAACTATTTTTTTTTTCGAAGAGATCATGCATTTATTTATTTTATTTTATTTCAAAAAATATTTATAAACCAAGCCCTGTGGGCCAAATACGGATTGTATACTACTTTATACAGCTATGGACACATAAATGGCACTAATTTAAATTGCGCATAAATTTCCAACTAAATATATTTAAAAATGCAAGTTTTATATCTTCTGATTGTTGTTGAAAAAAATGTTTGTCTTAATCATAGCTGTTAAATTTCGATTACGATTACTAATGAATTAGATTACATTTTGAAAAGAATTGTTTTGATTATATAATTCTCTATTAAACAATTTCTGATTACTAATTGATTACGATTACAAATAATCTAAAAGTAATCAAGATTACTTGAGATTACCATAAAATAATCAAAAAGAATCAAAAGTAATCAAAAAATAATTCGACTACTTTCAAAGATTACTTTTGATTCTTTTTGATTATTTTCAAAAATATTCGGAATGAGTTACAGTGCCTTAGTAGAATTTTTGCGTGATTGAAATGTTCTGAAATGTCATTTGAAATTTGAAAAAACATTTTGGATAAGTTTTCATGGTAAAAATATAGAAATTACTTTGGTTTTTTTTATTTATTATTTATGATTCTTTTTGATTATATTTTGTCGTAATTACAAATAATCCTGATTACTTTTAGATTATTTTAAATCATAATCAAATAGTAATCGTCCGAAACTGAATATAATCATAATTTAATCATTACTTCGCCTTGAAAAAGAAAGTAATCTAATTACTAATTATTATGATTAGTAATCATTACTTAACAGCTATGGTCTTAATAGTGCTCAAATGTTCCGTGCTTATTATTTACCATTATCATTTTTGCGTTAACAATGCTGATTTAAAGTGGACATATAAATGGCACAATTTACTTAAAATATGCAGTAGTCGTGTAGATTTAATAAAGTTAAAAAATTTTTAAAATGGGATCAGGAAAACACACCACAAGTGTGGAAAATGTATGAAGATGGAAAAAAGTAGCAGAAATTGCTGAGATAATGCAAATTTCTCGCAAAAAAGTCTACAAATCAATTAATTCTTGTGTTGAGGATCCCGATATATTGACTAAGTGTAAAATTCGGAAGCCAAGGCCACGAAAAACAGATGAGCGTACGGATGCAGCTATATTACGAATGGTGAAAATTGATCCATTCAAGTCATCACGGCAGATAGCATCGGATATTAATGAACATTTTAACATGGAAATATCAAGCAGACTTGTTAGAAGAAGACTAAACAAGGCATACTTGTTTGGGCGCATTTCGAGAAAAAAGGCCCTTATCCCAAAAAAAATGTTTCAAAACGACTAACCTTCGCCAGAACCCATAAGGAAAATCCGTATGACGAAACAAAAATTAACAGGATAGGACCAGATGGCAGAATCTTTGTTCGTCGTCCTAAAGGCCAAGAGTTTAATCCTCGGTTCACTCAGAAGACGGCAAAACATGGAGGTGGCAGTATTATGGTTTGGGTGCATTTTCTTGGCATGGCGTAGGTCCGCTTATAAAAATCGATGGAAAAATGGACAAGTTTCAGTATTTAGATATTTTAAAAAACCATATGTAGCCATATGCCTTCAACTCCATGCCAATAAAATGGAAATTCATGCAAGATACTGACCCCAAACACTCCTCCAAACTAGTAAAAAAGAAATGGTTTTGTGCGGAGAAGATTGATGTTTTGGATTGGCCAGCCCAGAGCCCTGACTTAAATCCAATAGAGAACCTGTGGAATGAAGTCAAGGTTGAAATCGCCAAGAAAAATTACAAAAATATGGACGAACTGTGGTTGGCCGCACTGGAAGCTTGGTACGCCATCCCCAAAACAAAATGCAAAAAACTAGTGGAAAGTATGGGTCGCAGGTGCGAAGCTGTCATCAGAAACAAAGGCCACAGCACTAAATATTAACGGTAAAATATTTGTACATACCAAAAAATTTAACAAATGCAATAAAAACCATTTCTTCTCTTTTTTAAAGATTGTGCCATTTACGTGTCCAGCTCATTTCAATGGGTTTTTTTTCATAATGATAAGTTTTTATTTACATTAATGAATTTCAATTAAAGTTTATAGCAATATTAAATGTGCATAATAAACATTTGGAAAAAACAAAAACTTGTTGGTTGTTAATAGTATTTGCAATATAGTAGCATAAGAAAGAATTCATGGTAAAATGTGCCATTTATATGTCCATAGCTGTATACTATATTTCTAGAAATATAGAAATGATTGAAAAGGGAAAACTTTCTTGAAAATCGATTTCTAAACTATTTAACATGACAAATATACCTTAAAAACCACATAACTAATTTGTTCAAATCTCTAATTGTCAACAAATTAGAAAAAAAATTAAAAATCATAAAACCAACGCAAAATAATTGTGTTGGAAATTTTATAATTAAATAAAAAAATATTTTAAAATGAAGACAATGTATATAAAGCCTAGACAGTCGCGAAAGGAAATGTAAGTATTGAAGTGTCAAATATTTTTTGAAGTAACTACTCTGCATTTTGAACAGTTACATTTCAATCCGTGCTGCAAAGTAGTCAATTTTAATTTTCCAATTTTTAAAAATATATATGCTGCGAAAATAGTACTGAAAAGAATACTAAATTGCAGTGCACTTTTTGCACTTGTTTAATAAGTACTTTTATAAAGCACAATATCTCGCAATAACAGTCGTGCTTTTATGCCATTCAGCTTTCATATCAAAGAATAGCTCAGCGGTAGACAGCTAAAGTAGCAATCTTGGGGTAGCTAGTTCGAAACCGGTGGCGACAATAAAAAAAATTTGTAAAATAATAATTTTTTTATATTTCATCATTTGCTGAAAATGAGTTTCCTTTGCAATCATTTAAAAAGTAATGAAAAAAATGTTGCAGATGAAGTACTCTCTTCATTAGTGTTTCTGTTAAAAAAGAAGTACATCTGATTATTAATTGTAGTGCTTTTTCTATATAACTTAAACTTTGTAGACAGTCTTTTTGATGTTTTTGTCTATACTAATAGAAAAAAAGTCTAAAAAATTTAGTTAAAACTATTAAAAATTAGTTAAAAATTACCTTGCAGAAAAAACTGCTGAAATTAGTTGGATTATTTTTGCAATATATTAGCAAGATAGTAAAAGCAAAAATAAAACTCTTAAATATGCAGAGTTTCAGTTATATTTGAGTTAAGTTGTTAATAATAGAAAACAACAACTTAACCTGTTAAAATCAACATAAAATTTTAAGATTTTCAAAGTTTTTTTTTCGATTTTTTTTTAATGCAAATAAAAATCGAGCCTTCTGAAATCAGTAGTTTACTATTTTTTTTGCATATACTTCTGCTGATTTTACCAATATTTTTGCAATCAAATAAATTTAACTTAAAAATAACAAAAATTTTGTAGATATAGAGACTGTTAATTATAGAGATAGGAAATCAAAACTTACACTACTCACCGGTAGGGGGCGCTGAAATTTAGTATCACCTGAGCAACTATTTAGTATTACTTTAGTATCAGCTGAGCCTATATTTAAAAACTCAAAAATTGCTGAAAACTGCGCAAAATAAGAAAAAATCAAGCGCAAAATATGTTCAAATAATAAAATTTGAGAATTCCTTTTTTTATTTGCTTTTTTGTTTGTTATTATTTCAATTTAAATGAAAAAAGAAAATTGTCAATTTTTTGAACAAAGTGCCATCTAGTGATAACGATATCGTTATAACTTTTGTTTTTGGTAATGCCATACCCCTGAATTTTTACATACAATTTTTATGGCTTTTGACTTTTGGTAAATAACGGCAACACTATTTAAAGTTGCATTTTGTTGGAGGAAAATTTTACACTTTCGCAATTTTACAAGACCTAAATTTCTGACATGAATACCCTTATAGTATTTTTTTAGAATGAAAATATTAAAGATATTCTGCTGATATTAGCACTTTTTTTTCCGTAGGGCCCGTTTTGACTAACTTTTAGTACACTGAAAATATTATTACAGTAACTGACTGTAGTTTATTTAAAAAGTTATCCGTATATTTATTTTTAAATGATTATACAGTTAAAATAAAAAGTAATACATTTTTCAACTTATTTTGTCTTTTATTTAAAAAATAAATTACATATACATAAATACGGATTTTCTGTTACAGTTAATATTTTATTTAAAATGTTTTTTTAACAAAAGAAACCCTTTTAGATTTCTAAGTCAGTTAAAAAAAAAAATAAATATCATTTATTGTTACGGATTATAGTTAATTTTTAAAAAAACGAAATAAATGAAAAATCATTAGTTTTTTAAGGATTTTGTAGTTAATTTATTAACGTTTGAAAATAAATGAAAAGTTCTTATGATTTAAATGAAAAGTCAGTAGACCGGTTTTCAAGTGATTTTTCATATATTTTAAATTACATTTTCAGTTAATTTAAACCACAAACTATTTTGAGTGTAGCGTTTTCTGCTATTTTTACAGGTTTATTTCTACTAGTATATTTTGTGCTTATTTTATAAGTAGGAGGGAGATCACAGAGTTTCATATCCTAATATTTTCATTCATGGCACCTTATCCGAAACATGTTTTATTTTTAAATTTTATCTTTCATTTTATAATAAGTCATCTCTTTTTGCTGTTGCCTTTTTCCTGGTGAATTTTTAACTCGTATTTTATTTTAATGGTGACGCTATTTTTAATTTTTTAAGTGTGACTCACGTGCTTTACAGTTTATATGTTAATGCCCTACATTCTACCATGGTATTAGATTTTTTATATAAGTTAGCATAATATACTCATATTATAATATTCGTATTTAAATTTTATTTTCTAAACAAATATTCTGCAATCCAGAGATTTTTACTAGAAAAAAAGATATTTAAAAGCAATAAAATAGTTAAAATGAAATTAATAAATTTTAAGAAAAGAATGATCTTATAACACATCACATTTCTCCGTACTCTGAAGTTGTAACCCATAGAAAAGCCAAACTACAGAGAATGAAGCTTAAAAATCCCTATTCAACAATAAGACAGTTATGTACTGCTGCCCCCTTAAGGATAGGAGTAAATCAGGACTATTGTCTCAGGGTGCGTACAGAGTGGCCGCTTGTTGCCGAGCCGAGCTGACTGATGCTTATTGCGGGAACTTGTCATGCGAGAAACAAATTTGAGTGTGCATAGTGGATGCGAGATTCAGCACTGATATTTTATCTATTATTTGTGTTTTATGTATGTTTGTATGCATTTGGGTTTGTTGTTCATTCTGACATTGAGTTTTAAAATTTTATTTATTAACGCATTTCTTCAATTATTCTTGAAATGTTTATTACATTTTTTTTTTTTAATTTTGTTTATAAGTTTTTTTTTAATTTTTTTATAATTGTTATAATTTTATTTAATTTTTATTATTTATTTGAATTTTTATTTTTTTGTTTAATTTTTATTTTATTAACATAACATAAACAATGTTTTCGGCGCTGAAAAACGCTTTGGAACTGTTTTCTCGCATTCAATCAGCTTTGCGCTCTGACCAGCTCGGCGCCCACTATGACCTGTTCGCGCTTATTTGTACTAATTTGTATAGTACCAGTTTTCTCGCATTGGTTCTCGCAATAAGCGTCAGTCGGCTCGGCTCGGCAACAAGCGGCCACTCTGTACGCACCCTCATGAATTGGGAACTATCACTTTTAAGTGATATTTATTGTCCCCAATATATACGAAACATGCGTTAATCGGAGTTCGGTTGAATTGATTGAGATGAAATGCGTGTTAATAGATAATTGGGCCTATTTTTAACCCTTTTATTTTCCCACACTCAGAGAAATATGTCGGTAAAATAAACTACAATCAATTTTCTTCTTGTATTTAATCCCTCAGATGGCCTGAATGGAGTTCCAAGGTCTATCTTAAATTTCTTTTCTTTTACATTTTCAAACTTTATTGTATCAATATTTGAGAGTTAAACCGAAGTGCATTCAACGTATGTAAGTCATTCTGACGTTTAACTTTGGTAGGGTTATCATATATTCGAGTTTGACACACATCTGCTTTTTTTCAGTTATAATTATCTTGATTATTGTTTTTGTTGTCTCCGACGTCATAGTAGCAACTTTACTACTTTGAATGAAGTGTTAGTTTTTTCATTCACACATTAAATATTTGCCATCATTCATTGACATAAAGGTTAAACTTTTGTTTTATTTTACATTTCACATAAAAAACGTAATGATGTTAATGAATTAATGACCAATGACAGAGAATCCCTCATAAATTATAATGAATTTCTCACATGTTTATTCTTTATAGTTCTTATAATTTTGTTGTGTTAAGGCGCTATCAGAATGAAAGAAAGTCGTGTCAATGTATAAACAAGTAGTTTGTTGTTGTTTCACATATTATTTTTGTCAAATTTGACACACGCCTAACGCCGACGCACAGTGCTTTGATCCCATATAACGATTGGACAAAAATAGAAGGAGTGGAGACAGTTTTGAAATTTGGTATACTGACATAGAACCCCTTAGTTAAGAAAAATTTTAATTTTTGGAAATATCGGGCCAAGGACACGCCCACCTCCCATAGGTCCTGAAATTTAAAAATATATTAGCTACATAAATGGACGTAAAATTAAAAAAAGTATCCATTGAGATGCACATAAAACTGGAAACGTATGTATGTGTCAATTTTTATCAAAATCGAAGCAAGGACTCTTAGTCCTGCCATATATTATTTATTTTAAAATATTTATAAAACCTGCAAAAATTATCCGATTGCCATGAAATTTAGCTTGTAAATTGACATCAGCTCTAACCATATTTATGCCAAATTTGGCTAAAATCGATTCATTAATAAAAAAAAAATCCTTTCACAAAAAATGGGTTTTAAACGATAAAATGATTTTTCTAAAACAAAAAAAATTAAATAGGCTTAAAATAGGAAACCATGTGAATCCTCCATTTTAGGCATAGGGTATGTTCAGCAAACTTATGTAAAACACTACGAGGAATATTTTTGTGGAACATTTTAACCTTCTAACTCTTCAATTAAAGGGACTTTTTGAAACGGACAAAAACGACCCGTAAGTTGAAAAGTTAGAGTGTTAAAATGTTAGCCCTCATGGTAGGTCTGGATACCCTTTGTGGATAAAAGTAACGCAAAATTTAGGAAAATTTTATAGGATTTCCAAAAAAATACAGCTTGCATAGATCCGATCACTGCTCGCTAAATTTTGCTATGTAATTTGCTAGAAGGTCGATATCGCTTATTTTTTATTATAACCACTTAAAACAAGTGCCAACATAGAAAAATAGACGTCACGCTCAAATTCTGCACAATTTTCTAAACCATCTTCTCGCATTTCGGGGCTAATTTTGCCACTATTTTGATCTTTAAAAATAAAGGCAGTGAGAATAAAATTAAAAAAAACTTGAATGTCCCTATTATATTTTCCAACACTGTATATCAGTTTTTTTGCTCTCCTGAAAACCTGCTAAAAAAACACATAGCACTACTTGTAGGCAAGCCGACGATATGATAATGACCTCTCATTACTATGTTTTTGCTCGGTAACTGGGGCCTAAATTGACACATTTATTGTTGTTTCTCATCCGAAATTTTAAATTAATTGGACATTCAGTAATCGGGCCTTAAAATACTTTACTTCTTGTTCCATCAGCAATTAATTTTAATCAACTTTTTGTTTAGATTTATAATAGCAATATATAAACAGGTACTTGGAGTTTAGATTTTTTTGCACATAGTTTAAATGTCACTATCAAGCCATAAAAATTAAACCAACTTTAATTTAAACAGCTTTTTTTAAAGCAAAAAATAAAGTATATATATATATGTTGCAATTTATTTGGGTGATACTTTGGGTTACTTTTACATTTTTTTATTTGGCGCGCATCCAATATGAAGGAAAATACATACAACACAGGATAAAAAGATAAAAAAAAAAACTATCATGTCTGCAAGCTATTATATACCAGGTTTTTGCTATTATTACTTCTACTTCTATTGCTTCTGGTGTTCCCTTAAATGACAACGTAGGAAAACATTTTAATGATGAACAAAGAATTACTCGTCATTTTTTTATTTTGTTTTCTTTACCGTTTTCCATTAAAATGCTAACTGAAATAAAGTTTTCGAAATACAAAAAATATGGTAAAACGAACGCCTGAAATAGAGATTAACTTTGATTTAAGTTTATACAATCTAACGTAAATTACTCTTATAAACATTATGTATATAGTTAATTGAAAGCAACTACTAACTACAGTAAAACTATGTCATCAGAATTTATTCTAGTTGCATACATATTCTATCATTGAACAACCTTACTTAACAATAAGTTGAAATTGTATAAATGCGGGTGTATTTTGTGGTTTAAAATTAAAAATAAAAAACTTTGGGCAATCGTATGGTAGGGTATTTTTAGATAACAAAATATGAGGTCGGTCCAAAAAGTACCCGAGCAGAAGTAAAGCGGCAGTAGTTGAAAAAAATATACTTTGGGAAAAAGTGGAATCCTTATATTGTAGTGTTTTACATAAGTTTGCTGAACACATCCTATACCTAAAATGGAAGATTCACATAGTTTCCTATGCCGATTCACAATAAACATTTGAAAAAGGGGGACATTTTAACCCACCCCCCCCTCCACACACCTCTAAAATAAAATTCCGATGTGATCTTTCAAAACGCCGACACCTGTATGTTTTTTTTGGTCTCCTTTACCAGGAATCCATTGTCAGAACACCCTATTTTTTTGGTGTTTACTGTGTAATTTAAAAAGTAATTCTTCGATCCGAATAATAGGTTAAAATACGTCGATTAACCGGTTACATTTTTAATATGGAATTTTTTCTTTATTTTCTCCCAATTACATTAAATGTATTACATTAAATAATAATAATAATAATCTCTGCCCAATTTGACCCTAATTTTAACCCCTAAATATGAGATTGTGCCGCTATTAAAAAATAGGTGTACATTAGGGTTATGACTAATTTTTAACAAAAATTTTACCTATCACCACGTGATAGGCAATACTTAATTAATAATAAAAATCGTGTTTGCGGGTCATAACGAATTATTACAAAAATTATTGTAAACGACAAAAAATGTAACCAAAAGTCTCTCCAAAAAGGTTTCGTAATTTTTTACCGTAAACAGCTTTTAATACCCATCGTTTGAGTCTCATTTGTTTAAAACTTCGGAGAAATAGTTTACTTAAACTAAAATAATATAGGCTAAATTTCAACCCTTTTGGTGCGGGACCTTTTTTGACATCAGCGAAAAATTAAGATTGCATTTCTTAATATTTTTTTATGGCATTTTTGGTAGGGCATGTAAAATTTGATATTTGCAAAAAAGAGAGAACCCATTGAGATACCTTCCTTGTTAGTTGTGCCAATAATCAAAGCCATTTGCATGCAATCAACTAAAACTTTACTAAAATTTAGTAGTTTTGACAGAATTTTTGCTGTTTTTAGTTAGCAAATAGATTCTGTTGATTTTATCATTTTTTTCTGCAACGAAATTTTTAACTAATTTTAAGTAATTTTTTCTGCTATTTTTACAAACTTATTTCTATGAGTGCAAGTGATCTGCCCCCTAAATCGATGTTCATGCTTCATAAGTACACAATTTATATGTGGTGTGCCAATGCATTTTAGCGGGCACACGTAAAAAAAAATATGACCCCGTCTGGAATAAAAAAAGAAAAAACCAAAATTAAAAACTAGTGGCAGCGGGGCCGCATAAGCCTACTGGTAGAGTTGTGAAATTTCGGTATTTTTTGAGTACTCAATACTTTTCAATTGAGTACTCGATACTACTCAATACTTTTAACGGTTTTTTTAATTTAAAAATAAAAATGTTATGAATTCGTATTTATAAGGTAAAATTATAACAATTCATAACATACACGTGTTAAATAACTATTGTTATTTACATTTTAATTAATTTAAAACATTTTAAATAAATTAATTAAATAATTTTTCCCAAAAATTCGTTACAAATTTCTTTGCTTCACAAATAGAGTTGTATTTTCAGAGCTGTATTTTTAGAGTACTATTTTTAGAGTTGTATTTTTATACGAAAAATACACATTTCTACGGAAAATTGCATCTTTAAAAGTATTGAGTAGTACCGTTTTAGTATTGAGTACTCAAAAAAACAGTCAGTATTGAGTACTCAGTACCGGAATACTCAATACTTTTACAACTCTACCTACTGGGTCCAAAAACCGGGACCCAGTACTCCCGAAAGGAAATTTCCTCAGGATTTCAAAAATGATTTTTTTTGTCAGATCCATAAAACGTGGTTGGTGCTAGAGCCATTTTAGTATATTTAGACCACTTAGGGGGGGCTGAAAATGGGCAACTTGTTTTATACAAAATAAAAATTGTACTCAAATAAAAGGAAAATTTGTAAAGATTTAAAAAATTTTATTTTTTTTTTGTGATCGATAAAACATGGTCCTAACTGGATCCTTTTTAGTATATTTTAGACCCTTTTGATCCAAAAATTACAAAAATTTTAACTGTGGAACTGTTAAGTTAATTTTTGTCCAACAATTACATAAAATAAAGTGATTTTAGTTGTTACTGGAACTGTGAAGTGTGATATTTGTTGTGCCGCAGACAACATTTTTTTTTTGAAAAAATCGCGCGATTGTAGTTATCTGTTTGGTATTTTTGAAATCGTGTCGAAGTTTCCTTTTACTTAAGTACCATTTTTGCATATAAAAGATGTTGACCATCTTCCAGTGCAGGTTAGCAGGGTTTCCTTATCCTTTCCCCACGTTGTACCAACAACTCTGTCGAACTGCTGTCGCAAAATTTTTCATTCTGAAAATTATTGTTTCTAAAATCAGTGGTAAAAGTTATAGTACATTTTTAGAAGGGTAAATGACAATATAAGAAATTCCAATAACAGAATTCGAAAAAAATCAATTCTAAAAATTTTGTTTTTTTTAGCATGTTTTTATGAGTGTTGTTATAGTTTAGGGTGCGTCATATTTAAAAAGGGTTTTTTTTTACTATAAATGGTTTAACCAAATACCTTATTGTTCTTGTTGCTTGTATTTATTTTTGGTTTAATAGGTCAAAAACAGAAACCAGTGTGAAGTCATTTTCTGCTTCATTTAATAACCATAGTTATGGCATGTGGTTGCTATAAATAAACATAACAAAAACAAATATTTATACACTCAGATAAAAAAGTTAGTAAAAAAATTTGTAAACAGTTTCCAATCGCACTATAAATTAATTTTTCAAAACCGAGTGCTAAATTTAGCAGAAAAATATACTAATTTAAAAAATTTTATTTACAAGAATTCGCTGATTTTTTACAATTCTTGTTTAGTTTATATATGTTACTATTGATATATCTTAGTTTGGAAATAACACCCAGAAAATTTTATTGTATCTTCATAAATAGGTAATAACTAGAGAACCGTTTGCAATTTTGACTCCAAATTTCAAGTACGATGAAGTAATTATACGCTTGTTACAATCGAAAGAAAAAAAAATTTTTTTTTTGAATTTTTTTTTAGATTTTAGATTTAATTATTTTTTAGTACATTTTTTTGCTAATTTCAGCAGATTGATTTTAAATTACAGTTTACAATAATTTACTGAAATTTAGTAGGTGCAACTAATTGTACATTGTACTAAAATTATGATACTTAGTAATTTTTTAACTGATTTTAGCAAATAGATTATGAATTGCAGTTTACATAAATTTTACTAAAATTTAGTATCGGCAACTAATTTTTTCTACTAATTTTATTGTACTACAGATCAGCAGACATGTGTTGCTAAAACTAGTAAAAAAAAATACCGCACAGATTTTTTTGGTTGAGTGTATACATATGAACGTATTTTAAGAAATTTGTATTTAAGTATTTTAAACCCTAAAATGATTTATTCAGGTATAATGATAAAATTATCGTTATTATATTGACGAATTGTTTCTTAAAATCAATAAATTACCCTCTTTAAAAATCAATAAAAACAACAACATATAAAAAATAAATAACCGTATATTAAAACATTTATTTTTGTAACACATCACTCAGAAAAAAGACATTGTTAAATATGTTTGTACAACTATATATATTTTTACAAACTACTAATATATGTATATTAGGTTGTTCCAAGCTTGTATAGAGAAAACTAAATTTTGAGTTTCTGACCGGGCTACCCCCTGGAAATATTTATTTGGGTGTAAAACTACGTCACCCAAAAAATTAGGACAATCGGATATCGGGAAGACGTGCCGCATCGGCGCTAAAGTTTGGAACACGTATTACTATGGGAAAATTTGAATTTTTGTGCATTTTCTCGAAAACATTGATATTTTAAAACTAATTCGAATTAAAAGCATTATATAATCGTAATTTGGAGTGAATTCTGTTTGTAATAAAGCAATAAAAACTTAAATCGGTTAAAAAACAGCCGAGTTATTACAATTCTCCCAGGCAATTGATGTGTCGCAGACCACTTAATCAAGAAATTCGGGTCAAAATTTTAAAATTCATTGAAATAATCTACTACAGAAACATTTTTTTTATTCTATAAGTTCCAAGAAACTCATATAAGAAGTATTTTTTCTATTGTGTTTAGCTAACTTGTTTTACATTAGTGCCAAAAAGGTCGGAATTCTTAAACACTGTTTTCAAATCTACAATTTTACATTTTTAAAATTTTTTAAAAGAAATTTTAAAAAATCAACAATTGGACTTTAAGGTTTTATTAAGAACATATTGTAGATTAAAAACTACAAAAATTGTAGGAATTCCTTTTTTCATTTGGCTGGGGCAGAGATTTAATTTTAGAGGATTTCGGGAAAACAGCGATTTTTGGCATTTATTTAGCTTTTAGGCAAGTTTTTCTTTTTCCTTCTTTTAATTCCAAATAATTTAGGCCGGAATATAACAACATAAGACTAAATACTTTAATCCTCAAAATTAGGCCAAAATATTAATATACTAAATTTCCCCTGTGTAAGGTCAGACTTCAAATTTTAGGAGATTTTAATTTTTTTAAACATATTATTATACCAGATATTAATATAACAGATATATTGTAATAAATAAACACTTGCTAGAAAAAGTATCCGTACACTTTGAAATAAAATGTTTATACCCTAAGAAAAATTGAAAATAATACACTTTTGTTCAACAACTTTTTTTTTTCAGTAAAGTATTAAGTCATTTATTTGCTATTTCTAAGTAACTTTAAAGTTTAGTGTTTTATAAAAATAACAACAGAAAAAAAAAAATAAAACAAAAACGAAAAATTCACAAGAAAAATTATTCGTACCTACACTTGAAATATTTATGCAAAAAAACAATAAAATATTGTTACAGTTAGTAACTTGTCGGATATCCCTTACGACTAAAAACTTCTGCAAGGGGCTTTGACATTGACTTAACCAACTTTAATGTTTCCTGATGAATGGGGGATGAATGTTTCCTCTTCGCTTGATTTGCCCCACTCATCCATTATGACGTTTTTCAGCATTTCCTTTGAGGTTGTTTTGTGTTGGCGGATTCTGCGCTCCAGTAAATCCCACATATGCTCAATTGGTTTGAAATCGGGTGACTGAGGAGGTGATTTCAATTGATTTTTGGTGTTGTAGAGCAACCAAAGCTTGACATTTTGCGCCGTATGTTTAGGATCATTGTCCTGTTAGAACCAAAAGTCTTCTCCAAGGTCCAATTTTCTAATGCTTTGCTTTAAAATTGTTAAGATATCCAATTTGATCCGTTATAGATTCTATAAATACGAGATTACCGACCCCGTTACCAGCCATACACCCCCAAACCATTATGCCTCTTTCACCGTGTTTAACCGTTGGCACAAGATTTTCTTTATTTAATGCAGTTCCAGTTTTTCGCCAAACTAACTTCTTTCTTTTTATGCCAAAAATGCAAAACTTGCTTTCATCCGAAAACAAAACACGTTCCCAAAACTCAGGAGGCTTGTTTACATAAATTTTTGCGAAGTCCATACGTAAATAAATGGCTTTCTACGTGCTACACGGCCATGATTGTCAGGTTTTTAAAACTGTATCTGGGACTGTATCTTCATGAATTTCTTTGCCGACGGATTCTTTGATATTAAATAGAACGGATTTGGGAAGCCGTTATTCTAGGATTCTGTTTGACGGACCCCAAAATTGTTCACTTCTCACGCTCAGTAAGTTAAGAAGGTCGTCCAGAACAAGGCTTCGACAAAATAGAATTGATGGATTTGAAGTTCTGAATGACGTACTACATTGAGGAGTGGAGCTTTGTACTAAAAAAAAAAAAAAATCATTGTAACACACATGTATGGCAATTTGTTGAAAATTAGTCAAATCGATTTGAAATCCGTTTGACAGATTTTTTACTGAAATATTATTTTAAGTGTAATAAAAAATAAATTTTTTTTCGCACTAACAAATTGCCGCCTGCCTCACAATTGATTTGCTACTAAATTTTTCTACGCAGAGCTTCTAAAGGCTTCAATCCCTTATTCTATTTTCAGTTCTATTTTTAGAATGATTGAATTCTCAAACTGCAATTTTACATTTTTTTTTCATTTTTTATTTAATCTTTGGCAATTCAATCGATTCCTAGTTCATTCGATTGAGTAATTTGGGAATGACATTCGATTTTCTTTTCATTCGATTTAAAATTTTGAAAACAAAAAACTACGTTATTAATTTTTATTAAAGTAATTTAATATTTTTTTACAAATACAAGAAAACTAAAAAAATAATATTGGAATTAATAGTTAAGTCATACCCAAAAACAGTTTAAAACGTTCCCGTACAGTGGTAAAGTTCTGAAATTCACAAAATAGAATAATAAAGAGTTTTTCAACAATTTCAACATTTAAATTTCAATAAAGGGTTATGATTTTAGACAATAATTTATTAATAACATTCATAGTTCGAACTTTTTCAAGTACATAATTAATATTTTGAATGACTTTAGAAATTTCAGCTTTTTGCGCAAGTTTAGGAATCGCTTAAACTAAAAAATCGTAAAAATTTATACTTTAACTGTGAATTCAATATCTTTTTTTTTTGTTTTCTTCCTTTACTGTAATAAAATAATTGTTAATTTAAAATTTTTTTTTAATCGAGTGGGGAAAATCGAATGTCATTCCCAAATTGTCAATCGAATTAGTAAGATATTGAATAAATTCCTGACGACTAAATTTAATGATTGACAAAATCGAATGGGATAAATTGATTAAATTCCATAAAAGTGAATTCAATCGAATGAATTATAAAGAATGAAGTCTCTGCGAATGGTTAAAAATGAATTCAGTCGATTAAGTAGGAAATCGAATGGTATTTTTAGGAGCTACATTCAACATAGAATTCATTCTTATAAAAAAATACAAAGTAATGTGTCTAAAAATAGATTTTAAAAAATGTTTTAGCCATTACTTTCCGTTTATAAATCATGCAATACGTAATCAGTGATTGGCAAGTCATTACTTTTTGTTTTGAAATAATGCATAAAGCAACGATGTATCATTACAAGGTAATGCGTGAGTATATCGCACCCATTACCAAATTTTTTCTGGGATCTCTTACAGACGTACTGCGGTTTTGAGTATAACTTGAACCATTTTATTTTCGAGTTTTGACAATATGGACCGGTTTTAGTTCTTAGTCGTCGCAACCCAAGCATTCCATTGACAATAAATTCGGTTGTAAGCACGAATCTGTTTTCTGGCTGTTTATAGTGAAAAATTTCATTGGTAGATATTTTTGAAATATTTAGCGTTTTTTTAATCACCTGGATTTAGAATTTTTCATACAAAAAGTGGATTTATTAAATCCAAAAAAAAAGCTGGATTTAATAAATCCATAATAAAAGCACAAATATATGAAACAGCCTATTAATTTAATGTCAGAAAAAAAAAAAACGAATAAAAATTAAAAGAGAAACAAAAAAATTTAAAAACTAACAAATAAAAGGTTTTTATTAATTTTTTTTTATGAAATATGTTTAGAAAAAAAAACTACACCTCACCAAATACATATTTTTAATCTTGGACATGGAGAAATACCTGAAATAGAAATGGCAATTTTTCACTCTACAGTAAGTAATTTAATTAAATCCAATTAGTGAATATTAAATATTGCAATGGAATTTTTCAATTGTGTAAAAATATAAATTGAAGTGATAAAACTGAAAAGGCAGACTTTTTATAGCTGTTTTATATAAAATATAATTAAAAATTAAAAGTTAAAGTAAAATCCTTCATCATCGAATTCGGTATTAAAAATTAGGGTGAAAGAAGTGCGGGCAGAAAATTCTTTTTAAAATAGAGAGAATCTAACCCCATCTGTTGAGCACTTTTGGAAATACTTTTTGGATTTATTAAATCCAAGTGATTAGAAAAAACGGCTATTCTCTCTGCAAAAATCCAGGGACTTCATAGATTTCCCTTATTTTGCTCTATATCTTTTAATATTCTCAGCAAAATCTTCTATTACCAGGAAAAGGGAAATGGAATAAGAAACCAAAAATTTTAAGTACTTACTAGGGTTTGGGATTTCCCGGACTTTTTTATTTCCCGGGAAACGGGAATGAAAAAATTTGATGAATTTTTGCAAGCTTATTTCAAAAAAAAATGTTTTTTTTTTTTTTTTAAATTGCCTTGCCAAATACTTCATATTGAAGAGTGTACGGCGAACTTTTTTTTGCGGTACGGTCTAAAGTACATACTTGTATAATTCGTTAACACATTAGTAGATAATTCGTTGGTTACACACATAGAAATAAATCTTTCAAAATAGCAGAAAAAAACAACTTAAAATTAGTTAAAAATTATGTTGCAGGAAAAACTGTTAAATTAGCAGATTTTTTTGCTAAATACTAGTAACATAAGAACTGCAAAAATAAAACTGTTAGGTTAGGTTCCCTATAAACAATTTCACTGGAATTCAAGTTGAAATAAAGTTCAGTTCCAGCCCTGTTTTCCAGTTTCAAGGCTTAAATACAACTTTCATTACATTTTATTTCAATAGCATACTCCAGCAAAAGGGAAACAAAAATTCAAGTTTGAAATATTTTTGTTAAATAAACAAGTGCTAGAATTTGAAATATACTTTAATTCAAGCAAAATTTAAAGCACTTGAATTTTTAAACCTGTGTGCTTATTGGGGTTAGTTATATTCAACTTTTAGTTAATTGAAAATGACAAATTGTACTGTAAAATCTGTAGAAAATTTTGCTACATATTAGTAGACTAAAAATAGCAAAAACAAACTGTTCTATCTACAAAATTTTTGTTATTTTTAACCTAACTTTAGTTGAATAAAAATGCTGTCAAATTAACAGAAATATTTTTTATAAAATTGTAAACTGCTGTTTTCAAAAGGTTCGATTTCTATTTGCATTTAAAAAAATCCAAAAAAAAAATTTTAATTTTTTCGTTCTCTTTTATGTTACTAATTATTTAGATTTTTTTTCGCTGATTTAACAGGTTAATTTCTTATTTTCTATTAACAAAAATTTAACTCAAATATAACTAAAATTCTGTATATTTAATAGTTTTAATTTTGCTGCTCCTATCTTACTAATATATAGCAAAAATAATCTGCTAATTTAGCAGTTTTTCTGCAGCATAATTTTTAACTAATTTTTAGTAGTTTAACTTAATTTCTTACAGACTTTTTTCTATAAGTGAACAAATTTAACATTAAATCGTTTACAAATAAAATTAAATTCAAATTCAAATTCAATATTTTATCTAAATTATTTTGTGTTTATTCACATACAAATTTCCATTAAATTATGCTTAAAACTTTTATGGTGCGAATTTTTAAAGTCGTAATTTTGTTCAACTTCCGGTTATTTAACTGCCATGTTGTCTGTGTGTAATACATTTTAACAAGAATAAGTGTTAAACTATTTAACACAGACTAGACTTTTTAAAATATTCTCTGCATGGCCATTAGACGGACAGACCGACAGCAAACAAATTTATATATTTTAAAATGCTAATTGAATATGAACATAGGTCCATACATGTCAAAGAAATAAACATATTTCTGCATATGGTTTCATTTGTACCACAATAATGTAAATATAAAAACAAAATTAGATATAAATGATATAGTTATTTTCTAATTTGTAACTCTTTAGACAATAATTTTCATATTGTTTTTATTTAACACAATGGCCGAGCCATTTTTGTAATGATATGCATAAATTAAATAGTGTAGTAATATTACAACCATATGTGTATGTTTAAATATAAACAAATTATTGTAATTATTTCCGTTAAATTATTTAGTAATAAGTATTATAAGAGATATTTATTATGTGAATATTGTGCAAGCAATTCATCAATCAGATAATGGTCGAATAAATGATTTCGGGTTACAAAATTTTGTGAAACTAAAATTTTGTTTTCCTTGAAATAATCATTTCAGTTGATACTCAAAAGTAATGCATTTCAAATTTCTCCGGTTTTAATTTCTAGATACATATGAATATGTACACGACAAAAAATCGAAATGGGTCCCTGGTTCCGGAACTAGTTCCATGGAATCGGTTGCAGTGGAACCAGTTGTAGAATGGGTGTGGTTGGCTACCGGTTGTAAAAAATTTTCTTGGGACTTTAGTCCTGCCTTACGTTTCACTTTACGTACAAAAAAGTGGGAGAATTTGGCTAACCGAGCTGTTTTTCTACCAGATGTGTTAGGAGTAGGGAATGCATCCAGCATTCCCGGGAATTCGGACGGGGAATCCCGGGAATGCTGTATTCAAAAAATACAGTTTAAAATAATAAAGTTTATTATTTCAATTTTTCTTATGCAAAATTTGCCAACGTTTTAAAATGGTAAAAATTTTACATTAGGCTTATTCGTTTATTTAAAACAATTTGCTACTTTTACTACAACTGGAAAAATTCAATAAGTAAACAAAACAACAATTTTGGTAAAGGTAGAAAGATTTTCGAGTAAACGAATACACTGATTAATTTGTATACTTGATCGAACTTAGTGCCTGTTTTAAAAGGCACTAAAAGGACAAAAATATATTTTTTAAGAAAACCACTCAATTAAATAGTGTTTGTATAAAAAATTTTGAATAGCACTTATTCTGTACAGAATTAAAGACAAATTTGTCCATTGCTTTTTAAAAATTTTCTAGTAAGTTAAAATTCCCATAGTTTTTATAAAATTTTCTAATTTTCTAAAATTATTTTCAATGATATATTAATTTTTTTTATTTTTTTTTGAAGGACAGATTTTTTAGTCTAAAAACTAGTTTTGATTTATTCAATTTTTAAAAATATATAGAGCAATTCCATATGAAAACGATCAAAATTGGCAAATTTTTGGACGACCCCTCTCCGATTTTAAAATAAATAGTCTCAATCGATTGCCCAGCAAAAAATAATGTACCTACATATTTTTTTTTTTTTTATAGTGACTGGTTTAGTGGTGGTGTACACCACTGTCATGTGACAAAATTGAAGAATTCTTCATAAGGGACCTCATTGAAAGTTGTTTTTCATAAATGTATTTTTAACTGTAAAATAATTTTTAAAATGTATTTTTAATAATAAAATAAAACAATGTTAAATAATTACAAATAATTCAATTATAAAAAATATAAAAACAATGAGAACAAGGTGGTCTCTTAAATGCTCTTCTCCGGTCCAAACAAGGAGTCGGGGCCCATTTTTTTATTGCTGATTCTTAAAGCAAAAATTATGAGGAATCCAAAAAAAAAAAAAAATTAGCCGGAAAATTTAGGAGCTTCTGTGGAAAATCGGAAAATTTAATTTTCATGGGAAAATTTAATTTTCATGGGAAAATTTAATTTTCATGGGAAAAAAGGTAAATTTCTGAGAAAAATTAGGAAAATTTTATTTTTCAATTAAAGCCTGATTCAATACCTTTCCAACGAGCTATCACTCGTTGCGATCGCTTTAGTAGTTTTTTTTAAAACAACTTTCAATGAGGTCCCTTATGAAGAATTCTTCAATTTTGTCACATGACAGTGGTGTACACCACCACTAAACCAGTCACTATAAAAAAAAATATGTAGGTACATTATTTTTTGCTGGGCAATCGATTGAGACTATTTATTTTAGAATCGGAGAGGGGTCGTCCAAAAGGTGATCGCTTTCATATGGAATTGCTCCATATTTTAACAATAAATTGTGTAAAGTTTTACAAATGTATGTATAATTTTACCGACATTGTGAAATATAAACTCAATTTTTATAAATTCGGAAAACTACACTCAAAAGAATAAGTCTGTTGGCTAAACAGAAAAATTTGTTACTTTAACAAAATTTATTCCTATTTTTGGCTTACAATAAAATGTGTTGATTTTAACACTTTTATTTGTTGAATTTAACAAATCAATTTAAATAAAAAATTTGTAAAACTACAGTTTTATATGCAATTATACTGAGTCGTAGAATTTATTCATTTATTAATTTTCGAGATATGGGCCATTTTATGAAGTGGAACATTTTTATTAAAAATTTCCAAGGGTCCAAGGCCCCGCCAAGGTTCATTTTTGGATAGATATAGCCCCTTTTTTTTGGCGCATTACACGGTTAGAGGTAGTCGAATATGGGCTTTCGAGATATGGGCCATTTTATAAAATCGGGAGGAAAGAAATGGCGCCATCTACCGGGTAATAATAGTAACATAAAAATATTATATTTTAACAATAAATTTAGTAAAATTTAACAAATTAGTTAGTTTTAAATAATTTTGAAAATTAACACTCAAAATTAGTTAAAGTACTGCGGATTTTTAGTATAGTGTTAAATGAAGATAACTAAAATCTTTGCTTAAATCAGTGTTTCAACTAAAAATTTGTTAAAACTTAGTCAAATCGGTTGACGTATTATTCTACTGACGTATTATTTTAAGTGTACCTATAAAAAATTACAAAGTTGACTTCGATATTTTTGCAGTTGCTTTTTTTGCGTGTACGTATCTATTGAAATTCTTGGAAAATGTACCTTTTAGCCGACGTTAGCCGGTTAGCCGCCGCCAGTCGACACTATTTTTTTAAACCAGCCCCCGCCGATGCTTTTGCGGCTCAACTCTAAAAATCAATCGCCGCCGACCATTTTAGGCATTAGCCGCCGCCAGCCGACAGAATGGACCGACTTGTATCTCTGGTCCCTGGTTCAGGAACTAGTTCCATGGAATCGGTTGCAGTGGAACCAGTTGTAGAATGGGTGTGGTTGGCTACCGGTTGTAAAAAATTTTCTTGGGAAGGGAAAAAAATCTTTTTTTGAATATACTGGCTCTTAAATAACTGTATTTTTGGAAAATGTAAATAGAATCATAATCCAGACTGAATTACCTTTCTGGTAATGTAAAAAAATCCAAAATCTGTTGGAAAATATTTAAGGAATTGCAATTTTCTCAGACCATTGTAGGGTTAAAATGAGATAAATTATGAAAATCGTCAAAAATTCAAAAATTTACAATGTTATACTATAGTTTCATTTCTAAGACCCACAAATATTCAGATATAAATTTTTGTCTCTCTTGGGTTATGATAACCTAGTACCATGTATGGCCAAAGATGGAATTTTTTTATTAAAAATTTACAAAACTCTAGTTTTGAGGCCACCAAGGGTTAAATATTTTTTTAAACAAATGTAAAGATAATTATAGTCTAACCAAATTTAAGTGTTGTTTTTCCGAAAACTGTGTAAAATTTGATGAAAACATTCAAATTTTGTTTAATTTTTGACAAAATGAGCAATTTTTGTAAAATGTCCTGGAAAGCGGACGCTCCAAACACAAACTCGAATTATCATTTTTCCAATTTATTATTTTTTTTCTTTAATATCAACTATTATGTGGTACAAATAGCAATCTCTTATAAAGCTATATTACCCATTCAGTAAGCGGGGCTCTTACTTACTGAATTGAAATTGATAAGGCAGAAATTCCAATTAAGGGATGTTAACAACAACCTTTTCCAAGAAGATACCGGGGGCGCTGTGGTGTAATGGTTGGCGCGTTGGACTGGTACACGTGGGGTTGCGGGTTCGAGCCCCAACCAAGGCAACATCAATTTATGAAAAATAATATGTATGAGTTTTTTCTATCCCTCATACATATCGCAGCGTCCTCCTTCGGTGTTCCCATAGCGCTTAACCCCACCGAAGTAACATAATATAACAGGGCTATGAATTAAAAAAAGCTTCAACAAAGTTCGCCAACTCACCATCAGATGGCGCGCAACAACTGTTCTAAAATTCAACATCTCGCGCATTTACAGTGTTGCCATATTTGAAGCTCTTCATCTTTCACAACCTTTCACATCTTCTGTATCCCATTTCCAAAGGAAGCAACACGTTAATTAATAGGAAGTATTTCCTGAGTGTTGCTTATCTTAAAAAAAAAAAAAAAAATCGACATCTCCAAATTAGGCATTTTAAAAAATCTTTAAAATTAATTTAAAAAAAACACGTTTTTGCATTTTTATAAAATTCGTAGGTCATTTTGGATTCCAGGCTAAAGTGGGTTAATGATATCCGATGAAGTCAAAATTCTATGTCTGAATCATTTTGGCTATATTAAATGAATAAATGGAATAAAAAATAATTTTTTTTCGAAATTTCGAATTTTGCGAATTTTTAATAGTAATACACTTTTTTTCAAAATGGGCCATTTTCCTTCAACTTTCGGCACGGGTTATCGTTTTCCAAAATAAAAATAAAAATCAGTTTCTTCCATTTGGGACCATTTCCAATAAAACTGGGGGGTGTAATGAACGAAAATCGACAAATCGTTATTTTAAGGGACAGTCTAATGTATAACTTAATATCTGTGTCATTTTCGTGGAGTTTATTGTTTATTATTGATGCCCTCGCTAAGACGTATTCATACGTCTACTGCTCAATTAAGAATTCCATTTAGTTCAAAAAAGTTCAGAAAAACGTTAGATGTAAAAATGTGTAAATGTTGAGTTTTCAATGTTAGTAATTTTTTTTATGAGTTAAAGCAAAATAATGGAATTCTTTTTAGTGATTATTGTGGATCTTATTAAGGCGCTCATGGTAGCATAAACATCTTTTCTAAATTTCTTTTAGCTCAAAAGTTATAAAAAAATTTCATTATACCAATTTTATACAAATATATTAAAATCTCAAAACTACGAATTTTAACATAGACGATTATGCGAGAATGACGCATATAAAACTCGCTAAAAACAGACACCCCCAATGGCGAACCCTCTTTTTAATGAACGCACTCACTAAATTTAAATAAAATTTGTTCCATATTAAAAAAATCCTGTTATAGCTTTGTTCGCTCCCAATATCGGACATCTTCTTATTATAACTCTATCAAATTTCATGCGACCGTTGCTGTCTTTTATTATAAGGTTACACTATAGATATAAATTTATGTATGACATTAAAATTAGCCAATAAAAATATGAACGTGTGTGTTTGTGTATGGTGTAGTGTTTTGAAAATTAAACAAAAAAAAAAACTTTCAAATATGAAAAAACAAACCACAAAATAGATTTTTTACGTTTTCTCAGTTTAGAATTGATGATTGTTTTAATAGATTTTTCAATTATTTTTATTTCTTTTATGGATTGTTTAAACAATGTTTAAAAATAAATAGAAAAATAGTTTGAATATAATGAAAAATCAGTAGTCCTTTTTTTAATTGTGTTTTCAATTAATTTAATATGTATTTTAGGTTGTTTTTAAGGATAACATATTGTGAGTGTATTAGCTTAAGGAAATACATGTTGTATAAATTTTATTCGACCTTTTGTTACAAATACTATTAAATAAATAATCAAGTTTAAGGTCTGACCTTAAGCTTGATTATTTATTTAATAGTATTTAAGGAAATACATTCAGAAAAATTAAAGTTTTTTCTAGTGTGTAATTTTAGGACTCGTCATAAAAATTTTAAACACAAAACATTTTACATATAATAAATAAAAATGTATAAAATTTAACTGCCCGATTAAAAAAAATTTATCTGGGGCTTTATACAGTCATAAGTAGTGAGATCATAAAAATGTTAACACACATAAAGTTAAATAAAAAACAAACCACTAAATTTTAAGACTTCAAACCAAATTTTTATTAAATAAAATTTAATTCAAAATCAAACAAAAAACCCGCATGGAATTCTAACCACTACGAACAAAGTTATCCACTTTTTCCGGAAACCCTCCCATTAAGGCTTTTATGGTAGTTTCTGTCACCTTTTTAGAGCAAGTGGTCCACCTACGTTTGAAATCTTGCATGTCCTGGGAGACCTTTTTTGTTCCCTTTAATTCTCTTTTAACAAGAGCCCAATATCTCTCCACTGGCCTGAGCTCCGGGCAGTTTGGTGGATTTGCCTCTCTTGGTACAAAAACCACATTATTATCATTACACCACCCCAGCGCTTTCTTGCTGTAGTGACAAGATACTAAATCGGGCCAAAAGTAAGTGGATACATTGTGCTGACTCAAAAATGGAGGAAGTCGCTTCTGCAAACACTACTTGATACAAATTTCGCTGTTTATAGAGCCAGATGTCTCAAATGACTGGCTTCTTTCGCCGCAGCTACATATGGCTTGCCATACTAGGAATTTTTTAGGGAATTTCGTTTGCTTTTTCGACATAATTTTTCCGCAACATTCCCTCGAACATCGGAAACATAAAATTCTTGACCAGGGAGCTGCGAAAAATCAGCCAGGACATAAGTTTCGTCGTCCGTTACACAACAGTGTATTTTTTTATAAAATTTGATTTCAATTTTCGAGCTCTGGTTTTGGCCTCCAAATTTTTAAAAGCGTTTCTATCGGGAACTTTTTGGACTTTGTAGGACTTTAGTCCTGCCTTACGTTTCACTTTACGTACAAAAAAGTCGGAGGATTTGGCTAACCGAGCTGTTTTTCTACCAGATGTGTTAGGAGTAGGGAATGCATCCCGCATTCCCGGGAATTCGGACGGGGAATCCCGGGATTTCAAAAAATACAGTTTAAAATAATAAAGTTTATTATTTCAATTTTTCTTATGCAAAAT
This sequence comes from Leucophora obtusa, assembly GCA_949987735.1. Lineage (NCBI taxonomy): Eukaryota > Metazoa > Arthropoda > Insecta > Diptera > Anthomyiidae > Leucophora > Leucophora obtusa. The sequence goes on from OX465296.1 coordinate 180,560,899, forward strand.
TTTCCAACGTTTTAAAATGGTAAAAATTTTACATTAGGCTTTTTCGTTTATTTAAAACAATTTGCTACTTTTACTACAACTGGAAAAATTCAATAAGTAAACAAAACAACAATTTTAGTAAAGGTAGAAAGATTTTCGAGTAAACGAATACACTGATTAATTTGTATACTTGATCGAACTTAGTGCCTGTTTTAAAAGGCACTAAAAGGACAAAAATATATTTTTTAAGAAAACCACTCAATTAAATAGTGTTTGTATAAAAAATTTTGAATAGCACTTATTCTGTACAGAATTAAAGACAAATTTGTCCATTGCTTTTTAAAAATTTTCTAGTAAGTTAAAATTTCCATAGTTTTTATAAAATTTTCTAATTTTCTAAAATTATTTTCAATGAAAAATTAATATTTTTATTTTTTTTGAAGGACAGATTTTTTAGTCTAAAAACTAGTTTTGATTTATTAAATTTTTAAAAATATATAATTAGACTTATATAAATTCTAATTTAAAATTAATTATTTTCTACTACGAAAACTCCAAGAAAAACCACCTAAGCTTTTCCACGATCATGAAAATTTGAATTCTTTAAGACATTTTATTTATAAAAATTTTTAAATTATAAAATATTTTTTAATTTATTTCCCTTGCGGGATCCCGGGAATTCAAAATAAATTTCCCGCTTTCCCGGGAAATCAAAAAGTGCGGGATTTTGCATACCCTAGTTAGGAGCTCTCTTAAGGATGCTTTTACCTTTACATCAAGGTTGGTTATCGTTATAATACCGTTATCGCTAAAATACCGTTTCAAATTAAATACCGTTACCGTTATCGATACCTCTAAAAAAATTATAAATACCGTTATCGTTACCGATACCGTTATTTTTATGGGTAGTTACCGGTATTTTACCGGTATTTATTATTTTATATAAAAATTACAATTTTTTTATTTTTTATTTTATAACCTTGAGTGTTTTTTTTTACAAAAAATTTATAGATAATAATTTTACTTATTAAAACTACCAGTATTGAATTTATAGCTTAAAATCTGTATTTTCAGTACTTAAAATAAAAAATATACCATGTTTTTACTTGTTTTTATATGTTTTTAACATAATTTATAATACCGGTATGTACCGGTATTGCTGTTTCGATAACGGTATACCGTTACCGAAACAGTCTTAAATACCGTTACCTTTACCGTTACCTAAAAAAACGAAATCTGATACCGTTACCGTTACCCTTACCGTTATCCGTTTCGGTAACCAACCTTGCTTTACATGCCTTACCAATGTTACGATAACCAGTCGTTGTTCCTGTTCCCGGCTTCCTTTCAATTGTTAGGTGTTCCAGATACCTTTTCACCACTTTTAAAACTGTTTGGCGGCATACATTAGTTTTTTTTGGCAATTTTTTTGTATGTCCATGTTTGGTTTTGTTGAAAATACTTAATTATTTTGAACGCACTTTTCTTTCATCGTCCATTCTGTAAAAAATTGCTAATTAAAACTCGTGATGTAAATTAAAAAAAATATGAGAAGCTTTAAACCAAAGTTATAGGCAAAAATGTGTGTTAACATTTTTATGATCTCACTCCTTATGTAATTTAACATGAGTCTTTGTACAATTTTATACGAGAAATGGGCCCATATAATTTCATAAGTTTGCATCAATTCAGTTATAATTTGATAATATCAGATATAAATGTATCCGAATAATGGCGCGATATAGTTTAATCAGACTTTATATAGTGGTATAAAATTATAGCTGGAATGGTACAAACATATAGAAAATCAAATATTGTTGTATCCGGTTTATGCACTATAAATTTCACAGAAATCCTAAATATTTACAGAAATAATTACCTGAGAGTTTGACAGACCTAAAACTTCATGAAAGCTATTAAACTTTTTTGGATTTTGACAAAAGGACCTTTTACAGTAAAGCACAAACACCTTTACTGTTGCTTTAAACTGTTTATATAAATTTACCAACAATTTTTTTCCACTGCAATTTTTAATTTTTTTAAAGAGAAGCAACACTCAGGAAATACTTCCTATTAATTAACGTGTTGCTTCCTTTGGAAAGGGGATAGAGAATAAGTGAAAGGTGGTGAAAGATGAAGGGCTTCAAATATGACAACACTGTAATTGCGCGAGATTTTGAATTTTAGAAGAGTTGTTGCGCGCCATATGATGGTGAGTTGGCGAACTTTGTTGAAGCTATTTAGTTCATAGCCCTGTTATATTATTTTACTTCGGTGGGGTTAAGTGCTATGGGAACAACAATTGTTTTGTAGAGAATTATTGACGGAAATAAGTATGTATGTTCATTTAAAAAAAACACACACATTAATTTGAATAACAATAACAATAACAATTCGTTTCGTCAAAAAGTAACAAAATTTTTATGTTGATTTCACTTACGACTTTTGGTTCAGTGTAGGAAGTCATTATTTTATATTATAAAATAATGCAAAAGGTAATGATATACCATTATTGGTAATGCAGATAGTAATAAGGTGTCATCAACAATAATTTGCTGGGAAAATAGGATAACTTTAATTCAAATGAAAAGTCAAAAGTCTGGCTTCACAGTATTCTCTAAAAATATAAACATACATATTTTTATCACAATTAATATGACAATGAACACAAAAAAAAAATAACAAATAACGCACATGAACAAAACAAGCTGATTACATTTGTTGTCGTTCTTTTTCTTCCCATAAATGTCGCAGAGTTTTTTCTTTGTATCTCATAAATTTTACACTCATAGAAATATAATTAAAAGACTTCCCATATATAATTTAAAGACTTCCCAACTCTCCCTACCTTTGTTAAATCAGCGACCATATAGGCTAAAGACAAACCAACCGTCTCTTCTGCTGTTAAATAGTCTCTTTAATTTTATATGCCAACTGGTTTTAAGAGAAACAGTTTTTAGTGTTCTTTTGAATGCGTATTTTTTAAAAAATATGTGCTAATTATACAAAACTAATGCAGAGAATATATCAAATAATGCAAGTGCACTTTACAATTTAATTAAAATTGCTTAAAAACAATAAAAATAATTAATTAAAAATACCACCTTTTTCACGTTTTTTGTAATTTTGCACTGAAACTCTCTTAAAACCAGTTCAGCTTTTTAGATGAGAGCCGTGGTTAGTGCCTGGTTAAATTACTCTCTTCTTAATTTGTATCGAAATATGTTGCCATAAAAAATACACATGTCTGCAAAGGCTAACATTTTTCGATACAAACTGTTAATGTTCGAAAGAGGCGATGAAAACCGCCTGAAAATAAACCTGTGCAAATAGCAGGAAAAGCTTTGAAAAATTAATTAAAAATGGCTCTGCTGAAACACTGATGAAATCATACAAATTTGTTTGCCAAATATTATACAATAGTTACTTCAGTAGAAAATTTGGCTTCAAAATTTCTTACTTAAGTAAAATCTTAGTAAAAAATCCTACTAAACTCAGATCATAAAACTTAAAAATATAAGCACCGTAAGTTTTTTTTCACGTAGAAAAATTTCACTCGCTTCAAAAGTTAATTTAAATTGTAAAAATTAACAATTTTTTTATTCTATTAGAAAGACACAATCACAATAAAAACAAAATGTTACTTTTCACAATTTTCTAATCGCCTCTGTTTCGGTTGATGTCGAAACAAATAATTTAAAACTCAAATAATTATTCGACCCGAATAATCGGTTAAAATAGGTCGATTAACCGGTTACATTTTTAATATGTAATTTTTTGCTTTATTTTTTCCCAAAACTTCATAATTTTCTTTACTTTGGCTAAAAAATTACAAGAAATGCTTAGAAAAAAAAAATATTAACTAAAATACGATCAAATTGTTTTAAAATCGATTTAAAGAGAATCCTTTAGATACAATTTTTTGAGCAACTCCAAGCAAGTCGACATTGAAAATAAATAAAATAACAAAGTTTCTATTTGTAAAAAAATGCTTTAACACTATGTGCCTGGCTGGAGCAGACTTTAGGAAATACAATAGACAATTTTTCATTTCTATCTTAATTCTTTTAAAATGTAAAATTAATTTTCAAAAGCGAGAGCAGCTTTTCAGCCTCTAGTCTATGATTTTATTTATTTATTTAAAAAAAAACAGTTCGTATTATTTTTTAAAATTTTATTATTGCAAACACAGAATTTTGAAAGGCTGAAAACTGCTCTCACTTTTGAAATTCTATGATAAAGTTCGAACAAACAAATCTGTTTTTGATTTGACATCTATTACTGCACATTGAAGGAATTGTCTACATGCTTTTTATGAATTTTATATTGATTCAATAAAATTTCGCTGGAATTCGTGCATTGAAACACGGAGGAGATTGGAAGATAAACAAAAATCTAAAAATAGAATGTATGTGTCTGCGTTGATCACTTCTGAGTAAAAACAATAACAGAAAGCTGAATAGGAAGGCAAACAACGAATTAATTACATTGCATTCAAGGCCTTACTCGGGTGAGATGTTTAAGCTGTCGCACTTTAGTGTAGTTACATTTATAATGTGGGAGCATGTATTCAATTCGTACAGCCGATGGGTTGTTGAAAAAAATTATCATATAGAGACAATCTGACAATAAAAACATATAAATAATTAATACAATATAATGGAAAATCACTGACAAAACCTGTCCATAAAAAAAGGCAGAAACAAGATCTAGTCTGATTTGAAAATTATAATTAGGAGGAGGTATCGTCCTAACAAAGAACAGATTTCTTAAAATTTTTATTTGGCTTTAACAACGATTTTCTTTCGTTGTAGCACACTCAAACATGGACACTTAACATGCGTAAAAATGTTGTATCGTGCTATTCTCAAATGTTGTATTTTTCAATTTAAATTCTAACAACTCTGTTTTTTGTTATGACGATACAACAATACAGCAAATAGCACACCCCTTGAGAACAACCTTAATGTGTTTATAATTTTTAGAGAAAAAGGTTCATTCTTCTTCTTAACCTAAAACCTATTACCTAAAATTGAAAAAATTGCATATTTATTACAATATTAATTGCAGCTGTCTATAGAACGTTAAAACAACACTACTAAACTTTTCATTGAATTAATGCAGTTTTATGAAAAATCTCGTATTATTCATTGAAAATTACATACACCCAATGAAAAACCTTTTTCGTAAAATTTGTTTTGCATTAACTCTGTGAAGAAAACTTCATAAGTTTAGTGAAAACTTTCATTAAAACTCGTCCTATTAAATTCTCTCTGAATAAATTAACTCAATATTGTTTTATTGTTAATGGCCCTTAAAACCGAAAAGACTGAGAATTTAACAATTATTTATGATATTCTCAGACTACTAATATTCAGCAAAATTTTTTTCTGATTTTTGCAGAGTAAATTGGTATTTTCAAATAGAAAAGTTAAGAAAATACCTACATTAATTTTGCATTAAACGATTAACCGATTAATCGCCAATTTTCTCGATTAACCGACCCGAATAACCGGTTAATTAATTTTAGTGATTTTTCGAATAATGCATTAACCGGTTAACCGCCTATGTCGAATAATTGGAAACACTACAATTTTCACATAAAACTCATTACAGTGCTATACAGTCAATTATAAATCAAATCACGTTAACAAAATTAAAGTTTTCTTTAAATTCTACCATTTTGAGTCATACAATGTTTAAATTTAGTCAATTCAATTTCTGTGACTTTTTTTTATCAAAAGAAAAATAATAAAGTTGTTGAACTTATTTTAAATGACATCTTTTAGCCGATTGTTAATTGAGCCTACATTGTTTTAATAACACTTTCATTTAATTTCACTTAACAATTAGCGCAAACATGTACAAGTGTTGCCAACATAATGTTTCTTTATATATGACCACATTTTTCACTTTGTTAAATCTCTATGATCTTTGTGCCAATTGAATGAAATTGTTCTTTTTGCTTTTAATTTAAAAAAGACAATTTTCAGTTCTTTTTACTTTCCACTCGTTGTAAAAATAAAATAAATGATTCTTAACCCAATTTAAGTGTAAATGTTGTTTTTTATTTTAAATTTTTTACATTTTATTTATAAACACCACGATGATGTGGTTGATGAGTGGTAGCAAAATTGCAAAATTTCATGGATGGTAACCAAAACGATGCTGTTATGGGTAAGGGTAACGTTATTTTAGATTATTTCTGTTAGGTATTTAAAGGGGAGGTAACACTATTTAATTTATTTCGTTATCGGTATTTTAAGGATAATGCTATTTCAGTTATTTTGGCAGCGATATTTTAAGGATAACGGTAGTCAGTTATTTCGGTGTATATCGATTTTTTTTTTGTGCTAAAAACAAAATAAAATGAAACAAAAGAAATTAATTTATGTAAAATAATACCAGCGTGCAATTACCATAAGCAGTGAATTAAAATAACGTTAATGGTATTTTAAGGATAACGCTATTTTATTTATTTCGGTAACGGTACTTCAAGGTTAACGTTAGTCTGTTGAAATGGGTTTGAATCGATATCGGTATTTTAGCGGTATTGCCTACCATCCCTGCTACATTCACAATTTTGGGATACGTACTTGTCACGTTTACAAACAATTAGTTAGACATTAAAATGCGTGACAAGCACAAGAGTTGTTTCTTTTTTTGTAAAATGGGTTTTTTAAACGCTTTTCTTTATAATTTTAATTAAATTTTGTTAAAAAGTAAGCAAATGAAATCGTCAAAACGTGTGGAGTTTTTATTCAAAATTCGTCAATAGTCATTTGTAAAATTTTGACTAAAAAATCGTAAAAATGACGTAAAATTGTGACATCTGAGACCACTGCCAACATGATGTGGTAGCGCTACCTTGTTTTGGTAGCGCTACCACAACTGCTACTTGTAAGCAGTTAATGATACATCAGTTGTCGTTTGTTTTTTATATATATTTTTTTAAGGAATAATAAACTTACATATGGGTGATATCAAAAAATGTGATAAAAACCGTGTAACCACCGAATTTTTAATGCATGGATTACATTTGAGTTACATATTTCGATATATATCAGCGCATTGTCACCTGTTTTACAAAATTTATAACAATCTGACCAATTTTTGGTTAATACATAAAATTTGTGACCAATTTTATAGGCCAAATGTAAACTCCGTAACAAGTAACTCATAAGGTTTTTTAACTTTAATAGCTTATATTTTAATAAAAATTAATACATTTTACAAACTTTTTCGTATATCTTAGCTATCACGACTTCAACTCTGTAACGATTTTTCGTCATAATTTTTGATAAAAATGCATATACCAGGATTTTGGAGTTATCTATTATTTATATTGCGAAAAGTATAATGTTATTTATACTCAAATGATCGTTGGACTGTAGGTAATCATCCAGTATAACAGACTTGAAGCTTTTCTGCAGCATGTAACATTCTCGAGATGAAAAAGGATGTCTTTAGTAAGATTTGAAAAAATGTTGTAAACTCCGTTTCTAATTTTTACAAAAAACTATTTAACGAGTAAGAAAAACAATGTCATATTTGGATTCACCTTGTAGGCATCATGCGATTTTGTTTCGGAAAATAAATTCTGACAAAGCGTTTCTGAAAGAAAACGAAAAAAGTAACCAAATGTAAACTCCGTAACTGTAAACTCCGTAACCACAATTGTTTGCATCAGGTTTCATTCAAATAAATGTAGATAAATGTTCAAAATATTTTAAAATAACCATAAACAGAGGTGATTCAACTAATATTTATGCGTCAAAAGACGATTCAACTTATAATTTTGCGTCAAATCAAAAAAAAGTTATCAGTTTTTTACCCTAAGCTGCTGGAGCGAAAAACGATTGATTTTGCATTTCATTGGTTTTGCATCGATATTTCGAGTCATTACTGACATTAGTTTGACAAATTAAATTTGTTTCCCACAATTTAAGAATTTTTTGATCGCGAAATGTTATATTTTTAATATATTATTTTGTAACTGGGCAACCGCTGTTTGGATTTTAAAAAATTTTATATTTTTGATAAGCATTTAAAAGGACTAAAAATACAAAATTAAAAAAAAAATTTTTTTCGCGGAATGAATTGTATTTTTATTTGCGAAACCGCCAATTTGATAAACACAAATTATATATCATTGGAAAGCAAGTTGAAAACCCAAATACAAAAAACTAATAAATTGAAGAAAAATCGTACGCAATTTTTTTTGTTATATCTTTTGCTTGCAGAAATGTAAACTCCGTTACAACAAACTTGTAGAAGCGATTTTTTGCAATTAGGTTTATAATGACTAAACTTACTGATTCCATTAAGAAAAAACCGAAATATTAACACTTTTTGCTTCTCACAAATTTGGCCCAAAAGTTTATCACATTTTTTGATTTCACCCATATACAAATATAATTATAAAGGAATACAAAATTTCAAAAAATCAAAGAAACCTCTACAAATATTTTTATTTTAAAATAAAAGTAGCATCATTCACCAGATTAAAGGTAATCATAAAGCGCTACCTATCATTTGTAGCGGTAGCGGGTTTCTCTGGTAAACCTGCCAATTGTGAGTGTACTCAAAATTAGTTAAAGCACTGCGGATTAGTGTTGCCGTACAGGAAAATAACTAAAATCTTTGTGTTGATCAGCGTTTTCTTATTAAAAATTTATTAAAAATTAGTCAAGTCGATTTGAAACATACTTGACAGATTTATTTACTGACGTGTTATTTTAAGTGTGTTAAATAAAAAATGTGCAAAATCATATTAAACCAACAAAAGGTCTGTTAAATTGTTTTTGATTTATTTAATTGAACAAATAATAGCAACACATTTCTAATTTTCACATCTGTGAATATTTTCTATTCTTGATTCTCGTTAAAGTGCATGATCTCTAATAGATAGCATTAGTTTTTTATCCATATCGTAGGTGGTGACAAACGTGACTACTTTCTACAACATGTGATCAGAAAATAAACGGGGGTTTTCTCTACTAGATAATTTAATCTAAAAAAATAAGGTTTTGAGTGTATATTAATTGATTTTTAGTTTGATTTATATAAATACTTTTCACATTCATTCATATCTTATCATACATTATGTTATAAATATATAATTCACTGTGAAATTTCTATTGTTTGTAGATATAGAGAATACATATGAAAAAACTAGCTTTAATTGTTAATAGTACATATATAAAAATATGTGTTGACTAACAAATTTAAATTAAAGGCGTTCACAAGGTGTACTAAGTTTTGAATTGTCCTATTATAAAATTTTATTTTCACTTTGACAATGATTTTCTGCTGGGTTTTCTCTTCGTTAGCACAGATAAACATAGGTACAAATGTTGTATTGTCCTAACATCTATTGTTGTATATTTGGAAATAAAATTTTAACAACTCTGTTTTTGTTAGGACAATACAACAACACACAACACTTCCCAGCAAAAACAGACATTACCGAGTAAGGGTTTCACTACTTACCAGGCTATTTACTCGCAACATTACTTTTGTTCGCGATGTCCAAAAATTCATGGGTGGTCGTTAGCCTCTCGCTTACAAAAAAAGTGCGAATAACGAGTTACCCATAGTGAAAGAATAAGTAGTTACTCACAAAGATAGAATAAGTGGTTACTCAGAAGTTAGGAAATAAGTGGTTACCCTACATTGTAAAATAGTTGTTCATATTGGAAAAAAAAAACTTTTTACCTAGGAAAATTTCCTATTTAGTTCAAAACAAATATATAAATAAAATATTAATATAAAAAAGACTTAATCAGTACTTATTTAATCAATTACCAGTAAGTGCTTACTTTGTACGAATATGTAAGTACTTATATAACTTATTATCGGTAAGTCGTTATTTTGTATTTTAAAGTAATGAAAAAGGTAATGACCTGTCATTACCATGTTTTTGCTGGGTTAGTACACCCCTTGTGAACAAAATAAATTATTTCATTTCTAAATACAGTAGACGCTCGCAAATTAGAACCGCTTTGTTTTTGAGGCAATTCTAATTTCTGAATTATTCTAATTTCTGAATTATTCTAATTTCTGAATTATTCTAATTTCTGGACGTTTTTTTTCGTTTCGTTTCCAATGATAAAGTGTTTTTTTACGTTTATTTAACATTTTAAATGATACACTTTCACTATTTAATAGAGACTGCCAAATAATATGTACACGCGTATCAAATTTCACAAATAAACTAGCCAAAAATGTACATAAATGCGACAAAAAAAAAACAAATAGGGAAAAACATATATAATTTGGTGATTCCCCTTTTTAGTTTTACTTTATTCAAACAGAATAAAAATAAATTGGGGATTTCCTGTGTATTCAAATAACCAAAAAAAAAAAAACGCTCAGAAATTAGAATTTTAAATTCGAATTTCAGAGCGTTTAATGTATTGCAAACATTGATTCTAATTTCTGGACGTTCGAATTACTGAAAGCTCTAATTTGCGAGCGTCTACTGTACTAAAAATTGTTATACAGACATAGTTAATATGATTTATTCATTAAAATTTTTGTTAAACCGTCTGGGTTCTTTTTCTTCCTCAAATTTGATGAATATTTAAATATTCATTAATATTTTTTTATTAATATGTCATGTGTCGTCATTATGTTGATAATCAAGTTTTTTTGCTAAACATTTATTTATTTACAAATTGTTCTTTGGCTTTGGATTTTTTTCAGTTTTAATGAAATATTATATTAATGTGGTTGATGATTTCCAGGGCAGCGACTTTTATGCTATGTTATCAGTAGCCCAGGAACAATTTAGAGCAAACATTTTGAAGAATCAAAGAACTGCAATAAAATGACATCGATTTGTTGTTGCATATTTTAGCATTTTTGCATTTTGTTATAATTGTGTATTTTTTTTTTGGATATTTTGCCCTTAAATTTTACATTTAATTGCATATTTTGTAAAATTTAATTAATAATTAACATAATCTTGTGTCTTGACATGCAATAATATGATAGCAAGCAATTGTCAAAATGATTTCATCTCATGTGAAGACACTTAATCTAGAGTCTTCAAATGCAATAAAAAAAAATGCCATAAAATTAACGAATTACACACAAAGCAACTACAAAATTCTTTTCGTTGTTGTTGCTTTGTGTGTTATTTTCACATTTCTTTGCACATTTCATTGCATTTGTAGACACTAGGTAATTTCAATTTTATTGCAAAAATCGCTGAGCGATGCTGTCGTGAGATAAAGATGGGGTTTCTAGAAGACGTTCGTTGTCACACGAATGAGTGACTACATGTATTTTGTTTTTGTATTTTCGTTCGTGTGAAGAAAAACGTCATCTAGAAACACCACCAAAATCTATTTTATTTTACATTTTTTTTCTCTTTTATTGGAAAAAATTTATAAAATTTTTAAATTATTAAAAAAATTGTTTGTTCATCTTAAATATTGAACATATTTAGTAGCCCTTTAGTTCGTTGTTTGATATTGTATATTATGTTTGCAGTAAACTAATTATATCGCTGTCGCTGTTTGTCATTATTTCGGTCGCGTTTTTTTCCCAGAGCGACAATCGCTAGCCTTTGGGCTGTTGTTGTGGGCCGACACTTACAGAGGAGATAATGTACAGGTATTTTTTTAGCGACCCAATCTTATGTTTAGGGATTAAAAAGTGGGGTGTGAAATGACCAATTTTTAGTTCTTTAATTTATTTCTTGTAATTTCCAAGAAAAATTGACAAATTTAATACCATACGAAGCTTTCTTGGCGACGCACCTTACGGAATACATGTCGGAACATATCCAACTTTTTTTGTTATTCAATTATTATTTTTTTTCGAATAACACATTTGTATAGGAAATTGCTGTGGCTTTTAGTTAAAATTTACATATAATAATGGCTATTTAATTCAATCAAGGGAGTGTCTTAGCTTTTTTTGATTCCGTTTAGGACATCTTCTCCTATAGCGCCAATATTTCAAATAAGTGGCAACCCTAGGTCCACGACATTGGCAATATATGACATGAAATACGATCACGGCTACAAAACTGTGTTCTCTACTGCCATACATGGTTGTTGCAATTATATTATTAATATATTAAAAATACTTCACAAATAGTATGGTCGTCTGTAATCATTTTGAAGATGTAAATAAAAATAGTGTGAATCAAAAATAACTTTAAAAAATTAAATTTTTAACAAAATATGCAAAAATATACATTTATTGACAAAATGTGGCACAAAATATGCCAAGATATGGATGAAATCAAAAAATGTGACAAATTTTTGGGCCAAATTTGTGAGAAGCAAAAAGTGTTAATATTTCGGTTTTTTCTTAATGGAATCAGTAAGTTTAGTCATTATAAACCTAATTGCAAAAAATCTCTTCTACAAGTTGTCGCAATAACTTTTTTTGCACAATTTTAATTTTTTTTGTTGTAACGGAGTTTACATTTCTGCAAGCAAAAGATAGAACAAAAAAAATTGGGTACGAATTTTCTTCAATTTATTAGTTTTTCATATTTGGGTTTTCCAATTGCTTTCCAATGATATATAATTTGTGTTTATCAAATTGGCGGTTTCGCGAATAAAAATACAATTCATTCCGCGAAAAAAATTTTAATATTTTTTTAATTTTGTATTTTTGGTCCTTTTAAATGCTTTTCAAAAATAAAAAATTTTTTAAAATCCAAACAGCGGTTGCGCAGTTACAAAATAATATATTAAAAACATAACATTTCACGATCAAAAAATTCTTAAATTGTGTGAAACAAATTTAATTTGTCAAACTAATGTCAGTAATGACTCGAAATATCGTTTCAAAACCAATGAAATGCAAAATCAATCGTTTTTCGCTCCAGCAGCTTAGGGTAAAAAACTGATAACTATTTTTAATTTGACGTAAAATTATTGGTTGAATCGTCTTTTGACGCATAAATATTAGTTGAATCACCTCTGTTTATGGTTATTTTAAAATATTTTAAACATTTATCTACATTTATTTGAATGAAACCTGATGCAAACAATTGTGGTTACGGAGTTTACATTTGGTTACTTTTTTCGTTTTCTTTCAGAAACGCTTTGTCAGAATTTTTTTTCCGAAACAAAATCGCATGATGCCTACAAGGTGAATCCAAATATGACATTGTTTTTCTTACTCGTTAAATAGTTTGGTGTAAAAATTAGGAACGGAGTTTACAACATTTTTTCAAATCTTATTAAAGACATCTTTTTTCATCTCCAGAATGTTACATGCTGCAGAAAAGCTTCAAGTCTGTTATACTGGATGATTACTTACAGTCCAACGATCATTTGAGTATAAATAACATTATACTTTTCGCAATATAAATAATAGATAACTCCAAAATTCTGATAGCTAAGATATACGAAAAAGTTTGTAAAATGTATTAATTTTTATTAAAAACGGCGCTTTTCCTCTTCATAAAAATTCTTACAGTTAGTGTTTAGCTGTATTGGTTATTAAAATATAAACTATTAAAGTTAAAAAACCTTATGAGTTACTTGTTACGGAGTTTACATTTGGCCCATAAAATTGGTCACAAATTTTATGTATTAACCAAAAATTGGTCAGATTGTTATAAATTTTGTAAAACAGGTGACAATGCGCTGATATATATCGAAATATGTAACTCAAATGTAATCCATGCATTAGAAATTCGGTGGTTACACGGTTTTTATCATATTTTTTGATATATGGGTGATACATAGGGTTTGGGATTTCCCGGACTTTTTTATTTCCCGGGAATCCCGGGAAATATTTTTAAATAAAATTGTTAATGAAAACCACCTATACAAGTAGTTTTTGTTAAAAAAAAAACACTATTTCAGTACAAATGCAGTCTGTGTAGTGAGAATTCAAAGTAAAAAATATCAGAATGTTGAACATTTGATTTCACATAAATTACTCGCAGCACTGCCAGATGAATTGCATGATTCCAGCAGAAAGCACCAACTACTGGACTGTCGGAAACAAACCGTTTCATCACACTTGGCCCATTAGATATCTCTTTTGTGATATTCTTATCCATTCATCTAAGATTATAGTAAATCTCCTATTGTTAGAAATATTGGTCGATATTTCTTTTATCATGATATCTTTTACATGATTATAGTAATTTAATATAATGTTCTTTATATCGGTTTCATTTTTTTTGCAATGCCAGGTTTTTATTATAAAAACTTTCTCGAATAAACGAAGATCTAGTTATGGTGCGGATTGACTGCGGCTAATTTGGATACCATATCAGGAAATGTTTGCCCTACCATAAAACCTTTAATGCCTATTCAGCTTACACTTTTTTCTTAGAGTACTTTGCTAATTTTATCTGAAACGTTATTCTTGTTGTTGTTTTCTTCAAGATAAGTTGCATGACCATCAATTTTTTTTTTTTTTTTTGTGAACCAAATTTAGATTTCGGATAACCAAATTTAGATACCACCGTTAACCATTACTCTTTTCTTTTCACATTTATTAATGAAAACGTTACTTATAAAATTATTGACCCTTAATATAAAGGAGTATTTTAAATTTAAAGTCGACTTTATTTTTAATCAAACGGTTTTGTTCATTTTGTGTATGAAAACCTTACAAAAATATTTATATTTTCAAATATTTTGATTGTTGAAAATAAATTAACCAATCAGAATGCTCCAAAAAAACACCAAGCCACCTAATATTTTAACTAAAGTCGACTTTACCTAAATTATACATTTGAAATATTTAGATAATAAGGGCGATTATTTGTAAGAAACAAAGCTTTGTTTTCATATTTCTTTTAAACATTTTACCAAGTTCTTAGGTTTTACTACTTAAATTTTGAATAAGTTATGCGAAAAATCTTTATTAGTTGAAATGCTCCTAATTACTTGGCAAAGATTTTATTTGTGTGTCAAATAAATGTATTTCCTTTTAAAAGATTTTAACAATGACATTTTTGTTTTGGTATTTAAAATGTTTTTTATGACTAAAATTAAAAAATCCTATTCGAAACAAAAACAATTTAAAAAATTTAATATTTTTAAAATTTCCCGTTTTCCCGGGAAAAATATATTATTTTCCCGGGAATTCCCGGCAAACTTTTCCCGGGATTTCCCGGGAATTCCCGCCCGGGAATTCCCGAACCCCAAACCCTAGTAATACATTAAAATATTCACTAAAGGCAAAATATGCAAAAATACAATATGCATTTATCAAATAAAAAAGTCAGTAAAGTCAATAAAAAAATTTGCTGACTCAGCAAATTGGAAATTATTTAACTTCATTTAATGAAATAGTTTTTGCAAGTTTTTGATTTATGTTATTATAGGCCGGGCTAAGCTAAGCAATAATTTTCAAAAACTAAAAATTTGAGTTTTAGTGCATACTTTTAGATTTTGAGTCTACATTTTTTGGTTTAAAGTGCATGTTTTAAACTCATATTTTGCATTTTTACTGTATATTTTCAATTGTTTAGTACATAAAAGTCGCTGCCCTGTTGATTACATATACACAGAATAGGTTATATTATTTATTGCATATTTGTTATTATTAATTTATTAATAAAAAACCACAATAAATGTTTTTGTAAAGTCATTGAAAACTTACAAAAGCTTTGGTGTGTGTTCATCAGAATCAGGTTGCAATATAAGCCCGATTATTCAATATTATGGCGGCAGTAGGATAAAAGTTTGTTTTTTTTTTGAGGAAAATCTTTATGTTATTTATTTACTACACTCAAAGTAATACGTCTGTATTTAAACAAAAATTACATCGCAACCTTTTTCCTAATTTCTGAAAAAATGTACTTGTGCTCGACATTAAAATGAATTTTTAGTTTCTGCTGTACGATTTTTTAAGTTGAGATATGCAACTTTTCACTTATAAGTAGTACTTATCGATAAACCGGCCTTCATTCTTGGACAAATTTTATTAGAATTGACCTTATTTAGTCCAAAGTAGAGGCGCCCAAAATTAATTTAAACTCATTTTAAACATGACTGGTTAAAAAGTTTTTTGAAAAGCAGGGACCTATTCCACAAAACAACTTATCAACTTTTCACTTTGCACTTATTAAATTTTTCGTCAATTTGCAAAACTTTATATTCCTCAGAACTATAAAATTTGATAAGTGATAAGTTGGAATTGATAAGTGTAATTTGCAAAGTCTTTGCAATTTTTATATTCTCTTTGCAATTTCTGTTCCACGTACGTTCTGTTGTGCAAAGTGCAAAGTTAATATTGAAAAGTGTAATTTGCAAAGACTTTGCAAATAATTATGCTGTTTCGTTCCACAAAAACTATAAATTCTATTTTTGCAAAGCAAATTTTGATAAGTTTGTCAAAAATTTGCAAGGTAAACGATCGCTTTACAAATTCATATTGTTATGACTAGTGAAGCTTTCAAAATGTTAAGACGTGAGTTTTTGTTAGATGATAGTGAAAACGCGGTTACAACAAGAAATTATAGAGACCGAATTAATTTTTCGGGAATACAAAACTTTAATTTTAAAGAGTGCTTTCGTTTAAATCAAATCCAAGTTGATTTCATTTTAAATAAAATAAGGGCACAGTATACAGCGCAGTCATGCTTTGTCCGCTGAAAATCAACTGATACTGTACTTGCATTGGCTCGGAAATGGTTGCCAGTACCATGGAGTTGCAGCTATGCATGCTGTTGCAATTGCTAAAAAGCCTGGTAGCGGAGTTGAGCATGACCAAAGTGACACAAACAGTGCTCGGAAGGTCCTCATGGCAGTTTCGCAAGATCCGAATAATTCGTCACGTTCTGTTGCAAAATCTGTACGTAAATCGCGTCTTTCGTACAAAAGGTAAAGCGGCAAGCTTCACTGAGAAATTTTAAAGCTCAAACAGCACCAGATCGAGACGTAAAGCAGAATGTTACGGTAATACTCGTTACTATAAAATTACATAAAATTTATATTCATTAAAATTAATAAATATTCACTGAACAATTCACAACAAGCCACTAAATTTCTTAATTTATTAATATTTACAACTATTACACGCTTACAAGAGGAATGACGCGACGAAACTAAACACACTTAATTTTTTTTCTACAGATTTAATACGTTTTATCAAATTGAAGAACAATTTTATTAAAATAACTTTACTGACTTTTCAACAAAACCTTTTAGACTTAACAAATACAATTTTCCTAACTATTTGACAAAATTTTTTCAAAACAACAATTGTTTTCGTAGAGTATTTTTGCTTACAATAAGTATATGCATTTAAAAAACAAAACAGTTGATTTGAAAAAAAAATATATTAATTTGAATAAAAAAGATATTGTTAACAATTTGTTTCATCAAAAGGTAACAAAATATTTATGTTGATTTCACTTACTACTTTTGGTTCAGTGAAGAGTGCAAAGTCTTTGCAAAAATTTGCTTAGTGCAAAGTGAGACTTGCAAAGAATATTGTGGAACAGAAACACTTATCACTTTGATAAGTGCAAAGTGAAAAGTTGTTAAGTTGTTTTGTGGAATAGGGCCCAGCTTGATAAAATTTGGTTTTAAATTTAATCGCCCATTATATTGTATTTTAACTTGCATATCTCCGCTTTAATGCCAGATACTACACTTAAAATAATAAATACATCAGTAAAGGTATATGCCAAAGGTGTTTCAAAGTAATTTGACTTATTAAAAAAAAAATTTTCTTGAAATACTGACTTATTCAAAAAGTTGTGATCAATTGATCGAATTCCGTCGGTTACCACAACTATCGTCATATTTAATCATATTTTTAATAGTTAAAGCCAATATTTAGTTATCGAGGCAAATATTAAATTCCAGATAAACATTATTACATTCCACAAAATTGTAGTTACACTCAAAAATATAAGTTAGTAGAAAAATTAGTAAAACGTCTTGTATATCAAGTGTATTACTTTCAACAATTTTTTTTTCTGAAATTCCGTTTTCAGCTAAATTTTTAGTTATATTTTTTTTAGCACTAAACCAATTTTGAACTAATGTTTTACTAATTTATTTTGCTACAAAAATTGTGCTGATATCCGCATTTATAGCGTGGACGACAATCAGACAGATAAGATGTAGATGTCGCAGCTTGTCTGGATGTAGTACAGACAACGGAAATGATAATTAAAAATAAAAAACAACTCTACAGAATTTCTATATTTAAATTTTCAGCAAATAAATTAACTAAAGTAAAATTTCTCTACAAAGTTTTTGAGTTTTTTTCAGTCTACTAATATTCAGCAAAATTTTTAGTGATTTTAGCAAGGATTTTTTTCATTTGCAATCGATTAAATGTTAGCGAAACTTTTGCGGAGATTACAATTTTTTTGGTGAAAATCAGCTCGCTGATTTTCAGCAAACACTTTTTGCTGAAAATATCAATTTTTTTGCAAGCATGCTCCTGACTAAAAATTTGCTGACTTTACTGACTTTTTTTGAGTGTACGTAATATTTTTTAATTTTTTTCGGTGGAGAATTTTGCTGGACGAGTTGTAATGAAATTTTTAGTAACCTAATGAAGTTTTCCTCACAAAAGAAATGAGAATTTTCTTAAAATTAATGAAAAAGCATCACATATTTTATGGTACTTTTTCATTGAATGTATGAAACTTTTAATAATTAAAATGAAATATTTCAAAACATTTTATAAAAAATTCCATTAAATCATTGAAAAGTTGCAATTGACAAGTTGGAAAACCAATAACTGAAAATACACTAATATTTAGCAAAATTTTCTGCAGATTTCGAATAACTAAAAATAAAAAATTACAAACTCAATGAGAATTTCTTGTTCTCGTCTAGGAGCGTTATTAAACATTTAAAATGTCAAAGAAAAAACAAAAACAACAACAAAAAAATGTGACCACAATTTGCTTTGTCATCTTCCAATATACTGCTCTGTTGTTTTGATAGATCTAGCACTGTACTGACCATTCATGTCTAAACACACAGCGAAAAATTGGAAATGATTCTTAAGGAATAAATTTTTCACTGATTCCAAAGTATCATTAAGTTCTGATATTCTGCTTCTAAAGAAGTTCTTTTTCACAACTTCCAAAAATGTGATTTTGAATGAAATTAAGTCTTTTCAAATCTATGTCTGGTAACTTATCTTAAAAATAGCAGGTTTAAATGTTAACTACAGATATTTCCATATAAATTTAACATTTATAACTATGGTTAAGCACTTAACATTAATTATTTTGAGAAAATATGTTAGGTCGAAGTGATTTGCTTCATTTTCTTACGAATAAAAATTAGTTCCTTTTCAGCAATTAAAAAGAACACCAAAAGGATCATAAAAAAGACTTCCACCCTATGACAAGCCTATGTAAAACTCATTGGTTCCGATCCAAACTTTCACAATATCGAAATCCAAATCACTGCTTCCTTTTGTCTTCTTTTGAATTTTTTTTTTGCTGGGAAATAATATGTTTTCTAAAGTGTCCGTAACATTTAAATTACTGTAAACTTAACAGTTTTATTTTTGCTGTTTTTATTTACTAGTATTTAGCAAAAAAAAAAACTGCTGAATTTAGCAGATGCAATATAAATTTTAACTACTTTTTAGTAGTTTTTATGCTCTTTTTACAGATTTATTTCTATGAGTGTACAAAGAAAAAAGTATTATCCTTAAATATCTAACTAAAGATATTATAAAAATAAAATTTATTTTTAAACAAATATTTAATTGAATCAATTAATATTTTAATTGACTTTTAAATATTTCAGTAAATATTTTTTAATACATATTCACTACTTCAAATATACAATATAAACGTGACGTGACGTACACACTCTTTTTTGCTCAATATCATATTTTTATATTTTCAATTAATGTTTTAATTGATGTGATTACTACTTTAATTGTTTCAATTAATCATATACAATTTTTATTAAGTAATAGTATAATTTGAGAATTAATGTTTTAATTGATATGATTACTACTTTATGATTAATTTTATAATTTTAGTTTAGTTTTTAGTTTTTAGTTTTTGCTGTGTAGGATTGTTTTTATTTAAAAGCGAATTCCAAGCAATATTTACCCTGAGTGTAATTTGTTGTGCTAATTTTCATATTTATTTGTTAGTTATCTTTAAGAACTTATATGTATATTTAAGTTTACACAATTTATTTAAAAAAATTTAATATTTTCTGGTCTCTGCTATTTCCCCGTAGATGGCGTGACCAGAGAAAGCGCTATTTCGTCCCCAGCCATACCCGTATCTTAAAAACGAAAAGATATAGACAAAAAAATTGCATACTCTTGTTTTACCTTACTTCCGTTAAAATGTCAACTCTATCTAAAAACAGACTTTGCTCTAGCTTTAAAATGTCAGAAATTAAAAAAAAAATACATTTTAAAAATTGGCTGATATCGCAAAAACTAAGCGAGATAGAGAAAAACTTATAAAATGTTTGCTGCTATGTAATAAATGAGTACATTTGTGAATATGAGACCAGAGATGCAAGCCAAAGCAAAATTGCGACGGCTGGAGCTAAAAACTAGCGGTGGCGACATTATTGTCGGGTTGAGCCGCAAGGTTTTTTCAACTCATTCCGGTTATGGTATTTTTTTTTCTATGTGATACTGAATCAGCTGATTCGTTACGCTGCATTTACATCCGAGCAAAACCTTCTATTATCCGGTAATGACTTTGGTAAGAAGAAATAAGTGTAGGTAACCTCTTACTTTTCTATTACCAAAGATATTGTTTTAACAAGGGCATGTCCATCGAGGTAACTCCTTACCCAGTAATATGCTATTCTGAACTTACATGTTACGCTTACCTCTAGGTTACAAAAACCCTTAAAATAATACGATTTTATTCTTAAAATTTCATCTTATTTCATATTGACTTTTAAATTAAAAATTACATAATTGGACATTTTTGTTTATAAGTTTTTGTTATAAAAATAAGCATTTTGTAATGAAGGGGATAAGCTCTTACTTTTCTATTACTAGACCTATTATTTTAAAAAGGGAATTTCCATCGCTGTAACTCCTTACCTAGTAAACTGTTATTTTGAACTTACAGGTAAGGAGTTTTTAAAAACATTTATTTTAAATTTTAATTTTTTAAACCGAATATCAAATTTAAATTCACGGGTTTCTAACAGAAAATAGAATTTCTAAAATTTTCCAGAAAAACGAATTATTTATACCAATAAAACATCCAGACGTATGAAATTGGTATTTAAAGTAATGCAAGGGTAAGGTGTAAGAGTCCAAGGTAATGCAAGGGTAAGCGGTTTTATATATTACCAGGTAATATGCATAGTAGTACCTATATGTTACCAAGGTTTTGCTGGGGTATAAATAATTCTAGTTTAAGACTTGAAACTGGCAAGTTTAGTTTAATAAAGGATCAAAACTGCCCGATTTTATGCATAATTTATCGTATATGAGAACACTACTATAGTTTTCTTAAATAGTTTTACTGCATTAACAATTTTTCAGCCCACAATTTTTTTGCGTAACAAATTTACACCTTTTAAACATATTTTTTTTCTATTGTCACATAAACCAGTAGCTACAATGTCTTCCTGCCATCATTCGATCATACTTGTCTATTGCGTGCATAGCACACCAATTAATTATAAAAAGGCAGGGACAGTAGGTCTATCATATTTATACACTCAAATGAAAAGCTACGTTAAGAATATTGTCTTAAAATTAAATAGATAACGATAACAATGTTGACAGTTAACCACCTCTAGTTTGACAATTAAAATAAGTGCTGAGAACACTTTAAAATCTTGGAAAAACATTTTTATTAAAGTGTTAAGACTTTTTTAAGTGGGCCAATAATATAGTGAGCCAGTTTTATAGTCAGCATTAAGTAAGATTTTTGACTTAGATTTAATTAAGTAAAAAATGTTGTTTAAAATCTTAGACCTGCTAACTTATCTTAAAATAAACTGAGTTTAACCATAGTTATGAACGTCTAATTTATATGGAAATATCTGTGGTTGACGTCCAACCTTGGTTATGTTGGAAATAAGTTACTCGCCCTTACTCGAGTAAAATGTTTATTAAAAATCCTATTAAGGAGTGCGCCATTAAAAATTGTAACACAACTAAACTGTCCATATGTGTGCGTTTACTTAATTATTCCTTAAGTGTATCTTTAATAAATAAGTTAACTTACAGTATTTTTGTTTGCATGTTCATTTAAAATATCTCAGCAATTTGACTGTTAATTTCAGATGGCAGGTTTAAATAACTGGGTGTAATTATTTTGTCACTTTAACGTTTTTCATGTGGTTATAATTTGTTATAAACTGTTGACATTTATTTATGACAATTTAATGAATTTAAAATAATTTTCGACTTAAACTGAGAATTTTATATTTGTTTTAACAATTATGATGTTGTTTTTAATATTTGGACATTATAATCGAATTAAAATTATCTTAAGTTACTCAACCTTGTAAGGCTATAATGCTTAATTTTTCACAATAGCATTTTTGTCTTTTTGCAGTATGTAAGTGTATGTGTTTCTGTAAATGCCGTTTCAGTATCTATTAAAAAATATACACAGCATGACCTTGTTCTTCAATATACTTAAATGTGCATCTCGTGTTTACTTTGAAGGAATGTTAAGAACAATCCTTGAGACAGATCATAAACTTTGCGCAAGTAACAATCCTCTAGTTACTCTTACACAAGTACCTGGAACAATAAATTATTCAAAAAATCACCTGTCTGTTATAAAACTTCATAAATAATGTGTACCTAGACCAGGGCTGGCAAAACTATGGCACGCAAACAAATTTTCGCCGGCACTTTTTTTTTTTTTGAGATTTTCAAAAAGTTCTAATATTTTTACGTACCAGCAGAAAAATTGTGTAAAATTACTTATCAGAACTTAAAAATAACTTTCGTTACATTAATGTTTGCTTTAAATAGATAGTGGAGAAATTTATGATACGATAAAGATAAAATTTTTATAAGTGTACCAAATCTATTTTGTTTACAAATGACTATGCTAAAAAAAACAAAAATTTGATTATCAAGATTTATGGACCTATAGATTTTAATTGCAACCTATATAACGTTTTCAAAATATGGATCATTTTATGAAATGGAATTAGTTTGTTAAAAACTTTCGAGGATCAAGGTTCATTTTTGAATGAAGATAACTACGGAGGTGTTATATAGTTTGGGATAGTCAAAATTTTCGTCCAATTTGCTCTATCTCTCTGAGTTTTCAAGATATGGGCCATTTTAGAAATTCGGGGGGGGGGGGGGGAAGAAAGAGCGCCATCTTTAAAAATTCGGATACACTGGTGGCGCCATCTAAATTTAAACTTTTTTGTATAATTTTTAAAAGTTTATATTAAAACCCAATTTACACTAAAACACTCAAAAAATAAGTTAGTAGAAAAATTAGTAAAACGTCTTGTATATCAAGTGTACTAGTTTTTAGCAATTTTTTTTTGCTGAAATTCCGTTTTCAGCAAAAATTTTAGTTATATTTTTTTAGCATTAAACTAATTTTGAACTAATGTTTTACTAATTTATTTTGCTACAAAAATTGTTCTGATAACCGCATTCATAGCGTGGACGACAACCAGATAGACAAGATGTAGATGTCGCAGCTTGTCTGGAAACGGAAATGACAAAAAAAGAAAAACAACTCTACACATATTCTATATTTAAATTTTCAGCAAATAAATTAACTAAAGTAAAATTTTGCTACAAATTTTTTGAGTTTCTTTCAGTCTACTAATATTCAGCAAAAAATTTAGTGATTTTAGCAAGGATTTTTTTCATTTGCAGTCGACTAAGTGTTAGCAAATTTAGTGTTAGCTGAAATTACCAACTTTTTTGCAAGCACGTTCCTGACTAAAAATTTGCTGACACAGCAACATTTTTTGCTGATTTTACTGACTTTTTTTTGAGTGAACCAAAAACTAATAGTTTTTAAAAAATTTTTTAATTTTTAGTTCAAAATTTTTATGGAATTTGACAAGTAAATACAAATAGTTTTCAAAAACTAAAAAATGCGGCATTCACAACAGCTGGCGTATCTATTACAAATGGTTTGTGTCTTTAATAAATTATATGGTATTTTGGAGGGTAAACATCTGTCATTTATTCTCACTTAGTCATTAAATGCAATAGTGTAAACGAAAAAGTTGTTTTTTTGCTTCGGAAATGTGGAATTTTGTGCCAGCAAAGCATCATTTGCAGGAAGTTTACACTCTAAAAAATACTTGTAAATTCACTACTATAAAGCAAGTAATTTTTTGTTTAATATTATGCATAATGAGTAAGTATAAACACAAAATGCGTTAAATTATTTTGTACACACTTTCATATACAATATAACACACATAATGTAATTATGGGCATTATATATTTATAATTAAACATGTTGTGCGTACATTTTTTTTTATTTTGTTGATAAATTTAAATTTTACGCACAAATTTTGTAAATTTACTAACTCGTAATAGTAATGTGGAGATTGACATTTGAAAAAATTTTTAAATTATAAAAAAGTGTTCCAAAAATAAATTGTTTTGTTATAAATTTTCACTTAAACATGTGCTACTGTTATCTGCGGTGGCTTAAGCTGGATCAGTATTTGTGGTATGTCTGTACAATATCTTTAAAAGATTTCAATTCACAATATCTTTTCTTTCCAGGCATGTGGAATATGACTCCCACGAATTAGAAAGCTTCATTGCTAGTGATTTCCTAAGAATAAAGCCCCAGATTGTGATGCAGTTTTTTTTTCTGAAAAACCATCAGATTCCGAGGACTTTTTCTTAGAAAAACTTTTTCAAAAAAAGCCTCAAATGACATTGAAAGATAAACTCTACGATTCTGATCACTTTTTCCAGATTCTTAATGACCTTGCCTATAAAAAAAGCGTATTTCGAGAAAAATCCTCTAATTCTGAGGAAGACTCACCGAGTTTCACTCATTTTGAAAAGAATTTTTTTTCCTCTGGCAAAACGTTCGCTGAATCTGAGACATTTCCATAGAAGAAAGTCCTCAAAATATGAGGTTTTTATAGGAAAATCTTATGAATCTTATAATTTTCCTGTAGAAAAAAGAACACAGAATCTGATAAAAATTGTCTCCTAATAAAATGTTTTTTAGGAAAAAGTGACCAGAATCTGAATCTTGTTCAATAGAATAAGTGCTTAGAATCTAATGTGTATCAAGAAAAAAATCTATTCAGAATCTGAAGCTTGTATTAGGTTTAAATAATATTATATAGTTAATAAAAAATCTTGCTGGCCTTTCGAATTCATTCAAATTTTTATTCCTTGTAATTTACTTGTGAAAATTGTATCATCTTTCTTTAATTTGAAAATAATTTAAACAGAAAGTGATATTAGCCCCTGTTTATGTATTACGAAAATGGTCTAAACGAAAGCAAAGTAACGAAAATTTGTTTTTGTTTCTCATATATTTTTGACGAAAGTAATTGTCAATTGCTATCGTTTAGAGTATTTTCGTAATAGATAAACATGCCCTTAATTTATGATCTAGAGTCGAACTAAAAAACATTAATTTTACCAGAATAAAAGATCAACTAAAAATTCCCCACATTCCTCTTAAAAAAATTTAATTATATTTTAATTCTTTTATTTTTGGATGATACTACATATTTTATTTGGCAAATTTACGCACAAAAGTAGTAAAATTACACATCTTTTTTGAAAAAATTTTACGTGTAATTTTACAAATTTTGTGTGTAATTAACTTACGCATCATTTGTGTGAATTGTTTTATTTAGGCACTGGGGGTAAATTTACCATATTTATAGTAGGAGTCCAATTTCCTACTATAAGTTGGGTACATTTAAACAAAAATTAATTAGAGTGTGGCTTTACTTCTTCAATTTGAAAAAAGTGCAGCTTAAACACATCGATTGCTCATCGAAATATTACATCGATTTCAAAGTGCGGTTCAAAAGTGGCGATTTTGACACGGAAGGCAAAGACCGCCCAGGTCAGCCAAAAAAGTTCGGAGATGAGGAATTGGAGGCATTACTCGTTGAAAATTGTTGTCAAATTCTTTTATAGACCTCAATTTGTTTCGATAGATACAGAACTCTCTGACTGGAGTATGCGTCACTTCAGGACAGGGTATCCGAAATTGGCTTGATTCGTTCTTGGCCTCAAAAAATGAGCAGTTATTTTGGCGCGGAATCCACATGTTGCCAGAAAGATGGAAAAACGTCATAGCTATAGTGCTGGTAAAAATATGAGTAGTGGGTATCGATTAGGGATACCGATCCCGAAATCCCGATCCCGAAAATCCCGGGATTTTCGGGATTTAAGAATCCCGAAATCCCGGGATTGTTCTTGAAAAAATCCCGGGATTTCCGATTTCATTATTTGGCATATTTTATCACTTTTTGTATTTATTTTTATTGTTATATTCGACCTAAATCACTTAAAAGTCTAATATCTTATTAAATTTTATTAAAAAAAACTAATTTCTACTATTCGTAAATAACACAGGCCGACAAAATTTGATGAAATTTTCTAACCAAGAATGAGACTTACTTTTCCGACGGCTTTAGACGTGCTGAATCCGAATCTGACCTAGAAGTGCAAAAACACGTTTTTTGGGTACATTTGAGGTCCTATAACTTCCAGAAATTTATTTTTTTTCATAATCGGATTCAGAATGTCTAAAACTTTGGGAAAGTATAGTCCGATTCTTGGCTAGAAAACCTTGTCACACATTAAATAGATCTGAATATAAACCTAAATAATTAAAAAAATTTTATTTATTTTAAAACTATTAAAAACCGTAATTCGGATTTATTCAATCTTTTAACAGACATGTTTTTATTAATTTTAGTGATGATTTACTGAAATCTTAACTTCATGCGAAATAATTTTGCCAAATATTAGTGTACCAAAAACAGAAAATTTTTGTTAAAGTATTTAGTAAAACCTAACCATCTACCTTTCTGAAATCAGCAGAGATATGTGCTCAATATTTTATATTAGTACACTTAAAGAATCCAATATAATATCACTTAATATTTTTGATGATTTCAGCAGAGAGGTTTGTATGGGCATTCAATTAATTTTAGACAAATATAACTAAAAATTTGTAGACATAGCAGTGTTTTTGCTACTTTTAATTAAAAAGTTTTTTTCTCAGAAGTTTCAGAGATAAATTGTAATTTGTAATTAATTGAATTAACCTTATAAGTATATTACTTATATTTCGGAAATTTAACAATTATTTAGCAAACACGTTCTGCTGATTTCGGTAGTTTTTATGGCGAAACTTTTTTGCTAATTACTAGTAACTTTTTCTGCTATTTTTACGTACTTATTTCTATGGGTGTACTTTCGTTTAAATCCTGATTCACAATGCTGTAGTACTCCACTCTGAGCTGATTTTGTTTCTTTCTTTTTCGCACATCTATATTTTTTGTATCATGCCATCTGTACTTTAGTCTACTCCACTCTGCGGCGTTGAACACTCCAGCATTGTGAATCCGGATTAATTTGTTTATTTTTTTATACTACAAGAAATAAATATTAATTATTTTAATTTGTAGGGTTTATTTCAGCTATTTATTTTTAAAATTAAAAATATAATGAAACAGGAAAATCCCGAAACCCCGAAAAATCCCGAAATCCCGAAAAATCCCGGGATCCCGATAAATCCCGGGATCCCGAAAAATCCCGGGATCCCGGGATTTCAATTTTCAAAATCCCGAATCCCGGGATTTGTAAAAACCAGTCCCGTTCGGCATCCCTAGTATCGATACTTGGATACTCGATACTTAAAACTACTACTCGATATTTTCAGAGTTGCATTTTTGACGGAAAAAATATATAAAAATGTGACTGCGCTAAAATATTTATCACAAAACTACAACTCTGCTAAAAGAAAAAAAGAACAAAAGTAAAATATTTAAAAGGATATGTTAAAAAACTTTGGAAAACATAATGAACAGTTGCTATAAAAGTTTAAAAAAATGTTTATAAATTTAAATATTGAATCAACGTACACATGTCCAAAGAATTTTAATAAAAACTTTCAAAAAATTTCAATTTTAAAAACCGTTAAAATTATCGAGTATCCAAAT
The DNA here is from genome assembly GCA_949987735.1 of Leucophora obtusa. Classification (NCBI taxonomy): domain Eukaryota; kingdom Metazoa; phylum Arthropoda; class Insecta; order Diptera; family Anthomyiidae; genus Leucophora; species Leucophora obtusa. Next base: position 180,588,957 of record OX465296.1, read on the forward strand.
TAAAAATATCGAGTAGTATCGAGTATTGGAAAGTAATCGAATTTACCAGCTCTACATAGCTAACGATGGCCAATATATATATTTGTTCCTTTTATTCCTGCAAGGAGCATAGGGCCGCAATGATGGCCAATACTCAGAATAAATTTATATTATACCAATGTTTCACAATAAACGGAAAAAAATTGCCAAAAATCCCGCATTTTAAAGTTATACACCCAATGTAAGTCTAGTGTAAAATAAAAATTTTTCTTAAAAGTGATTTTGTTTTTAATTTGTATTCAGAATTTTTTTCAATTAGAGTAAGATCTCGTTAATTCGGATAAATAAACTGAAAATAAATAAAAGAATATTTTTTTAACAAAACTTGTTTTGCAAAAACAGACAAATTTATGTTTACCATAACTGACATTTCGTCAGTATTTTACCGCAGGGCGACGTTTTGCCGATAAAGCAGTTTTTTGTATTTCCTTTATTTGTCACAGCCGAGAAATTGGAAAATTTTTTAAATAAACAAGAGTTGTCTTCAAACAAAATGCAATAGCAAAATTTTCAAAATATTAAATAGTTTTCGCAAAATTCAAGAACAAAGTTTGACAGCACTGCCACTGGCAATGTGAGCATCTGTTTTAGGCTTTTAAAAAAAATTATAAAATTTTTTCGAATCGGGAAAATATTATTCAGATTCACCTTTCTTTAATTGTTTTCATTCGTTCACAGGCTTTAAGAAGTTCGAATTTGTTTTACAACTACACCCAGAAAACAGATTCGGTGCTGACAACTCCATTTGTTGCCAATCGAATAGTTCAGTTGCATCAAATGAATTTTTCATTTGCGGCTACCGAATTATTCTTCATACAACTGAAATTCCGTTGTCACAGTCAAATTACTCTTGTCTCAATTGGTTTCCTGTTGTCACAACTGAAAAATTCGGCTACTACAAATGAACCATGCGATTGACTACAAATGGGGTTATCAGAACTGAATCTGTTTTCTGGGTGTACTTATGTTAACTGGTATTCCAACTATAGTTGGAATACCGATTATATTTTGAAGTAAAGCAATAACAATATGCATGGAATCCGGATTATAAAATCACAATCAATCCGGATTGTAGATAACACAATACATTCGAAAATGTCGTCCGGATTACTGAATAATCTGGATTAGAATGGTCGGCATATCGAAGTTTTACTGTATTGAACATTTTAAAGTAGTAAAAATATGAAATTAAGTTCCATATTCACAAAATAGTGCTTTTTAACTGTGCTGTCGCGTAAATAAGTTAAAAAACTAAATAATTTGATCAAAATTAGTATTCAACGCTTTTTTAAAAATCCGTGTTTTTTTTTCAAAAAAGTTGGCATCAGAAAATAAAACTGTTAATCTGAGGTGTAATTTTTTTTTTAAATTTTCAATAAAAACGGGGTTTCACAAAGAAATATTAACTTAAGGGGGTACGCAGCATAGTATTACAAAAAAATATTGTAAATTTTTTGGCAGGCCACAATTGAAGTCTTGCTACCCCTGACCTAGACAAAAAAAAAACATCCTTTGTTTAGTAGATATAAACAAAATCATTACCCAACATGTTTATGCTGGTGGTATAACGTTGAAATTATCAGGATACTTGTATTCCAGCATCCGGTATGAAAAGGACCACACACGTATTTTATTTCTTTTATACACTGAATAGCACATAATGGTGCACTACTGCTTCTTTGGGTGAAGACAGGGTGTTATTGTGTTTATAACATCGTTATTTTTTTAGAAGACGCTCGAACAAAACACCATAAAATTGTTTAATTTATAAATATAATGCATCATTGCAACTGCTACATGGTGCATAAATATATGCTAGGGTGGTGCTTAAAATGATCTTTTTTGATTTTTAGTGCTGCTGGTGCGTTAAAAGTGTTCAGCTTTCAGTCAAAATAAGCTAATATAAAAAAATTCGCACTTAGAAATCTAACGAAAATTTATCAATTACGGTCCTGAGCGAAATGGGTTAAATTATCTAAACTTACTATAGCTATGTTTTCTACTTACCTATATCCGTTAACTCATACAAAAACTCAAAGTGCATAAAAACGCGTTTCAGCCAAAAACTAACACATTACTTTCCGTATGCACGTTAACTTTTAACACTGATAATTATCAACGTTGAAAACTCAACTTTTATATATTTTCACATCTAGCGTAACTTATTCGCGTTACTTCCTAAAAAATTTTGCTGTCGTACATTCGATTATAATGGAACAATTATAAGCAAAACCTGTTTAAAATTTTTTTACTACAAGACTAGATACCAGTTTTATATGTTTATCTACTTTTTCAGTAGTCTTCCTTGGTCTACCCATTACCAAGTGTGTTTTTGGAGCTAACAAAGCATTATAAACAAGATTCTGGGACCTTCCAATTGATTTCGCTATTTGGCGTTGGCTTTGACTTTCATTTTTCAGCCTTTTAATGATTAATCTTTCATCCTCCGAACAATGCTTACCACGGCCCATATTTTATAAATTTTGTGTGTTTTTTTAAATTAAATTTAATTAAATTAAATTTATAAAGATTATAAAATTAACACAAAAAAATATTTTCACTAATATTTTTGACGTAAAAGGAATATTAGGTGTGTTTGGGTACTTTTCCAGTAAAGTCCAGTAAAAATTACTCAGTAACAAATTTACAGAGAGTAAGGCAAAATTTACTCTCAAAAAGAAAAATATCGAAAAATGTACGCAAACAGAAAAATTGTAAGAATTAGTAAAATACTGCTGCCAACTTCTTCCCTAAAAATATCGCTAAATCAAACTTCAAAATCTCTAGAAAATATCTAAATTATAAAAAAAATTAAATAGCTATAAATCCCTAAATTGCACGAACTTTTTAGGTTCTGTTGAAAAATTTCACAAAAATAGCTATATTTTTCAAACTTCTTAAAACTTTCTTAAAAAATTATTGATACATCGCCAAATTTTTCGAACTCTTTTGTTTTCCATAAAAATTTACCGATAAATCACTGAATAATAATGATTCAAAAATTCTGTCAAGGAAATAAATGTAAAAAAATGCTAAGCAAATGTGAAGACTGTCTTAAAAAGAAAAATCGCTAGTTTTCCCGCTAATAGCTAAATTATATTTTATCCTGCTAAACGAGTTGAAGTATCGCTAGATTTGCCGAGAAAATAGCTAAATTGGCAACAGTTATTAAAATAGCTGATTGCGAAATAAACCTATTCAAATTATTGGATTAATAAATAAAACCTAATAAAATGATCACTTACTTACTCCTTCCATCGTAAATAAGCTTATATTTAAATATTTTTTATTTTTACAAAAAATTATTTCAAAATTATTTAGACAAATGTTTTGTTTCTTCAATCATATGTTTTAAATCATATGTTTTTTTTTTCTTACAAATTCTTACTAGCAAAAATTCATCCAGTAAAAACTTGTAAGTTCTCTGGTATTGAACTGTCACTTTACCCTCTATTTTTCCTCTCTCCTTACTGAGTAATTGTGTAAACAAACACCTTCCAGTAAAAACTTGTACGAATTTGTACAAATTTTCGGGTACGCAAACACACTTATTGTTGAATGTTTTTAATATTGACCCTATTGTTTTGTCAGCTGTCATTCACAACTTTATACAATTAAGGGAATGTACCGAATTCAATATATTTTTGAAGTTTTGGCAAAATTTTTAAAACGCGATATATTAACAATAATTTTTGCCAAAATATATTCGCAATCTTCTTACAAATTGCCCAAAAAAAAAGAAATGTATGAAAAATATTAGTGACCCTTTTTTTTGTCCGTAACTGTATGTGAAAGACCTGAACAGACATTTCTGGGTGTCGTTTGTGTAATTTTTTTGTGTTCCCTTTCGCTTTTATAAGAAATAGGTTTTTATAATACAGAAGCCATAGTTTATTTCCTTTTTTGTTACATAGAATTGTGCACTTATGTGAAGTCTGGACATTTTTATATTTTACGAAGTATCCCTGATAATGTTCAAAAGAATCAAAAACCACATTTTAGACTTAAATTTTCAGCAAATAAATTAACTAAAGTATAATTTCTCTACAATTTTTTTTTTTGGTTTTTTTCAAGGTTGGTTACCGTTTCAGTTTTATTATAACGGTAATTGTCATCCATGCCGAAACCAAACCCCATATGAACGTTTTAAAATGTTGATACCATTAAGAGTAATTGTCTTTATATTTACCCGTTTTTATTTCGATATTTTATTGGTTCAATTGCGTAATATATGCATACAGTAGACGCTCGCAAATTAGAACCGCTTTGTTTTTGAGGCAATTCTAATTTCTGAATTATTCTAATTTCTGGACGTTTTTTTTTTCGTTTCGTTTCCAATGATAAAGTGTTTTTACGTTTATTTAACATTTTAAATGATACACTTTCACTATTTAATAGAGACTGCCAAATAATATGTACAGGCGTATCAAATTTCACAAATAAACTAGCCAAAAATGTACATAAATGCGACAAAAAAAACAAATAGGGAAAAACATATATAATTTGGTGATTCCCCTTTTTAGTTTTACTTTATTCAAACAGAATAAAAATAAATTGGGGATTTCCTGTGTATTCAAATAACCAAAAAAAAAAAAAAACGCTCAGAAATTAGAATTTTAAATTCGAATTTCAGAGCGTTTAATGTATTGCAAACATTGATTCTCATTTGTGGACGTTCGAATTACTGAAAGCTCTAATTTGCGAGCGTCTACTGTATTACCGTTATAATACCGCTAAAATACCAAAACAGCAAATTATAACGGTAATTTGGGAATAATAAGAAATTGAACCGGCAAACCAAGAAAATAAAAACGCTAAAATATGAAGACAATTGCCCTAACTGATATCGAGGATATAAAATATTCAAATCAATTTTAGTATCGGCGTGGTAGATAATTACCGTTATTTTAAAAATAAAACGGTAACCAACCCTGGTTTTTTTCCGTCTACTACTACTCAGCAAAAAGTTTTATTGATTTTAGCAAGGATTTTTGTCAATTGCAATCGACTAAGTGTTAGCAAAACTTTTGTTGAGATTACTATTTTTTTGATAAAGCTCAGCTCGCTGACTTTCAGCAAACCCCTTTTGCTACCAACTTTTTTGCTGACATTACTGACCTTTTTTTTTTGAGTGTGTCATATACATACAACCCAGTAAGTATTGTACAACATTTTATACTGCACAAAGTTTGTGATTCGAATATTATGTTGCAGCATATTATTATTCTATTGTCGCAACTAAATTTCTGTTTAGACAACTGCAAAAACCATCGATTTATGCGAAGTTATTCACTCAGTGAACTTCTGAATTCAAAATTTGGTAGTTGTTTGAGTACTATTTAAGTTTTGTCATTTTTAAATGAAAAAACATGAATTTGTTGAAAAAATTAAATTTTAAACTATATTTGTAAGTCATTAAAAAAACGAACTGGATAAAATTACTGATAATTCGTAACATTAAGTTTATGCAGTAATTTTGTTAGTACGAATATTTACAAAAATGAACCAAATAAATTTAGATAATTTTTGTTAGTTGTTTTGACTAACTTCTGATTTATTTCATGTACGTTAACAATAAAAAACAAAAAAACAAATTGAATTTAATGATATGTTTGTGGTCCGGTTTCCGAGTGAAACTTCATTTGTTTTTAAATACATTTGCAGCGATTTTTACCTGCGTATTCTAAATGCTGAATTTGTCTCCTACTTCAGTAGCAAACCGAAAATAAAAATATATTCGCAATTTTTAATTTTTAAAGGATTAGGTAACTTGTCCTAAAGACGAGTGCCATGAATTGGTCATTGCTGAAATCTAGTATGTGGAAGTATCAGTTGTCATTTTACAAAGTGTTTATTAGTTTGAATAGGATGTACTATATAGGGAGGAGATAACAACAGTTTTATCCTTAATAATGCAACTTTTTAAGTTGTTATTTTTCAAACTTTTATGTTGTGGTTTTAAAGAGGTGTTAATTATTTAAGATTTCTTTAAGACCATAATCCTTCCCTTAAGGAAAAAACGTAGAGTTGGTGTTTGTAGTCAAGGTTGTTGAACTAATTTATTTATAGATAAAAAAAATTTCATTTTTATATTACTTTTTTAACAAAATAAAAAACATGAAAATTTATTAAATTGTTTCACCGACCGAAAATTTAAGCAGATTTTCTTTGAGAAGTACGACGATATTGATAGTATAAAACTTATAAATATAAATGAAATTTTAAGAAATACCAGAACACCCATTTATATGACATCCTAGACAGAGAGAATTGTAGAGATTCGGGTTCTCGCTTTCACCATTCACTTAAAATTTTAAACCTTATATTGTCCCGTGTAATAAAAATTTGTTCTTTAAATTGTTTTTGATAGAGAAAATGGTGAAAACGTGTAATAGCTCATTTAGACAGCGAAATTAACCTTCTAGATTGAAGTCAATCCAAATTTTTAATCTTCATCGTTCACACGTCCATTTTTTGACAGTTAAAAGATTAACGTGACAGTTTAAAGTTTAATCTGTCAGTTTAAAATATCAAGATGGCACCGACAGCCATCCGGCACATAATGACATGGAAAAATCGGCGTTAGCAACATATTTGTCGCTAGCGCCAATTATTTTGTCTGACTTTGTGTGTGTGTCTTTTTAGGACTTTGTGTGTGTGTTTTTTTTATTTTTGCAAACCGTCAGTGTAACAGAAACAAAAATAGCGTAGCATACAATTAGTAGTATGAATATAGAGTCGTTTAGAAATAGTTACCAGTTTAAAAGTTGGATTAATTATTAATCAAAATCATAAGTTTAACGGTTTAATCGACTTGTTTAGTGCTCGATTAAGCAGTTAATCCAATTTTTACGTGATTCACTTTTCTGTCTAAACGGGGTATCAGTAGTCTCGCAAATGTGAAAAAATCAGGACTTTCAGCAACGTGCATATTTTTACAGGAGTTTAAATTTCGGATCAGCTTACATAATAACCCCCCAGAATAGCTACCCAGTGTAGAAACGGTAATGACACATCACCGACTTACTTTCTGCATTATTTTAAAATATATAATATTGAGTTACTAATAAATACTTCCTTTTTTCATTATTTCAAAATAAAAAATATTGTATTACCAATAATAACTTATTTTTATCAATATTTCAAACATAAAGTAATGTTCTTGATTTTTTTGTAAATTTTTTTGAAGTTATTGTTAGATGCAATATTTTTTCAACACTGGAAAGGATATATGTAACCACATATTTTTTGATTTTTTTATGTTGTTACTTTACATACAACTAGGGTTTTTCTTTTCCCGGACTGTTTCATTTCCCGGGACAGCGGGATTTTTTTCAGAATTTTCCGGGATCCCGGGAATTCTCGCTCGGTAGAAAATATATAAATTCGACTTATGTTGTACTATAAAAACTCGATTTCTGTTAAAACACCGTCCGACAAAGTTCATCTTTTGGTTGTACCCATGAGAAAATGTACTTATTTAATATATTCTAAAAGCGTGGCTAAATATAAAGTATCCATGTCTTCCACTTTTTCTAGATCAATTCGTTTAACAATTTAAATCGTGAATTAATATTTAGGTAATATATTTATATGGAAGGCCGTCTTAATTTAAAAAAAAACTCTTACACTCAAAAAAAAGTATAACTTTTTATTAAAGACAAAATGTCTTTAAATTAAGGATACGGAATTTTCCTTAACTTAAGAAAAATTTCTTTAAAATAAAGAAAAAATCTTTAGTATAAAGAAAAATTTACTATTTCTAAGTACAACGTAAAATCCTCCTTTCTTAAAATAAAGAAATTTTTTTCCTTATTTTGACACTCATGATTTGTCTTTAATTTTTGTAAGAAATTCCTTTGCATGTGTACGAAATTATTAAATTTAATGATCAATTTCTTATTATAAAGATTTTCTATACTTAAACCAAGCAAGCAAATAATGTTGTCGAAAAAATGGTTTTAAAGACATAAAAAGACATAACTTCTTTAATTTATGTCCATAATTTTGGATTTACTTAAATTAAGTATAGAGTTTTACTTAAATCAGTTACATTTTTTTGCACAAGATAAGGTAACATATACTCGTATTAACTCAAGAATATAATTTTATATTTTTTAATGCTATAAAAGATATAATTTTAAAGATAGTTTCTTTAAATTACAACTTAAAAATTTGAGCAGAGTCTCATAAATTATTTCCTCAAACTAAAGAAAAATATAATTGGTTTAATGAATGTTAGCATTGAGTTAAGGCAATTTTTCCTTAAATGTACATTCAAAAAAAGGGATAACTTTTTACTGAAGACAAAATATCTTTAAATTAAAGATACGGAATTTTCCTTAATTTAAGAAAGATTTCTTTAAAATAAAGAAAAAAATCTTTAATATAAAGAAAAATTTACTTTTTATTGAAGACAAAATGTCTTTAAATTAAGGATACGGACTTTTCCTCAATTTATGAAAGATTTCTTTAAAATAAAGAAAAAAATCTTTAATATAAAGAAAAATTTACTATATCTGAGTACAACGTAAAATCCTTTTTTATTAAAATAGGGAAATTTTTTCCTTATTTGAACCCTTTTGATTCGTTTTTAAATTGTGTAAGAAATTCCTTTGCATGTGTACGAAATTATTAAATTTAAAGAAAAATTTCTTATTGTAATGATTTTATATACTTAAACCAAGCAAGCAAAAAATGTTGTCGAAAAAATATTATTAAAGACATAACTTCTTTAATTTATGTCCATAATTTTGGATTTACTTTAATTAAGTAGAGAGTTTTATTTTAATCAGTTACATTTTTTACACAAGATAAGAAAACATATACTCGTATTAACTCAAGAATATAATTTTATATTTTTTAATGCTATAAAAGATATAATTTTAAGGATAGTTTCTTTAAATTACAACTTGAAAATTTAAGCAGAGTCTCAGAAATTACTTCCTCAAACTAAAGAAAAATATAATTGCATTAATGAATGTTAGCATTGAGTTAAGGCAATTTTTCCTTAAATGTTCACTCAAAAAAAAACATAACTTTTGATTGAAGACAAAATTTCTTTAAATTAAGAATATGAAATTTTCCTTAATTTAAGGAAAATTTCTATAAAATAAAGAAAAGATCTTTAATATAAAGAAAAATTTACTATTTTTAAGTACAAGGTAAAATTATTTTTTTTTAAATAGGGGAACTTTTTCCTTTTTATTGAAGACAAAATGTCTTTAAATTAAGTATACACCATTTTCCCTAATTTAAGAAAAATTCCTTTAAAATAAAGAAAAAATCTTTACTAGGTATAAAGAAAAATTTACTATTTCCAAGTACAAGGTAAAATTCCTTGATTCGTTGATTTTAGTAAATACATATATATTTATAACCTGGTGTCTTCAAATGCGATAAATTATATGATATGAAATGTCAAAACCATTGCAGAGAAACATCAAGATGATATCAATTGCAAAGTGATGGAAAACACTTGACTATTTCATTGCTAAGAATATCGTACATTTTTCTTCGAAAAACACAACATTTTTCAACCACTAATTTTTATCTACAAATAATAAATTCCTTTTTATCAAATTTTCTGTTATTTTTTATTATAAAATTAAAAGGAAAAGTGACATATGATGGCAGGTATTATTGGCAGAGCCGCTTGCATGTCAGCGATATCATGACAGTGGAATAAAATTGAAATTGAGTGTCTACACTTGAGATGAAATCATTTTGACAATTGCTTGCTATAATTTTATTGCATCTCAAGACACCAGGAAGTATATTCCATTAACCTAGTGTCTTATCAAAATTTTTTAGCGGCCCATACATTAGGGAAAATTCGTGAAAAAATTCCCATTTTTTTGTGAATGTGTGTGTTTGTGTGCGTGTTGACATCGTGAAATTCGTGTTTACAAAATTTTTTGATATTTTTTGTTCCCTACTCAATGTTCCTTAATGTATGGGCAGCTTTAGATATTTTTTGTTTCCAAACTCAATGTTCCTTCGGGTATACTCTGCTTAATTTTCGAATTTCATTACACATTTTATTGCATTTGTAGACACTAGGTGAAAGAAAACAACCCCAAAATGGTTGTGTGACGAATGTTCTCTTCCATGAACTGTTATTTTCGCTCTTTAATTTAAGTATTTCTTTGAGTAACACTGTTGCCAATTTAGCTATTTTCTTGTCTAACCTAGCGATATTTCAACACATTTTGCGGAATTAAAAATGACTTAACTATTAGTGGGAAAACTAGCGTTTGTTTAAAGTCAATCTTGACGTTTTCTTTGCGCTTTTTATACAATTATTTCCTTATCAGAATTGTTGATATATATATTATTATTTAGCGATTTATCGCTAAATTTTTAAGCAACACTTGAAAAGTTTGAAAAATTTGACGATTTATTTTTTAAGAAACATTTAAATTGTATTTATCGCTACATTTTTGAAGTTGAAAGAATAATATTTTATTATGGATTAATGAATGTTACCATTCAGTTAAGGCAATTTCTCCTTAACGGTAGTCAGAATATTATAAAATAATTTTAAATATTTTATTAAAATTTCACATAAAATTAATGATGAAAAAATAACCTAAGTTATTTCTGTTAAGGCAATATTTTCATTAAAACATACTTATGTTAATGGCAAAGTAACATGTTAATAGCAATATCACTGATTCTAGTAAATGCATATGTTCATAAATTACATCAGGGATGAAAAATTAGATTGTTGAAATGGTACTGAAGCTTAACCAGAATAGTACTTTTCCAAAACCAACAGTACTTTTTTAAATAAAGCTTCAGCGCCAAACCAAAATCAATAAAAAAGAATTATCAAAAACTAAAGGCTTTTTAAAAATAATTGTGATTTTCTACATTTCTCGTAGAGTTTGCGTTAAATTTGTCATCTCTAATATTGTTGGCACTAATTTTTATCATCAAAGTACTATCTCTAGTTGTCAAGAATTTGTTTTTATTAAAATTTTTGTATTTCAAAGAATAATTTTTTCTCTAAATAACAAAAAGTGCAACTGAAATGTTCAATAATGTTACAAGACATTTTAAAAATTGTTACTAATTAAAAAAACTTGTGTATGACAGCAATGGTTAATGGTCTAGAGATTACATTTCGTAGACTTATACAGAGCTGCATTTTCATAAAATCTCGAGACTTTTCTATCCCGTGTAGATTTGCCTTTAAATTCTGAATGTAGAAAATCACAATTTTCGCATATGTTTTTGTCATGCTTAGAAAATTTAATAACTGCTAGGGATATCTTAATTGGCACAACATTGTTCGTTAACCGTTGCAATTTAAGAACTAGGAAAAAAACACACAATGGTTTTTAAATACATTTTGGAAAAAACAAACTACTTTCAGATTAAGTAATTCGCACCGAAAAACCTACAAAAAATCCAATTAATTTCGGTAATAATGCAGAAAGTAAGACGACGAACCATTCTAGAATATATTATTCAAAAAAATTAAAACTAAAATTAATAGATACTTTTTTAGCTGCCTACACACTAGGGAACATTCCATTCCAGATGGCCACTTTTTTACGAATGTTGAAATGTGTATAGCATTGTGTCATGTTGACCTTCGTGTTTACAAAATTTTTTGATATTTTTTGTTTTCAAACTCAATTTTTCATCGTGTGTATCGATGTTACTGTTTTTGCTGTATATAGGTCATTGATAGCAGTCTCGCTATCAGGAGCTTTTGTAATTACGCACTTGAGAAAATGAAAATGACGACAATGGGTGCGTTCGTCAGATACAATTTAATAGTTTACAGTTCTACAACAGTTATACAACTATCTGCTGAACGACCTGATCACTAACCGCTCAGTCTGAGCGCTCAGGTTGCGCTCTCATATTTTGGTAGCGTAAAAAATATTTGCTACTTTTGATCAATAAGTGATACATTTGTTGTTGTTCATTTACAATAAAAATTGTTTTGTAAGAATGACAAATAAAAACAAACAAACAAATATAATTCGAAAACAAAAATTTAACAAAAATAAAAGGAAACTATAGAAAAAGTGTATTAAAAACAAAACAAAGAAAACGTCGTTCAGCAGAGTAAGTAATCAGAAATCGCTACAAGTCACCGGTATCAGTTTAAGGTTTCTCTGTCGAATGCTACCAATTATAAATAATGAAAACTGGTATAATTTTATAAATGAATATATTTGCGAAAATTATGGGACATAAAATGTGATAACTAAAAAAATAAAACTAAAAAAAACAGCAGCATATGGAAAACTAACAATTAACAAATTAATTAATTTGATTTTCTTCCGCTCATATTTCATGTGATCAGTTCTACAAACAAACAAAATTGATATTTCGCTTGAGATTTTGTTGTCGTGTGTGCATCGTCTGTATCAAAAAATTAAAAAAAGTAGAAACACATGTTCCGTCACGCATGTTCCCTAGTGTGTGGGCAGCTTTTGAGAGCAAACCTGTTCCCAACTGACCTCATGCTCCCCTTTATAATTGTTTATTGAAAAAAGAGATTGCAATGAATTTTACCGTTGAAATATTATATTCCTACGATTCTTTGATTAATAAATTATTAATTATTCCCATTCAAAAATTAAAAAAATTTTATAATATTTCAGATTTGCTTTTTCTCATTAAAAAAGTACTAAAGTACAGCATTTTCCATCCCTGAGCTATATTATAAAAAACAACCCTATATTGTTCGTATAACGAATGTGATCGTCAATGAACAGTTATTTCTACTCTTCTATTTTAGTATTTCTCTGACCAGTAATGCCAACAATCTCTCAAATCATTTCTAGACCAGAACCAAAAAATCGCTACCAAATTATTAGATTTATAAATAATGCAAAAATTAATATCATCGAAAAGTAGTACAAAAACTTATGTATTTTTTCTCACATATTGAATATGTTCATACAAATTTTACGATTTACCTTCAAATTATCAATATCGACTTTCATTAAATTATTAATATGGTCAAAATACTCAATAAAGACCGTTGTACGTTGGAAAAATACATGATCATTTCTAATGAAAATATGGATTTTTAGACAATTTATATTTTTTATAAATAAAAACAAATTTATAAAAAAAAATATCAATATGTTAAGCTATAATATTTTAAAACAAATAACAAAACACATTAAAGTTTAGCGCTAAATCACAAAAAACATTTAATTAGCGATTTTAACATACTTTTTCTATGTTAAAGTCGTTAATTTTTTTCAGTAAAATACTAACTTTTTATATTTTAAGGCTTGTATTCACAAAAATGTTTTGAATTATTTTACAGTTTAATAAAACAAATCAACATGTAAAACAATAACAAAAATTCTTCAATAAGCCCCTAAGAAGACAAAAAGTTTTTTTTATTAATAAGCATGTAAAGATATAAAAAAGATATACGGTGCAGTGATGGTATTTGAGAATTTTCGTTTGGTGCCTAAATGATGCCAAAAAAGTGCCAAAAAAGCTTTAAAAGTGCCAAAAAAAAATTAAGCAACATGCAAATGTTTCAAAAAATATGTTCAGCTTTTATTTCAAATATTTATACATTTACACCCTTATTGTAAACTTTATAACAATAACAAAATTGTCACAAAACTGGTGTGAATGGAAATTATTATAATTTTGGTATTCTCAGAAAAATTGTCACAGCAAAACCTTGACAAAATTGTCATGTAATAAAAAGCACATAACAAACAAATATTTTTAATTGTCAACAATTTAAAATATAAAATGAAAAAAGCGCATCATAATCTGATAATTACTTGTGAAAAAGGGGAAAAACAATAGGATTAAGAGAGGAAACATTCTAATTGTAAAATAAATTGTTCAAGTATTAGTTAATTCTGGCTCTTCTGATTACAAGACATACATTGTGATACAGGCTGTCATTGAAAAAACTTCAATTAGCCACACTCAGCGCTATGCCGACCGTGGTGTAACTTGTTAAGAGGTGATGCTACGAGTCATAGCCTGTGCAGAGGGCTGTCGGTTCAATCCCCGGTCATGGCAATACACAAAAAGTTTTTCATATAGAGACAAACTAACAATTAAAAATTACTTTGATCAGTTGACACATAAACTAACCACTGACGAGTCTTTGGGTGAGACGAAACTGCGGCAGTCTGGTGATTCCCTTGTGTCTGTTAAATTTTTCAATAAAAATGTTTTCTTCTTCTTCTTTCTATGAATCAACTCTAGAAAAATTGTATTTTCTTTTGAAAAATTTAAAAATTTTTCTTCACAGAAATAAAATATGAAATACCTCATTCATATTTTGAGATATTATTTTAAGATGCATCGAACCTTTTACCGACTCTAATATTCCTGCAAATTCCTCCATAAGATTACGTATTAACATTTGATTTTTGATATGAGCTCAGGGTGCTTGATGCTAAAATTTAAAGGAAACTCCAAGTGCTTAGAACTAGTTCTCTCGTGTTCTGCGGTTCCTGGACATTTTTTAAGTTTTCATATCATTTAAGATTTCATAAAATTATCGAAAAAATCGTAATTTTTCACAAATTACAATTTTTTGATAATTTTAATTTTGGCAGAAAAAGTTTTCACCATTGTATGGTGAAATTTTTAAAACTTTTGCTTGTCATAAAAAAACTAGAATACCGTAACAAATTTTTGAAAAATTCCAGTGACGGACAATACAATAGAATCAATTAAAGTTGTTCTAATTTTATCCCCATTGCTTTCATTTTTAAAGATCAAAATAATGATTAAATTGTCCCCGAAGAACTGGAAGCTGGTCCAGAAAATTGTAGAAATTTTGAGTGTAGCGTTTGTTTTTTAATTTTGCTACCCGTTTTAAGTAGGCGCGGCTTTTAATGAAAAACCAGCGATATCGACCTTTTATCAAATTATATAGAAATTTTCTTAAAAAGTGCCAAAATTCTATGAAGAGTGCCATGGTGCCATTGAACATTCAATAGTGCCCCAAATGGCACTTTTGTGCCACTTTTACCAACAGTGATACGGTGAATAACAAAGAAATAAGAGCTGTGAGAATAACAGCAATCAAAGAGCAAAGCTAAGCAGCGTTGCCACAAGCGAAATTAGCAATTACCCAGAAGTGTAGACAAACTTTCCCAAATTTATAAATTTACCCAACTTCAATAGATTTTTTTTACAATTAGAACTCCTAAGATAGTGGTAAATAACCAAAACATCATATGGAAACTTATCAATATATGGGTATTCGCTATTACAATCTGAATTAAATTATTTGATTTAAATTGAGCGAAAATAAATATAAATTCCACTCAATGAAGTTTAAAGTTTGAGTGCTAATGTGCTTTCGTTGTAATATAGCATAATTTTTGAAGTTTAACCCAAAGAAAGTTGTCAAATTTACGATAAATGGTCTTTTGTGAATTAATTTACTGAATTTTTAATTCAGAATAATTAAATTAAGGAACTAATTCTTGAAATTTTTATTTTGTTTTCCAAGAAAAAATACTTTTTTGAAAACTCCTAAATCTAAGAGAATTTTCAAATAGTTTAGGGGAATTCTAAAAAATTACATGGCATCACTCATCACTAACCATTCTAAAGTTGGTGCAGTGGTGCCAGACTTTTTTGGCAAAAAATCGTCAAAAATGCAAAACAAAAGTCGTCAAGAATTTTGTAACAAATCATCAAAAAATCGACAGCGGTAATATATCATAAAAACAGAAGTTATACTTATTTTTCAATCAAAATTGTTTTATAAAACTGAAGTAACAATTAATTTTACCTGCTTTCCAAAATTAGTATTGAATTTAGACTGATCAGAAACTACCTAGTTTTTGTACAAAACTAGTTTTTGTTCGTTTTTTATGTATGCGTTTTGACAAGTAAAAACTAGCAACGCCCAAAAACTAGGTAGTTTTCGTACAAAACTAGTTTTTGCTTATTTTTTATATATACGTTATGACAATTAAAAACTAGCAAGACCCAAAAACTGGGTGGTTTTTCCTCAGTCTAAATGCAGTATAAGATTCCTTAAAAGTTTTCTAATTCTGAATATTTGTTGACTGCACCTCTGATATAAATTAATTTGAAAAAAAAAATGTTTACCTACATCAGACCCAATAATCGCTAGAAAGTCTCCAGATTTATAAACAGTGCAAAAAATTAACGATTGTATTGGTAGATTATCAAAAATTGTTCTTCTAGCCAGTAATAAGGGTTATTTGTTCTAAAAAGTATAATAAATATGTTCATGAAAATAGTTGTAGTCAACTTAAAATTACAGCAACAAATTACGATTTAACTTCAAATAATCAATATCGATTTGAAATGAATTAATACCAGAGTTTAAAAAACTCAATAGGGCGTTGTATGTTAAAAGCAATGCATACCCATTTATTATCGAAATGTGGATTTTTAGAAAGTTTTTATGAAAATCGTTTTAGAAGTTCTTTTATAATAAAAAAGAATATCAATAATATGTCCCTTTGTTTACATGCTAGTTTTTACTATTTTTATTAATTTTTTTTATCTTAATATCGTTTTCAAAGAGATATTTGCAAATTTTTTAATTCAGTTGTTTCGATTTACTACTTTTGTTATAATTTTCTTGCGTTCCATATGATGACCAATTCCTTTTTGGCAATTAGTACTTTCGTAGTTTACTATTTTTACTAGAATTGTAAATTGATCTGAAAAATTTGGTGATTTTCATGACTGGTACAAAAAATGTAGTACAAACAAATTTTGTTTGAAGAATTTCTCGGTAAGAAGATCAAAATTTAGGCATAAGTTCTTTTATTCTAGTTTAAAGTCAAAATAAAATTGGATCTGATTGTATTTGGTGCGCCAGATCCAACATTTGTCCACTTATATTGATTCAATTTTGATTCTATGGAATTATTTTTTTAAAGGATGTGATGCGCAAAATATAAATCAAGGCAGGTATTTTTAATTAAATTGATTTGTAGAAAGTGTGATTTGCTGTTTGATACTGTGAAAAACGCCACAAAATTCAAATTGCACCTTTGAATAAGTTATTGATTGATTTAAGTAGAAAATAATTCAATCAATGAAACGAGTTATGTGAATTTATTCGTTTAAAATTTGATCAGATTTCAAAATAGAGATAAACTACGTTCTCACTGCGGAAATTTTTCAGTTTTCGTTAATTGAAAATATTTTGAAACTCACCTGTTCTCACTACAATTGTTGATAGTTATTGTATTTTGGGAAGTTATTTGGCAAATATGAATGCAATGAAAATGGCGAAAAAATCATGGAACACTTCAACAATGTAAAAAAGAGTTTAAATATTTATTTGTCCTTAATTGTTTAAAAACATAAATATATTCAATAAAAATTTAAAATAAAATGAAATTATTATTGTTTTTGACATTTCTTCATTTTCTTTTAATATTTTCAATCAGAGATGTAAAAAACTTTAAAACCATTGTTTTTACTACAACTTGCTAGGAAATTTTGTTATTTTATTTTTATTAATTGAAAAATTTAGTATATCACATACAACAAGATAAAAATCTTTTTTATTACAGTATGTGATCTTATAATGTTTATATTATTTTGTAACAAATGATTTTTAACTAAAATTAAATGATAAAATTTCACATTAATAATATTAGGTGCAATAAAATTAAATACATATAGTGACATTGAAATACATTAAATTTGATTTAAAAATAGGGAACAAACGATTACAAGTTTAATACGTACTGATTATTTAAAAACTTGAAGAGTATTTTTTTAAATCGTACATCGTTGCCTATTAATTGTATACTAAGGGGTAGAGAGTTCCAAAGATGTTCAACATTTATCACAAAGTGCCAATCAGAATTTAAAGTGCGACGAAAAGTGAAAATTATTGTCCTGGTTCTTCCGGATAAAGCAAAATGAAGATATCTATAAAGTTTATTTGGTTCTTTTGTATATATAATTTTATGCAGGAGAATTAATGGTTTAATCTTATAGCGAATTAATCACTATTTTCGATGGAAATCTAACAAAAATTTGGGATTTCAAACAGATTTCCCATAGGAAATGAAATCCCAATTTAATTTGGATTTCAGAAAAATCTCATCGAAATCCAAATTGAAATCCAATTTTTCTCCCATATTTACAGAAAAGTAGGGAAGTTTGCACAAAAAACGGCAACATTTAGAAGGTGTTTATGTCATAAAAAATTAAATAATAAATTTTAGTAACTTAAAAAACTTAAAGAATAACATACTAAAGTCTGTTATTTTTAATTGAAAGAAATATTTAAAATTGAAAACGGCTATTTTTTGTATCCGAAGAAGAGAAACTATGAAAAATCATTTGATGGTGCCGGCTAGACCACTGACAAAACATTGAATATTTCAGCTTTCAACTAATCATCCCTATACTAAAACACATTTTTTAGCAAATATAACATTGTATCTTTCATAATATAAATGATTTTTAAGTTCCGCCATTTAATAAAGTGGTTTTTAGAAAATCTTTTAATTTTGGTTATTTTGTAAGGCTAGTTTGATTGTTTACAAAAAAATTGTTGTTGGATAATCGAAATCCCATTCATCTGTCAAATATTCGAATGTAAACGATATAGATTTCGAATTGGATTTCAAATGAAATCTAGTGAACATTTTAACAATATAAATTCAATATTAAGCAAATCGTCAAAACTAATACCATGCAAGGACTTTGAATAAGAAGAGGTTCTATCATATCTATTTATCGCATAGACATACCGCATTTATCCCTCAGATTTGTATTTTAAATGCAGGAGTATTCAAAAATTCTTTCGCCGAAAACACATTACTATCGAGTTTTAGTTTTAAAAAGAGAACGCGTTTTCATGCTCACAGTATAGGCTTTAAGTTATTGATAAAAATGCAATGTCAAAGAGTTCTTATTTAATATGCGAAAACGTGTATTTTTAAATGCTTTGGAACGCAAACTCATAAAACGAGTTTTCGTCTTCAGTATGAATGGTGAATTAAGGAGAGTTTTCAAAGAGAGAGTTCAAAAGGTTATAAAATTATTTCTTTCAGTGTTTTGCTTTAAATTTGTTAAACAAATCTGTAATTTTCAGAAATCGTCAAAATTAATTAAAATTTTAGCAAAAAATTTTCAATCTTCATTTAATAATTTTTAACCAAATAAATCGTCTAAATGACGTAAAACCGTCACATCTGGC
This sequence comes from Leucophora obtusa, assembly GCA_949987735.1. Taxonomy (NCBI): domain Eukaryota; kingdom Metazoa; phylum Arthropoda; class Insecta; order Diptera; family Anthomyiidae; genus Leucophora; species Leucophora obtusa. The sequence goes on from OX465296.1 coordinate 180,608,173, forward strand.
ACCGCTGACTTGGCGTTGCAAAATGCAGATCTGAAAGCTTTTAGTTTTCGTTTATCACTTGACGAACTTGGTTGTGTCTCTCGGTAAGTACTATTTATATTTAGTTAATAAATAAAAGTGTTAAAATAAAAATGTTAAAATAAAAGTGCTAAAATATAAGTGATAAAAAGTTATAATTAAAAAAATTTTAAATAACACACAAAGCAACAGCAAGGAAAACAATCTTGTTTTTACTTTGTAATTTGCAAATTTAATGCCATTTTTTTTTTATTGCATTTGAAGCAGAGGTCCAATCTGCGCTATTATTTGTGATTTCGAGCCGCCTCCGATTTTAGCGGCTGATTTCGGCTAATATTTGTTAGCCGTCTTAATTAACTTGTACCTTTTAATAAAAAGTACCTTTTATAAAAAGTACATTTTATAATAAATACCTTTTATAAAAAATAGCTTTAATAAAAAAGTGTTTTTATGAAAAAGTACCTTTTATAAAAAAGTACGTTTTAAAAAAAAGTACGTTTTATGAAAAAGTACCTTTTATAAAAAGTACCTTTTATAAAAAGTACCTTTTATAAAAAAGTGCCTTATAAAAAAGTACGTTTTATAGAAAAGTACCTTTTATAAAAAAATGCTTTTTATAAAAAAGTACCTTTTATAAAAAAGTACCTTTTATAAAAAAGTACCCTTTTATAAAAAGCGCATTATTAAAAAGTAATTTCTATAAAAAAGTACCTTTTATAAAAAAGTATGTTTAATAAAAAAGTACATTTTATAAAATAGTACCTTTTATAAAAAGTACCTTTTATAAAAAAGTACCTTTTATAAAAAAGTACCTTTTATAAAATAGTACCTTTTATAAAAAAGTACGTTTTATAAAAAGTACCTTTTATAAAAAAGTGCTTTTTATAAAAAAAGTACCTTTTATAAAAAAGTACCCTTTTTAAAAAAGCGCATTTTTAAAAAGTAATTTTTATAAAAAAGTACCTTTTATAAAAAAGTATGTTTAATAAAAAAGTAAGTTTTATAAAATAGTACCTTTTATAAAAAGTACCTTTTATAAAAAGTACCTTTTATAAAAAGTACCTTTTATAAAAAGTACCATTTATAAAAAAGTACCTTTTATAAAAAAGTACCTTTTATAAAAAAGTACCTTTTATAAAAAAGTACCTTTTATAAAAAAGTACCTTCTATAAAAATGTGCCTTTTATAGAAAAACTACCTTATAAAAAAGTACCTTTTATAAAAAAGGACATTTTATAAAAAGTAATTTTTATAAAAAGTACCTTTTATAAAAAGTACCTTTTATAAAAAGTACCTTTTATAAAAAGTACCTTTTATAAAAAGTACCTTTTATAAAAAGTACCTTTTATTAAAAGTACCTTTTATAAAAAGTACCTTTTATAAAAAGTACCTTTTATAAAAAGTACCTTTTATAAAAAGTACCTTTTATAAATATGTACCTTTTATAAAAAAGTACCTTCTATAAAAAAGTACCTTTTTCTTAAAAGCGCATTTTTAAAAAGTAATTTTTATATAAAATACTTTTATTAAAAGTACATTTTATAAAAAATACCTTTTATAAAAAAAAAAACTTTTATAAAAAGTAGCTTAAAAGAACCTTTATAAAAAAGTGCCTTTTATAAAAAGTACCTTTTATAAAAAAGTACCTTTTATAAAAAGTACCTTTTCTCAAAAGTACATTTAAAAAAAAGTACCTTTTATAAAAAAGTACCTTTTATAAAAAAGTACCTTTTATAAAAAAGTACCTTTTATAAAAAAGTACCTTTTATAGAAAAGTACCTTTTATAAAAAGTACCTTTTCTAAAAAAGTACTTTTTATAAAAAAGTACCTTTTATAAAAAAGTACCTTTTATAAAAAAGTACCTTTTATAAAAAAGTACCTTTTATAAAAAAGTACCTTTTATAAAAAAGTACCTTTTATAAAAAAGTACCTTCTATAAAAAAGTGCCTTTTATAGAAAAAGTACCTTATAAAAAAGTACCTTTTATAAAATAGGACATTTTATAAAAAGTAATTTTTATAAAAAGTACCTTTTATAAAAAGTACCTTTTATAAAAAGTACTTTTTATAAAAAGTACCTTTTTCTAAAAAGCGCATTTTTAAAAAGAATTTTTATAAAAAATACTTTTATTAAAAGTACATTTTATAAAAAATACCTTTTATAAAAAGTTGCTTAAAAGTACCTTTATAAAAAAGTGCCTTTTATAAAGAAGTGCCTTTTATAAAAAAGTACCTTTTATAAAAAAGTACCTTTTATAAAAAAGTACCTTTTATAAAAAAGTACCTTTTATAAAAAGGGCCTTTTCTCAAAAGTACATTTTATAAAAAGGACCTTTTATAAAAAAGTACCTTTTATAAAAAGTACCTTTTATAAAAAGGTACTTTTATAAAAAGGTACCTTTTATAAAAAGGCACCTTTTATAAAAAAGTACCTTTTTCTAAAAAGCGCATTTTTAAAAAGTAATTTTTATAAAAAATACTTTTATTAAAAGTACCTTTTATAAAAAACTACCTTTTATAAAAAAATACCTTTTATAAAAAAATACCTTTTATAAAAAAAAACTTTTATAAAAAGTTGCTTAAAAGTACCTTTATAAAAAAGTGCCTTTTATAAAAAGTATATTTTATAAAAAAGTACCTTTTTTCAAAAGTACCTTTTTTTCAAAAGTACCTTTTTTCAAAAGTACCTTTTTTCAAAAGTACCTTTTCTCAAAAGTACATTTTATAAAAAGTACCTTTTATAAAAAAGTACCTTTTATAAAAAAGTACCTTTTATAAAAAAGTACCTTTTATAAAAAAGTACCTTTTATAAAAAAGTACCTTTTATAAAAAGGTACCTTTTTCTAAAAAGCGCATTTTTAAAAAGTAATTTTTATAAATAAAACTTTTATTAAAAGTACATTTTATAAAAAATACCTTTTATAAAAAAATACCTTTTATAAAAAAAAACTTTTATAAAAAGTTGCTTAAAAGTACCTTTATAAAAAAGTGCCTTTTATAAAAAGTACATTTTATAAAAAGTACCTTTTATAAAAAAGTACCTTTTATAAAAAAGTACCTTTTATAGAAAAGTACCTTTTATAAAAAAGTACCTTTTATAAAAAAGTACCTTTTATAAAAAAGTACCTTTTATAAAAAGGTACCTTTTTCTAAAAAGCGCATTTTTAAAAAGTAATTTTTATAAATAAAACTTTTATTAAAAGTACATTTTATAAAAAATACCTTTTATAAAAAAAAACTTTTATAAAAAGTAGCTTAAAAGTACCTTTATAAAAAAGTGCCTTTTATAAAAAGTACCTTTTATAAAAAAGTACCTTTTATAAAATGTACCTTTTCTCAAAAGTACATTTTATAAAAAGTACCTTTTATAAAAAAGTACCTTTTATAAAAAGTACCTTTTATAAAAAAGTTCCTTTTATGAAAAAGTACTTTTTTATAAAGTGCCTTTTATAAAAAAGTACCTTTTATAAAAAGTACCTTTTATAAAAAAGTTCCTTTTATGAAAAAGTACCGTTTATAAAAACGCAACAGTTATGAATTTACACGACATTTTTGTTATAACATATGCTTCTAAATTTTTTAAATATATATAAATTTTTAAATATTCTAAAATTTTCGTAATATATAATCAGTGTTAGTTCAAATTATTGCCAAAAATTTGAAAAAATAAAAAACATCGAGTTTTATATTTAATATTTGAACATTTTAAATGTATTTTATCATATCTAATTATATTAGTAATTTTTTTTAATTTACACAAGTTTAAGAAATATAATTGTTGAGCATCAGCACAATAAGTTGTTTGTTCTTATAATTGGTTCAATTTGCTATAATTTTCAGTAATTTATATTCGGCCATTGAGTTTTCGGTTAGTCCAGCTAGCGGTTCAAAGAAACATTCGCGGCAATAACCATGGCTAGCCCTGAATCTTGCATGAGCATGTGTGGATTCAGCATTCATTTCTGCAGAATGTTTTTATCCGCCAAGTTGACTTTTGACACAAAATTATTTGTTATATCAGTTTTTTTTAAATAAGTCGAAAGTTCAGCCTGGCGTGTGAAAGAATTCTTTAAGACCTAATGTAATCTGCCCATGTCAATGAGCCAAGGTCACAAATGTGACTGGTAAATATATGGCAGCGTTTAATTGACCAAAATAAGACTGGATTTTATCCCAACTTATTGAGTTGTAGGGAAACCTAACGTACATCGTTTTAATTTTTAAACTTGTAGAAAATTGAGCAAACAAAACAATACTTTAAAAAGTTTAGAGTTTTAGCAGATTTATAAAAACGTACTCATTAAATTTATAAACTAAAAGTTAGACATGTGCTTGGATAGGATAACATTCGTTAGTAAGTTTATATTGTGTTTTTTTATATTTAATATTTGAACATTTTTAAATGTATTTTATCATATCTAAATATATTCTCAAATTTTTTTAATTTACGCAAGTTTAAGAAATATAATTGTTGAGCATCAGCGCAATAAGTTGTTTGTTCTTATAATTGGTTCAATTTGCTATAATTTTCAGTAATTTATATTCGGCCATTGAGTTTTCGGTTAGTCCAGCTAGCGGTTCAAAGAAACATTCGCGGCAATAACCATGGCTAGCCCTGAATCTTGCATGAGCATGTGTGGATTCAGCATTCATTTCTGCAGAATGTTTTTATCCGCCAAGGTGACTTTTGACACAAAATTATTTGTTAAATCAGTTTTTTTTAAATAAGTCGAAAGTTCAGCCTGGCGTGTGAAAGAATTCTTTAAGACCTAATGTAATCTGCCCATGTCAATGAGCCAATGTCACAAATGTGACTGGTAAATATATGGCAGCGTTTAATTGACCAAAATAAGACTGGATTTTATCCCAACTTATTAAGTTGTAGGGAAACCTAACGTACATCGTTTTAATTTTTAAACTTGTAGAAAATTGAGCAAACAAAACAATACTTTAAAAAGTTTAGATTTTTAGCAGATTTATAAAAACGTACTCATTAAATTTATAAACTAAAAGTTAGGCATGTGCTTGGATAGGATAACATTCGTTATTAAGTTTATATTGTGTTTTTTTATATTTAATATTTGAACATTTTTAAATGTATTTTATCATATCTAAATATATTCTCAAATTTTTTTAATTTACGCAAGTTTAAGAAATATAATTGTTGAGCATCAGCGCAATAAGTTGTTTGTTCTTATAATTGGTTCAATTTGCTATAATTTTCAGTAATTTATATTCGGCCATTGAGTTTTCGGTTAGTCCAGCTAGCGGTTCAAAGAAACATTCGCGGCAATAACCATGGCTAGCCCTGAATCTTGCATGAGCATGTGTGGATTCAGCATTCATTTCTGCAGAATGTTTTTATCCGCCAAGTTGACTTTTGACACAAAATTATTTCTTAAGTCAGTTTTTTTTAAATAAGTCGAAAGTTCAGCCTGGCGTGTGAAAGAATTCTTTAAGACCTAATGTAATCTGCCCATGTCAATGAGCCAAGGTCACAAATGTGACTGGTAAATATATGGCAGCGTTTAATTGACCAAAATAAGACTGGATTTTATCCCAACTTATTGAGTTGTAGGGAAACCTAACGTACATCGTTTTAATTTTTAAACTTGTAGAAAATTGAGCAAACAAAACAATACTTTAAAAAGTTTAGATTTTTAGCAGATTTATAAAAACGTACTCATTAAATTTATAAACTAAAAGTTAGGCATGTGCTTGGATAGGATAACATTAGTTAGTAAGTTTATATTGTGTTTTTTTATATTTAATATTTGAACAATTTTAAATGTATTTTATCATATCTAAATATATTCGCAAATTTTTTTAATTTACACAAGTTTAAGAAATATAATTGTTGAGCATCAGCGCAATAAGTTGTTTGTTCTTATAATTGGTTCAATTTGCTATAATTTTCAGTAATTTATATTCGGCCATTGAGTTTTCGGTTAGTCCAGCTAGCGGTTCAAAGAAACATTCGCGGCAATAACCATGGCTAGCCCTGAATCTTGCATGAGCATGTGTGGATTCAGCATTCATTTCTGCAGAATGTTTTTATCCGCCAAGTTGACTTTTGACACAAAATTATTTCTTAAGTCAGTTTTTTTTAAATAAGTCGAAAGTTCAGCCTGGCGTGTGAAAGAATTCTTTAAGACCTAATGTAATCTGCCCATGTCAATGAGCCAAGGTCACAAATGTGACTGGTAAATATATGGCAGCGTTTAATTGACCAAAATAAGACTGGATTTTATCCCAACTTATTGAGTTGTAGGGAAACCTAACGTACATCGTTTTAATTTTTAAACTTGTAGAAAATTGAGCAAACAAAACAATACTTTAAAAAGTTTAGATTTTTAGCAGATTTATAAAAACGTACTCATTAAATTTATAAACTAAAAGTTAGGCATGTGCTTGGATAGGATAACATTCGTTAGTAAGTTTATATTGTGTTTTTTTATATTTAATATTTGAACATTTTTAAATGTATTTTATCATATCTAAATATATTCTCAAATTTTTTTAATTTACGCAAGTTTAAGAAATATAATTGTTGAGCATCAGCGCAATAAGTTGTTTGTTCTTATAATTGGTTCAATTTGCTATAATTTTCAGTAATTTATATTCGGCCATTGAGTTTTCGGTTAGTCCAGCTAGCGGTTCAAAGAAACATTCGCGGCAATAACCATGGCTAGCCCTGAATCTTGCATGAGCATGTGTGGATTCAGCATTCATTTCTGCAGAATGTTTTTATCCGCCAAGGTGACTTTTGACACAAAATTATTTGTTAAATCAGTTTTTTTTAAATAAGTCGAAAGTTCAGCCTGGCGTGTGAAAGAATTCTTTAAGACCTAATGTAATCTGCCCATGTCAATGAGCCAAGGTCACAAATGTGACTGGTAAATATATGGCAGCGTTTAATTGACCAAAATAAGACTGGATTTTATCCCAACTTATTGAGTTGTAGGGAAACCTAACGTACATCGTTTTAATTTTTAAACTTGTAGAAAATTGAGCAAACAAAACAATACTTTAAAAAGTTTAGATTTTTAGCAGATTTATAAAAACGTACTCATTAAATTTATAAACTAAAAGTTAGGCATGTGCTTGGATAGGATAACATTCGTTATTAAGTTTATATTGTGTTTTTTTATATTTAATATTTGAACATTTTTAAATGTATTTTATCATATCTAAATATATTCTCAAATTTTTTTAATTTACGCAAGTTTAAGAAATATAATTGTTGAGCATCAGCGCAATAAGTTGTTTGTTCTTATAATTGGTTCAATTTGCTATAATTTTCAGTAATTTATATTCGGCCATTGAGTTTTCGGTTAGTCCAGCTAGCGGTTCAAAGAAACATTCGCGGCAATAACCATGGCTAGCCCTGAATCTTGCATGAGCATGTGTGGATTCAGCATTCATTTCTGCAGAATGTTTTTATCCGCCAAGTTGACTTTTGACACAAAATTATTTCTTAAGTCAGTTTTTTTTAAATAAGTCGAAAGTTCAGCCTGGCGTGTGAAAGAATTCTTTAAGACCTAATGTAATCTGCCCATGTCAATGAGCCAAGGTCACAAATGTGACTGGTAAATATATGGCAGCGTTTAATTGACCAAAATAAGACTGGATTTTATCCCAACTTATTGAGTTGTAGGGAAACCTAACGTACATCGTTTTAATTTTTAAACTTGTAGAAAATTGAGCAAACAAAACAATACTTTAAAAAGTTTAGATTTTTAGCAGATTTATAAAAACGTACTCATTAAATTTATAAACTAAAAGTTAGGCATGTGCTTGGATAGGATAACATTCGTTAGTAAGTTTATATTGTGTTTTTTTATATTTAATATTTGAACATTTTTAAATGTATTTTATCATATCTAAATATATTCTCAAATTTTTTTAATTTACGCAAGTTTAAGAAATATAATTGTTGAGCATCAGCGCAATAAGTTGTTTGTTCTTATAATTGGTTCAATTTGCTATAATTTTCAGTAATTTATATTCGGCCATTGAGTTTTCGGTTAGTCCAGCTAGCGGTTCAAAGAAACTTTCGCGGCAATAACCATGGCTAGCCCTGAATCTTGCATGAGCATGTGTGGATTCAGCATTCATTTCTGCAGAATGTTTTTATCCGCCAAGTTGACTTTTGACACAAAATTATTTCTTAAGTCAGTTTTTTTTAAATAAGTCGAAAGTTCAGCCTGGCGTGTGAAAGAATTCTTTAAGACCTAATGTAATCTGCCCATATCAATGAGCCAAGGTCACAAATGTGACTGGTAAATATATGGCAGCGTTTAATTAACCAAAATAAGACTGGATTTTATCCCAACTTATTGAGTTGTAGGGAAACCTAACGTACATCGTTTTAATTTTTAAACTTGTAGAAAATTGAGCAAACAAAACAATACTTTAAAAAGTTTAGATTTTTAGCAGATTTATAAAAACGTACTCATTAAATTTATAAACTAAAAGTTAGGCATGTGCTTGGATAGGATAACATTCGTTATTAAGTTTATATTGTGTTTTTTTATATTTAATATTTGAACATTTTTAAATGTATTTTATCATATCTAAATATATTCTCAAATTTTTTTAATTTACGCAAGTTTAAGAAATATAATTGTTGAGCATCAGCGCAATAAGTTGTTTGTTCTTATAATTGGTTCAATTTGCTATAATTTTCAGTAATTTATATTCGGCCATTGAGTTTTCGGTTAGTCCAGCTAGCGGTTCAAAGAAACATTCGCGGCAATAACCATGGCTAGCCCTGAATCTTGCATGAGCATGTGTGGATTCAGCATTCATTTCTGCAGAATGTTTTTATCCGCCAAGTTGACTTTTGACACAAAATTATTTCTTAAGTCAGTTTTTTTTAAATAAGTCGAAAGTTCAGCCTGGCGTGTGAAAGAATTCTTTAAGACCTAATGTAATCTGCCCATGTCAATGAGCCAAGGTCACAAATGTGACTGGTAAATATATGGCAGCGTTTAATTGACCAAAATAAGACTGGATTTTATCCCAACTTATTGAGTTGTAGGGAAACCTAACGTACATCGTTTTAATTTTTAAACTTGTAGAAAATTGAGCAAACAAAACAATACTTTAAAAAGTTTAGATTTTTAGCAGATTTATAAAAACGTACTCATTAAATTTATAAACTAAAATTTAGGCATGTGCTTGGATAGGATAACATTAGTTAGTAAGTTTATATTGTGTTTTTTTATATTTAATATTTGAACATTTTTAAATGTATTTTATCATATCTAAATATATTCGCAAATTTTTTTAATTTACACAAGTTTAAGAAATATAATTGTTGAGCATCAGCGCAATAAGTTGTTTGTTCTTATAATTGGTTCAATTTGCTATAATTTTCAGTAATTTATATTCGGCCATTGAGTTTTCGGTTAGTCCAGCTAGCGGTTCAAAGAAACATTCGCGGCAATAACCATGGCTAGCCCTGAATCTTGCATGAGCATGTGTGGATTCAGCATTCATTTCTGCAGAATGTTTTCATCCGCCAAGTTGACTTTTGACACAAAATTATTTCTTAAATCAGTTTTTTTTTAAATAAGTCGAAAGTTCAGCCTGGCGTGTGAAAGAATTCTTTAAGACCTAATGTAATCTGCCCATGTCAATGAGCCAAGGTCACAAATGTGACTGGTAAATATATGGCAGCGTTTAATTGACCAAAATAAGACTGGATTTTATCCCAACTTATTGAGTTGTAGGGAAACCTAACGTACATCGTTTTAATTTTTAAACTTGTAGAAAATTGAGCAAACAAAACAATACTTTAAAAAGTTTAGATTTTTAGCAGATTTATAAAAACGTACTCATTAAATTTATAAACTAAAAGTTAGGCATGTGCTTGGATAGGATAACATTAGTTAGTAAGTTTATATTGTGTTTTTTTATATTTAATATTTGAACAATTTTAAATGTATTTTATCATATCTAAATATATTCGCAAATTTTTTTAATTTACACAAGTTTAAGAAATATAATTGTTGAGCATCAGCGCAATAAGTTGTTTGTTCTTATAATTGGTTCAATTTGCTATAATTTTCAGTAATTTATATTCGGCCATTGAGTTTTCGGTTAGTCCAGCTAGCGGTTCAAAGAAACATTCGCGGCAATAACCATGGCTAGCCCTGAATCTTGCATGAGCATGTGTGGATTCAGCATTCATTTCTGCAGAATGTTTTTATCCGCCAAGTTGACTTTTGACACAAAATTATTTCTTAAGTCAGTTTTTTTTAAATAAGTCGAAAGTTCAGCCTGGCGTGTGAAAGAATTCTTTAAGACCTAATGTAATCTGCCCATGTCAATGAGCCAAGGTCACAAATGTGACTGGTAAATATATGGCAGCGTTTAATTGACCAAAATAAGACTGGATTTTATCCCAACTTATTGAGTTGTAGGGAAACCTAACGTACATCGTTTTAATTTTTAAACTTGTAGAAAATTGAGCAAACAAAACAATACTTTAAAAAGTTTAGATTTTTAGCAGATTTATAAAAACGTACTCATTAAATTTATAAACTAAAAGTTAGGCATGTGCTTGGATAGGATAACATTCGTTAGTAAGTTTATATTGTGTTTTTTTATATTTAATATTTGAACATTTTTAAATGTATTTTATCATATCTAAATATATTCTCAAATTTTTTTAATTTACGCAAGTTTAAGAAATATAATTGTTGAGCATCAGCGCAATAAGTTGTTTGTTCTTATAATTGGTTCAATTTGCTATAATTTTCAGTAATTTATATTCGGCCATTGAGTTTTCGGTTAGTCCAGCTAGCGGTTCAAAGAAACATTCGCGGCAATAACCATGGCTAGCCCTGAATCTTGCATGAGCATGTGTGGATTCAGCATTCATTTCTGCAGAATGTTTTTATCCGCCAAGGTGACTTTTGACACAAAATTATTTGTTAAATCAGTTTTTTTTAAATAAGTCGAAAGTTCAGCCTGGCGTGTGAAAGAATTCTTTAAGACCTAATGTAATCTGCCCATGTCAATGAGCCAAGGTCACAAATGTGACTGGTAAATATATGGCAGCGTTTAATTGACCAAAATAAGACTGGATTTTATCCCAACTTATTGAGTTGTAGGGAAACCTAACGTACATCGTTTTAATTTTTAAACTTGTAGAAAATTGAGCAAACAAAACAATACTTTAAAAAGTTTAGATTTTTAGCAGATTTATAAAAACGTACTCATTAAATTTATAAACTAAAAGTTAGGCATGTGCTTGGATAGGATAACATTCGTTATTAAGTTTATATTGTGTTTTTTTATATTTAATATTTGAACATTTTTAAATGTATTTTATCATATCTAAATATATTCTCAAATTTTTTTAATTTACGCAAGTTTAAGAAATATAATTGTTGAGCATCAGCGCAATAAGTTGTTTGTTCTTATAATTGGTTCAATTTGCTATAATTTTCAGTAATTTATATTCGGCCATTGAGTTTTCGGTTAGTCCAGCTAGCGGTTCAAAGAAACATTCGCGGCAATAACCATGGCTAGCCCTGAATCTTGCATGAGCATGTGTGGATTCAGCATTCATTTCTGCAGAATGTTTTTATCCGCCAAGTTGACTTTTGACACAAAATTATTTCTTAAGTCAGTTTTTTTTAAATAAGTCGAAAGTTCAGCCTGGCGTGTGAAAGAATTCTTTAAGACCTAATGTAATCTGCCCATGTCAATGAGCCAAGGTCACAAATGTGACTGGTAAATATATGGCAGCGTTTAATTGACCAAAATAAGACTGGATTTTATCCCAACTTATTGAGTTGTAGGGAAACCTAACGTACATCGTTTTAATTTTTAAACTTGTAGAAAATTGAGCAAACAAAACAATACTTTAAAAAGTTTAGATTTTTAGCAGATTTATAAAAACGTACTCATTAAATTTATAAACTAAAAGTTAGGCATGTGCTTGGATAGGATAACATTCGTTAGTAAGTTTATATTGTGTTTTTTTATATTTAATATTTGAACATTTTTAAATGTATTTTATCATATCTAAATATATTCTCAAATTTTTTTAATTTACGCAAGTTTAAGAAATATAATTGTTGAGCATCAGCGCAATAAGTTGTTTGTTCTTATAATTGGTTCAATTTGCTATAATTTTCAGTAATTTATATTCGGCCATTGAGTTTTCGGTTAGTCCAGCTAGCGGTTCAAAGAAACTTTCGCGGCAATAACCATGGCTAGCCCTGAATCTTGCATGAGCATGTGTGGATTCAGCATTCATTTCTGCAGAATGTTTTTATCCGCCAAGTTGACTTTTGACACAAAATTATTTCTTAAGTCAGTTTTTTTTAAATAAGTCGAAAGTTCAGCCTGGCGTGTGAAAGAATTCTTTAAGACCTAATGTAATCTGCCCATATCAATGAGCCAAGGTCACAAATGTGACTGGTAAATATATGGCAGCGTTTAATTAACCAAAATAAGACTGGATTTTATCCCAACTTATTGAGTTGTAGGGAAACCTAACGTACATCGTTTTAATTTTTAAACTTGTAGAAAATTGAGCAAACAAAACAATACTTTAAAAAGTTTAGATTTTTAGCAGATTTATAAAAACGTACTCATTAAATTTATAAACTAAAAGTTAGGCATGTGCTTGGATAGGATAACATTAGTTAGTAAGTTTATATTGTGTTTTTTTATATTTAATATTTGAACATTTTTAAATGTATTTTATCATATCTAAATATATTCTCAAATTTTTTTAATTTACGCAAGTTTAAGAAATATAATTGTTGAGCATCAGCGCAATAAGTTGTTTGTTCTTATAATTGGTTCAATTTGCTATAATTTTCAGTAATTTATATTCGGCCATTGAGTTTTCGGTTAGTCCAGCTAGCGGTTCAAAGAAACATTCGCGGCAATAACCATGGCTAGCCCTGAATCTTGCATGAGCATGTGTGGATTCAGCATTCATTTCTGCAGAATGTTTTCATCCGCCAAGTTGACTTTTGACACAAAATTATTTCTTAAATCAGTTTTTTTTAAATAAGTCGAAAGTTCAGCCTGGCGTGTGAAAGAATTCTTTAAGACCTAATGTAATCTGCCCATGTCAATGAGCCAAGGTCACAAATGTGACTGGTAAATATATGGCAGCGTTTAATTGACCAAAATAAGACTGGATTTTATCCCAACTTATTGAGTTGTAGGGAAACCTAACGTACATCGTTTTAATTTTTAAACTTGTAGAAAATTGAGCAAACAAAACAATACTTTAAAAAGTTTAGATTTTTAGCAGATTTATAAAAACGTACTCATTAAATTTATAAACTAAAAGTTAGGCATGTGCTTGGATAGGATAACATTCGTTAGTAAGTTTATATTGTGTTTTATATTTAATATTTGAACATTTTTAACTGTATTTTATCATATCTAAATATATTCGCAAATTTTTTTAATTTACACAAGTTTAAGAAATATAATTGTTGAGCATCAGCGCAATAAGTTGTTTGTTCTTATGATTGGTTCAATTTGCTAATTTATATTCATAAACTTCTGCTTCAACTCGCCGTAAATACGGACTCAGAATTATGTTATTGTACTAGGTGACTAACAACTCCCAGCCCTTAATGACATAGTGTCCCAGCGCGTTAGTCTGCGCCAGCGTAGATTTGTAAGGAGTTGCACTTTTGATACAATGACGGTTACACATGTACCCAGCTTAAAAACGTTGGTTCATTAGTTGAGCAAAATTTCGAATTTCTCATTAACCAAAATAAGATTGGATTTTATCCCAACTTATTGAGTTGTAGGGAAACCTAACGTACATCGTTTTAATTTTTAAACTTGTACATAATTGAGCAAAAAAAAAATACTTTAAATGGTAGAATTATGAAAACATACTCATTAAATTTATAAACTAAAAGTTAGGTAATTGCTTGGTCAGGATAACATTCGTTAGTAAGTTTATATTGGGTTTTATATTTAATATTTGAACATTTTTAAATGTATTTTGTCATATTTAAATATATTAGTAAATTTTTTTAATTTACACAAGTTTAAGAAATATAATTGTTGAGCATCGGCGCAATAAGTTGTTTATTCTTATAATTGGTTCAATTTGATAATTTATATTCATAAACTTTTGCTTCAATTCGCCGTAAATACGGACTCAGAATTATGTTATTGTACTAGGTGACTTTTTTTTATTGTGAACACTATATGTACTTTCTCAAGGATTTGTGTTTGATTTTTTTCAATTATTTTTGTATCTTATAATATATTTGAAAAACAACTGTTAAATGCATTTATTTCATTTAAATTTTATAGTTTTTTTTTTTTAACAATTTAAGTCATACTCAAAATATTTTAGTGGTAATCATAGTTATATTTGTGCGAGCATCAGCACACAATAAACTGTTTTATTAATATATAAGGTTTTTATTAAATATAAGGTTATTTATTGAACTATTTTAAAAACTGTGTTTTCTGATGCCTATTTATCTTTTTTATGTATTATGACGCACATGTATGGGTCCCGAGAACTTTTACGTTTAAATTGCAACATTGGCAGGTAAAGAGCAAAATTATTTTTATTATAGATAAATACATACATACTTAAGTTAACAAAATATTTACAGGATTCAATCTTTGCCGCTTATTCCCTTCTTGGGCAGCTGTGATTTTGTCAGGTTTCAGTGGGTCGTTTGAATTGTTTTAAAGATGTAAGTTTATACATATTTCAAAAATAATTTTTCATTAAAACTCAATTTAATTATTTTATCTTTCAGAGCCACATAGTATTGTAATGCGATAAAAGCAACATTTTTTATTCATATATTTATTTTTATCTATATTATATTATTTAGAAACCCGATACATAAAATTTTTTAAGAAAACTGAAGTAAATATTATTAATAAAACATAAAATAGAAAAAAATCTAAAAAAATTCCGTAATCTTTATTTTTATATATTTATATTTATTTCAAAATTTTCTAATGTTATAACAGGGCAGCGACTTTCATACACTTAAAAATCGAAAATTTGCGCTCAAAATATGCAGTAAAAACCCAAAAATATGCACTTAAAATCCAAAATTAAACGCTTAAAACCAAAAAAATACACTCTAAATTTATCGATTTTTAAAATCATATTTTTTATTCGAGCATTTAATTAAAAATTAAATCCAATATAAATGTCGTAAGTAGATGACAACTTGATCTTTTCCTTCTAGTTAAGTGCTGCGTTAAGGTTTTTAAATTCTTCTTTTTCTTTATTTTTCACTAAATCTTATTTTTTTTATTTATTTATTTTTATTTTATTCACCCTTAGTTAAAAAAAAAAAATATATGAAGAAAATATGCAATTTAATGAATAACATGCAAAAATACGCAATAATAATCATAAAATATGCCAAAAATATGCACTTAAAAGTAAAATATGCAAAAATATTCATTTATAACAAAATATGCAAAAATATGCAATAACAAATCGATGCCATTTTGTTGCAAATTCTTTGATTCGGAAAAGTATTTGGTTTAAATCACTTTTGTATTAATGACTACAAACATGCATGTGCATGAAAGTCGTTGCCCTGGTAATTAAATAAAGTTTTTAGCTTTTTAAAATTTGAGTAAATTGCTATACTTATGGTAAGTAAATTATGAGTTTATTTTTTATAGGTGTCCTGTAACTAAAGAAAGTAATGATTGAAATAAGTATATTTTTTGTTTTACATGGCTTTATTATGGTAAATATATTTTCTTAAAATACATACATATGTGTATAAGTATTAAGGATCCAGCCTGAATTAGATTGATTTTTTCATAAATCGATAGCACTTCTCTACAATAATATAATACTAAATTTTCAAAACGAAGTTCTAAATATTTCCAGGGTTAAAGCCTATTGAAGTTAAAAACTTCAGTCACATTGTATTTGTTTCTTAAACTTCAATTAAATTTTTATGAAATCTTTTGTTTTTGAAAAATTGTATTCAAATAAATAAGAAAACAAAAATTTCTTATTCTCCATAAAATTTTCTTCTAGAAGGGATAAAGAAATCTGTAAAGACTTTATTTTTAATATATTTTTTTTAATAACAAACTATATTTTAATAGAAAATTTTTGAATTTTCAAATTTAATGTCTCATAAAAAATATATCGAAATAGTTTTTTTGAAATGAATTTTATGAAAAATAATTCCTTAGTTGGATTAAAAATGCGCTCTGTACGGTGTGAGCAGTGAAAAAACTTTTTTTAGTTCAAAATTTAAATAAAAATTTAACTGAAGTTAAAGAAACATACATAGATGCGACTGAAGATTATGATTTCAATAGGCTGTAACTTCGGAAATACTGAAATGTTAGTATGGTACTTTTGTGGAGAAATAGTATTGATTTATGAAAAAAAAAATTCTTTAAAGCGTCTAAATTATACTGTCCTTTTAATACTTATATACATATTTAAAGTAAATATATTTACCAAAATAAAGCCATTTTCAACAAAAATATACTTATTTTAATCACAGATTTCTTTACATACAGCACACTTTTATAAAAAATAAAGACATAATTTACTCAACATAAGTAATACAATTTACTCAAGTTGAGGATAACATCTTAAAATTCTTGATATTTCATACTGAATTTATGTAAAACATTTACTTACGCTGAGGAAATCGTTTACTTTAATATAGAAAAAATATACAAAATTTGATTATATCATTTCCTTATACCTAGGAAACATTTCCATATTTATAGGAAATTTTTTACTCTTATATAGTAAAAATATACTCAGCTTAAGTATATAATTTTCTTAAAACTAGGCCAAATTTACATGCTTAGAGGAAATATTTTACTGTTATTTAGTAAAAATATACAAAATTTGGGTATATTATTTCCTTAAAACTAGTAAACGTTTGCGTATTTTAAGAAAGCTATTTACTCTTGCGTAGTAAAAATTTACAAAATTTGAGTATAATATTTCCTTAACCCTAGGAAACATTTTCATATTTATAGGAAATTTTATACTCTCATATAGTAAAAATATACTCAGCTGAAGTATATTATTTTCTTAAAACTAGGCCTAATTTACATGTTTAGAGGAAATATTTTACTGTTATTTAGTAAAAATATACAAAATTTGGGTATATTATTTCCTTAAAACTAGTAAACGTTTGCATATTTTAAGGAAGTTATTTACTCTTGCGTAGTAAAAATTTACAAAATTTGAGTATAATATTTCCTTAATCCTAGGAAACATTTTCATATTTATAGGAAATTTTATACTCTCATATAGTAAAAATATACTCAGCTGAAGTATATTATTTTCTTAAAACTAGGCCTAATTTACATGCTTAGAGGAAATATTTTACTGTTATTTAGTAAAAATATACAAAATTTGGGTATATTATTTCCTTAAAACTAGTAAACGTTTGCATATTTTAAGGAAGTTATTTACTCCTTTGTAGTAAAAATATACTACATTTGAGTATACTATTTCCTTAAACCTAGGAAACATTTTCATATTTATAGGAAATTTTTAACTTTTATATAGTAAAAATATACTAAGTTTAAGAATATTATTTTCTTAAAATTAAGCCAATTTTACTATAATTTAGCAAAAAATATACCAAATTTGAGTATATTACTTCCTTGAAACTAGTAAATGTTTGCATATTTTAAGAAAGTTATTTACTCTTGCGTAGTAAAAATATTCTCAATTTGAGTATATTATTTACTTAAAACTGGGAAGCACTTACCTATCTACAAGAAGTTTTTTATTCTTATATAGTAAAACTAGGCTCAATTATGTAATTTTTTTAAAGGAATTTTCTTTAATTTGAGGTGAAAACTAATAAGTTTAAGGAAATAAATATGAGCTTTGTGTTTAAAATAAGTAAATTTTTATTTACTTCACGTTCAAAAAGTTTTCAATTTAAGGAAATATTCCTTAAATAGGGGAAAGTTTTTACAAGATTCTAAAATATATTAAAGACAAATTTACTTAACCTAACGAAATAAGAAACTTCGTTTTCCTGACATATTTACTAATCCAAAGTATATTTGTACTTATTTTTAATACAAATAAAAAAAATTGTATTTCCTAAATTTAAGGAAAAATTTATACTTCTGCTGTGTAAATTTTTTCTTGGAGCTTAAACATTCCCTTATTTTACTTAGTTTAAGGAAATTTTCTTTAATCCGAAGTAAATTTTTTTTTGAGTGTAGAAATATATTAACTAAATATTAATTGGCGGTTTATACGGTTAAAAGAAAAAGTGAAAGACACGGGTATTTTATTTTCATCCCTTTTTTCAGGATATATTGGAATAGTTAATGGGTGCAAACTTGTGTCGGACCAGTTTTATAGTCAGAACTCAGATCGATTTCTTGCTTAAATATTTCTCAAATATGAAATCCAAAAATTTCTATTTCTAGATATTTTGTTTCTTTCTACGCAGATTTTCAAAAGTATCCGTCTAGAATTATTTTTATAAAATAGTTTGAAAGTGAGTATTTTTCACACAAATTTTTAGGCAAATTCGCGTAAATCGTTTTATAAAAATAGACACTAAAACATTATTAAATAGCTTCTTAACTTTAATTGGTTTTCTTGAATCATGCGCGGTTCCAGCAATTAATATAAGGGGAAAAATCATACGCCACCGTAGACAAATACATTGAGTTGGACACTGAGGCGTATGATTTTTCCCCTTATATTAATTGCTGGAACCGCGCATGTCTTGAATAGACATTTTTTATGCCACAGCTACTTAAAAAGAAATTATAGAATTTTCATATTTAGTGGCATTTCAAAATAATTTGAAAAAGCATCTGATGGATTATTTTGAAAACAAATAATATTTAAAAATACAATTGAAATAATGGAATAGCAATTGAACTTTAAATGAAATTATTTTAAGTTAAAGAAACTCAAAATACTTATGTATATCAATTGAATATACGAAAATATTACCAATTTTTTAATTTGGATTCCTAGTTTTTTGGAGGTATTTGGAACTGAAATAATGATGTTGGGATGTTGTATAAGGCTGATTTACACTATAGGATTTTGGGTACGATTTTACTTCAGTATACATGCAAAACTTATAGGCAAGGTTGCAAAATCTTTCCGAAAATCTTATAGTGTAAATCAGGCAAGGAAAAAGTTTTTCCGAAATATGTAAAAGTATTTTTGGTGGTAAACTTGGTAATGGCTAATAAAATTTTTTTCGGTTTAACTAAATTCAACTGACATCCGAAAACAATTTAGCCTAATTCAGTTTATTAAATTTTAAATCGTATTTTTTTAATTTTAAATATTTTTTGTTTAAATTAGTTTAAAAAACCAATGCTTTAAATTAAATAAAGCTTCCAAAATTGCATTAATACTAGCAAAACCTTCTGTAAAAGAATAAAAAAAATCCCGGGAAATCCCGCACAAAATTCCCGGGATTGCGGGATCCGAAAAAGGGCGGGATTCCCGGGAATTCCCGGGACATAAACCCTACATACAACACACAACTATACAACTAATGCGTAACTCACTATACAAAGGCTAATTAATGTGCAACTGACTACACAAATGCTAATGCGCGACTGACTATCTAATAAAGTCGGAACTTTCAACGGAAAAATATGTTGCTACTCATAAAAAAATTAGCTTCTCTCTTAAAACTTTACTTAAAAATTAAAAAAAAAAATCAATTAAATATTTCTTGTATCAATTAGAAATTTCAACTGATTTCAAAATGTTTGAATATATATTTTTTAAAGCATTTAATTCTCAAAATCGTTTTACTTACATTCTATGGTTACATAGAATGTATGGTTTTCAAAATGTTTTATTCAAATTTTTTTGAAAAAGTGGAGAAAATTTATGAATGTGGATCTTAATATCTTACAAGAATTCTTATTAATTTTTTTCTTTCTTTTTTAAATTTCTATCGTTTTACTTAAAGTCTATGGTTACATAGAAAACCATGCATTCTATGTAATCATAGACTTGAAGTAAAACGATAAAAATTTAAGAAAAAAAAAATGTATAAGAATTCATGTAAGATATTAAGATCCATATTCATAATTTTTTTTCACTTTTCCTAAAAAATTTGTAATAAAAAATTTTGATAATTTCAATAAAATTTTTAATTAAAATAATTTAAGTTTTAAATAAATTTTTGAAAATTTAAAATTAAATTTTTAATAGCCCTTTAGAAAAACGTGTAAGGCCACACAATGTAATCGATTTGGTGTACTTCATTTTGTGCGTACTTACGATATGGGATACCTTTGTATAACAATTGTATATGAAACACAAAATATTTGAAAATTTTCAAAAATTTTGTCTAACTTACATGCCACTATACTTGTGTGTACTTACGAAGTATATTGGCTTGTGGGCCATTACAATGCGGCCATACCCTGGGTAAAATAAGCCAGCTTGTGTGTAGAGTTTGAAAGCACTCGGAGATACTAGTAAGTACACACAAGTATCTCCGAGTACTTTCAAACTCTACACACAAGCTGGCTTACTTTACCCAGGGTATGGCCGCATTGTAATGGCCCACAAGCCAATATACTTCGTAAGTTCAAACAAGTATAGTGGCATGTAAGTTAGACAAAATTTTTGAAAATTTTCAAAAATGTTGTGTTTCATATACAATTGTTATACACAGGTATCCCATATCGTAAGTACGCACAAAATGAAGTTAACCAAATCGATTACATTGTGTGGCCTTACACGTTTTTCTAAAGGGAGATGTGATTAAAAGTTGAATTGCTATAACAAATTGTTTAATTGGTCCAAATTTAATTACATTTTTAATTGAATTAACCATTATTTTCATAGAAATTCGATTTAAGTTTTGTATATGTATTTTCCAGAAGATAGAAAGTTTTTTTTTTTGTTTTTATAACAGGCGTTTAATAAAAAGAAAAATCAACAAACTGTTCATTGTGGTTGTACGAGTATTTACACTCATGTTTTACACATAATTCAACTATTATAATTACAATAATGAAAAACCCAATGGTTAATTCTATTTTTAAATATACCATAACCAACCAAACCAAGTCACTAGCAGTAATGTCAATTTAGATGCTTTCATGCTATTATTAGTTGTACAGAGTACAATTTAAACTTTTCGAAAACGCAAAATTTTTATTCAGTGATACTTTTTTAATTTAATTCTATTTTAGCAGAACTTTTCTGTACTCTTTTATACGGGTTTAAAAATCAAGAACAAGATGTTTAAATTTTCTCCTTCGACGGTGGATTCATCTCAAAATATTTGCTGGGCAGTTAGACAAATATTACTCATAACGGTGCAAATAAGTGACAGATCACAAAAAAGTAATTAATACATATTTTCTGTATAATTACCAGGGTAAGATAATTATGCACAAAATACATCTTTGATGTCGTTAGCTTGAGAACAGCACAAACTAAATCTTAGCGAATCAACAAATTTGCAACAAAATAACATCGATTAGTTAATGCATATTTTGCTTTAAGTGCATATTTAGCTTTAAATGCATTTTTAGCGATTAATTTAAATTCAGCGACAATCGACCGTTGACGTTTAGAAAAAAAGGAAAGCAAAACAAGAATATGGATGTATTTGTTTCGCCACAATTCTTTAGCAATTCAATTGGTTTTGCATTAATTCTTGTTGTTTTACATTTTATTGTATTAAATTTTTCTTTTTTGCGGTAAATTATGTTTCATTTATATTTTTTCTGGCAAAAAAATAAATTTAAAATTTTGGAAAATAATTAAGCTCGAGGTCAGTTTTATTCAATAAATTTATATTTATTTTCCAAAATTTTAAATAAATATAAAGGTCGAAAAACATCAAAATATCTATATAAAAAAATAAATTTTTTGTAAGCAAGTACGAATTTTTGCAACTCTAATACGAATTTCTACCTACAACTCTGTTCTAATGGCAACCATTAATTAGTTATATTTTCCTATGACTACAAATCGCCGGACGACATGGCGACATTTTGCTTCCCATACAAAATATATGAAAAAGCAATTCTCGTTGTCGACCCAGTTGTGATTAATCTCTGAGACGAAAAATGTTTTCTTCTACTCCCTGTAAATGAGCTTTAATAAAATTCTTTATTAATTAATTCTATTCGTAACATCAATTGCGATTGTCCTATGTTACGGTTACAAACAATTTATTCAAGAAGCTACATAAAATTATTCGTTTTCACATAAAATTATCGATTTTATTTAGAACACCTCTGAATATCAAGTTTTTTATGTAATACATTATCCTGAGATTCTAAACATTTAAAAACTATAACGCTGGGTTTCAGACTGCTGTGTTATGAGTTAACTATTACTTAACCAAAAATTTTTTGTTGCTTTACATAAAATTTTTTTTGATATTTTGTTTTGTGTAATAGTTAAGTTAAAGTTAACCTTTCACTATGAGACCCACCGTAAATGTTTTAGAATGTTGTTACAATTCAGACGAAAAATGTAATTTATTTTTTGAGAACTAAATAAAAGTCATCCTCACTTTGAAAAGTTACAGAACATTGTATGTTCAAATTACCCAGCAAAAAATTTTCAAAATAGGGAATCGAGTTGGGAATCAGGTATTTTTGGTAGAACGCCTTCCCAATTGGATTACCAACTTGTTTCTTTTAACAAGGCGTGAGACTAAATGCAATCGATTCTTTGGAATCGCAATGGTAGCCAGTTACTATTTTTCTTACAGAACACCTTTGATTTTTAGTAAAAGAAGGTGTTCTAATAATAAAAAGAATAAGCGAGTTTCTAAAAATAGATATTCTCAAAATAGAATTTACGAATTAAATTTTAAAATAAATAAAAAAAACTTACACATGTGTTTCGTTGGGATTTGATCCCTGGCTTTCTGCGTGTCAGGCGGATACTCTTCCACTGAGCCACCGTCTTGCATGATAATTTATAGCTTAAATCAGATTTTATTTTTTTATAATTATTTAATACTTTTTAGCACAAGCTTGTTTTTTTGATAAAAGAGGTAGTTCTTTAGAATTTATATATAAGACCTTACAATACACCTTGCAAATTACAGAAAAGGGAAGCGAATATTAAAATCGCTTTATGGTTATGGTTAAACTAATAGAATTCGACTTATACTAAATTAGACAAATACTAAATAGCATATCAGGTTTAGTGTATATTTATTATATTAGCTGTACTTCCATTCTTACTTATCAACATTAAATAAATAAAATAAAATATAATAAATAAAATAAAATAAATTAAATAAATTAAACTAAATAAAATGAAATAAATTAAATAAATCAAATAAATCAAATAAATTAAATAAATTTTAATGAATTAAATAAATTATATAATTCAAATAAATTCAATAAATTAAATAAATTAGATAAATTAAATGAAAAAATTAAATTAAATAAACTAAATAAATAAAATAAATTAAATAAATTAAATGAATTATATAAATTAAATAAATTAAATAAATCAAATAAATTAAATAAATTAAATAAATTAAACAAATTAAATAAATTAAATAAATTTAATAAGTTAATAAATTAAATAAATTAAATAATTATTATTAAATAATTTATTAAATAAATTATTAAATAAATAATAATTATAAATTAAATAAATTAAACTAAATAAAATGAAATAAATTAAATAAATAAATTAAATAAATCAAATAAATTAAATAAATTTTAATGAATTAAATAAATTATATAAATCAAATAAATTCAATAAATTAAATAAATTAGATAAATTAAATGAAAAAATTAAATTAAATAAACTAAATAAATAAAATAAATTAAATAAATTAAATGATAACTTCAAAAACCCAAGAATTAAATCATGATCTGGGAAAAATATTTACATGGGCTTCAGCAAATGGATTGCGTCTCAATCCAAATAAATCAAAATGCTTAATAATAAAGAAAAAACACTTACAAATTGATGGTGAAATAAATATTTTTCTTGGTGGTTCAAAAATTAATATTGTAGACACGGCTAAAAATTTAGGAGTTACATTTAATAACACGTTAACATGGTCAGATCATATTAACCAGGCCAGTGGTAGAACATATAGTATGCTGCGAAATCTATGGGCCACTCAACACTTTACCCCCTTGAAAGTTAGAATATTGCTTGCAAAAACATATGTTCTACCAACACTCTTATATTCATCGGAAATTTTCACTGGTTGCAACTCCAATGATATGAGAAAACTTACCATAACCTACAATAACATAATCCGTTACATTTATAGTTTAAAAAGATTTGATCATATATCCCAGTATTCCACCCGTTTATTCAATATGTCTTTTTTCGACTATCTTAAGTTCAGAAACGTTATTTTCATTCATAAAATCATTATTACAAAGGAGCCAAAATATCTTTACGATCGTTTACAATTCTTTATATCTCCAAGAGGCAAGGGCATAACTCAATTTCGTCATCGTGACCATGCTTCCGAATGTCAGTTTTTTATATTCACCATACATCTCTGGAACCAACTTCCAAATAATTTGCAGACCACAGTCAACGCAATAAGATTTCGAAAATTACTTGTCGAATATTTTTCATAAACCTTTTTTTTTTTTTATTTCATTTCATTTGATTTTCATTTTCATTTCTTGTATTATTATTATGTAAATCAATTTTTTTATTTAATAACTGTTTTTTATTTTTATTATTTTTTTTTATACATACATTTTTATATTTATTTTTATTTTATATTTTTTTAAATTTTTTTTTATTTTTATTTTTTATTCTTTTAATCACAATCTAATTTATTATTACTGTATAACTTGTCTGATTCTAATGCTGTCATTTATAAGATATTATGTCTTGTTGTATTACAAAGCCAAAATAAATAAATACAAATACAAATTATATAAATTAAATAAATTAAATAAATCAAATAAATCAAATAAATTAAATAAATTAAACAAATTAAATAAATTAAATAAGTAAATAAATTAAATAAATTAAATAATTATTATTAAATAATTTATTAAATAAATTATTAAATAAATTATTAAATAATTTATTAAATAAATTATTAAATAAATTAAATAAATTATTAAATAAATTAAATACATTAAATAAATAGATTAAATAAATTAATAAATAAATGAATAAATAAATAACAACAAAATTTCAATTGTCCTAACAACAATATCTGAATGTTTTTATTTGGAAATTTCGAAAGGAAAAGTTCCCAGAACCTTAAAATTGTATATAAACCATTTTTAATGGAAAAAGGAGTCAGAATGTGAACGTTTTTCTATGGCAGAAATCAATCAGATATTAGCAAAGAGAAAACATATTTGTTCTGACGGCACAATTTGTACACTCACTAAAGTTTGTCGTTAGAATCTACTGAAAATGTCAGTTAAAACAAAGATATATGCAGTTAAAAAGGCGACAAAGGTATTTACATTTAAAATAACTAAAAATTGTGTTATTTTTACCTCCTGAAAAATAGCTAACAAATGCATTAAAAATAACTACCAATGTCGTAAAATTAACTGAGAAATTTTTACTACAAAAATTTCAAAACAACTGAAGAAATCGGTAAAAACTGTCAAATGTCAAATGTTTTTGTTTATAAAAGTTATATTTTAATAAAAAAAAATTTTTTTTCTTTCGATTACAAAAATATCACAAAAAAATATTACAAAAACTCGAAGGAAAAATTCCAAACCGTTCTCCAGTTTTTATGCTTTTATGCATTGGAGATACAATACAAGTTTCTGATTTTTATTTGCAAACTAGAAATATATCAATAATAACAAATATAAACTAAACAAGAATTTTTAAATAAAAAAAATCAACGACATTTTTTATTTTTTAATTAACTACCAAAAATAACTGTTTGCTGTAAAATTACTGTTTTGGTACTTGTTTATTATGATATTAAAAACGAGTAAAAAGGTTAAAGTCGGGCATGCCGACTATAGAATACCCTACACCAGTCTGGGTAAAAGCCAACTAATGTCACCAAAATCAATAGGCTGCGTTATTGGGCCAATATAGGTCTGTGTACCAAATTTCATCAAAATATCTTAATATTTGCGACCTGCAGCGTATAAACAGTATAATTTTGGTAGGACCCTTATATGGGCACTAGGTCTAAACATGGACCGATGTTCACCAAAATCAATAGGCTGCGTTATTGGGCCAATATAGGTCTGTGTACCAAATTTCATCAAAATATCTTAATATTTACGACCTGCAGCGTATAAACAATATAATTTTGGTAGGACCCTTATATGGGCACTAGGTCTAAACATGGACCGATGTTCAAAAAAATCAAACTTGTTCGTCCTTGGGCCAACATAGGTCTATGTACCAAATTTCATCGAAATATCTTAATAGGTGCGACCTGTAGAGTGCGTACAAGATTGCATGGACAGACAGACAGACGGACGGACGGACGGACAGACGGACATCGTTAAATCGAAATAAAAAAAAATTCTGAACCGATCGGTATACTATAAGGTGGGTCTACGACCAATATTTTTTGGTGTTACAAACATCAGCACAAACTTATAATACCCTGACCACATAGTGGTGTAGGGTATAATAACTGCTTTAAACAACTGTTACAAAATTACAGTTCTTTTCGTTAGTTGTTATCTTAAATAACCGTCATAAAAGTTGTTTTGAATTTTTCTGTAGAAAAACAACTGTAATTTCCGTTAAAAATAACAACTACTGATTACTATACAAATAACTGTCAAACTTTTTTGAGTGTAGCCAATGGCTTCGTTCGGTGTACTAGTGGAATATTTCGTTTGTATCTATCAGAAAATTAGTTTTTAGAATGTAATTTCCCTACGGGAAATTTTAACAAACTGTCACCGAACTGGCCCCTTTATATGAAATAGACTGGTCACTTTTACATGGCGTTGTCATAGGACCCTTGTGACATGGGGTCACAGGACAGGTCCCTGAACTTTGTTTTTTATGAGAGTTCAGTAACCTGTCCTAGGATTTGTCTAGTGACATGTCACAAGGGGTCAATTTCCCCCTCCTATGACAACGCCATGTAAAAGTGACCAGTCTATTTCATATAAAGGGGCCAGTTCGGTGACAGTTTGTTAAAATTTCCAATAGGGTTATTTCCGAGAACGGAAATTCGCTGTCCTAAACAAAAATTCGGTAGTATTATCCGAAAAAATTTGTTGCAGCAACTGAACCATTATATTGGCATTATAATTGTTTTTTTTTTTGTTATATTTCAAAAAATTTGTACTGATTTCAAGTCAGAAAAAAATGGTATGTATCAAATGAAAAAATATAGGGTTTTGTTGGCATTTTTAAACTACTTTGCCAAAAGATTTGTTTTGGACGATTTGCAAAATACAAAGCAATAAATTAAAATTAATCGATTAACTGACAAAATTGCAAAAGACAATAGATTTTCCTTTTATTTCAATTCTCAATATAATAACTTAAAAGAAATTTTAGTAATTTTTTATATTTTGTTTTGAATAACTGCTAAGAAAAATTAAAAAATATATTTCTTTGTAATGTTACTATTTATTTAAACGAAAACAACTTTTCTGGTTTACTTTTTTAATTACCATTGAACATTTATTTACTCTTCATACAGTGATTGTGTATATCAAAAATACTATTTGTGATAAAGCGCAAATTTATTGGGAAGAAATGGGAAATAGTCCTTTAAATATTAAAATGCCGTATTAGCACAAAATTTTTAAAATAATTTTTTCAGTGTTATGTTTAAAACTAAATAACTTCTCTTTTCAAAATCTGGAACTGCTTCTTAATTTGTTGATTTACTACCAAAATGTAAACGGTTACTTTCTAAGATCAAATAATTTAAAAAGTAAATTATTAATTTTTGAAAACTTTTGTTAGTAAATAATTATATTTGAATGACTTTCATGCCTTGTTTGTTTTGATTTTTAGAATTGATTACAATACCTCTTGCTTTTTTTACGATCTTGTTAGAATGTGTTTGGTAATGCAGTAAAGAAATTTGGCAATGAGATTTGTAAGCGGTTATATGGCAATGCCTTGTTAAGGTAATGGGTAATTTTTTCCTGGGTATATTTTGGAATTAAATAAAGCGCTTTTTTACTGTTTTTTTTTTCTTAAACGTTGTCAACACTATTCACAAGCTTATTCAAATGGTCAATGGCCCCTCTCAGTATGTGTTGATTTGTTGTTGGTTTATCTGAAAGTTGTAGTTAACAGTTTTTCGTTGCATTTTTTTTTATAAATACTTTTTTTACAACTGTTCTAATACATGTAGGCATATTGGACATGCAATTTGCACACGTAAATATTACAAGTAAATGTACAATTGCAGAGTTAAAACAGGCTGTCCATATGAGCTCATGCATACTAAATTTATGATGGTGAATACGTATTGTAGGTATAGATTTTTTTTTTTGGAAATCACCGTTTGATTCTTTGCATGAGTTTAACACAAAAAATATTTTTTGTAAGAGTTTTAACAAAAGGCTACAAATTTTTTTAATTCAACTGGCAAATAACAGTTACCTTTGGCAAATTGTAACAATTACTTTTTAATACACTGCGTTGCATAACTATAATTACAATTAATTTTTCCTATTTTTCTAAAATTACAAACTTTTTTTTTAAAACTCTTTACTGTTTTTGAGAGTGTGATAACTGATCTCTTAATGTGTAGAATTTAAGAGATTATTTAAATTGATTTAAGAGAAAAATTGTGTAATAATATTTTGTTAGTGTTTCATAACTATAATTACATTTAACGGTAAACAAAGAAGAATAGAAAATAAATGAAAATGAATTTATTATTTTTGTTTATTATGCAATTTTAATCATTTTGCAATAAAATGCCGCGTGGTACAAACCTAAGTGATTTTGAAAAAGGGCAAATTTCTGCATATTTAAAAAATGGCTTAAGTTTTCGGGAAATTGGACGAAAAATAAATCGTTCACATGTGGTTGTGACAAATTTTGCAAATAATCAAAGTACTTATGGTAAAAATAAAACTGGCGGACCGAAAAAAAAGCTTTCTGATCGGGACCGGCGTAAAATAATCAACTGTGCCAGCAACACAATGAAGAGTCTCAACCAGATAATCAGTGAATGTAAGGTTAATGTGTCCAAATCAACGATAAGTGGGCTTTTAAAGGATTCCTAGAGAATTACTCGCCAAAAGCTGATGTCCGTACCAAGGTTATTGCCACGCCACAAAATTGCTCGACTTGAATTCGCTAAAAGGAATTTACAAACCAACTGGAGAAAGGTAATTCAATAATCGATGTTGGTGGTTGGACTGTTTAAACAAAAATTTATTTTATAGGTGATTTTTTCTGATGAGAAAAAATTCAACCTTGACGGTCCAGATGGTTTTAACAGCTATTGGAGGGACCTACGTAAGCATCCACGTTATTTCTCAAAACGAAATTTCGGAGGCGGTTCCTTAATGGTTTGGGGTGCCTTTTGCATCGACGGTATGGTTGATTTGGCATTTCCAAGTACCAGAATGAATTCTTCAGGGTACATAGCATTATTGGAAGAGAAATTGGTGCCTTTTATTGAAAATAGTAACGAAGGAGATTTAATTTTCCAACAAGACAATGCATCAGTGCATGTAAGTCGTCAGACGATGGAATGGCTATCTTCAAAAAATATAACGGTATTAGAATGGCCCGCATGTTCTCCGGATCAAAACCCAATTGAGAATATTTGGGGAGTATTAACTCGTCGAGTTTATGCAGAAAACCGTCAATATGAAAGCGTCTTTCACCTTAAAGAAGCAGTTATTGATGCGTGGAGATCCATAACAGAAGAACTGCGAATAAATTTGGTAGACAGTATGGCTGATCGAATTTTCGAATTAATTCAAAAGAAAGGAGGCCTTATACATTATTAAAATTATAAATTTAAAATGTTTTTCTTACTTTTTTGTGAATTCTGTTATTTTAGGTTAAGTGTATTTATAGTTATGAAACACTGAATAAATTTGTTAATTTTGTTTTTTATAGTAAAATAAAAAAATAAATTATTTTTTTTAATGAAATATTATTAATTTTCTATTGCTTTTACATACATACCGGTAAAACTCTTCTACTTTTTTTCTAACTTACGAAATTTAGTGAAAGGAATTGTATTTATAGTTTTGCAACGCAGTGTACTAAATGCATGTTTAAAATATTTATGTACATACTTATTTGTATATATGGATGAAATCAAAAAATGTGATAAATTTTTGGGCCAAATTTGTGAGAAGCAAAAAGTGTTAATATTTCGGTTTTTTCTTAAAGGAATCAGTAAGTTTAGTCATTATAAACCTAATTGCAAAAAATCTCTTCTACAAGTTGTCGCAATAACTTTTTTTTGCACAATTTTAATTTTTTTTGTTGTAACGGAGTTTACATTTCTGCAAGCAAAAGATATAACAAAAAAAATTGCGTACCAATTTTCTTCAATTTATTAGTTTTTCGTATTTGGGTTTTCAACTTGCTTTCCAATGATATATAATTTGTGTTTATCAAATTGGCGGTTTCGCGAATAAAAATACAATTCATTCCGCGAAAAAAATTTTTATTTTTTTTTTAATTTTGTATTTTTGGTCCTTTTAAATGCTTTTCAAAAATATAAAATTTTTTAAAATCCAAACAGCGGTTGCGCAGTTACAAAATAATATATTAAAAACATAACATTTCGCGATCAAAAAATTCTTAAATTGAGTGAAACAAATTTAATTTGTCAAACTAATGTCAGTAATGACTCTAAATAGCGATTCACAACCAATGAAATGCAAAATCAATCGTTTTTCGCTCCAGCAGCTTAGTGTAAAAAACTGATAACTTTTTTTGATTTGACGCAAAATTATTAGTTGAATCGTCTTTTGACGCATAAATATTAGTTGAATCACCTCTGTTTATGGTTATTTTAAAATATTTTAAACATTTATCTACATTTATTTGAATGAAACCTGATGCAAACAATTGTGGTTACGGAGTTTACATTTGGTTACTTTTTTTCGTTTTCTTTCAGAAACGCTTTGTCAGAATTTTTTTTCCGAAACAAAATCGCATGATGCCTACAAGGTGAATCCAAATATGATATTGTTTTTCTTACTCGTTAAATCGTTTGGTGTAAAAATTAGAAACGGAGTTTACAACATTTTTTCAAATCTTTTTAAAGACATCCTTTTTCATCTCGAGAATGTTACATGCTGCAGAAAAGCTTCAAGTCTGTTATACTGGATGATTACTTACAGTCCAACGATCATTTGAGTATAAATAACATTATACTTTTCGCAATATAAATAATAGATAACTCCAAAATTCTGGTATATGCATTTTTATCAAAAATTATGACGAAAAATCGTTACAGAGTTGAAGTCGTGATAGCTAGGATATACGAAAAAGTTTGTAAAATGTATTAATTTTTATTAAACATGGCATTTTTCCTCTTCATAAAAATTCTTACAGTTAGTGTTTAGCTTTATTGGTTATTAAAATATAAGCTATTAAAGTTAAAAAACCTTATGAGTTACTTGTTACGGAGTTTACATTTGGCCTACAAAATTGGTCACAAATTTTATGTATTAACCAAAAATTGGTCAGATTGTTATAAATTTTGTAAAACAGGTGACAATGCGCTGATATATATCGAAATATGTAACTCAAATGTAATCCATGCATTAGAAATTCGGTGGTTACACGGTTTTTATCACATTTTTTGATATCACCCACATACATATATATTTATATATTTTATTTATAAACAAACATATTTTTGTTTCTTTACTTCTTACAGGGTGCTGGTAAAGAAATACGTGAAGCTATTGCTGATCCTTCATTACAAGAAAAAGCCTGGTCTGCAGTCCTGCCTTTAGTTATAAAATTAAAACGTTGTTATGAACATTCACTAGAATTAGAAAAAATTGTGCCGAAGCTGCTGGGTCAGTTGGTCGGTGGTAAATTAAATCCTACTCAACATTTAGAAACACAACAGGCTTTAGTTAAACAACTGGCGGAAATATTAGAATTTGTTTTAAAATTCGATGAACACAAGGTAAGTTAAAATAAGTTTTAAAAGTGCCACGAGAATTAAAAAATCATTGAAATATCAAAATGTCCATATGTTGCCAGTATGCGAAATGACTCGATAGCCGCAGTGTCGGCAGTGTTTTACGGCAGTGCGACGTATGGTGCGACGTTTTGTCGATAAAGCAGTTTTTTCTTTTATTTATTTTGTGACTGTCGAGAAATTAGAAAGTTATCAAAATAAACAAGAGCTGCCTTCGAACAAAATATGACAGAACTGCTGCAGTTAAATGGCAGTGTCAGTATCTGTTGTAGGCCTAATTCATATTGATACAATTTTGATTCCATTGAATAACTTGCTTCATGGGATACTTCGAGAAGTATAAATCAAATCAGAGCTTTGAAATATTAAAGATCATTCGCATGAATTATTTTTATATTTTTTGATTCACGAATTGATGTAAACTTTTTATTTTTTTGAAGGACTCTATTTCAATTTAAAACATTGATTGATAGGGCAAGGAAATATGCATTAAAATATAAGAAATATGCACTAGAAACCATTATTTTTGCAAAAAAAAATGCACTTTAAAACTTAAAAATATATTTAAGTTAGTTATTTTGCAAACAGACACAGAACTCGAAGATTTTCCATAGGTCCATAGGTTTTTAAGAATGTTTATTTTTATTGAATCAAAATATGAAAAAGTATCAATTTTTTATATTTTCTTACAAAATAAAAAATGCTCATAAAAATGAAAAATATGCACAAATATGCATTTAAAAGCACAAAATATGCATTAAAATATGCATTTAAAGCCAAAATATGCAAAAACGTGCATTTTTGGCAAAATATGCAACTACAAATCGATGCCATTTTGTTCTAAATTTGATGATTCGGATAAATATTTACTCCATATTAGTTTTGGACCATCGAGAAAAAACATGCATTTGCATAGAATTCCTTGCCCTATTAATTGCTATTAGAGTGTCCAAAACCGAAAACCGGTTAACCGGTTTTTATTATTTCAACAAACCGACTGGTTTCGAATATTTTCTATATTCGAATTAACCGAAAACCGGTTATTATTTGTCGGTTAACCGGGTTTTTAAAACATGATTTTGTGAAAGCTTTTTTTAACTAATCGTATAAAAATTCAATATTTTGACTGCACTTTATTTTTAAAATATTATTTTAATAAACGAAACTACAGTTTTGTTCTTTTTATAAAAAATGTATATCTTTTCACATGTACTCAAATAAATATGATACGAAAAACGTATGTAATTCTTCAAAATTCAGCTATTTGTACTTTTGTATTTGTTTGATTTGTACTTTGTTTCTCAATTAGACTAATTAAAAATATTTTTCTTTAAGAAATGCAATAATCCCAAAATATAGCTTAATAATTATAAATATTTTTAATGTACTAAAAATGCTAAAAAAATGTAATAATTCTTTTTTGTGTATTACATCGGTTCAATTTTTTTTTTGTGATTTGTTTTCCAATTTAAGAGAAAAGACGAAACACAAAAATGTTTTTAAATAAATTTTATTTGAATTCAAATAATATTGTTTCCTGCTAAAATCAGCAGAAATTTGTGCTGAATATTATACTTAAAATAGCAAAAATAAATAGCAAATATATTTTAGAAAAGTAGCCTACCAGCAAAAATAAATGGAATGACTTCTAAATGAATCACTTCCTTCATTACATCACAAAGAATTACTCCCTTAGCAATGGGTTTTAAACAACATCTAATGCTGCAATAAATATATGCTAGTCAGAAGTTCTTTTCCATCGGTGATAAGAAGTTAATATTTTGTATGGGGGTTGCATAGGAACGTGCTGGCACAGAAATCAGAGGGTTGCGGGTTCGAATCCCACCAGGTGGAAAAAAATTTTTTGGAACTTTTTTTACACAATTAATAATTTTTTGTAGTTTTTACTGTAAAGTTTAAAATTTTTTCTATTTTTGTAAACTCAAAAATTAATTTTTAAAAATTGTAATTTAAAAAATCCATTTTGATCAAATTTTTACTAAATGTATTTAGAAACTAAATATAACAGAAAAAGAAAAATCCTGTAAACATTTTAGTTAGAACTAGTAA
Source organism: Leucophora obtusa (assembly GCA_949987735.1). Taxonomy (NCBI): domain Eukaryota; kingdom Metazoa; phylum Arthropoda; class Insecta; order Diptera; family Anthomyiidae; genus Leucophora; species Leucophora obtusa. Next base: position 180,642,336 of record OX465296.1, read on the forward strand.
AAATAAGTTAAAAATTACCTTGCAGAAAAAACTATTTTTTATCTACTAATATGCTGCAAAATTTTTTCCGGATTTTATCAAGGTAATTCGTATTAAAAGTTAACTTTAATGTAACCAAAATTTTGTAAATTTAACAGTTTTATTTTTCCTTCTTATCTTGCTAGTATTTAGCAAAAAACAATCTGCTAATATCAGCAGTTTTTTTGCAAGGTCATATTTAATTACATAATTTTTAGTAGCTTTTTCTCCTATTTTTACAGCTTTATTTCTTTCTATGAGTGTATTATTTAAAAAAAAAAAAAAAACAGTTAAAAAAAAACAACTTTATATATTTACCAATATGTTATATATTTTTGTTAATAAAAATAGAAAGAAATACTGAACAAGACTGCTAAAAGTCAGCTATAAGTTATAACAAGCCATAGCATAAGGGGTAGAGCGTCTGCTTGAAAGCCAACGAGTGTGGGTTCAAACCCCACACGATGCATGATGTTTTTTTTTTAATTAAATTAAAATACAAACAAGTGAAAATGAACTTCCTTTTCATCGGTTCAAATATACATAATTTGTTTCAAAAAAGAACAACTTCCCTCCTATGACAAGCCAATGTTAAATTCGTCAGTGAAAACCACAAATTATCACTACTCCCTATTCATCTGTTGTTAGGTTTTTACTACTTCTTTTTCCTCACTTTTTTTCCTGGGCTGTCTCCCAATTACAAAAATACATATATAAACTAAATTTTGGAAACGTAATTGTTTTTAATCTGCTCATATTCAGCTAATTTTTCATCCCGCTTTAGCAAAGAGATTCAAATGACTTCAGTAGTTTTCCTGCAGGGCCCTTTTTAGCTAATGTTTATTAGCTTTTTATGCTATTTGTACAAAATTATTTCCATGAGTATATCTTAATATTATTAATAATAAAATTAATAAAATATTGTTATTTTTAATTAAAAAAAAAGCCGAAACCGGTTTTAACCGGTTTTCTTAAAAAACCCGTAACCGAAACTGGTTTTTTAAAAATAGTAATTTTCGAACAAACCGAAAACCGGTTTTCTGAAATGGCCGGTTTTTTGGACACTCTAATTGCTATAAAAAGAATCAACAAAAATCAAATTGATGCTTTAAATAACAAATTGATTGGATAAAGTCGGCAATAAATCAATCAATAAAATGAGTTTTGGGAATCGATTCGTATAAAATTTAATCAGATTTAAAATTCGAATTAAGGAATTATCTCCCGTATTTAAAATGAAAAGTTAGAGCTTCTTATACATCGCACACAACGAGCTGTTAACTAGAATGTTTTTTAGGCCTAGCAGCTAATTAGAATAGAGTTTATTCAAAATTATTTCTTAGCATACCGATTACGACCAACCCTGTGTTTGAAAATACAAGGCTTTTTTTTTATTATTGTGAATGGAATTTTTTTGTTTTTTGGCGTTTGATAACAGAACATTAGAAGGAATTTAGCAACAGTACTAGAATGAGTTTAACAACAGTATTATGAATAAAACTCATGTTAACTCTATGCTAAATTTTCATTTTGAATACCGCTGTATGTTTTTAAAGGTCAGCTAAAGCCGAAATTTCCATGCTCATCATGTGCCGGATCGTTATCGGCCATTGTATTGTATTTTAACTTGACAGAGTTAAACTTTTAACTTTCAAGTTAATCTTTTAACTGTAAAAAAATGTGTAAACGATGAAGATTAAAAATTGGATTAACTTTAATCAAGTAGATTAATTTCGCTGTCTAAACAAGTCTTTTTATATTTTTAATTAATTTCTGAAAAAAGTCCTATCAACAAAGATCAAAAGCAGTTTTTTATTTTATTAACAATTGTAGTCAAGATATCAAACAATTTTATGATTTTTAAATTCCTGAATTATCTTTATCCAATAAAAAATATAACCGTTTAAAAGTACTTGGTTGAAAACGGAAAAGTGTGTCCAAAATGAGTTTTAATGCGGATAGGCCCTAGCTCGATTTTATATTTAATTATAGGAAAAGGAAATCTGAAACACTTTGTATTTATTTTTATTTTATTCTTGCTGTGTTAATAAAAAATTGCATTCAAAGAAACCCTATATCCAAGACTTAGATTTTTATTTTTTTTTTATTTTTCCTTTATAGAAATAAAGAATGAAGCTAAGGCCTTTCCTCATTAAGCCATCGATATTAAACTTTGAAGTGAAATTGCCCAAAAATACATATGTTTATCCTAAAATTATCAGCTCAGCCAAAATAAAAATAAAACCAGTCTGGGTAAAAGCCAACTAATGTTTGGATCCGAAATTCGAATGGGTTAAAATGGGGCTCGTGTCAAAATTTTCTATAATGTGAGTCAGCGCACCAAATTTCATTAAAATATCTTAATATTTGCGACCTGCAGTTTGTAACCAAGCCAATTTTGGGGGGACCCTTATATGGGACCGATGTTCACCAAAATCAATAGGCTTCGTCCTTGAGCCAACATAGGTCTATGTACCAAATTTAATCAAAATATCTTAATATTTGCGACCTGCAGCGTATAAACAGTATAATTTTGGTAGGACCCTTATATGGGCACTAGGTCTAAACATGGACCGATGTTCACCAAAATCAATAGGCTGCGTTATTGGGCCAATATAGGGCTGTGTACCAAATTTCATCAAAATATCTTAATATTTGCGACCTGCAGCGTATAAACAGTATAATTTTAGTAAGACCCTTATATGGGCACTAGGTCTAAACATGGATCGATGTTCACCAAAATCAATAGGCTGCGTTATTGGGCTAACATAGGTCTGTATACCAAAGTTCGTCAAAATATCTTAATATTTACGACCTGCAGCGTATAAACAATATAATTTTGGTAGGACCCTTATATGGGCACTAGGTCTAAACATGGACCGATGTTCACCAAAATCAAACTTGTTCGTCCTTGGGCCAACATAGGTCTGCGTACCAAATTTCATCAAAATATCTTAATATTTGCGACCTGTAGAGTGCGCACAAGATTGCATGGACAGACAGACAGACGGACGGACAGACGGACGGACAGACGGACATCGTTAAATCGAAATAAAAAAAAATTCTGAACCGATCGGTATACTATAAGGTGGGTCTACGACCAATATTTTTTGGTGTTACAAACATCAGCACAAACTTATAATACCCTGACCCCATAGTGGTGTAGGGTATAAATACCAAGAATTTTTGTTTAACTGCAGTTATAAAATTCAATTTTAATTGATAATAACTAGTGTTATATTTACTTTTGTAGTTAAATTTTTATTTAAGTTTTATCGTCAGAACTAGGAATAATTTTTGTCTTAGCCCTAGTTTATGTATTACGAAAATGCTCTAAACGAAAGCAAAGTAACGAAAATTTGTTTTTGTTTCCCATGTATTTTTGACGAAAGTAATTGTCAATTTCTTTCGTTTAGACTATTTTCGTATTAGATAAACAAGCCCTTAATTATTTCTTAAGTAAAATATTTTCAAACAAAATTTCTTACAAAATTCGGCCTTAGTTCTGACTATAAAACCCTAAGTTTTTGATGGCAAATTCAGATTTAAATGTTAAAAACAAATTGTAAATAAAATGTGAACTTTAAAACTCGTATTAAAATTAAGGTAATCTTTTTGCGAGTAAACATCCTATTAAACCGGATCCAATTAAAATTTGTTCAAAATTATTGTTTTGCGAACTAGTTTTTGTATTCGCTAGTCCAAAAACTAGTACTTTTTGAAACTAGTTCCACCATTTTCTACTGGGTGCTATTAGAGGCTTAAAAAAAAGTTCACTGCTACTGCAATTAATTCATTGATTACGATGTGTAGGTTTTGACTTTTATGATATTTCTTGCGTGTTTTGTAATATTTTAAATGTTATTCTTTTTGCTGTTTTGTTTTAACAGTAGTGGGCAGTATCGCGTGGTTGCATTTTTTATATTAATTTATGTAAACCATCACTCATACACGCAAAAATTACTTTTATATTGTACGCGACTGATTTCTTTTCATTTTACACATTGGGTCATATGAATAAAACTTAGCAATTACCTCGAAGTAATTACTTTGGGCTAAGGAATGGCTTTTAACTCCAAATTTACCAATTGGCTGGTAGAATAGCATGAAATTTAAACGAAAATTAAAAAATTAAATTTCTACTCCCAAGCAGACTAGATTTGTGAAGCAATTACTTCACAAATCTAGTCTGCTTGGGAGTAGACTAGAAAACTAATATTTTAATTTTCGTTTACATTTCATGCCATTCTACCAGCCAATTGGTAAATTTTGAGTTAAAAGCCATTCCTAAGCCCAAAGTAATTACTTCGAAGTAATTGCTAAGTTTTATTCATATGACCCATTGTGTATTATATCGTTTACTAGTGTAACATTTTTAGAAAAGCTTTCCAGAGATTTTTTCAAGGGGATCCAACATAAAAAATTTAAGACCAGTATATTTTTTGTAAAGAAAATTCAAAGTTTCTAGCAAGAAGTAGAGAAAAATAAAATAAATAAGGTGAAAGTGGGTTTTAAAACAACCCCTATTTGCATGGAAACATGTCTCAAATTTTTTGAATTTTGATTTATTTGCACCCAACTAAAGTACGGCGCTCCAAAGTTAGTGGGGGTCGGTCATACATTTGGACTCGATTGGGGCACTATAAATGGGTTAAAGTGGAATTTTTCAAAATTCGGGGATTCAGAATTTGTTTTAGAGGTATGGTTCCTCGGGCAAAGTTTCTTATTTTGATCCCTTGAATACGATTTTCCTTGTCACTTGAGCTATTTTTTTTGCCTCCCTACAAATCGAAAAGCACAGCAAAAAGTGATTTAAATAATTAATCAACTTTGGTCTTTCATTACTGCTGTTTATGAAGCTAAAAATATCGCAGCAGTAGAAGTAGCAGTAAGGAAGCAGTAAACGTTTTTACTGCTTCCACATTTTTGTTGGGTATAAACACAGATTATATACCCAAATCTAGCAGAAGCAAAACTAATTTCGTCAAAATTTATTGATGTTTAGTGCCAAATTCGCTAAATTTCGTTATTTTCAAAAAGCGAAAATCGCCATAACTTCTGAATTAACAAGACTATATCAACAATTTTCGGTATGTACTTTTATTTTACTGAAAGTGTTAAGCCCAAATTAGTTTGGAAGTAAAGTGCGTCGAAATGAGGTATCGTGAGGTAGAAATCTATTTTCAATAGATTTTCTTGCCTCAAATGTACTTCCAAAATAAGTAGTTGTGTACACTAATGGAGCCTTTATTTATAGCAAAAATCGAAATTATTTGACAATTGGATTTCTTGATGCGTCTTCAACTTTTATTGTGCTATATCGCCTAAATAAAGGGATAAATTTAAATTTTAATATTTGTTCCACAGTAGATTTTCAATGCCAAATACGTGTTTCATTAAAAAAGTCGCGGATTTATTGATCCGCCCTCGTATTCAAAAATGGTTCTTAAAGGAAAGGAAACTTCCATACGACTACAAAAATGAACATATTTTTCCAAGATCTATAAACACATTAACAATTCTACACATAAAATTTTAACTAAAACACTTTAAAAACAGGCCCAAAAACTTAAATGCCATTTTTGGACCAAAATGAAGTTTAACTTCCCCGAAGGCTCCAAAATGTTCTAAAATGAATCTAATTGAGACCCTTTTAGAAGAAAAGTAAATTTTTTTAAACTTTCATTTTATTTGAGTGCTATTTTTTTATTTTTGGTTACAGCCAAACTTATTCCATGTTATACTTTTTACTGCGCTGTTATATCAAGTACCGTTAGGATGTGAAATCGTTTCTTGAAGTTGTTTCGTCAAATGATGCGCAGGATAATAAGAGTTAATCCGAAAAACTTGAATAAATTTTGTTAAATTATCAAATTTTTCTGTTGAGCCAACAAACACAAAAAACCAAGGTTGGTATACTGCTTCGGCAACGGTATACCGTTATCGAAACAGCATTACCGGTACGTACCGGTATTAAAAATTATGTTAAAAACATATAAAAGCAAGTAAAAACATGGCATATTTTTAATTTTAAGTACTGAAAATACAGATTTTAAGCTATAAATTCAATACTGGTAGTTTTAATAAGTAAAATTATTATCTATAAATTTTTTTGTAAAAAAAAACAATCAAGATTATAAAATAAAAAATAAAAAAATTGTAATTTTTATATAAAATAATAAATACCGGTAAAATACCGGTAACTACCCATAAAAATAACGGTATCGGTAACGATAACGGTATTTAGAATTTTTTTTTAGAGGTATCGATAACGGTAACGGTATTCAATTTGAAACGGTATTTTAGCGATAACGGTATTATAACGATAACGGTAACCAACCTTGCAAAAAACCCCTCAATTCATAAACGATTTGTAAAGTTATAGGAGGTTTACAAAACGAAATTTTCTTATAAAATTTGTTCAGTAAACCTCCTATAATTTTACAAAGCGTTTATGTATTTCGGGGTTAGAATTTGTAATTGATTTTATGAATGAATTATTTTGAAGCTCTCTCTTTCTCTGTCTGTAGACTCTAAGAAAGTTTTAAAATATACACATTTTAATATAATCTATATCGATTTATTTCAAGTTCTATATATACAGTACAAACGTGAATATTATGACAACTTATGTTAAGTATGTACCAGAGTACATACAACCACAAGATGTACAAACATAAAAATTAAATACTCGTACATAACTAGAAAAACCAGGAAACAAGATATAGGCTCTTAACACGAATCATCATATTCTTTGACAATACTTAAAATTGCAATGGGCGCTAAAGCTCCAAACTAAATGTCAATAATGTTCTGTTGTGAACTCGCCTACTTGCTTACATATTTACATTGATACCCCTATCGTAAATGAAGTTCATTCGATACATTCGCTATATGTATATAAGTAACTAGCGGGCAAAGCCACACAGAACCAATTTTGTTCATAAATAGTATGAATTACATTCATTGATTTGAATTCATAATATGTATGAATAAAGTCATACACTCAACCAAAAAAGTCTGTAATGGCTACTGAAAATTTTGCTGTTATTACGGGAAATTTAACTGTTTTGAGGCCAGCGGTATTTTTTTTTTGCTAATTTTAGCAACACATGTCTGCTGATCTGTAGTACAATAAAATTAGTAGAAAAAATTAGTAGCCGCTACTAAATTTTAGTAAAATTTATGTAAAATGCAATTCAAAATCAATTTCCTAAAATCAGTTAAAAAACTTACTAAATATCATAATTTTAGTACAATGAAATTAGTATAAATAATTAGTTGCAGCTACTAAATTTCAGTAAATTGCTGTAAACTGTAATTTAAAATCGATCTGCTGAAATTAGCAAAAAATTGTACTAAAAAATAAAAAAACTGTAAAATCTAAAAAATAAATTTTTTCCTTTCGATTGTAACAAGCGTATAATTACTTCATCGTACTTGAAATTTGGAGTCAAAATTGCAAACGGTTCTCCAGTTATTGCCGTTTTATGCATTGCAGATGCAATAAATTTTTCTGGGTGTTATTTCTAAACTAAGAATATATCAATAGTAACAAATATAAACTAAACAAGAATTGTAAAAAATCAAAAAAAAATATAATATTTTTAAATTAGTACATTTTTCTGCTAAATTTAGCACTCGGTTTTGAAAAATTAGTAAAATGTTTTTCTGAAATCAGCAGCGAAAATTAGTAAAAAAATCCGTAATTTGTAATAAGAGAATACATAAATGATTACTAAAAATAAAAATTGTACTAATAATCAGTATAAAAATAGTATAGTGCGATTGGAAACTGTTTACAAACTTTTTTATCTGAGTGTACAGTTTAGTTAAATATTCATAAATCCCGACTAAAAAAGATGTTATTTAATCATATATCACCATATAGAAACCCATATATATGTTCATATCTAATTTGATCCGAATATTGGAATATATAATTATATCAAGCGAGATAAGCATGTCATCTAACCTGATACAATTTGATCCGAAAAATGGGTCTATCTAATTGCATCAAATTATATAAAAAAACATATAATTTCATGAAAATTTTCAAATAAAATTTTAGTAAATATTGTTGAGATCACTTATTTTCATTCATATTAAATACTAATGCCCAGAACAGTTTGGCTAACAAATTGGGTATCGGCCGATCTTTGGTATTTTGATGGAATACAGAAAAATTTTATTGATGGAAAGATGTTTGAAATGAGGATTGAATGCGATTTACGCCGTTTTTAGACGCAGTTTGTCGTTAAACTTAGAATAACGCAGTTTATAACTTTAATCTTTTGAAATGTGGTTTATTTTGATTTATTTCGATAAAGACCAAAATTCAAAACGAGAAAAAGTTGTTTAGAAAAATTTTTCTTAATAAACTTGGAAATAGCTGACGAAATAAATTTTCAGTTTAAGTCAAAATTACAACTTTTTCTAGTTTAGAGTTTTGGTCTTTCTTATAAAATGTGTGTCTTTCTTTAAAATTAACTTTCTTGCAAATATTCTTAAAAAAATAATTCTGTACAAAAATTCTACTTTTTAATTTATTTTTACTCTTAGCCTTCTATCGTACACTATATATAAAAATTCAGAAAGTAAGTTTTATGCAAAAACTTTTCTTTTACATAAGGTACAAAATTTACGAATTCGAAAATTTTTTTTGAATCGAGTTACGCGGTAACCGCCCTGAATTTAAATCGTTATTATTTCAACATATGTTTGTCTAATTTTTATTTTACAATTTAAAAATAATAGTTATTTCGCCCTTCAATTTCACAATGAAAAAAAATTTGTTTCCCATATTTATTTCTTTAAATTTTTGTTTTATTTTGATAAAGAGTATTTTGCCAAATATTTGATAAATATATGTTAAATTCAATTATAAACATTAATTTATATGTGAAAGGGCAAAATTCAAAACCAGATCCACAATTTCTAAGTTTTTTTTTCTTCATTTTTATAGTGAAATTAAACTTGATAAAATTTTGTATAATTAGATATCATGTCAGGCATAATTATATATAAAATTAATACAATTTTCTTGCATAAAATTGAAAAAAATTCAATTACAATTACATATTGTTTGTAATTGTAATTAAAAAAAAAACAAATACAAGTAATTTGTAATTGAAAATTTTCAATTATACATTACATATAATTGTAATTGAAAAAATGTCAATTACAATTACATTTTTTCGGAAAAGAAATAATGAGAAAAAGCGCCTATCCTATCCACGCCTATCCAACCTATCCCAGTCAGTTTTTTCTACAAAATTTTAACAAAAAACACTTTAATTCTAAATGTAATTGAAATTTGTAATTGAAATAACTTTCAATTACAATTACTTATAATTGAAAATTTTCAATTACAGTTACATGAAATGTAATTGAGTTTTTTTAATTTCAATTACATTTATTTGCAATTGTAATTGAAATTCCCCAAGTCTGATCTCTAGATATTGCATATCTTTTTTATTAAAAAAAAATAATTTTTGTATATTGTTAGATGTGGTCATATATAATATGATCAAAAGTATAAGGTCAATATTTAGATATAATTGTATCAAACTACCAAACTACTGTCCACTTTTATAACATTTTATATAATTTTATACAAAAAGATATAATTTGATGTAATTGGATGAGAACAAAATTCGGATACAATTGTATCGAATTGCATAAAATTGTATCAAATTGTACCAAATTGTATACAATTGTATACAATTCGATACAATAAGATGTTCTCATTTTTCGGATATAATTATACCTAATTACATAAAAGATTATATATAATTAAATATAACTTCATATGGCTCCATATCATTTTTTTTACTTGGGCTACTAAAAAAAAATTATATGAGTTTTGATATTATATATAATTACATCCGAAAAATGAGAACATATAATTGTATCAAATTAGATCGTATTATGGTCATATTAGATCTAATTTGACACAATTAGATCGAATTTGATGGAATAAGATATGGTTTGATACAATTTTATCCGGATTTTGTCCTCATCCAAATGTATCAAATATAATATAATCATATCCAACTAGATGTAATGGTATATAATTCCATACAATTATACATAATTTTATGAGGCATGTATAAATATATACAGGTCTATATATAATTGGATATTGTAATATGTTACGCTATATATTGTGCAATATATAACAAGATATAGTTATATATTTAGGATATAATTTCGTGAAATTGTATATAAGTATATCTTAGTATATATGTTCCAATATATAATTATACAAAATTGTATATGATAATATATGACTATATCAAAACTTTTTTACTTGGGCAGCTATTTATGTCCAGATATTAATGCAAAGCAAAATTTATCAGCAAAAACACGCAATCGACGTCTTTACGAAAGGCAATTAACAAAATATAATTGCGTGATAATGGATGACGAAACATTGCTTTGGAAAAAATCCGGTACATTTCAGGACAAGACGCACAGCATACAGCTGTGGTCATGCTCCAGATCATTGTAAAAAGAAAATCAATGAAATTTACCAGAAAATACCTGGTTTGGCAAGAAATTTATTCTTGTGGAAGACAATCGAAACCTTTCTTTACAACTGGTACAATAAAGGGTGAAATTTATCGAGAAAAATGCTTTAAAAAACGTCTGTTACCATTTGTAAGATCTCACATCATCACCAATTTTAGCCGGATCTAGCTAGTTGTCATTATGCAAGGGTAAGGTTGCCATCTGTCTTCTTTTCCCCGGACACCGTCCTCTTAGGGCGTCCGGGGCAGTCCTTCTTTTTCAGTAAGTGTCCGGGGTTGTCGACCTTTTTGCACTTTTCTCCATTACCCAGCAAAACCTTTCATTACCATGTAATGAGTTTTAGGTATTGAAATCTTAAGTGTTCACTAGTTACCTTTTAATTACTAAACTACTTATTTTAACATGGTGATGTCATTGGAGGAAAGTCATTACACTGATGTTACCTGTAAGTAGTTTATCAGCTGTTCTATAAATAGATGTTAAATATAGATTTAAAAAAATATAAAAATTTAAAAACCAATAGGAGCTGACACGTATTGATCAGCGTACCCCACGATTGTCAGGCAAACACTCTAACCATTAGACCACGACATCACTATGATTTTTAATGCTTTAACTTATGTACACATTTATTGTTGCAACTGTTATACATGTCTATTTTTCACAAAACTTGTTGTTATTAAATACTGCTTAATGAACATCAACATTTCTATAAATAGATGTTTAATATAAATTACAAAAAAAAAAACAACAATGGAAGCTAACACGAGTTGAGCAGCGATCCTCATGTCTGTCAGGCAAAAACGATAACCACTAGGCTACGCCATAGTTATGCTTTTTAATGATTTAGAACATATATTATTGGTTTCAGCTATTGTGAAATAGTAATGTGTGGGGTATAATTATCGGTAACTCATTACATTCAGTTTAAAAGTAATTCAACGGGTAATGAGATATGAGATCTAAGTAATTCATGTAGTAATGACCAGTCATTACCAAGGTTTTGCTGGGTACTTTATTATTACTTTTATGTAAAAGACTTAGTACCTAATTTCGTAAAACACTTGGGTGAAGTGAAGGGAACTTTCAATGTAAATTGTTTTTGTAACACAAACAATTTCTATTGAAATAACGCAACACTTCACCGAAGTGTTTTAGAAAATTACCCCCTTAAATTCAATTAACATACATAACTGATAACAAGTTTTGGTGCGATTTTTTTTTTTTTTTTGTTAATGATGGTTGCTATGAAATGAAAAAACTTGTTGGGTTTTATTTAGTAAGTTTTAGGTTAAGAAAAAGAATAAACATATTTTTCAAAAGTTATAAACACATTATTAATTTGCAAATAAGACTAGATAGATCTAGTTTCTGCCTTTTCAGTGATTTTCCATTAAATTGTATTATTGTTTATATTTTATTGTCAGATTGTCTCTATATGATAATTTTTTTTCAACAACCTGTCGGCTGTAGGAATCGAACCCATGCACTCCTACATTACAAACGTAACTATACTAAAGTTCGACAGCTTAGCCATTTAACCCACGGTAAGACCTTGCTTATAGTGTGGCTAATTCATAGTTTTCTTTCCTATTCAGCTTTCTGTTATTGTTTTTACTCTCAGAAGTGATCAAACAGACATATTTTTCTTACCAGCACATAATGCCAACGTAGAACGTATATCTTCTTTAATGAAAGCGCAGTGGACGCCAAAAAGAAATAAATTGAATCCAGAAACTATTTCTGAAATTATTAGAGTCAAATATAATTTTAAAAAGAATTGTCAAGAATTTTATGAATATTTGAAGAAATGCGACAGTAATATATTGATTCAAATTGGTAGCGTTGAAAAATATTCATGAAACTCTTGATAATTAATATTAAAATTATATTTGACTCTAATAACATCAGAAATAGTTTCTGGATTCAATTTATTTCTTTTTGGCGTCCAATGGGTTTTTTTTTTTTTTTTGTTTATGCAGGTACTACTAATTTTAAGTTCAGAATGATTTTTTATCCGTTTTGGTAAGTTCTTTTGTTTTAATTCAAGGCCAGAAATAAATTTAATCCAGAAACTACTTCTGGTTCTATTTCTGATATTATTAGAGTCAAATAAAATTTTGATATGAATTTTCAAGAGTTTCATGAATATTTGCAGAAATGCGGCAGTACTATTCTAATTCAAATTGGAAGCATTGAAAAACATTCATGAAACCCTTTTCAATTCGTATCAAGAAATTATAGAAATATACATTCCTGAAAATGTATGCAATGAATTGGTTAATCGTTGTTTTTTTTTTGTTTATTTATGTACCATTAATTTACGGTGGGTCTAGAGTTTGGGGTTCGGGAATTCCCGGGAAATCCCGGGAAAAGTTTGCCGGGAATTCCCGGGAAAATAATATATTTTTCCCGGAAAAACGGGAAATTTTAAAAATATTAAATTTTTCAAATTGTTTTTGTTTCGAATAGGATTTTTAAATTTTAGTCATAAAAAACATTTTAAATACCAAAACAAAAATTTCATTGTTAAAATCTTTTAAAAGGGAATACATTTATTTGACACACAAATAAAATCTTTGCCAAGTAATTAGGAGCATTTCAACTAATAAAGATTTTTCGCATAACTTATTCAAAATTTAAGTAGTAAAGCCTAAAAACTTGGTAAAATGTTTAAAAGAAATATGAAAAAAAGCTTTGTTTTTTACAAATAATCGCCTTTACTATCTAAATTTTTCAAATGTATAATTTAGGTAAAGTCGACTTTAGTTAAAATATTGGGTGGCAGTATACCTTGACTTGGTTTATTTTTGGAGCATTTTGATTGATTAATTTATTTTCAACCAATCAAAATATTTGAAAATACATATAAATATTTTTGTAAGGTTTTCATACACAAAATGAACAAAACCGTTTGATTAAAAATAAAGTCGACTTTAAATTTAAAATACTCCTTTATATTAAGGGTCAATAATTTTATAAGTAACGTTTTCATTAATAAATATGAAAAGAAAAGACTAATGGTTAACGGTATTATCTAAATTTGGTTATCCGACATCTAAATTTGGTTCACAAAAAAAAAAAGAAAAATTGATGGTCATGCAACTTTTCTTGAAGAAAACAACAACAAGAATAACGTTTCAGCTAAAATTAGCAAAGTACCCGAAGAAAAAAATGTAAGCTGAATAGGCATTAAAGGTTTTATGGTAGGGCAAACATTTCCTGAAATGGTATCCAAATTAGCCGCAGTCAATCCGCACCATAACTAGATCTTGGTTTATTCGAGAAAGTTTTTATAATAAAAACCTGGCATTGCAAAAAAATGAAACCGATGGTTTTCTTAGTACTGCTTGATCACTCAAAAGCATTTGATACGATAGACCATACAATCTTGAGTAAAAAGCTAAAACACTTTTTTAATTTCTCTACTACGTCGACAAAACTGATCATGTCATATCTATCAGGGCGATCGCAATCTGTTTTCCATAACGACAATATATCAGATGTCGCATATATTTTAAGAGGAGTTCCTCAGGGATCTATTTTAGGGCCTCTTCTCTTTTCCTTATATGCTAATGATCTGCCAGCACAGCTTGAATACTCCAATGTGCACATGTATGCTGATGATGTACAGGTTTATCTTACACTCAAAAAAATAAGTTAGTAGAAAAATTAGTAAAACGTCTTGTATATCAAGTTTACTAGTTTTTATCAATTTTTTTGCTGAAATTCCGTTTTAAGCAAAAATTTTAGTTATATTTTTTTAGCACTAAACTAATTTTGAACTAATGTTTTACTAATTTATTTTGCTACAAAAATTGTGCCGATAACCGCATTCATAGCGTGGACGACAACCAGATAGACAAGATGTAGCAGCTTGTCTGGAAACGGAAATGACAAAAAAAGAAAAACTACTTGCACATATTCTATATTTAAATTTTCAGCAAATAAATTAACTAAAGTAAAATTTCGCTACAAGTTTTTTGAGTTTTTTTCAGTCTATTAATTTTCAGCGAAAAGTTTAGTGATTTTAGCAAGGATTTTTTTCATTTGAAATCGACTAAGTGTTAGCAAAACTTTTGCTGAGATTACTATTTTTTTTGGTAAAAATCAGCTCGCTGATTTTCAGCAAACACCTTTTGTTGAAATTACCAACTTTTTTGCAAGCACGTTCCTGACTAAAAATTTGCTGACACAGCAACATTTTTTGCTGACTTTACTGACTTTTTTTTTGAGTGTAGTAGTTCGATAAAGTCGCTTGATGATTCGGTCAGTAAAATGAATCATGATTTAGATAAAATACACCGTTGGGCATCGGCAAATGGACTTTGTCTCAATCCCAAAAAATCTAAATGTATTGTGATTCACAAACGAATGTCAAATATTAATCGTGATCTTGATATCAGACTAAATGATAATAAAAATGAGATAGTCGTATCCGTGAGAAATCTTGGCATAATTTTCAACAACACACGTACCTGGTCTAATCACGTAAACAGTATCGTTGGTAAAACATATAGCATGCTACGCTCTCTTTGGGCAACACAGTACTATACACCACTGAATATAAGAAAGCTTCTTGCTAAATCTTATTTAATGCCGTCTTTGCTTTACGGCTGTGAAATTTTTTCTAATTGTGACTGCGAGAGCAAGCGTAAATTAAATGTCGTCTATAATAACATTATCAGATATGTTTTTGGTTTGGGAAGATATAGTCGTATATCTCAGTTCTCTAGCCAGCTATACGGAATATCTCTCGAAAGTCTGCTTAAGCTTAGGACTCTTCTATTTCTACACAAGATTATTTATGACAAATCACCTAAATACCTTTATGATAGGCTAACTTTCAACATCTCTAATAGAGGCAGGAGAGTTACTCCTATATTAGTTCAGACTCTGGTTTCAGAGTGGCAGTTTTTTATTAATGCCATACGTTTTTGGAACGCATTACCATCCAACATCCAGCAGAATAGTAACGCATTAAAATTTAAAAATGAAATAATAAATTTACTTACATAGTTCATTAAAAATAAATTTTCACTTTCTAAAATAAATAATTATGATCATTCAATTCAAATCTTTTTTTTCTTTGAATTTTAATTATTAATGTTATTATATTTTCTATTTTTTTCTATTTTTCTTTTATTTAAATTCTTTGTTGAATTTTTACTTTTATTTGTTATTTTAATTTCTATTGGTTTTTATTATTATTATAATTTTTTTATTTTTCAACTAAATATTATTGTATTTTAAAATTTTTCATTTTTCATTGCTTTTTTTTATATAATCAATTTTTTTGTAATAAAACAATCAACCTATGTAAATCAATTTAAGTTCTATGCTGTAATTATAAGATTATATCTTGTAGCATAGAAATTCAAGTAAATAAATTCAAATTCAAACCGATGTAAAGAACATTATATTAAATTACAACAATCATGTAAAAGATATCATGATAAAAGAAATATCGAGCAATATTTCTAACAATAGGAGATTTACTATATTCTTAGATGAATGGACAAGAATATCACAAAAGAGATATTTGAACATATGTATAAACGGAAATAATTCATTTTATAACCTGGGGTTGGTTTATATATCAGGAAGATGTAATGCTGATGAAATAAGAAGAATTGTAGAAATAAGACTAGAAGAGTTTTATTTGTCTTTGGAAAATAACATTGTGGCCACCATATCTAATGGGCCAAGTGTGATGAAACGGTTTGTTTCCGACAGTCCAGTAGTAGGTGCCTGCTGGAATCGTGCAATTCATTTGGCAGTGCTGCGAGTAATTTATGTGAAATCAAATGTTCAACATTCTGATATTTTTACTTTGAATTCTCACTACACAGACTGCATTTGTACTGAAATAGTGTTTTTTTTTTAACAAAAATTACTTATATAAGTGGTTTTCATTAACAATTTTGTTCAAAAATATTTTCATTTTTTCATTCCCGTTTCCCGGGAAATAAAAAAGTCCGGGAAATCCCAAACCCTAGGTGGGTCCCATACTGCAGGTTTAAACTTAGGTTAATAGTTAACCCAAAAATTTGTTGTTGTTTTGTTTACATTTTTTTGACATTTTATTTTGTTTTTAGTTAAGTTAAAGTTAAACCTACAGTATAAAACCCACCGTTAAAGTTCAGAATGATTTTTTTGTGAATTTTTTTTATTGGGAATAAAAATTGTTTTATTTATAAAATAAATTTTTATTTGTATATTTTATCGCGTTGTTGATTTTTGTAAAATTAATTTATTAAAAAACGAGTAAAAAGGTTAAAGTCGGGCATGCCAATACCCTACACCAGTCTGGGTAAAAGCCAACTAATGTTTCTAATGGGTTAAAATGGGGCTTGTGTCAAAATTTTCTATAATGTGAGTCAGCGCACCAAATTTCATTAAAATATCTTAATATTTGCGTTCTGCAGTTTGTAACCAAGCCAATTTTGGAGGACCCTTATATGGGCATGGACCGATGTTCACCAAAATCAATAGGCTTCGTCCTTGGGCCGACATAAGTCGGTGTACCATATTTCATCAAAATATCTTAATATTTGCGACCTGCAGCGTATAAACAATATAATTTTGGTAGGACCCTTATATGGGCACTAGGTCTAAACATGGACCGATGTTCACCAAAATCAATAGGCGTCGTCATTGGGCCGACATAAGTCGGTGCACCAAGTTTCATCAAAATATCTTAATATTTGCGACCTGTAGAGTGCGCACAAGAATGCATGGACAGACAGACGGACAGACGGACATCGTTAAATCGAAATAAAAAAATTCTGAGCCGATCGGTATACTATAAAGTGGGTCTAGGACCAATATTTTTTGGTGTTACAAACATCAGCACAAACTTATAATACCCTGACCACATAGTGGTGTAGGGTATAAAAATTGTCCTCTTTTTTAAGACAAATGTCCTCCTTTTATAAGGTTGACGTCCTCTTTTTCTCAAAATGGAAATGGCAACCCTATGCAAGCGACAGGACTGACTGGTACAAAAACAACGAAATCTATTTTGTACCAAAAGAAAATAATCCACCTAATTGTCGAGAATTGCGACCAATAGAAGAATATTGGTCAATTATATAAGCACCTTTAACCCTCTAACCGGCAAGCCCGCCTCCAGGCGGGGTATATTAAATTGACCAGAAATGCGCCAAAGGGGTATTTTATAATAAGAAATTATGCTTTTTCAACAGAAAACAAAATTTGTAAAATTTTTTGTGAAGAATTTTTTTGTATACAATGCACGGTTTGGAAGCGAGAAAGTGTTGAAAGATAAAATTTCGTAAAATTTCAAAAATTAAATATTTTAAAACAACCAAAAGTTTCAAAAATCTTAAAAACGTATTTAAATTGACTAAAACAATTGATAGTGACCATGAAGTAAGATTGGAGCTTAAGCTATTAAAAAAGTTCCTTACTTTGGTCCAAGGACGCACAGGATTCCATAAGGATACCTTTAAAGGACATCGCCTTAACTTCAAAACGAATGGACGGATTTTTCTGAAATTTGGTAAAAAGAATATATTTGGTATAGGTAGCAAAGCTTATAAGTTTGAATAATATATATTGAAGTTTTGGTGCGTTTTCGCTCAATTTCGCATTTTTCGAAAAACGAAAATCGCTACAACTTCTTAAGTAACAGCACAAAAAATGTAATTTTTTTATTGTAATTACATCTTGGTAAGAGAAATAATTTGCGCCTAAACCTAGTAATTTTTATGCGCTAGTTTTCGAGATTCACCCTTAAACTATTTTGGCCCATATCGCCTAAAGTAGGCAACGAAAAAAAACTTATTGTTTATTTTTCGTGAGAAACACATGGTATAAATTTCATTGCAAAAAAGCTTAGGCCGGTTAGAGGGTTAAAGAAGATAGGCTTAGCAGTGTCAACTATAGAAGAGTTCAGAACTAACAAGGAAGATACCCCAAGTGGTACACGCCGATTTGAATGAAACTCGGTTATATGATAGAGAATAAAAATCTAAGGTTGACATATTTTTTTTATGTGCCACGGCGAAGTTTTAGGGGTTAAAAAGTGGGGTAAAAAATTATCAACGTTTTAATTTTTTCGGTTAATTTCATATTTATTCCAAAGTAACTAAGGGAAAATTTGATATCAAACGAAAGGTATTTGACAGGCCTATTTACCGGTATAAAAAAAAATCCTTAAAATTAAATGCATTAAAATTTTAAGTGGTTTTCTATGGGGGGTCTATATTTTTAAAGATTTGGGAACCTCTGACTACTTAACATAGACAATCTGGGTAACAAACTTTTTATTTTTGAGATACATTCCTGTTATATAAAAATAATTATAAATTTCAGACATGTCGCCATACAAAGAAGTATGAAAAATGGAGTTTTTCCCAAATATCTTTTTTGGTTGTTAATAATATTTTATGGAGAAAATGTTCATTACAATTAAATTTTAAAAAATAGGAGCTAAGCCCTTTCCGAAATTCAAGATTTAATAACATTCAATTTAGACCCGATTACTGAACGTTGAGTTAGCTACTAACTGAGACTTTAACTGGCACATTTGTTGTTGTTTCTTATATAAAATTTTAATTTAACTGGACATTCAGGGCCTTAATGAGTTATTTTAATTGGTTAAAGTATTTATTAAAACCGACTTATTTTTGTCGGTTTTGAGCAAACTCTTCTTTAACCTACTAATATTAATGCATTAATTTTCAATATTCACTCTATACCTATTTTGGCCAAATCGCCTGAAATAGGCAACGAAACAAAATTTTGGGAAGAACTTATAGTTCATTTTTTTCCCGAACACATTGTATAAATTTCTTTGCAAAACAGCGTAAGACCGTTCGAGGGTTAAATTACTGTTAACAAAATAATTGAAATACCGTTACAATTATAATACTGCTACCAACTACTGTTATCCTTAACATACATTTTCCGAAATAACATCGTTGCCGAAGTAATCTAATAATACCCAGGAAAATTTTTTACAATCGGTAGCCAACCACACCCATTCTACAACTGGTTCCACTGCAACAGATCCCATGGAACTGGTTCCGGAACCAGTTCCTGGGATCCTATATGGAAGATGTGGATGATGTAGAATCAGTTCCAGAACTAGTTGCAGAACTGATTCTAGAGCAACCGGTTCTACTATAGAAGGGGTTGCTTTTGGGACAATTTCAAACAAAAAGAATCGGTGTTAGAATCGACAGTGAAGGGGTTGTGAACGAAAAGTAGCTATTCTACAACCGATTCTTTGGAACAGAAAATTTTCCTGGGTATAATCTAAAAACTATGACTTTCGATATAGGATATTTTTTGGTGTTGGCCCAGAAATATATTGTGCCTTTAGTTGTACATACCAACTTATTTTAAGCAATTTAATGACACATTTTATTTAAAAGCTTTACATTTTCTTTCACTTATTGTTTAAAAACCATTATAACGATGGTCATAAGTTGACAACTCACAACTGCCAAGCTTTACAATTTGTATTAGCACATGAAACTACTTATCTATAATTCCGAACTTGTTTGGGATCCTTACCTAAAGTTGTAAGTAATTTACATTTAATAAAACACAACTTATGACAATGGATATAAGTGCTTATGCATAATAATTTAAAACCTTATAACACGTTTATAAAATGAATTTTATAGGAAAAATGTATTTTATGAAACACTTAGTCTTATAAATTTTGAAAGTGATTATGCATATGACCCATACTATTTACTTACTCATTAAACCATATGTATCACATCATCCGATAATTATAAATATATAACTAATTTAATTCATACGGTTTTATTTTTGTGATAAAATGATGAATATGAATGTGTTTGTTCTACATACATTTTTTTTATAAATGTTTATAATATAATAGGGGAGTTCATATAAACTCGTATTCTATTCGTAAACGGTGTAAACCTGGTATGTTTATGAGTTTAATATCAAACTCCATGCATAAAAAGGATGGTTTGTATTTATACAAGGTTTACAAGGAAGTTACGAGTTTATATGAAAACCCCTAATATAAAATGAAAAATAAAATAATCTTTATAACAAGAATATGATTTTGTCAATTGCAAATATGAGTGAGTGTGAATCAATTGAAATTTATACCATGATGACATGAATGGCGTGAGCTAAAATGTTATTGTTGTCATTTTTCTATTACAATTCATTTATTGTAAAATTGTTTTGTTAACCCTTTATTGCATGGCGTTGCATATATCGCACTTGATCAACAAGAGGGTATTAACTCAAAATTTTAAAATTCAGTAGAGGTGAAAAACTGTTTGTGGTTACATTTCAAGAGAATTTGAAAATCCGAATACATCATAGTAAGCAAATTCCATTTGAAAATATATTTACATTGTTTTTCTTTTAAATTTTTGCAATTATTGAAAAAAAAATCTATTTTTTGGTTAATACTAGTGTCCGACCGAACAGTTCGGCCAGAAAATGTATTTGGTCGGAATTTGGTATGTTGAAGCATTCTAGACTAATTTTGCTTATCGAAAAATGTTTGTTGGGTTAATTAGAATGCATTTTAAGTGTCAAATGTAATGAAAAGTCCGAAGTTTAGCAATAAATTCACTGTTCGGCGGCCGAACAGTTAATTTTATGGCTAAACTACAGAGTTTTCCTAAAATTTGACACTCAAAATCGAATTAAATCGACTGAACAAACATTTTAGCAGTATGAAAATTTCTCCACAGTGCTTTTAAATAACAGAAAATCGACCAAATGTGACTTTTTGGCCGAACTGTTCGGTCGGATACTAGTTAATACCACTACACTATTACGAAAATGGTCTCAAATGTGGTTTTCGAGATGAAAGAGTAGATAGATATTGATGTTGTTAGTTGATTTCTTGCAAAAAGTGAAATTTTAAAAATATTGATTTAATACCCTCTTGTTGATCAAGTGCGATATGTAACTAATGATTTGACTGCATGCAGCGCCTATTAAATATTTTTTCGGGTATGTGATCCTCTCTAGAATTTAAAAAAGAATTTTTTCCCCAGATCCTAATAAACAGTACGCCCAGTAACATATAAGTACACACAGAAAGTAAATAGGTTAGAATTCTATCGGAACCAGTGAAGTTTTTTTCGTTATTCAATAATTTTCATTTCAATTACTTAAAATTCATCATCAGAAAAGTTAAGTTTATAATATAATATTAACCAAATTATCCAAAATATTAGCTTTTCTAATCAATATTGGAAAAATACTAACCTTACCTTAAATACCAACAACCACCGATTTATCGAAGATTTAGTAATGTAAATAAAATAGCTGACGAAACATATAATACTTGGTGGCTAAAAACATAAATGAATTATAACAGCTGCACAACTACTGGTTGCGTTAAATTTTAGCATTGGCAAAAAGTTTTTTGGAACTAATATGCCAGCGGTGGGAAAACAAAAAAAAAGGTTGAGCTTAAAGGAGGTTTTCCATAAACAAAAAAATTGAGTTACCCGATTAAAAAAGTTTTCATATAATCTTATATGATTTGATATAATTATAAATGTTTATATGTGTGGCTTTATATGACCATATACATTTATATTAACACTTTGGTTTTATAAATATGTTTGATATGACGTTATATATAATCATATGCTATTTGGTTTCCAGGCATATATTAAGAGATCTGCAAATATACTTTATACATAATTATATATAATGGCGTATAAGCTTCTCTAAACAATCTTATATCAAAATATATAACAAAATTAATATAAAATTGTATTAATTTTATGTATAAATTTATCTGACATGATATCTAATTATACAAAATTTTATAAAGTTTAATTGCACTATAAAAATTTTAAAAAAAACTCCGAAATTGTGGATCTGGTTTTGAATTTTGCACTTTATAATTGAATTTAACATATATTTTCCAAATAGTTAGCGAAATACTCTTTATTAAACTCAAAATAATTTTTAAGAAATAAATAACCCAAGTAAAAAAAAATGATATGGAGCCATATAAAGTTATATTTAATTATATATAATCGTTTATGTAATTAGATATAATTATATCCGAAAAATGAGAACGTCTTATTGTATCATATTGTATCGAATTGTATACAATTGTATACAATTTGGTACAATTTGATACAATTTTATGCAATTTGATACAATTGTATCCGAATTTTGTCCTCATCCAATTACATAAAACTATATCTTTTTGTATAAAATTACATAAAATGTTATAAAAGTAGACATAGTTTGATACAATTATACCTAAATATTGACCCTATATTTTTACCATAATATATATGACCATATCAAACAATATACAAAATTATATTTTTAAATAAAAAAAGATATACAATATCTGGAGATCAGACCTGAGGGATTTCAATTACAATTACTTGTAATTTGTAATTGAAATTACAAGTAATTGTAATTGAAAATTTTCAATTACAAATTACTAGTAATTGTAATTGAAAGTGATTTCAATTACAAATTTCAATTACATTTAGAATTAAAAAGTGTTTTTTGTTAAAATTTTGTAGAAAAATCTGACTGGGATAAGTTGCATAGGCATGGATGCGTATAAAAAGAATACGTCATGTTGGGCTTACCCCTAACTTGTGCTTTTTGTCATTATTTATTTTCCCAAAAAATGTAATTGACATTTTTCAAATTACAAATTACTTGTAATTGTTCTTTTTTGATTTACAAATAATTTGTAATTGTAATTACAAATAATTTGTAATTGTAATTGAGTTTTTTTTCAATTACAATTACATGTAATTGTGTAAATGCATGTGTAATTAATTACAAAATGTAATGATTAACCCCCAGGTCTACTGGATATCCTATAATTTCGATAAATCTTCCATTACTTTTATCCAGATTTACCATGACAGTGCATGAAACATGAACAAATTTCTATTTGTTTTTAGTAATTTTAAAATAAGGTTAACAACACTGAAATTTTTAACGTAATAGGATTGTGATATACAACCAAGATATAAGAGATCAGTCAAGTGTGCGTTATAGTATAGAGAATTCCATATTAAAGCTTCAGTATTGCTAATTTTATGGGCGCGTTAGCCATTTTGACTCACGCTCATAAACAAAAACAAATTACTCACGCACGAGCATTTCGTGTCTTACTCACGCAGACATGAGTATATTAAAAACTTACTCACAATCAGAAAATTCTCACGCAAAACAGTAAAAATTTCTAAAAACCCATGATGCAAAAAATAAACTCACACACGAATCATGCACGGGTTATATATTCTTACTCACGATCACGTACGAATTATATATTCTCACGCTCACGCGCGAATTACTTTGGTATAGTAATTATTACTCACGATCACTTGTGAATAACTTCACTCACGATCGTGTCATGCACCTATCGTTAGTAATTACTAAATCTTAAACTAGTTCAAAATCATTTTTAATATGGAACCATATTTAATACAATACGGTTTTAAAAGGACCTTATATATTTTTATATAAAATCACTTTGAAAAAAGTGGGATGATATATAATTATAAATGATTTTATAAAGAACGTTATATCGTTATATATAAAAGAAAGCATTAAATATTGTAGATATGAAACCATACTAAGTTATATATGGGTTCATATCCGTCAATATATAATCATATATAACACCTATTATATAATATTTCTTAAATGGCTCCATATATAGTTTTATATTATTATGTGTAGTGTCATACTAAATTATATATAAACGTATATGTAATTATATCTTTTATATGTTACTTTATGTACTTATATATAGCACATACACTTATATGTAGGCCAGTATGTAATAATATAAAATCACATATGTCTCAATATTAAAACCTTTGAGGAAAAAATATTTAATAAATGACTATATAAAAGTATATATGCTTCAATTTAAAAGCATATGTGGCCATATGTAACTATAAGTTACTATATATAATTACATAAAATAATACATGATTATATCAAAACTTTTTTACTCGGGAAAGGAAATTTTTTTTTTTTCATTGTGGAATTAAAGGTCGAAATAATTATTTTTACTTTTAAATTTAAAAATTAGACAAACATATGTTGAAATAAATATGGTTTAAGTTCTTTTATTTTTCCGTAAAAAAAATTAATTGTGAAAGTTAATTTTTTATCATGTTGGTTTTTAATTTTTATTTTAAAAAATAAAATTTGTTTTTTTCGACCTTTTTAATTCATTAATTAGAAATTTATTAATTCAGTTCGAGGACTATTACCTTATTATGAATTAACATAATAAGAACTTTTTTCAAAAACTGTTTTTTTTTCTTCATCAGGATACTCTCCTGACAAATACTTCACAGAGTTTTTGCTTTCAAAAAACCTCTACACTTTCAGGAATGAAAAGAGGATCGTTTCGGGGATTTTCCAGGTCCCCTTCATCAGTTTAGAAAGTGGTGGCGTAATCCCCGAAACGATCGTCTTTTCATTCCTGAAAGTGTAGAGGTTTTTTGAAAGCAAAAACTCTGTGAAGTATTTGTCAGGAGAGTATCCTGATGAAGAAAAATAGCAGTTTTTTAAAAAAAAGTACTTATTATATTAATTCATAATAAGTAAATTGGCCTCGAACTGAATTAATAAATTTCTAATTAGTTAATTCAGTTATTTTATAAGAAAGATAAAAACTCTAACCTAGAAAAAGTTGTTCCGACAAATTTTTGTAATGTTTTATTTTGTCACCTATATCCAAGTTTATTAGCAAAAATTGTTCTAAACATTAAGCATTAGATTTAATATGAATGAAATAAGTGATCTCAATAATATTTACTAAAATTTTCTTTGAAAATCTTCATCAAATTATATGTATTTATATATAACTTGATGCATTTAGATAGACCCATTTTTCGGTTCAAATTGTATCAGGTGAGATAACATGCTTATCTCGCTTGATATAATAATATATTCCAATATTCGGATCAAATTAGATATGGACGTATATATTGGTTTATATATGGTGATATATGATTATATAACATCTTTTTTAGTCGGGTTTACAAAACAAAAAATTTTTGAATTAAAAGATATAAAAAAAATTTTCGCTGCACCGGATTTGAACT
Source organism: Leucophora obtusa (assembly GCA_949987735.1). Lineage (NCBI taxonomy): Eukaryota > Metazoa > Arthropoda > Insecta > Diptera > Anthomyiidae > Leucophora > Leucophora obtusa. Next base: position 180,667,982 of record OX465296.1, read on the forward strand.
CGGAACCTCCTGGCCGCAAACCTTTTTTAACGAAGCGTCATCATTTTTATAAAACCATTGCTCTGCCAGTGAATTGATATTTGTACCGCTGGTGATTTCTGACTAGGTAGTACTGGATAACCACTGGTTGGAAACGTTGGCATAGCACTCTAAGCCCATTCTTTGAAAGTGTTGTTTTTTATAAACCATCGAAATTTTTGTATTTAAAATACTCAGTTTAAAATACTCAGTTTTTCACCATAGTACTACAGTATGGTATGGGTTATGACTTTTTGATTTTTTGTTGCAAATATCAAATTTTACATGCCCTAGCCAAAAAGGCAATCTTACTTTTTCGCTGCTGTCAAAAAAGGATTGAAATTTGGTCTATATTTTTTAGTTTAATTAAAATAAAATACTTCTCCGAAGTTTTAAACAAATGAGACTCAAACAGTGCGTGTTAAAAGCTATTTACGGTAAAAATTAAGAAACCTTTTTGGAGGGACTTTTGGATACATTTTTTGTCGTTTACAATAATGCTTGTAATAATTCGTTATGTAAATTAAGAAAATCCCCGAGCAAAAAATTATTTTTTGAAATTGCATTTGGCGCGGAAGGTATTTTTTTTTTTGCCAAAATGACCCGCAAACACGATTTTTATTATTAATTTAGTATTGCATACCACGTGATGATAGGTAAAATTTTTGTTAAAAATGAGTCATAACCCTACTGCACACCCATATTTTATTAAAATATAGAGTTTTTTAAGATTTAAAAAAAAAAGTCGTATATGAGGTTCTTTTTTCTAATAAAAGAATATCAACATGTAAATTTCATGCTATTGGGTGTATAACTTAAAAATGCGGGATTCACAACAGATGGCTTATTTTTTTTCAAATGGTTTGTGTCTTTAATAACTTATATGGCATTTTGGATGGTAAACATCTGTCATTTATTCTCACTTAGTCATTGAACGATAAAGTGTAAACAACAAATTTTTTTTTGCCTAGATAATGTCAAATTTTGTGCCAACAAATCATCATTTGCGGGAAGTTTTGCTTTACTTCTTTAGTTTCAAAAAAGTGCATCTGAAGCACATCGATTGCTCATCGAAGCTTATCTTGTATATGTTCCATCCATTTCAACCTGCGAGAGATGATTTGTGCGGTTCAGAAGTGCTGATTTTGACACGATAGACAAAGACCGCCCAAGTCAGCCAAAAAAGTTCGAAGATGATGAATTGGAGGCATTACTCGATGAAGATTTTTGTCAAACTCAAGAAGAACTTGCAAATCATTGGGAGTCACTTAAGCAGCAATTTCAAAATGTTTGCAAGCAGCAGGATTCATCCAAAGCAAGAAAAATGGGTACCACTCGAGTTGAAGTCAGAGACACTGAAAGACGATTTTGCATGTCACATTGAAAATAAAATACCAAAAAACTGTTTTTAATGAGGTAAAATATTGAAAACGTGTATGAGATTGTTCAGCATACACTTTTTCAATGTTTTCCCCCATTAAAAACTGGGTTTTGGTACTTGATTTTCAATGTGAAAATTCTGTTCGAAAGCATTTCCGTTTCGAATCGAAATAACCCCCAGTTCTTTTGGCGCGGAATCCATATGTTGCCCGAAATATATGAAAATGTTATAGGTAACGATGGCCAATACTTTGAATAAATTTATATTATACCAATGTTTCACAATAAACGCCCCATCGTCAAAAATCACGTATTTAAGTTATACACCCAATATTTGTCACAAATCGCTAGATTTTTACCTAATAAATACCTACTCGAACATTTTTCCCGTTATGGGGCAAACAACATAACTATTGTTTGGTTACTCATTTACAAAAGAAAAAAAAAAAAACATTAAAACTGTTGGGACCCTGAAAAAGTGAGACCCTAAGCTCAATAATTTTGTTCTGAAATCTCCAGTCTTAAACCAGATCGTTGCAGTGCCAGTGCCTGCAACACTTCAATTAAATTGGTGTCTTGAATTTCGAACAAAAACTATTTAATATTTTTAGAAATTTTTAGTGAAGCTTAAAAGCAGCTCTAGTAGTTTATTTAGACTACACTCAATAAAATTCAGCAAAGTCAAAAAATGTTGCTGACTCAACAAAATTGAATTTTTAAAATTAAAAAAACTAACCCCTCAATTCATAAATGCTTTGTAAAGTTATAGCAGGTTTACAAAACGTCATTTTCATACGAAATTTGTTCAATAAACTTCCTATAATTTTACAAAGCGTTTATGAATTTAGAGGTAAGAACATAAAACCAAAAAAAAAAAAAATCTTAAAAAAACAAAAATTGAGGGGAATGTTTATTTGATCTCTTATTTTGGTAAATGAATGTTCTTTAGTTTGACTATAGATCATAAATTAATATCACTTTCTGTTTAAATTATTTTCAAATTAAAGACAGATGCTACAATTTTCACAAGTACATTACAAAGAATAAAAAATTTTGAAAGAATTTTAATTTTCAAATTCGAGCTGTACTGCTCTGAGACTATCTAGACTGAGACTATGAGGCTACAAGTTATGGATATCCTTTCAAAGCTACATCGTTTTAGTGTCAACCACTAATCGTTTCACAAGATTTCCTAAAATAGGGAAAAGCTAAAATGGGACATATATCAACCATTGGTCGACAAGTGGTTAGAGTGTCCAAAACCGTAACCGAAAAACGGTTAACCGGTTTCTCTAATTTTCAAAAATCAACCGGTTTCGAATAATTTCTAAATTTGAATAACCCGGTTATTATTTGTCGGTTACCCGGTTTTTTAAAACATGTTTATATCAAAACTATTTTTAAGCTAATCGTTCGAAAATTCTATATTTAAAAATTCTCCTTTATATAAAAAAATAATAAGTGTTTTCACAAGGGGTGTGCTATTTGTTGTATCGTTGTATCGTCCTAACAAAAAACAGAGTTGTTAAAAATTAAATTGAGAAAATACAACATTTGAGAATAGCACGATACAACATGTATGTTTAATGTCTTATGTTTGAGTGTGCTAACAGATAGAAAACTGAATAGAAAATCGTTGTTAAACACAAATAAAAATTTTAACAACTCTGTTTTTTGTTAGGACGATACAACGAACACCCCTTATGAACAACCTAAATATCTTTTCACATGTATTCAAATAAATAAGATAAGAAAATCCTTTGTAATCGTTTAAAATATTTTTAAAATTCAGGGTGACTGATGAATGTTGCTACAAAAATCATTATAACTTTCTTTGTAATTAATAGGTTCCATTTATAAAAAATGTACGATTGGGATGATGAAACAAGAACTGTTAAATCTACAAAAATCTTACTTATATTTAAATAAGTTTTAGTTGAATGCAAAAAATACATTCTATCCTGCTAAAATCGTAGAAGTTTTTGCTGAATATTAGTAGATAGTGCTTTTTATAAAAAGGCGCTTTGACATTTTTCTATTTTTATTCTAACGCTTTTAGCGCCTTTATGGTAAAACCTTTATTCTGATACAATTTTATTTAATTTAAATGTTTTGTTATTGTTTTTATAATAATAGGTGTGTTTGGGTACTTTTCCAGTAAAGTCCAGTAAAAATTACTCAGTAACAAATTTACAGAGAGTAAGGCAAAATTTACTCTCAAAAAGAAAAATATCTAAAAATGTACGCAAACAGAAAACTTGTAAGAATTAGTAAAATACTGTTGCCAACTTCTTCCGTAAAAATATCGCTAAATCAAACTAAAAAATCACTAGAAAATATCTAAATTATAAAAAAAAATTAAATAGCGATAAATCCCTAAATTGCACGAACTTTTTAGGTTCTGTTGAAAAATTTCACAAAAATAGCTATATTTTTCAAACTTAAAACTTTCTTAAAAAATTATTGATACATCGCCAAATTTTTCGAACTTTTTTGTTTTCCATAAAAATTTACCGATAAATCGCTGAATAATAATGATTAAAAAATTCTGTCAAGGAAATAAATGTAAAAAAATGCTAAGAAAATGTAAAGACTGTCTTGAAAAGAAAAATCGCTAGTTTTTCCGCTAATAGCTAAATTATATTTTATCCCCCTAAACGAGTTGAAGTATCGCTAGATTTGCCGAGAAAATAGCTAAATTGGCAACAGTTATTAAAATAGCTGATTGCGAAATAAACCTATTCAAATTATTGGATTAATAAATAAAACCTAATAAAATGATCACTTACTTACTCCTTCCTTCGTAAATAAGCTTATATTTAAATATTTTTTATTTTGTTGTTTCTTCAATCATATGTTTTAAATCATATGTTTTTTTCTTACAAATTCTTACTAGCAAAAATTCACCCAGTAAAAACTTGTAAGTTCTCTGGTATTGAACTGTCACTTTACCCTCTATTTTTTCTCTCTCCTTACTGAGTAATTGTGTAAACAAACACCTTCCAGTAAAAATTTGTACAAATTTGTACGAATTTGTACAAATTTTCGGGTACGCAAACACACTTAATGTGATATTAAATTATATTTTACCATAATAATGATTTTTAGCGCTTTTTAAATGTTTGTTAGCGCTGCCTGCGAATTTTGTTCTTAAAAGGTTAGCATCACTCCATCTGATGATGTAAACACAAATAGATTTGCGAAAGATTTTTTTGACAATCACATCTTATAACAGTATTTTTTTGTTTGATTTATCAGACGTAAAATCAGATAATTTAAATCCCGCTTTAGCAAACAGATTCAGCTGATTTCAGCAGTTGTTCCTGGAGGGCGCTTTTAACTAACTTTTATTAGCTTTTTTTGCTACTTGTTCAGATTTATTTTCATAACAAAAAATAAAACCGAAACCGGTTTTAACCGATTTTTTAAGAAACCTGTAACCGAAACCGGTTTTATAAAAATAGCAATTTTCAAACAAACCGAAAACCGGTTTTCTGAAATGGCCGGTTTTTTGGACACTCTACAAGGGGATCAATAGTAAATTAGCATTTATCGTAAATTTGATAATTTTCTGTGGGTTAAACTTCAAAAAGTGTGCTATTTTACAACGATAGCACATTAGCACTTAAACTGTGAATTCCTTCATTATTAATTTTATGTGAAACTCGTTTGTTCTGTGTACTACGTATTTACACTTATATACACTTCAATAAATAAAACGTGGGATAAAACTTGCGAATACATTGGCCAGATCCAGAAATATTTGTAAAATAGATTAAAAATTTAAACCAAATGTTTTTTTTTAATAAAGATGCCTTGGTAGATTGATTTGAATGAGCATTTTTGACAGATTTGTATTTATGTATGTGGCGAAAATACTTTTATAAAATTTTTTAGAACTCTGTGCAAAATAAAAGAGAATATAAAATCATGCTTTATCGACAAACTGTCTTACTGCCATATACAATTGCCAACGTTCTTTTCTGGTTTGGGCTTAAGTCAAAATTTTGCTTTAGCTATTTATTGGGAATTTGACTGACACATTTGTTGTTGATTCCCCTGTTTGTTATATTTTTAAGGGATATTCAGAAATCAGGCCTTACCCTGATGCTACAAATGCTATAAAATATGCCATGAAATTTTGAAATCTCCATGGCATATTTTATTGCAGAAAATGTAGAACTTACGAACTCCATATACCAGTGTTGCCACCAGTAAAAGAAAACATTACATAGCTGTAGGTCAAAAATTATCCAAAACCGTATGAAATTACACAAAAAATTATAATTTCTTATATAATTTCAAAATAAACTCTCCTGAGCAGATTGGCGAAGAATAAAAATATTTTTGAAAAAATTTCGCCATTTATTACCAAAGTTTTGCATTTTTTCTATTTATAAACCGATTTTTAAAGACTTAGCATTTTATCATACGCAATATGCAAAAGTTATTTACATTTTAAAAATAAAATTTTGCATTTTTGCAATAACCTGGTCTGAGTTTTTGCCTTCTGCAAAAACAAATCCAGGCCAATTTTCCTGAAAAATATAACAAATTAGTCTATTACCTAAAGGGAATTTCAATTCAATATCTTTTTCAGGCTTAAAACGGCGTGCTTTTAAATTTTAATATTAATAAAATGGTATTTTATCCACATTAAAAGCTTCTTTCAGAAAAAAGTTTTTATGTTTTTTTCAGAAAGGGTACTTCATTCAGATGCGTTGCATGCAAAATTATCACCTACTTGCTAATTATTCTCTCCGATAACCCTCATAAATAAAAATATAAAAATCTCATAAAAAATTACCGATATTTTTTTTTCAAAAATTTTATACGATTCTGTTGAAATCTGGAACATGTTGGACTTACCGAATTCTAAAATATTTTGATTCTACTCCACCTTGCTGCGTTCACAAAATTTTCGTCTGATCAAGGCCCAGTGTCATGTTAACTACAGCAAAAAAAATTTCAGAGATTAGAAAGCAACAACCATAACAAACCCAAAATTCCCACTCTTTCGCTGCATTTTTATATGGTCTTGCAAACGAAGAGAATTTTTAAAAGAAGCTTGACAATTATTTTCGCAAAAAATATACAAAAGCAAAAAAAAAAATACATAGCACCATTACTGATTTCTTCTAAACTCGGTTTAGTGTTGAAAAAATTTACAAAATCATTCACCAGAAACTGGAGATTAGTGGTAAATAGTTCACTGACAATCTCGTTTCGTCTATATATCGACTAATTTTTATTAACTTTCAAAAATTTACGGAACTTTTAAAAATTTGCGGAAATTTCTGTAAAAAGTGAAATTACACAAAAATGTCATTATTCAAAAATTATCCAACGAATGTGTAAACAGTCCCGTTTTTGAATAATTATTCAAAAAGTGGCAACACTGCCATATACCCAAAAATCAGTAAACAAACCCCAAGATGCGCAATATTATTTTTTTCGTGTATATTTCTTAAAATAATTATAAAGTTTAGACCATTTCTGCATAAGATTTGCTTATTTATTTTTTTTTTTTTTCACAAAATGCATTTAATATATAGGCTCGATTCTGCGTGGATTATTTTCTAAATATCGTTTAAAGTAATCGTTATAATCAATAACACTTTTAAATGATGAATAATCATTTGGAATGGAGTCATAACGTAAATCAGTATTTGAACCATAAAATTGTTGAGGCGGTCCATATTGCTGTTGTTGATTGTATGTTTGAAAATGTTGTCGTTCACCATTCGATTCAGGTAAGGCATCATTTTGATGCCTGAAATCTCTATGATAAACTATATTATTGTTATCATAATTAAGTCGTGTAGACGTTTGTTGTTGTTGTTGGTTATATACTGGCAATGCCTTTGAATTTCTATACATATAAGGTGTTTTATATAATGTTGATGGTTGGGTATTTGATGTCTGATATACATCATCTTCTGCTACTACTATTGGTGGACCAGACCATAATTGAGTGGGTTGAGTAGGTTGATTAGTTTCAGGCTGGTAAGGTTGTTGAAATGCAGTATCATAATAACGATAAAATTGTTGATAATTAGAATTTGGTTGTATATTTTGTTCTAAATCTGGTTTAACCACATGTTGTTGTTGATATGATGATGATGATGAGTAGGTGGAAGCTGCATTATTGTTGTATGCCTGAGGTGATGTCGCACGTAACAGGTGGTGTTCTATTTGTGGCAGTGATGATTGTGGCAAACTTTCGCTTGTATATGGATTGTAATTAACGGAATCACCATTATGAAATTGGTGTATTATAAACAAAATTAAGCAAAAGTTTCTCTAAAAATGTTATTTAAAATTTGTTTCATTAAAATTTGATGAAGAATATTTACAAAATGATTAAAACTCACTGTAAACATGTTGTTTTGACAACATTTATTTCAAAACTAATTATATAATTCATAATCTAACTAACCTTTATATAAAAACTTAGAACCTTGTTGCGTTATGCATGATAATTCTCTCAAATAAAAACCTCACGTTTTTCCCTGAACTCGTAATATATTTGAAAATTATTTTAAATGATTTCATATGGAAAAATATTTACAATTTATGTTAATTTATTTAAACATCTCTGATTGAGTAAGTACGAGTATATTACGCATAAATGATGTGTTTAATGTAAAACTCTAATTGTCAAATCACGTAATTTTAACGTTTGATAATCTCTAACACGTCTAAGTAATTGTTATATCCTCATACATGTTCTTTTTAAATTCTAAAATTTAATAGTAATTTTTTACTTTTACAATCAAAGAATTTTGTTTTAAATTAAAAAAAAAAAAAATAAACGAAACGGAAAAAATACCTTGTTTTTATTCCGTACATCAAATAAAAATTGACATAAAATTGCTTCAAAAATTTTCTAAGAGTTATGATTTTGTGAAATTTGAATTAAATTGTTTACTTTTAAATTTGCTAATTCTTCTATTTTGATATAATCATCATTTTATTTATTATGTATAAATCAGTCTCCAATTTCCTTTTTGTGTATTTATTTCTATTTTTTTGGTTTCAGATGAAAACACCTGCGATACAAAATGATTTCAGTTATTACAGACGTATTGTTAGTCGACAACGTATAGATGCTACAAATAATATGTTGGTCCCTACCGAACTGGCAAATCGTATGTCATTATTTTATGCACATGCAACACCGATGTTGAAAGTATTAAGTGAAGCTACCTCGAAATTTGTTCATGATAATGCTGATGATGTAGAGAATACAACAGAAACACTGGGTACGATGGCTAAAGTGTGTCTGAGAATGTTAGAAAATCCGTAAGTATTAAATAATAAATTTTACAGCTGTATTCGTATTTGAAATTTAGTAGAAAATTAATATCCCATGTAACTTACTAAATTTTTTTTTGCAGACTTTTGTATATGCAAATTATTAAGCTAAATTTACTAAAATTTTAATCTAAAAATATTGTTCGCATTTTCATTTAGTTCCACTCATAGAAAAAAATCTGTGAAAATAACAGAAAAGTTTATTAAAAATTGGTTACGCTGCAGAAAAAACTGTTAAAAAGAAAAAAAAAAGAATCTGTTTGCTAGATATTAGTAAAATAAAAACAGCAAAAAAGGAATTTTGATACAGTTTTGTTAATATTTTGGTAAAGTGTTGTTTTTTCAAACGCGTCATATAGACCAACTGCAATTAATATTGCATTTTTATTAATTTTAATTTAGTAGGTTTGAGGTTAAGAAGAAGAATAAACATTTTTTCAAAAGTTATAAACACAAATCAGACTAGATCTAGTTTCTGCCTTTTTATGGACAGGTTTCATCAGTGATTTTCCATTAAATTGTATTATTGTTTATATTTTATTGTCAGATTGTCTCTATATGATAATTTTTTCAACAACCTGTCGGATGTAGAAATAATATTTTATTTACAGTTATTCCAATGAATGTTATTTTTGTTCGGTTTTAAGATCAAATACGACAAATTCCAAATAGAATTCACAATTTTTAGTTTACAACAAACAGAGAAAAAACTTATGAAAAAAAAACTTTCCTAGAACCAAGGGTTGACAATTGAATGCTTCCCTTGCCAAATCGATTAACTCCATAAAGAAAAATTAATGAGTCTCAATGAGAAAATAGTACATATTGTTTTCCAAAATTCCTGTTAAATTATAAATAATGTCATTTCGCAGTGTTAGTATTTATTATCAGAGAAATTTGTTTTGAATATTATACAGTTAGAAATTTTTGAAATTAAAATTTTGTACAATTCACAAAGTGGAGTTAATCGATTAGGCAAGTGAAGCATTCAATTAATGCATTTTCAAGTACTACCAAGCACTATCGTCAGATTGTCTTTATGGGGTTCTCTCTAGGTTATGATAAAGATTTTAGTTTTTGAATTCACGAATTTACTCCCTGGTAAATAACGGGATGAGAAATAAATTTAAACATTTTTACTACACTGAGAGAATTTTCATCACTTCAGTAATGAATTTCTTCATAGTTTCAATGAAAATTGTCACTTCTTCTGATCTCCTTACTATTTATACTACCTATATCCGGCCGAAGATGGAATACAATGGGCAGGGGCTTCAAAGTCCATTTTGGAGCTTGTAGACCGTGTACAAAGGAGGGCGTCGGCGCTCATTAATGACAGTAGGGTATCCAGCTCTATTGACTCGTTGGAGCATCGTCGGAATGTGGGTTGTGTAACACTGTTCTATCGTTACTACCACGGGAGGTGTTCTGCTGAGATAAGTGCATTTATCCCGATGCCCCGTGTTTTTGGCCGTAACACGCGCTTGTACAGTAGATCTCATCCGTTTGTGGTTGATTGTCCAGTTAGTCGCACAACGCATTATAGAGAGAATTCGTTCATTAGTCGAACCGCACGTATGTGGAATAAACTCCCCGCAGATGTCTTTCCTGCTACTTACAATTTAGGGAAATTCAAGTCAAACGTTCACAAACACTACTCCCTCTTTCCTCCTTCCCATAACCTATTTTCCTGATATCAACACAATGCATTGCATTAGTAGGGGGCATCCCCTGAGTGTTGGTCTATAGTAAAAAAAAAAAAAATTGTCACTGGAACTCATCCATTGAAACTTTTCATAGAATCTATGACACAGGTTTCATTAAAGTCAATGTTTATGAAAAGTTAATAAATCTTCATTGGTTCTACGAAAAAAATTCAATGAAATTATATCTATTATTTATGTATTACAACGAAAATCACATGTTTTTTACAAAGCTATTATTTTTTCTATTTTATAGTTGCTGCTTTAACCAAAGTTCCTTTAGTAGTAAAGTAAATGTTTGTATGTTGTGTTTAACATTCGAGTTTTTAATTCTATTTATAGTCAGTAGAACGAAAGCAAATAATTTTTTACAATGATTACTTCCCTATAAACAATTTCACTGGAATTCAAGTTGAAATAAAGTTCAATTCCAGCCCTATTTTCCAGTTTCAAGGCTTGAATACAACTTTCATTACATTTTATTTCAATAGCATACTCCAGCAAAAGGGAAACAAAAATTCAAATTTGAAATATTTTTGTTAAATAAACAAGTGCTAGAATTTGAAATCTACTTTAATTCAAGCTAAATTTAAAGCTAAATTTAAAGCACTTGAAAACCTATGTGCTTATTGGGTTGTTATTTTTGTATTACACCCTAACCCATCATGCCGTATTAATGACTAACATGTTGCAATTAAGGAATATTACTTAACAATTTGGACTGTACCTCGTCTGTGAAATATTTTACAGTAGATTTTTAGTTGATCTGAAGATTGTTCCAATGAATGTTATTTTTGCATTAAAGGAATTAAATGTGCTAAAATTCCAAAACATATTTGACAAATTGTGAAAAATTATCTGTTGAAGTTATGTCCCTATCCGGATTTCATTCTTGCCTAAGTAAATCGTCAGGGGACGAGGTTTTTAGAATTTCTATGTAGAAATATTTGTTAAGTTAAATTACGCACTCAATGAGAATTTCTTGTTCTCGTTTAGAAGCGTTATTTAACATTTAAAATATCAAAGAAAAAACAACAACAAAAAATGTACCACAATTTGCTTTGTCATCTTTCAATATACTATTCTGTTGTTTTGACAGGTCATTCATGTATAAACAACAATAGAAAATAATGTTTTCTAAAGTGTCACAAACTTTTAAATTTGCACAAGCACTTGCGTATTATTTTTTTAAATTTACTTTTATCGGGAAATTTTTATTATTATTAGTTATTTTTGTTCGGTTTCGATAATGTGGAAGTCAGAACATTTTAATATACGAGGGGTACTATTTATATTTCGGAAATAGCAAATAATAACAAACATTTTTAAATGAAAATGGCTTTATTGTTTTTCAAAATGTTCCCCTTGATAATCAATACACTTTGCATTTGTTCAAACCATTTTTGATAGCAGTTTTTGTATTCCTCTTGAGACACTTCCAAAACATGGTAATTGAACGCTTCAACTGCTTCTTCGGCGCTTGTAAATCGTTGACCACGAAGTTTACTTTTGATATTCGGGAACAAGAAGAAGCCATTGGGTGCCAAAACAGGACTATACGGAGGATGAGTCATCAATTCGATTTTTGACTGCTCAAAAATTCACCTGTTTGACGAATTGTGTGAATTTCTCCGAAGATTTCCGGAAAACAAATGGTCGTGTACCAATCAGAATTGACCTTCATACGTTTTTTTGTATTACACAGTGGAACAGTGGCCACATGACCCATTCGGCTGAAGAAACTGGCGACCATTTGCTTCGCTGTGCTTCTTCCACGAACAAATTTTGTTGGATTTCGCTCGTCTTGGAATACACACACGGCAGATTTTATCTATTGACGTTAGTGTTGCCAGTTCCCAAAATATAATTAGTACCCCTCGTATTATACAAAGTTTTCTAAATAATTTCAAAAGAATCACAAAAACACAATGTCTTGATTTACATAATTTTCAGCAAATATAGTAACTAAAGTATAATTTTTCTACAAATTTTTTGAGTTTTTCAGTCTACTAATATTCAGGAAAAAATTTTATTGATTTTAACAAGAATTTTTTTTATTTGTATTCTACTAAGCATAACGTTTGCTGAATTTACTACCTTTTTTTACTAACATTTAGAATTTTAGTACAGTGTTGTTTTAACGTCATATAGACTAGCTGCAATTAATATTGTAATTAATATGCATTTTATCAATTTTAATTTAGTTGGTTTGAGGTTAAGAAGAATAAAAAAAAATTATTTGTAAATCAGACTAGGTCTAGTTTCTGCCTTTTTCTATGGACAGACTTCATCTTCATAGTTTTTCTTTCCTATACAGAATTTTTCTGCTAACAACATCCTGACTTAAATTTTGCTTTACAAACTTTTCTATTAGTGTATTTAATTGGGACTGTGTCTGAACGTTTTTTGATATTCGTCATATGTTTGGCTTTTTGGTGTGGGTACCCACGCTGTTTCAAATAAATCTAAAAAATTTCAGACATCTTTTAATAAAAAAAATAGGTTAATTTTTGATCCTACTATTTACGCAAAAACGCTAGATTCAATTAATTGACTTTTTAATTTAATTGATTAATGATGCAAATAATTATTTTGAAAATAAAAGATTAATCGAACAAAATTTTATTTAAATAACATAAAAGTTTTGTTGAATTTTTAATAATTTTATTTAAGAAAAGGAACAAAAATAATTTCTGTAATTCTTTAAAAATTCATAAGATTAAAAACATATTAATTAAAATCATATTTTATGAACATTCTTATTTGTTCGCACTGGACAGTGTTGCCAAAACTTATTAGGAAAAAAAATTTAAAAAAAATGCTAAAAAGCGTTTTGCAAAGTTAGCAAAGTCCCAGTTAGTACACTCAAACAAAAAAAAAAGTCGGTAAGAAAAGTTTGCTTACTCATCAAAATTTTGGTCAGGAGGGTGCTACAATAAAATTGCTAATTTCAGTAAAACTGTTTTGCTGCAATTCAGCGAGCCAATTTTTACCAAAAAATTAGTAACTCCGCCAAAAGTTCTGCTAACACTTAGTCCAATGCAAATGAAAAACCATCCTTCCTAAAATCAATAAAACATTTAGCTAAATATTAGTAGACTGAAAAAAACTAAAAATTTGTAGAGAAATTATACTTTAGATAACTTATTTGCTAAAAATTTAAATCTAGAAGATGTGTTTTTGTGATTATTTTCAAATTACTTAGAAAATTATTATGAAAAAACAAATAAAATCGAATATGACAATATCATATTAGAAATTGTACTTGAGGTAGAACAATATTCTAACTAAATATATGAAAATATAGAAAGTCCAAAAAAACAAATTTTGTATTTTTTAATACAGAAATTAAAATAATTGTTGAACAAAACATAGCACGGCTAGTGCCGCGCAAAATATTTATTTTGTTTGGGATAATCTCTTTGTTTTTACAAATGTTATTGACAACGAACACACAAACATACATATAACGTACCCAAAGGGTACTTTTATGTAAAATGTTGCTTTTCAAGAAGTATTGGCTTATTACTGGTTTCACCAAATCAGACAGTTCATGTATAAAAGTACAAAATTCTCGTCCCGTTAAATTTTTGTACGTTATGTAATGCCTCGGTTTGTGTGTTCCAATCATCATTTTCTTATTGCGGACAACTGAAGATTGGTGATGCCCATAAAACAATTGTAATGTCTATCATGAAAATGGTCAACCTTTTTGAAACAACAAAAAAAACTAATATGATAATATAATATTAGAATTTGGATTTGAGGTAGAACAATATTCTAACTAAATATATAAAAATATAGAAAGTCCAAAAAAAACCTTTTTTGTATTTTTAATGCAAAACTTAAAATAATTATTATTTGGATACTTTGTAAAATATTAAAGTGTCCAGACTTCCACATTGTCATTATTTAATCAAAAATCTAAAAATATATAAAAGTAATTCTAAATAAAATATAAACAAGAGTGTATCTTATACCCCATTCACATGAACGAGGTTTAAGTTATTTTGGAGATTTTTGCATTATCTCATGTATTAAATCGAAATTTTCCATACAAATATTCTGTTAATAATCACTTGAATTTGATGAGGTAATTTATAATCGCTCTCAATTATCCCTTCAAAGTCAGGGTTCGAAATTATTTTCTTTGCGTTCAGAGTTGATTTTTCCATTTTTGCTTGCAGTGAACATAGTCCGTAATAGCGTAAGTGTAAACAAAAAAATCTAAAGAGTAATTAATGTTAATTTCTAATAAAAATTAAGAAAAATGAAAGGTTGATATTTTAAAATGTGCATTTTAATACAATTGCGTTAAATGTAACATCATTATTACTTCCGGTGAAGAAATTTTATGCAAACAGATCTTCAAAAGTTGCAGTCTTGCCTTCATTAAAAAAATAAAAAATTTCATTTTTAACCGTTTCAGCCCCAAAGTTGCCTACAGGCAACTTTTTTATTACATACATACATATATGTGTATAACTCCCGTTATATTTACTTTTTTATAACGAATTTTTTTACTCAGTAGCATTGCAGTTCCACAATCCCTGTATATAATTTTTTATAGCAGGATTTGATAGTGTTCATTTGGAGCGGTTTTTCATAGTGTCCACGCACATTTTTTCTCACAGCATAGTTTAAGAAAAAACAAAATTTTTGTTTAAATTAGTCTCAAAAATTGTGTGATGAATAAATATAATTAATTTTATGTAGAGTTTAGTAAAAGAAAAAATATAAAATTAAAACTTAAAAAAAAAATCTTAACCCGTTCGGCACCGCCAGCATGTTAATGTTTGAACTTTAATTCCAAATATCTTCGCTAGCGGGTGCTGCAAAACCATAAAAGTAATAAAAAAAATATTTCTTTGACATAGATCTACATTTACAAGAAGTTTGGTCGGAAAATTCCCAGCCGTTTAAAGTTGGAGTCGAAAGGGTTAAACTGTTCATCGCTATTCAAAAAGATTTTTCACATCAATAATACCGTTGTATCTTAGCAAAAGTTAATAAATATTGTATTTCGGCCATAAAGAATATGCTTTGTTATTAAACCAGGGATGATAAATGGGATTTTTAAAATAGTACCAACCAGCTTAAAAAATAGTACTTTTTCGAACTCTATTGTACCAAAAAATATTTCATTTAATTTGTTTTTTTATTATTATAAATTAACAAATAGAAACTCATAAAGAATAAAGAATTCTGTTATATCTAACTCATACAGCAATAGAAAAATGTAAAAATTTTAGTCAAAACTACTGAAAATATGTTAAAAATTACCATGCATAAAAAAATGCTATCAGATTATTTTGATAATATTTGTAAGATAAGAACAGCAAAAACCAAACTCTTAAATACATATACAAAACTTTAGTTATATTTGAATAAATTTGAGTTAACAGAAAATAACAACCTAACCTGCTAAAATCAGAAATAAATAATAATTAGTAGACTAAAAAATCACAAAAAATTTAAAATCTTGTAAGCTTTTTTTTCGATTTTTTTTAATAAGAATAAAAATCTATTCTTCTGAAAAATCAGTCATTTATTATTTTTAGCAACCATTTCCGTTGATTTTAGCAGGATGGACTGCTATTTTCATTCAACTAAATTTAACTTAAAAATAATAAAAATTTTGTAGATATAACAGTTTATTTTTGCTATTTTTAGTCTACTAATATTATATTTTCTGCAGATTTTACAGTATAAATTGTTATTTTCAATGAACTAAAAATTAACTTAAATATAATTAAATGAATTTAATGGTTGAATTAGGTGGATTAAGAATTCATTCAATTCTTTCAAATAGGGTTAGGTATTTAATCATTCAGAATTGAAAATCGAATGAAAGAATTCTTTAGGAGCTCGTTTTAAAAAATACAACAATTTCTATATTTCTTAATTATCCTAATTTATAATATTTTTTTATATTCGTATCCCAGTGTAGAAAATCATTACCAGATATGTGGTTATGTAACTACATACTTGGTAATGGTAACTAGTTACTTTTGTTATTACATTTCTTATTACCTTTATATGGCGATGTCATACGAAAAATCAAAAAATATATCATTACCTATGTGCTTACCAATACTGACAAAAATATTGAGTCTAAAAATAGATTTTCAAAAAAAATAAATTATATAAAAAAAAATATTTTTTATTGTATTTTTTTTTTTAAATAAAATTTGCTGGTGCGGGTCTACATATTGCCAGTCAATAGCTCTATCATCTGAGCTATGTCGACATGTAATATTTAATAGATAAAAACATAATTGACCTGCTGCACACAAGTAAGCTTACTCGCCAACATACAAAAATCAAAAAATATGTGGTTACATATGTACATATATCTTTACCAGTGTTTAAAACATATTGAGTCTAAAAATAAATTTAAAAAAATTAAAAAAAAAATTTAGAAAATTATTTTCTATTTGAAATAATGATAAAAATAAGTCATTATCAGTAACTCATTATTATATGTTTTAAAATAATGCAGAAGGTAAGTGGGTGTCATTACTGATAGTCCAAAAAATAATGATATGTTTTACCGTTTCTACACTGGGATGATAATAAAAATTGCGAAAAAAAAAACATTTTTTATGTGTTTAACTTGAGTTTCAATATAGCATCTAATATTTTAAATATTTTCAACATAAGTATTTTTTATTCAAAACTTTATTAAAATATCGGAAAATGTGTAAATAGTACTAAATGAGTCAGAGGAGTACCATAGTACTTTTGAGATTCCAATAGTACCATAAAAAGTACTATAGTACTAACTTTATCATCCCTGTTTAAACCCCTTCGACCTTATGTGAACAGTTTTGATTAGTTGTCAAAGCAAATAGCCTACTATACTTATTTGTGAATGGGGTATTAATTTTTTATATGCTTATTGTTTGCATTGAATATAAATTCTGTAGATAATTCTAAAAAAACAAAAGAGGAAATAACAAAATATCGCTACCCGAGTAGAAAAGAGTATATATAACATATACTTTTTAATATTACAATATATGATAATATAAAATAGTGTGTGCGACCTTATATGTTTTTATATGGTGATATATTAGAAATTTTTTAGAAATTTTCTCATATGTAATCATATTAAATCATATATCAGTATTTGCTTTATTGCAAATTGTATATATAGGAATATATTATTGATAAAACCGTTCAAAATTTTATATATGTATAAATAGATACGAAAAATATTTTTAATATTATTTTTTATATAACAATATAGTCGGCTTGCCTGCAAGTAGTGTTATGTGTTCTTTAACAGGTTTTCAGGAGGGCGAAAAATCTGGTTTATATTATCCTTTTAATATATTTCATTGACATCATATGCCTTAATAATGATTGTAATAAATAAGGTCGTGAATCATTAGGGCATATGATGTCAAAAAAATATCTTAAAAGGATAATATAAATCAGTTTTTTTGCTCTCCTGAAAACCTGTTAAAACCAAAAACATAGCACTTCTTGCAGGCAAGCCGACGATATATTAGTTAATATCAGACCCAAGTTCGAGATTAACTAATATATTCGAGATTAATGTAATATTTGATCAAAAACAATTTATTATATTTTACTCAATTTTTTTTTTAAATTAATATTTTCTGAGCTTTTTTACTTCTAAGTTTTTTTTTTTTAATTTAAAAAATTAACATTTAAAATCATGGCCCGGCTCGTAATGGGTTAATAAGTCTAGGCATGTTGCATATCATTGGAAAGGTATATCAAGTACCTTCCCAACGATATATATATTTTGTTCTGGTCCGATAAGTTTTGAGTGGAGAACCAATCCATTGAATATTGTTGTAGATCATCTTCAGCTCCATAAATCGGGAACTATGAGCCTCCAACAAAAAAGAAGTGCATTGCCGGGCTAACTATTAAAATTTTATTTAAAATAAAAAAAGCCTAACATATTAAAAAAAAAATTTCTAAGTCCAAAGAAAATTCCCATATTTGATAAAAAAAATTATCTAGTCTTTAAAGAATTACATTAACGTGTTTAACAGTTACTCATTATCAACAGTAGCCCTCGGCTGACAGTCAGGCATGTGATGAATATCGAAAACGAAAACGATCTGATTTTCAACGGTAAATATTTTAGGATCTGTACAATACCAATTATATTTTATTTCCTAATTTAGATGTCAGGCGTCAAATAAAACGATAAATAATAATTTGAAGCCAATTTGATTTTCGCGAACAAATTATTCTAGATTGAAAAACTGTTCGTTTTCGATTTTCATCACACCCCTGAGTGTGTAGGACCCGAAATCCTGTTGCCCTCCAATTCAAAGTTTTTTTTTATCATTTAAATTTAATCATATCGTATTGTATTAACTTATATCCAATTTGATCGGGACAAAATTCGGATATAAGTTTATAATTTGATATAACTTTGTATCCTTGTAAATACAGTTATAGCCAATATGATACAATTTAATATAACCATTTTTCGGAT
The DNA here is from genome assembly GCA_949987735.1 of Leucophora obtusa. Classification (NCBI taxonomy): domain Eukaryota; kingdom Metazoa; phylum Arthropoda; class Insecta; order Diptera; family Anthomyiidae; genus Leucophora; species Leucophora obtusa. The sequence goes on from OX465296.1 coordinate 180,686,885, forward strand.
GAAATTATATCCAGTTACATATTGCAAATATATCCATTCACATATAATTTTATATACACTTTTTTACTCGGGTATTTATAACATTAAAACCATTTTGCTTTATAAAGCAAAAGTCAACACAAAAAAATTCCAATGTGTTTATCAGCACAATTTTGATAGCAATATAAATTAGTAAAACATTAGTTCAGAATTAGTTTAGTGCTAAAGCAATGCAACTAAAACATTTGCTGAAAACTAGTAAACTTGATATACACGACGTTTTACTAATTTTTCTACAAACTTTTTTTGAGCGTAGGTAACAGCATTTTGTAAAGATGAAGCTAAAGCATAGTTGGTAACCGAAACGAATAAGGAGAGATTTTTTTTAGTTTACATTGCCCTTTTAGTGGCAGAGTTTCAACATATCGTCGGCTTATTACTGGTTTGACCTACCGACCATTTTTGAAAAAAAAAATTAATTAGGAATGAATTACATATGTACATATAATGTAAATAACCTCTTTCTGATTCCTATACTCGTTTCTCGATAGCTCGTATTATGTCTGAGCTACTCAGTATCGAATTTGATCTATGTACTTGCCAATTTTGCATACAAAAATGACAAAATATAAATCTTCTTTATCGTTTTCCTCAATAACGACTTTTTGGTATATGGGTCAAACTAATAATAAGCCGACGATATGTATATAAGAATATTTGGTTAGTTATAAATAGGGCAAGGAATTTCATGCAAATGCATGTTTTTTGTCGATAGTCCAAAACTAATATGGACTAAATATTTATCCGAATCATCAAATTTAGAACAAAATGGCATCGATTTGTAGTTGCATATTTTTGCATATTTTGTCATAAATGCATGTTTTTGCATATTTTGACTTTAAATGCATATTTGGTGCCTTTTTAATGCATAGTTTGTGCTTTTTAATGCTTATATGTGGATATTTTTAATTTTTAGGAGGATTTTTTATTTTGTAAAAAAATATAAAAATTCAAATTTTTATATTTTGATTCGAATGTTTATTAATTCTTAAAAACAATAAAACTTCAGATATTTCAGCTCGAGGTCAGTGTCTGAAGTTTGATTTACAATTAAAAAGGTCGAATAGTTACAACTTTTAATTTCATTCTTAAAAACCTTATTGACCTACCGAAAATCTTCGAGTTCTGTATCTGTTTGCAAAATAACTAACTTAATTATAAAGTTTTAAATTACATTATTTTTGCAAAAATAATAGTTTTTAGTGCATATTTCTTACATTTTTAATGCATATTTTTCTTTTTTAGCCGCATATTTTAGGCGCATATTTTCCATTTTTAAGTGCATGAAATTCCTTGCCCTAGTTATAAACAATAATTCGCACAGTATAATTAAATAAAATTAAAATTTTCAAAACATTTTATGAAAAATTCCATTAATTCAATGAAAAGTTTTAATGGACGAGTTCCAGCGAAACTTCGTTGTTTTTATTATCATGCATTTAATTCTCTCAGTGTAAGTGTGTTTAAGTATGAACTATAAAATCGGCGCTAATTCGTTTCGGTTGATAACCCTGGTTGGTATTAACCTACAAAAATAAAATCATTTATTTTTACAATTATGGGTATAAGAAACTGCCCTGAGAAACTTAAGCCGTTTTAGCGAAAAATCTGGCCCATAAGTGCAGAAATGGAGTTTGCCATCGATTTCAGCTTCACCGAAATACATAGGGTCAGTGGTCTGTACTCTTGTTTTTTGCCGTCATACAGTGTTATAGGGAAGCCCTAAAAATATTAAAGCGAAATTACAGCAACATTATTTGTTGTCATAAACCTACACATTTTTATTTTCAATGGAGTGCAACATGAAATTTCAGGCCCAGTGGTTCCAACGAGAAATGAAAATATACCATTAGTTAGCTATACAAAATTCTCAGAGGGTTCTGCAAAGTTAGTTCGGATTTTTAATTTATTTCCTCTTGAAATATATATCTCAGGCCAGAAATTGAATTGGAAACGGAATTGGAATCTGTAAACGGGTTTATAAAAACTAACGGAAATGGCATAACAGTGACGTCATAAAACTTTTTAAATATTCTTGGCTGTGTTTGTGCCGCAAGCTATTAACATTGGCTTATGTCATTCCCATACAAATTTGACATTAGAAACTTTGAGAGTTAACACTAAACGTTGACTAATGTCAAATTTATATGGGAATGACATAAGCCAACATTGATAGCATGCCGCACAAACACAGCTCATGTTTCAGAACATTCAATAAATATGTATGTATAAAAAATAAATAACTCTAAATATTGGCTGTCTAAATTTGTTATTTTAAGAAAAAGAGTGGAAAATTTCCTAATTTTTTTTTTTGTACGAAAATTTTTAAACGAAACTTTCCGATATTGGATTCTATAAATCCTCTCTACGGGTTTGATGAGAAAATTTTTAATCCGTTTAAAATGGTTTTGATTAAATTAATTAATGTTAACAAAAATTTTAAATTTTTTATTTATTCTTGTTTGATGCCAATTATTTCCTTATTATGAAATAACATAATAAGTACTCTGTCATTTTTCTGCATCAGGATATTCTCCTAACAAATACTTCACAGAGTTTTGGCTTTCAAAATATTCTACACCTTCGTCCTATCCTGATGGAGCAAAATGGCACATCTTTTGAGGGTATCGGCAGTGCTTAATTAAAAAAAATGTAAGATATCTTTTGAATTAGAGAGACATTTGTCCTGACGGCATTCATGTCAATCCTGGAGGAAAAATAACAACTCTTTTTACAGTTAGAGGCTTTTGGTATCATGAATAATGTATGCCCGGACGTAAATACAATATATTCTTAGGGAATTTTTAAATATTTTTCTGTTTTAAAAACCCTACTAAAAAAAATTATATGAGTTTTGATATTATATATAATTACATCCGAAAAATGAGAACATATAATTGTATCAAATTAGATAGTATTATGGTCGTATTAGATCTAATTTGACACAATTAGATCTAATTTGATGGAATAAGATATGGTTTGATACAATTATATCCGGATTTTGTCCTCATCCAAATGTATCAAATATAATATAATCATATCCAACTAGATGTAATGGTATATAATTCGATACAATTATACATAATTATATGAGGCATATGTAAATATATACAGGTCTATATATAATTGGATATTGTAATATATTGGGTTATATATTGTGCAATATATAACAATATATAGTTATATATTTAGGATATAATTTCGTAAAATTGTATATAATTATATCTTAGTATATATGTATGTTCCGATATATAATTATACAAAATTGTATATGATAATATATGACTATATCAAAACTTTTTTACTTGGGAACAATATTTTTTTAAATTAACGACAATTTGAGTTTACGGTTGAAAATTTTTCGTTGGACAACAAAAGTTTTAATGAAAAATTAGTAGTAAATTTTATCAAAATAATACAAAAACTACTTAAGATCGGAAGACCTTTTTTGTGGCCTTGGGCATTAGAGGGTTAAAAAAGCATTTTCCGTTAAAACGTTTGAAAAGAACTATTCTTTTTCTAAATACAAAATTTCCACAAATATTTCAATACAATTGCGTTTGTTTTTTATTTCAGTAAACTCCTACAACAAATAGAACGTGAAGAAACCCACCTGCTAGTATTGAGAGTTATGGTCGGTCTTGTTATACTTTACGACCATGTCCACCCAGTGGGAGCGTTTGCACGTGGTGCTCATGTTGATGTCAAAGGATGTGTACGACTGTTGCAAGCCCAACCAGCCATTAAAGCGGAACCATTATTAAATGCCCTGCGGTATACAACAAAACATCTAAATGAAGAAAATACGCCCAAAAATATACGAAATTTATTGGCAGCATAATACACAAAGAGTTTCAAACAGCATATAGTGTGCTGTTGTTAGCATACTAGATTACTCAATCACACCGGTTTGTTTTTTATTTAAATATGTAGATTGTATGTTTTTGTATGCATTTGTTTTATTTTATATATATATATATTTTTTTTTATTATTTTCTATTTTATTAAGATTTATTTAAAAACTAAAGTTGAGGTTAACCAAAACCAAACCAACTTGTGTATAAATATACCACCAGCAATATTTTATGTTTTCATTTGAGTTTTTCTTTTACTTTTGGCATTAGAAAAAATTGTGATTGAATTAAAATGTTTGAGAATTTTTCTGTAGGAGAATGTCTCTAGGATCCAAAGAATTTTTCCGTGTAAAAAACACCTCAGAACAAAAAATTAATAGGGTGCGCAATCTCATGTTTAGGGATTAAAACACGGGATTAAAAATTACCCAATTAACCCTCTAACAGGCTAATGGTTTTTGCAATGAAATTTATACCATGTATTCGGTACGAAACATAATAAGTTTGTCTACAAAATTTTGTTTTGTTGCCTAATTTAGGCAATATGTATGTGTCAAAATAGGTCTCGAAAAATTAGAAGGTTGTTTAAGTACAAATTATTTATCTTAAAAAGTTTTAACTACAATTTATCTTTAAAGAATAGCCAACGACGATTACTTGATGGATGCCGAAGGCACGTCGTATGGGGCAAATATAAGCTATAAAAGTAATCAATGTATCAGGCAACCGATTCATAAGTTTACCCAGCAAAATCTTTCATTACCAAATAAGTGGTTATATAATAAACGAAAATTCTTTACTACCCCAGCAAAATCTTTCATTACCAAATAAGTGGTTATATAATGAAACTAAAATTTTTTACTACCTACTTATAATTCGGCGTCAGTACTAGTTATTTTTGTTAGGCGAAGCCGTTGTTATAAGCAGTCTAGCTTACGCGCGAATACTTATTTATTTATAAAGATAATGTGAATTTGGTAACTACTTATTTTTTAACCACTAGTAAGCATTTAAGTAAGTCGTATTATTTAATAACTTGTAACCACTTATTTTTTAACTACGTATAAGCACACGAATAACTACTTATTTTGGTAACTACTTATTTTATATACTTTCGTAATGCAGCGGGTAAGCGGGTGCACAAATTTTGTGCGTTTTTTCATGCAGCGAATATGGACAACTACTTACAAAAACCACCTTGTCGAACAAAAATAATGAGTTTTGACACCGAATTATAAGCAGTAGACCCTAATTCTACTGCTTATTATTTAGATATTAGTAATGAGCACCCATTACTGAGATTTTGCTGGGACTTATAATTCGGCGTCAGTACTAGTTATTTTTGTTAGACGATGTCGTCCTTATAAGTAGTTTAGCTTACGCGCGACTATTATTTAATTACAAAAATAATGTGATATTGGTAACTTCTTATTTTTTAACCACTAATAAGTATATGTATGAGTATGTTATTATTCAATAACTTGTAACTATTTATTTTTTAACTGCTTATCAACATACGAATAATTGCTTATTTTGGTAACTACGAATAATTACTTATTTTGGTAACTACTTATTTTTCCTGCGTTTTTTCTTACTTACAAAAACGTCCTTGTCTAATAAAAATAATGAGTTTTGACACTGAATTATATACAGTATACCCTAAAGTGCCTGGCTGGACAGAAAAATTTGTTACTTTAACAAAATTTATTCCTGTTTTTGGCTTAAAATAAAATTTGTTGATTTTAACAAATTCGTTTGTTAAATTTAACAAATCTAAATTTAAGTAAGAAATTTGTAAAACTACAGTTTTATCTGTAATTATACTGAGTCGCAGAATTTATCCAAATTTAGGGTCTCGGGACCCTCTCCGAGCCTAGTCGATATCATGTGAGGGCATATAAGAGCACACCAGTGGAGCAAACATTTTCCCCATTTTGCTCTATTTCGCTTAGTTTTTGGGATATGGGCCATTTTATGAAGTGGAAAATTTTTATTAAAAATTTCCGAGGGTCCAAGGCCCCGCCAAGGTCCATTTGGTATGTATACAAAAGAATAACAAACAAATACAAAATAAATTTAAAAATTTACAAAGTAATAGAATTTTGATGAAAATTAAATGTGTAGCTCTACTATCGTTTTTAAGACTATTGGGATTAATATACACGGCTTTTCGAAATTTTGTTATTTTCTTAGCTTAAAATTAACTTTAAGCTTTAAACGCGTTTTTCTCACAACCATGAGTTCAAAATCGGCTCTCACTGTACAGCCAAGGCGGGTATTCCATGTTTTTTTCTCTTATAGCCGACAAAAAACTGAAGTCGATATCTCTGCCCTTTTTTGAATTTTAGTCAAATAAATTTCATATCCCCCAACAAAAAAGTTTCTTTTTGCCTTTTTTGGAATTTTTAAGTTTGTGTGGCAACTTTGTTAAAAAAAAAATCAAAAACAAAAAAATCGGGCCACGAAAAGAAGCAAAGAATTATTTTACATTAAGAACTTTACATTTTTATTTTCCCATAATTAATGAAGGCTGCACAGTGGCAGCTAGAGTTGTCAAAACCGGTTTCCGAATTATTCGATAAACCGGTTTTTTCTATATTTCCGGGTTTTTCACACCGGTTATTGAAAAAAAGCGGTTTTCGAATTATTCGAGAAACCGGTTTTTTTCGTGTCGAATAATTCGACATTTTTGAATATTTATAAGGTGAAAATTTCTAATAAATTTTCTTCATTTGTTCAATAATTATGCAAAATATTTAAGTGCACATGCATAATAATTGAAAACCTTATAATACATTTATAAAATGAATTTTGTATGGAAATTTTGATTTATAAGTCACTTCAAAATTTTCAAAGTGATTATTGACTTTGTCATTACTATGACGCACATTAGTGGACTATTATCGAAAAATGTTTAAATTCTTTCAAGAGACTGTTTTTTTTTTGCAGAATTCTACATTTTCTCTATCTTAGTACCTAATTTCGTAAAATACTTGGGTGAAGTGAAGGGAAATTTCAATGTAAATTGTTTTTGTAACAAAAACAATTTCTATAGAAATAATGCAACACTTCACCGAAGTGTTTTAGAAAATTACCCCCTTAAAAAAAGTCATAATTTTTTGACAATAAATTTAGTAGGAAATATCTAAAAATTTGTCCTAAAATGCATATAAGCTCATGTTCTCCATTTCCTCAATAAATAAAAGGGGTTTTTTCTTATTTTTTTAGCTTTTCTCCCCCCGTGATAAAATATTTTGCGATTTGAAACCGTAAAATTCTAATAAAAAATTTTAAATGTCACAAATTGTTTCACATTAATTGGAAAACTACAATCTTCATAAGGCCAAAGTTATTTTTTGCGACATTTTCAAATCGTCCTGTCTTATAAATTAATGCGAATAAACTTCCACCGCGATTTTGTAACAATTCCAGATCAAGTGAAAAATCATTTCTGTTTTTTATGGAGGTTAATAGCTTTTTTCGCAAAAATTACTAACAAAATACTGGGCATTTAGATCTATCCGAAAGTGTTTTTATTTAGAAACAAAAAAAGAAAGAAAAAAAAACAAACAGCGCCTTTAGAAATAATAAATTTTAGTTTTAAAGGTGGATTCGCGCTAATGGAATAATTTACGCTGCGAATTGCTTTCAATAAAGGAAAAAATAAAAAGTTTCAACATTTTTAGCAATTCTTTGCAAGTTTTATAAGAAAATTTGCATATATAGCAATACAAAATGATTATTTACAAAAACCGGTTATTCGGACCGGTTTTTAATTAAAAAAACCGAAAACCGGGTTTCAAAAAGGCAGTATTTAGAAGTACCTATTCGTTATTACGTAAGCGGATTTGAAAAATATTGTTCGAATTCGGAAGTTTTAAAACTTGTAAAAAGATATCCGTTCTTGAAATTCCAATTTTTTTTAACTTTTCACTTTTACTAGACATTGTCTACACGTTTTCAACATTTTTCTTCACTAAAAACTATTTTCTGTTACTGAATTTTTAATGTGAAAATTCTGTTCGAAAGCGTTTTCTTTTCCAACCGAATTACATAATAACCCCCCTGTACCGCACAAGTTTGCTTACGCGCCAACATACAAAAAATTAAAAAATATGTGGTTGCAGACATACATCCTTACCATTACTGAAAAAACATTGTGTTAAAAAATAGATTTAAAAAAAATTACAAAAAAAAATCTAGAACATTGCTTTGTATTTAAAATAATGGAAAAAGTAACTAACTAGTTATCAGTAACTGATTAGTATATATTTTAAAATAATGCAGAAAGTAAGTCGGTGTCATTACTGGTAGTCCAAAAAATACTGATGTCATTACCGTTTTTATACTGGGAACTTAAAATACCACTAACCTTAAAATACTGTTAAAATAACGTTAACAATTATCACTAACCTTATAAATCGGTTGCCAAATCTGGTATCAAAATTAACTTTATTTCTATGCTAAATATTCAAAATTTCTTTCATTTTAGACATGTTTTAATACACAAAACGGCGTCATTTTAACCCCTAAATGTGAGATTAATATATGGTCCTCTACAACATAGGATCTGATGGTCTTCATAAAGAAAATATCCTCAGAATCTACAGATTTTTCAAAATATATAAGAAACTCCCCATAATATAAGGAGACAATATTCTAACTAAATTAATGAAAATATAACAAGTCCAAAAAAACCATTTTTGTATTTTTTAATCCAAAAATTAAAATAATTGTTGATAAGGAGATAATTTGTAAAAAAAAATACTAGAACAGAAGGTTTTTTCAATAGAAAATTATCTTAGCATACAAAAAACAATTTCCATATTCTAGGGCTTTCAGTAGGAGAATGCACAATACTTTGAATCTGAGGATTTTGCTGTAGAAAACGGATGTCCGATACTGAAGTTTTTTTTATACGTAAAGTAATATATGTGACAGCGCATAGAGAAAGGGACCTAAGGGTAAAAAATCAATTTTTTTTTTTGTGGACAACATCTGAGCATCGAATGAGACCGATCCCATGCTCTCCTTACCTTAGGTCCCTTTCTATCCTTAGGTCCCTTTCTATTTTGCGCGTCACATATTTGTTCATTTAAATAAAGATCTAGAAAAATACATTAAATTTGTATTTAAAATTAATTAAAATATAATTTTTAGAAAATTCAGTTCAATTTAATATTTTCGAAAAATAATTAGAAAATTTTAAATTACTACTTAAATTAGAATATTTTAGTTGGTACACAATTATGAATCAAAAATTCAAAATTTAGAGTTATGAAATGTTTAGGTATGTATGTGTTTAAAATTAAAATTCATTAAGTTTTCTCTACTGCATTTTATACTTTTTATTTCATTATTTTCAATTTTTTTAAGTAATAAATAGAGTGAAAAAATATTGTATTAATTATAGCTTTGTTTTGTGGTAATCTATAAGCGTAATCCCAAATTATTTCAACAAACCCATTTAAGTTGCTACTCAAACACAGCTAATGTTTAAATATGCACAGAAAAAGTTTTCCAAATAAATTGGGTAAAATAGCTCGATCTAAAGAATTTTGTATAAATTATTATTATTGGGAAAGTTTACCAAGTTTTGAGCTGAAAATGTAAAACTTATATAATTTATACAAAAATTTTTATATAGAGCTATTTTACCCAATTTATTGGCAAACGTTTTTGTGTATAAATAATAAGTAATCGTTTTTATAAATGTGTTTTTTATGATTTTTTTATAATTTTAACTTTTTGCTGGTGTCAATTAAATAATGCATTTAATTATTGAAACAATAATGAGTCCATATCCTTTATACAAATTCCTTAAATTTAAACGGAAACAGAAACAAAATTTATTAATATGTCATTAATCTTTTATTTTTATAATGTTAAGAAAATACACACATGGCAATAAGTCTAGCAACAAAGAAATTATATTAAAAATTTTGATTTTGAAAAATTTTGAATTTTGAAAACAAGTTTTTTGCCATTTCAAAATATATTCATAGTGCTTATTTATTTTAGTGTGATGTACTAAACAATTCACTAATGTACGATCAGAGTTAAAAGCGTTTAAATACTGTCATGATTGGAAATATAGTTAGTAATATTATTTAATAATTTCGACTAAATCGTGGCAAAATACATGTAGATAATGTTTTTAATATATCCTTGTTGAGTAGATTCAGGCGGTTTTCATCGCCTCTTTCGAACATTAACAGTTTGTATCGAAAAATGTTAGCCTTTGCAGACGTGTGTAATTCTTATGGCTGAATTTTTCTATACAAATTAAGAAGAGAGTGATTTAACAGAGGTAGGAAGAGTTGGGTAGTCTTTTAATTATATAATCGTTGGAAGATTACTGACGAAAAAGAGCTAAAGCTTTCTATGAACGCAAAATTTGCATTATAAATATAAAAAAAAATTTTGAAACACTTTATAAGCGAAAAACCTCACCAAAATTGCCAAAATTTGCGGCATTCTTGCCGCTCTTTTGACATTTCTCTTTAGTAAGGTTTGCCATTTCATGATGGAAAGATATACGAGCCAACAACGAGTCGAAATTATTAAAATTTACTACCGAAATTCGGAGTCAGTGGCCTCAACGTTAAGAGCGCTACGTCCAATTTATGGTCGTCATAATGAATGGCTTCGTCAATAAACAAAATATGCGTTATTGGTCAGACAGCAATCCACACGTACTCCATGAGTCATCATTTCATCCCGAAAAAATTTTGGTGCGGTTTATGGGCCGGCGGCGTCATTGGGCCGTACCGACCGGCATGTTACTGTGAATGGGAATCGCTACCGTTCAATGATAACCGAATATTTTTGGCCCCAATTGGATGATATGGACTTGGAGGACATGTGGTTCCAATAGGACGGCGCCACAAGCCACACAGCGAATGTCACAATCAATTTATTGCAAACCAAGTTTGGAGAACGTGTTATCTCACGAAATGGTCCAGTCGATTGGCCGCCTCGGTCGTGCGATTTGACGCCGTTGGACTATTTCCTGTGGAGCTACGTCAAATCTATGGTCTATGCCAACAAGCCAGCGACGATTGATGAACTTCGTACGAATATCGGCCGATTTATGCTTGAAAACTGTCGAAAATTGGGTTCAGCGTCTGGACTTCTGCAAGCGTGCCCGTGGTGGCCATGCAAAAAAGATCGATTTCACATAATGGCATCGAACGTACTTTCACAGGAATAAAGAATTTCATTGATATCCAAAACCGTTTTTGTTTTATTTAAAAAAAACTTTTTAATTGAAAATCTTGATGGTAAAAATGACAATTTTTTGTTAAGTTCTAATAAAAAGAGAATTAAAAGAAAGATGAAATGACTTTTGATTATTAAAAATCCAAAAAATGCTAAAAAATAAACATTATTTAAATTTGTATTAACAATTTTTATATAAGAAATCTTCCATTATGCACCAACGTTTAGTTTTCTTTTTGTATTAAATGATTTTAACATAAAAATTTAGAACGCGCACTATTGCATCAGAAATTAAAATGATGCGATAGTTGCAGAAATTTGCGGTTAGGGGTAGTCGAAATTTTCATTAATTTTGCTCTATCTCTCTTAGTTTTCGAGATATGGGCCATTTTAAAAAATCGGGAGAGAACGAGATAGCGCCATCTTTAAAACTTCGGATACATTGGTGGCGCCATCTACCGGGTAATACCAGTAACATGAAAATATTATATTTTAACAATAAATTTTGTAAAATTTAACAAATGGGTTCTTAAAAATTAGTTATAAACAATTTTGAAAATGAACACTCAAAATTAGTTGAAGTACTGATAATTTTTAGTATTGTGTTAAATGAAGATAACTAAAATCGTTGCTTAAATCAGTGTTTCAACTAAACGTTTGTTAAAAATTAGTCAAATCGATTTGAAACCGTTTTGACAGATTTTTCTACTGACGTATTATTTTAAGTGTACCCAAACTTTGGCAATTTCTTATAAAGTTTTCCAATTTAGACCATAAAATCATGCTGTTTCTTTAGAAATTATTAATCTACCTAAAGACCAAAATTGGTTTTTGTTGAAAAGTTTTGATTATATTAGCAACCTTTTTTGTTATTGATTGTGTTTAAATTAACGAATAGAAATTAAAAATTAATATCTTGCATATTTTTGGAAGGTAACGTGATTTAAAAAAAGAAAATATTGAATGTGTATAAACAAAGTTATTGGTAAAAATGTGTGTCGGTTTTTTTTCGATCTTTCTTAGTAGAAAATTCGTCTCACAAAAAACAACATGGATACGACACACATGTCCACTTGTATTGCTATTGGCGTTGATTTTAGCCGATCGTTATTAAGATCGTTAAATTTTTGGATTTTTAAAAGAATTTTAAATTTTTGCATTTTTATATGGATTTTAAACTTTTTTCAAAAGACGTATTATTTAAAAAATAAACATCCTTTAGTAACTCCCATTTCCAATATTATTGCTTTATTGTGATCTCTTGGTCAAGTTGTTTGCAAATTTTGCATTTATAGAAACCCAAGAAACATTTTTACGGACTCTCCGGCACGTCCGGATTCATATGTAAAGAGAAAATCTCAGATCAAAATCCTAAAATGACTTAAAATCAGCTTGGAATTATATCTCTTTTAAGGAATTTTTAAACATCCATGCAAAATCATGATATCCTTCTTGCACCCATGGGTATGTAGGGTATAATATTGTCATGCTCTACAAATATTTTCTCGTTAGTCTTCTATGAATTATGATATATAATCTAAGGCAACTTCCACAAAAATAAATGGTGGATCTTATCCTGCCAACTTTTCCAATTTGTTTCACTCATTCCAGTTCTGATCATTGGCGGACTTAGGCCGGTCTGGGGTGGGCTAAGCCCACCCTAGACTGATTTTTGCCCACCCCAGAATTTAAAAAAAATCTACCTACAATTCTTTTATCTATAATTTTGATGGCAAAAGGTATCACAATATTACTTTTTTTTCAAGGTTGGTTACCGAAACGAATGACGGTAAGGGTAACGGTAACGGTATTGAATTTCATTTGTTTCGGTAACGGTAAAGGTAACGGTATTTAAGACTGTTTCGGTAACGGTATACCGTTATCGAAACAGCAATACCGGTACGTACCGGTATTATAAATTATGTTAAAGACATATAAAAATAAGTAAAATCTTAACATATATTTAATTTTACGTGTTAAAAACATGTTCTATATGCTTTATCTTCAATGCTGGTAGTTTTAATAACTAAAATTATTATCGATAAATTTTTTGTAGAAAAAAAAACTGAAAATTATTACAAAAAAGTCTAAAAATTTGCATTTTTATATAAATTAATAAATACCGGTAAAATACCGGTAACCACCATTAAAAATAACGGCATCGGTAACGATAACGGTATTTGGAGAAATTTTTAGAGGTATTGATAACGGTATTCAATTTGAATTCAATTTTTCCAAATTGGCTTTGATATTTACCATCGGACATTGTGTTATATGTATTAAAATTTTTTTTAAAACCTAAAAAAATATTGAAATTTTGATTTTGAGCGACTATATTGACAAAAGTTATTGAGATACTGATACACACTTAATTTTGAAAAATAGTACATGGAATCAAGCTTACACTCTAAAATGAGTTTTTTTTCTTGGGCTATAGTTACACTCATAGAAATAAATCTGTAAAAACAGCAGAAGAAGTTACTAAAAGCTTGTAAAAATGATGCTGCAGAAAAAACTGCCGAAATTAGCAGATTGTTTTGCTTAATACTAGTAGAATATGAACAGCAAAATTAAAAGAATTGTAATATTTAACTTTTACAATAGTTATTTGAAAATAACAAATGGTACTGTAGAATCTGCACAAAATTTTGCTAAATATTAGTAGACTAAAAATAGCAAAAATAAACTGTTATATCTACAAATTTTTTGCTATTTTTAAGCAAATTTTGTTAAATGCAAATAGCTGTCTATCCTGCTAAAATCAGCAGAAATATTTGGTAAAGAAAAATTGTAAACTGCTGTTTTCGAAAGTCTCGATTTTTATTTGCATTAAAAAAAAAAAAAAAAAAAAAAAAAACTTCGACAATTTTAAATTTTTCTGTGATTTTTTAGGGTACAAATTTATAAAAAAAAAGTTTGCTCATTTTAACAGGCTAATTTGCTATTTTCCATTAACAAAAATTTAACTGAAATATAACTAAAATTCTGTATATTTAACAGTTTTATTTTTGCTCTTCCTACACTCAAAAAAAAAGTCAGTAAAGTCAGCAAAAAAATGTTGCTGTGTCAGCAAATTTTTAGTCAGAAGCGTGCTTGCAAAAAAGTTGGTAATTTCAGCAAAAGGTTTGCTGAAAATTAGCGAGGTGATTTTTACCATAAAAATAGTAATCTCAGCAAAAGTTTTGCTAACACTTAGTCGATTGCAAATGAAAAAAATCCTTGCTAAAATCACTAAACTTTTTGCTAAATATTAGTAGACTGAAAAAAACTCAAAAAACTTGTAGCGAAATTTTATTTTAGTTAATTTATTCGCTGAAAATTTAAATACAGAAATTGTGTAGTGGCGATGTCGCGAAAACTAATGAGTTGTCGTTACACACCAGCATACGAAAAATCAAAAATATATCGTTACCTATGTGCTTACCAGTACTGACAAAAATAATGAGTCTAAAAATAGATTTTCTAAAAAATAAATTACATAAAAAAAAAATATTTTTTATTGTATTGTTTTTTTTAATAAAATTTGCTGGTGCGGGAATCGAACCTGGGTCTACAGATTGCCAGTCAACAGCTCTACCATCTGAGCTATATCGACATCATTGGCGTACCTAGAGCATTTTTCTGGGGTGGGCAAGCGACCCATTAATTTTCTGCTGTTTATTTGCCCAAAAGTGCATCTATTTTTCTGAAGAAAACCTCGTATTTTCAGATTATTATGATAGAGAAAAGAAATCTAAGATCAACCTGTCTAATTCGTCTACTTCGGACGAATCCTTTCTAACCCCATATTCTGATCACTTAAATTACCGAGGTGGTCAAAAACAGTGAGATGTTCATCTTACAATTTTTTTTTCGAAAATATTGAAATTTCATTAAAATAACATATTAATGTTAAGTTTGAAGAAACTCCTAGTTAGATATTAACTAATTATTCATTTAGAAAACTATGAAGTCTAAGATATTTAACTCACCAAAAAAGATTATGCGTTATATTTCTATTATTGAACAACTTTGCGATTCTAATAATTTTTTTTAAAGAAAAACTCGTATGGTCAATTTTATAATCAGAACTAAGATCAATTTGTTTCTTAAATATTTCTTAGGTAAGAATTTTTCAAACAACTTTCTTATTTAAGAAATATTTAAAACAAAAATCGATCTTAGTTCTGACTATAGAACTGACCCTTAGATTGCAACAACTTAGCTGCCTAGGAATCTAGTAGAGAATTTCCCAAACCAAAAACACAGGATTAATTGATATAAAAAAAGTAATATTGTGATACTTCTTGCCATCACAATTATAGATAAAAGAATTGTAGGTAGATTTTTTTAAAATTCTGGGGTGGGCAAAAATCAGTCTAGGGTGGGCTTAGCCCACACCAAACCGGCCTAAGTCCGCCAATGATCGACATGTAATATTTAATAGATAAAAACACAATTGACCTGCTGCACACAAGTAAGCTTACTCGCCAACATACAAAAAATCAAAAAATATGTGGTTACATATATCCTTACCAGTGTTTAAAAAATATTGAGTCTAAAAATAGATTTCAAAAAATTTTCAAAAAAATCTAAAAAATTATTTATTATAATGATAAAAATAAGTCATTATCAGTAACTCATTATTATATGTTTTAAAATAATACAGAAGGTAAGTGGGTGTCATTACTGGTAGTCCAAAAAATAATGATATGTCATTACCGTTTCTACACTGGGAAGTATGTAGTTACATAACCACATATCTGGTAATGATTTTCTACACTGGGAAGACAATTGTTTAATGGATTTTATTATAATTGGAGCTTTCCAAATCTATTCACGTATATACAATGTGATTACCAGGGCAAGGACTTTTTTGCAAATACATGTTTGTAGTCAGTGGCCCAAAAATGATTTTGACCAAATACTTTTCCGAATTAAAGAATTTGCAAAAAAAAATAGCATCGATTTGTTGTTGCATATTTTTGAATATTTTGTTATAAATGCATATTTTTGCATATTTTGCTTTTAAGTGCATTGTTTATGATTTTGATTGCATATTTTTGCACATTATTGCACATTTTTTTAAATATTTTTAAATATTATTTTAATTTTTGCATTAAAAAATACAAAAATTGTTTTTTCGGACTTTCTATATTTTCATATATTTAGTTAGATTATTCTTCCACCTCAAGTCCAAATTCTAAAATGATATTGTCATATTAGATTTTTATTTGTTGTTTCAAATAGGGGTTGATCATTTTCATGATAGAGAATACAATTGTTTCGTAGACATCACTCTACTCTTCAGTTGTCCGCAATAAGAAAATCATAACTTTCTTACTCAAACCGAGACATTACATAAGGTACAAAAAATCAACGGGACGAGAATTTTGTACTTTCGTATATGAACTGTCTGATTTGGTAAAACCAGCTATAAATCAACTCCTTTTTGAAAGCAACAATTACATAAAAGTACCCTTTGGGTACTATTTATATGTATGTCTGTTGTCAATACATTTTGTAAAAACAACTAATTTTAAACTCAAAACAAAATAAATATTTGAATGAGATTTTAGCCGTGGTGTTCCTTTTTTCAACAATTATTTTAATTTTTGCATTAAAAAATACAAAAATTGTTTTTTCGGACTTTCTATAAAATTTGCTATACCCAGCTGAAAATCGACATATATGGATCCATACAGGTTAAATGTATGTTCATGCATGGCCATTAAGCTGCATGGATGCATATATGTCGATTTTTAGCTGGGTATAGCAAATTTTATTAAAGCATCCTCCTAACTCAGAAATTGCTGAGTTATCAAGCTTTTTTGAATTTACTGTCTTTTTTTAGTGAACCTTGATTTCTTATTACACAACTCAATGATAAATATTGCACTGTGTTATAGAGATTCGTTATTTTGCCATAGATTTTCTTGAAATTACAATTTTGTGTATCGTAAAGTATTGTTTAAAAATTTTACTTCATTAAAATTCCATATACAACACCTTTCAACAAATTCTAAATATTTTATAAACTAAATTTAAAAATAAAATCAATTTTAGCGCAAACATTTTAAATAGAAACATATTAAATATTTTTTACCTAAAAATGTCTTAAAGAAATAGTTTAATAGAAATAAAAAATATTGTGGCTTATAACAGAAATCGACCCTGAAAGTTAATGCAATCCATAAACTTTCAATGTTTATTTTTCGCGTTTAAATAAATAGAAAAAAATAAATATAAATTGTTTATCTTTTTGTATGTACGATATCTTTGTATTGTTTTCTTTTTAATGAGTTTAATCAAAATTATTTTATATATGTAGTACTTCAAACCCTCAAAATTGCATTTAATTGTTTTCCACAAGCAAATAAAAAATTTTAAATAAAGGGGTTTGCTCTGAAAAAGGAATCGACATAAAATTACTCGTTTTTGTACAACAAAAACACATAATTTCATGTAAAAACGAGTAGTTTTATGTGAATTCGTTTTTCAGGACACACCCGAAAAAATTGTGTGCAAAACGAATTTTTTAGTATTTGTATTAACATTTTTTGAAATATGTATTAAACTAAATTTAATTAAAAATATATTTATAAATAATAATAATTGTACCAAAAATTTAGAGAAAAAATTAAAATTAAATAAAAATTAAGACAACCATGTATTTATTTAACTAAGAATAAAAAAAAAATACAACAAATTAAATAAAATCTATTAGAAAAACTTAAAATCCATATATTTTTAATTCATTTTATGCTCAAGGTTCCACAGTTTAAAACACACTCGAAAAAGCTTATCGATAGTATCTACACAAAATAACAGTTAAAACAAATGTATACGCAGTTAAAATGGCGACAAAAGTATTTACTAAAATTGTAATTATTTTTAAATATTTTAACAGTTGAAAAAATGCACTAAAAATAAGTAACAAAGTCGTAAAAATAATTGACAAATTTTTACTAGAACAATTTTTAAACAACTCTGAAAATCTGTGTCTTGCAGTTTTTCTAGATCAATTTATCCAGTTGCGTAAACCGCTAATTTATATTGGATTTTATTATATGTTTGTTATGTTTATTGGTATTTATATTTGCACAGCGCTGTTCTCTTAAAAATATGAAATTTAATACCCATTGTGAACCCTTCGACAATGTGCTTCGGAAAACTTCGGAAACTCTGCTTAGGGGATCAGTCGCTGGGAATAGAATAACCCAGGTTATTAGAATGGAGAATATTTTAAGTCCAATTATTTATTTTTCTCTTTTCCGGTAACAACTTATGTTTTTTTCTGTATGCTACACTCAAAAAAAAGTCAGTAAAGTCAGCAAAAAATGTTGCTGTCAGCAAATTTTTAATCAGGAGCGTGCTTGCAAAAAAGTTGGTAATTTCAGCAAAAGGTTTGCTGAAAATCAGCGAGCTGATTTTTAACAAAAAAAATGTAATCTTCAGCAAAAGTTTTGCTAACACTTAGTCGACTGCAAATGAAAAAAACCCTTGCTACAATCACTAAATTTTTTGCAGAATATTAGTAGACTGAAAAAAACTCAAAAAACTTGTAGCGAAATTTTACTTTAGTTAATTTATTTGCTGAAAATTTAAAAAAGTTAGAACTATAATATAAACTGTAATGTACACCTTTGTGTTTAGATTAGATTGTGTTTTTGCTGGGTGGCATTTGTTATGAAGCGGGGCCTATTTACGATCAAGCATGCTTTCCAGCTTGTTTGACAAAAAAATGCTTTTTGGAATACACGGTAATTATTTCTTTGAATTCCATTTTTTTCTTCTGTTTTTGCATTTGCTTAACGTTATCCCTTTTTTGCCGCAAAAAAACGAATTAAAAATGTAAAATTGCACAATGTTAGATGAATTTTTGATTACACTGTAAAGCGTGTTTGTAAAACCTGCCGAAAATCAAAATATTGAAGTAATTCATAGTTTAAGTGCTAACCTTAGCACGTTGTAAAATAGCATGATTTTTGAAGTTTAACCCATAAGGCACATCTACACGGGATAGAAAACTCGCTAGACTTTATGAAAATGCAGCTCTGTATAAGTCTACGAAATGCAATCTCTGGGCCATTGACAATTGCTGTCATACATAAATTCCTTAATTACTAACAATTTTTAAGATGTCTTTTGGTATTTGGAGAAAAAATTATTCTTTAAAATACAATAATTTTAATAAAAAAAAATACTTGAAAACTATTGCCAACTACATATATTAGAGATGACAAATTTAGCTCAAACTCTACGAGATTTCTATCCCGTGTAGATGTGCCTATAGAGTTGTGAAATTTACGATAAATGCTAATTTACTATAATCAGAAAAGTTCTGCAGTTACTACATGACAGTTATTTGTGTAGTAATGCGGTTGTAGTTATTTGAACTACAATTGCTGTTAATTTACTTAGAGAAATGTTTTTGATAGTTATTTTTTTTTTAACTACAAAAACCACTACATTGTAGTAACATTTATTTTATGCAGTTGTTTTGAATTTTGTTACAAATACTTCAATTTTCAAGTATGTGTGTACGAAGCACACAAAAATAATATGGCGCTTGTTTAGAAATTTCTAGTAAAAAAATATGAGAAGAACATGTATATATAGTTATAAAACAACGCTAAAGAGTGAAGACGCATAATAAGGAAAAAGGTTATTTTATTAAATAATTAAAATAATAAGGTAAGTTTTATAATATAGAATATATATTTATTTACGGGAATATTAAAAAATATTGTATTTATTTTCTTTCAAATCTTTAATATATTCATCACTTTCTACCTGGAGAAAAAAAAAGAAGCCAAACAATATTTCATCCCTCACAGACGGACATTTAGAACAATATCTTAATAGTGAACAATAAAAGTAATAAGTGTAAATTTTGTTTTCTCAATTTTAAATTTATTTGAGAATAAAATTAAGAGTATTTACATACAATTGTTTTTATTAAATTAATAAATATTTTTCTTTATGTTATTTTAACTACATTTGCAGTTTTACAATAATTTGCATGTATGTTCTTTTAATTGCATTTGTATCTGTTTTTACTACATTTGTCAGTTGATTTTTAACAGTTAAAAATAACTTCATACTGCAGTTGATTTAAATGCAAATGTAGTATACACCTTTTTAACTTCAAATGCAGTTATTGTAACTGTTATTTGCAGTTGATTTTACCTACATAATTCCCTGAGTGTACTTAAAATAGCGTGAACTGTGAATATCCTCATTTTGTTTTTTGTCCAACATGCTTGACAAGCCGTATATGAAATATAAATTTGAGTTAACTTGTTAATTTAAAATGACAAATTATACTGAAAAATCTGCAAACATTTTTGCTAAATATCGTATTAGTAAACTAAAAATAACTAAATCAAACTGTTATATCTAGACAATTTTTGTTATTTTGAAGCTAAATTTAGTTGAATGCAAAATCAACAGCAAATGTTTGCTAAAAAAATAGTAAACTTCTGATTTCGAAAAAAATATTTCGAATACAAATATTTAGCAAAAATAATCTGCTAATTTCAGCAGTTTTTTTCTGCAAGGTAATTTTTAGTACACTAATAGATAAAAAGTCAGTAAAAAATTTAATTATTGGGTGTATAACTTAAAAATGTGGCATTCACAACAGATGGAGTATCTTTTACACATGGTTTGTGTCTTGAATAACTTATATGGCATTTTGGAGGGTAAACATCTGTCATTTGTTCTCACTTAGTCATTAAACGAAATAGCGTAAACAACAAACTTTTTTTCTTACTTCGAAAATGTCGAATTTTTTGCTAACAAAACATTATTTGCGGGAAGTTTTGTTTTAATTCTTCAATTTGAAAAAAAAATGCACATCGATTGCTTACCGAAGCTTATACTGAATATGTTCCATCGATTTCAATATGCGAGAGATAGTTTGTGCGATTCAGAAGTGGTGATTTTGACACGGAAGACAAAGACCGCCCAGGTCTGCCAAAAAAGTGCGGAGATGATGAATTGGGGGCATTACTCGATAAATATTGTTGTCAAACACTCAAGAAGGACTTGCAAAATCATTGGGAGTCACTCAAGCAGCACTTTCGAAACGTTTGCAAAGAGGAGGATTCGTCCAAAAGCAAGGGAATTGGGTACCACACGAGTTAAAGTCAATTTTGCATGTCCGAAATGCTGCTTGAACGCCATAAAAAGAAGTAATTTTTGCATCATTACTGGCGATGAAAAATGGATACATTACGACAACCCGAAGCGCAGGAAATCGTATGTGAAGCCAGGCCAACCAGCCAAATCAACGCCAAAGCCAAATATCCATGACGCCAAGATAATGCTTTATATTTGGTGAGACCAGGAGGGTCCCATCTTTTAAGAGCTGCTAAAATTGGGCCAGACGAAAATAGTGGTTGGGAAGTTTTGCCTCACCCGCCTTATAATCCAGACGATATCATTTTTAACTAATTTTTAGTTTCTTTTTCTGCTATTTTTACAGATTTATTTCTATGAGTGTAGTTTTAACTAAAATTTTTATCGACCTTTTTCTATTAGTGTACATTTGGAAAATATTGATAGTGAGGCTGATATTGCACACTCAAAAAAGTTTGACAGTTACTACATGACAGTTGTTTGTGCAGTAATCAGTAGTTGTTCTTTTTAACAGTAATTACGGTTGTTTTTCTAAGAAAAAAGCAAAACAACTGTATGAATGTTATTTAAGAAAACAGCCAAAGAAAAGTACTGTAATTTCGTAACAGTTGTTTAAATAATTTTTTTTTTTAATATCATAATAAACAACTAACATAACACTAATTTTGCAGTAAAAAGTTCTTTTTGATAGTTATTTAAAACATAAAAAATTTCATTGAAAATCTTTTAATTTTACAAATTCTTGTTTACCCGAGTAAAAAAGTTTTGATATAATCATATATTATTTTATGTAATTGCTTATAGTAACTTATAGCTACATATGGCCACATATGCTTTTAAATTCAAGCAGATATACTTTTATATAGTCATATGTTAGATATTTTTTCCTCACAGGTTTTAATATGGAGACATATGTGATTTTATATTATTACATACTGGCATACATATAATTGCATATGCTATATATAAGTACATAAAGTAACATATTACAGATATAATTACATATACGTTTATATATAATTTAGTATGACACTATACATAATAATATAAAACTATAAGTGGAGCCATATAAAAAATATTCCATAATTTGTGTTACATATGATTATATATTGACAAATAAGAACCCATATATAAATTAATATGGTTCCATATCTACAATATTTCATAATTTCTTTAATATATAACAATACAACGTTCTTTATAAAATCATCTATACCCGGTGAAAAATGTTCATATACGCTCAAACATGTTCATATATGGTTTATGTATGGACACATATGAACAAATATGGATTTTTTATAAACATATATGGATTTTATATGAACATATATGGAAGTATATGTTATTCCATATATGGAAAGAGATTTCATATACAGACATATATGGAGGCATCTGCTATTTCATGTATGGAAAAGGCACTCATATATGGACAAATATGGAAGTATATGATATTCAATTTATGCAAAAGTGACTTGTATATGAACATATGTATTTGCAAGAATACATTTTTCCATATGTGTAAAAAGAACTCATATTTGGTAAATATGGTATTATATTTAATGCAATGAATAAAAAAAGGAACATATGTTGCGCCTAATTTGAATGTCGTACATAAATTTATATCTATAGTACAACCTTATAAAGTACAGCAACGTCCGCATGTATTCGCATATATTTAGTAAATGTATATGTTCATATATGTCCATATATGAACATATACTTAGGTGTTACCTCATTTTTCGGATCCATACATATATGGTTGAACCATAAATGTTCATATATGGACATTTTTCACCGGGTAATTATATATCATCCCACATAAGCAATTATTTCAAAGTGATTTTATATAAAAATAAATAAGGTCCATATAAAACCATATTATCCCGGTGAAAAATGTTCATATACGCTCAAACATGTTCATATATGGTTTATGTATGGACACATATGAACCAATTTGGATTTTTTATGAACATATATGGATTTTATATGAACATATATGGAAGTATATGTGATTCCATATATGGAAAAAATTTTATATACAGACATATATGGAAGCATCTGTTATTTCATATATGGAAATGGCACTCATATATGGACAAATATGAAAATATATGTTATTCAATTTATGCAAAAGGGACTTGTATATGAACATATTTCGAAGAATACATTTTTCCATATATGTAAAAGGAACTCATATTTGGATAAATATGGAATTATATTTAATGCCATGAATAAAAAAAGAAACATATGTAGCGCCTAATTTGAATATCATATATAAATTTATATCTATCGTACAACCTTATAATAAAGGACAGCAACGTTCGCATGTATTCGCATATATTTAATAAATGTATTTGTTCATATATGTCCATATATGAACATATACTTAGGTGTTACCTCATTTTTTGAATTTCTTCATATATGTGTAAACCATATATGAACATATACGAACATTTTTCACCGGGATATTATATGTGGTTCTATGTTAACAATGATTTTGACTTAGTTTTAGATTTAGTAATTACTAGGGATTGGCGCGTGACTAGAAATGTTCGTGAGTCACGTTATTCACACGTGATCGTGAGTAATAATTACTATACTCAAGTGATTCGTGCGTGAGTCTGAGAATATATAATTCGTACTTGATTCGTGCGTGAGCGTGAGTAAGAATATATAACCCGTGCATGATTCGTGTGTGAGTTTATTTTTTGCATCATATGTTTTTAGAAATTTTTACTGTTTTGCGTGAGAATTTTCTGATTGTGAGTAAGTTTTTAATATACTCATGTCTGCGTGAGTAAGATACGAAATGCTCGTGCGTGAGTAATTTGTTTTTGTTTAGGAGCGTGAGTCAAAATGGCTAACGCGCCCATAAAATTAACAATACTGAAGCTTTAATATGGAATTCTCTATACTATAACGCACACTTGACTGATCTTTTATATCTTGGTTGTATATCACAATCCTATTAAGTTAAACATTTCAGTGTTGTTAACCTTATTTTAAAATTACTAAAAACAAATAAAAATTTGTCCATGTTTCATGCACTGTCATAGTAAATCTGAATAAAAGTAATGGAAGATTTATCGAAATTATAGGATATCCAGTAGACATGGGGGTTAATCATTACATTTTATAATTTATTACACATGCATTTACACAATTACATGTAATTGTAATTGAAAAAAACTCAATTACAATTACAAATTATTTGTAATTACAATTACAAATTATTTGTAATTGTAATTCAAAAAAGAACAATTACAAGTAATTTGTAATTTGAAAAATGTCAATTACATTTTTTGGGAAAATAAATAATGACAAAAAGCACAAGATAGGGGTAAGCCCAACATGACGTATTTTTTTTAAACGCATCCATGTCTATGCAACCTATCCCAGTCAGATTTTTCTACAAAATTTTAACAAAAAACACTTTTTAATTGTAAATGTAATTGAAATTTGTAATTGAAATCACTTTCAATTACAATTACTAGTAATTTGTAATTGAAAATTTTCAATTACAATTACTTGTAATTTCAATTACAAATTACAAGTAATTGTAATTGAAATCCCTCAGGTCTGATCTCCAGATATTGTATATCTTTTTTTTATTTAAAAATATAATTATGTATATTGTTAGATATGGTCATATATATTGTGGTAAAAATATAGGGTCAATATTTAGGTATAATTGTATCAAACTATGTCCACTTTTATAACATTTTATATAATTTTATACAAAAAGATATGATTTTATGTAATTGGATGAGGACAAAATTCGGATACAATTGTATCAAATTGCATAAAATTGTATCAAATTGTACCAAATTGTATACAATTGTATACAATTCGATACAATATGATACAATAAGACGTTCTCATTTGTCGGATATAATTATATCTAATTACATAGAAGATTATATATAATTAAATATAACTTTATATGGCTCCATATCATTTTTTTTTACTGGGTAGTTTATATTTGTTATTATTGATATATTCCTAGTTTGGAAATAATAATCAGAAACTTGTATTGCATCTCCAATTTATAAAATCATAATAACTGGAGAACCATTTGGAATTTTTACTTCAAATTTTAAATACCCGGGTAAAAATAGTTATATAGGAAATTATATAATTTAATATGTTTATATATAGTCAAGTGTAACACTATATCTTTGCGGATATAATTATGTATAGCTTTGAGTTTTTCAAAAATTTCTTATATGATGTCATATATAGATCAGTATAAATATACATGTCCCCATATATATTTATATGTGCCATATCTATTTACATATGCTATGACAATTTTAATACATCGTCATATATAATTAAAAATGGCTTTATCGGAAAATATATAAAGTTTTATATAGCTCAATGTTCATTTTTTTTTCTAAGTTGTTTTAGATTCTATGTTTTTTTGAGATATATTTATGTATAATTTCAAAATATAAAAGGCGTACTCATTATAACTCCTAAATTCCTTGTAAACCTTGTATAAATACAAGCCATATTTTTATGTATGGAATTTGACATTAAACTCATAAACATACCAGGTTTACACAGTTTACGGGTAAAATACAAGTTTATATGAGAAGGCTTGGTTACAATTATGTACAACTTCTTCTAAATTTTTAATTCTTAATTTAAGAGTGTTATTTTTCAGTACTTTTTTAATAGTTTTTGTTTTGATCTTGAAGTATGAAGCGTTATAAAATTATGTCTTTCTACATCAAATTAGATATAATTATATCGGGTCAAAATCCGGATAAGATTCTATATGATTCAATATATTTAGATCTTATCTGATATAATTTTATCCACCATTTTTCGGATCATAGCATGTCTCCAATTATATTAAATAAGATATCATTACATATAACATCATATTATTTTTTTTACCCGGGTAAGCGAAGTAATTACACATATTTTTGTAATCGAAAGAAAAAAAATTTTTTTTTTATTAAAATATTCTTTTATAATACCAAAATAATTAACTGTAAAAACAGTAGTTTTCACACATTTTGTCAGTTGTTTTCAAATTTTTGTAGTAAAAATTTGTCACAGTTGATTTTACGGCATTGGTAGTTATTTTTAATGCATTTGTTAGTTAGTTTTCAACAGTTAAAAATAACAAAAGTTTTAGTTATTTTAAAGGTAAATACCTTTGTCGCCTTTTAAACTGCACATACCTTTGTTTTAAGTGTCATTTTCAGTAGATTCTACCGACAAACTTCTGCGAGTGTAGGAAATACGTCTTTTCGTATCAAACTCTAAAAATGTCTAACCAGACACAAAAATCAGGAGCAAATGTGTCGTTTTGTACGAAACTGCAATTTTTAATCACGAGCTTCCCTTAGAAATATACCTTCTTTGCTATGGATTTTGAACTAGAGGATACATTTTGGCATGACAACGGCGATGGCATTCTGAGGTTTGTTCAAGGACGTAAGTGGATATAAGAAGTTCAAAAAATCACTCCTTAAGTATAATAGCATCTTAGACAACATTTTGGAAAACTAAAAATTTTTTTGATTCCATACACAATTCGTAAGTACACACAATGTGAAGTACAGGAAATCGATTACATTGAATGAACTTACACAATTTTCTAAATGCCCGTGCGCATAAAATGTAGAAAAAATACAATATCTAAATAAGTGGTATAGTTTTCATACCGCCGGCTCGGAAAGAGTTAAGTAAGACTTATATTTTTATAAAATTGTTTTAGCTTCTTCATGAAAAAGTTTGGTTTTTGTTAATTTTGATTTTGAAAAATTGATTTCTTTAGAACGTTTTTACTAAATACGCCAACATCTTACATAATCAGAGGAATTATTTCGATAAATTTTTTTCTATTAAATATGTTCTCAAACCGTAATTTTACCTATATTTCCTACTAAATATTAAACAATAAAAACAGTTTTGTTTATTTTACGTTAAGTTTGATGTTGAATTATTTTTTTTTTATCCTTTTTCTATATTGCTTAAATAACTTATATAATTAGGTTTGTGGGCGTGTCTGTATATGTATGTAATACAAAACAGATTATGTGGAGTCTTAACAAAAATTGCATGAAATTTATTTCAACTAGTTTTTAGTTAGATCTTCCAACGAAGGCTTTAATTATTGCTTGGTCTTGGTTTTAATATAAGTTTCCCCGTATCATCACAACTCATATTGAAATCACTTAGGACACTACGCATACGTGATGTTATTATTTGGGGAGCAATTACCAGTTTATGAATACCAAATACGAATAGAATGACTGAAAAGATAAGACAAACAATGATAAATTATTATACGGTAGAATTGAATAGATAACTTAAATTAAGACAAAAACACTCAAATATACTAATAAAATTACACTCATAGAAATAAACCTAATTATTATTAAAAAATTACTAAACTACCCGGGTAAAAATCTTAATATGATGTCATCAGAGACCCAAAATAACTGTTATAATTCTAAAAAAGTCACCACCCAAATTTATTTAATTATAATATTTCAATAATGCACTATATTTTATAAATCATATTGCACAAAAAAATCACAAAGTTTGGCAAAGATTTTAATTTTTTCAATTTTTATATTTTACTCTATAAATTTCTGTTGTTTTTTTGATTTTTATTTTAAAACTTTTTATAAAAGTTACAGAATGATTTTTTTGAAAAAATTAGGCACTAACTTTTTTATTTGATAATAAAATAAAAATTAAAAATTGACCTAAATGGAATGCGGGAAGTTGCTGGAATATACATATTTACTCACTTTAAATCACTATTCAATCTTTTATTAACACTAGTTGACATCATCAGGATATTATAATTGTTGAAGTCATTGGTTCTATGGCTTTTGATTTATATTCTTAACTGTTATTTTTTGATAAAGAAAAAAAATCACAAAATAACTTTTATTATTTTTGAAAAAATAAAAATCGTATTTGGATTGTTTTTTTTTGAATTAAAAATAAAAATCAAACAGAGCAAATAAACAGAAAATTAAAAATACTGAAACAAGAAATAATTGTAAAACAATAAGTTTTTTGAATAAAAGTTATAACTGTTACGTCCCTGGATGTCATATATAATTATATCTTATTTGATAAGTCCCCATATACAACGACATACAACTTGATCCGAAAAATGGGTCATCTACTTGTGTCTAATTATATCAAATAAGATATAATTTGATACAGTTTGATCCGAGATTTGTCCATATGCAGCACATCAAATTACATCTAATTCGATATAAAAATATCTGATTTTATATAACATTGTCTAATAGTAAGTATACTTTTTATGCATACCGGCTATTAAATTGATATTGAAATTTCTATAGCTTGAACAATTTTAAAGTCCCAAATTTTATAACATAAAATAAAAATTTTAATGCTTTTGTCTTCTAAATCGTATCCATCATTTTTTAATATAAATTTTATATGCAAAAAAATCACGTGAAAATTATTTAGCTGTGGAGAAATTAGCTCTTAATTTATATTAATTTGTATGAGATCATATAGAAAGTTATATAAAATTACAAGAATATATTTTTAGTATGACGATACATACAGTGTTATATAACTTAGTATCGAACCATATATAATCATATCGGTCACTACATATATTTTGATTAGTTTTATATGGCTTATGTAGTTATATATGGAGTCAGATGTGGGGATATGTAATAACATCAATTACCGTACAAAAAATTCATTGAAAAAATAATATCAGATGTAGTTGTATATAATGATATGTGTCTTAATGTGACTCCATTCACTGTCAGATATAACCCAATCACATTATATATAACAAAATATAAGTATTTTTACTCGGGTAATAATCACACAGTGCAACATATAAAATGCAAATTCGTTCTCGTGAGCAGTTTTTCGAAGTACTTATTGAAACTAACAAAACCCCATTCGGGTTTTGCTAATTAAGCTGCTGTTCGGATTTTATGGCCTCATCTATATTTTGCTTAAAATTAATTTTTCCGAAGAATATGCAATTTTTCTCACGGCTATATCTCGGAAACCAATTGGAATTATGTTTTCCTGTCTTCGGCATAATTATAGCTACAGACTAGGAGAAAAATATAGAAAAATTTTAATTTAATTGTTCGAAACCTAAGCAACTTTTCCTAATAAAGTAATCAAAGTCCTACATATCCTTTTTAAATTGGTTTATACAAAAGAACACTTTTAATTTTTATTATGTTATGTGCCTACATTCTAATAATAACAAGAAAAATTTAATTCCATTTCCTTGCCAGTAAAAAAAAAAAAAAAAATGAAATTGACTCCATATATTGCTGTTCGAAACTTAAGCAACTTTCAGTACTTGCTATGATACCCTTTCTTGCAAATGATTTCCGCACATCGTTTTGCCATAGAATCTATTAGATTTGATAGTGTTGTGGTTGGTATTGATTCCCCCTCTGATTTTAATCAATTTATCAGATACCGCTTATTACTAAAACTGCGAGTTCCGACCCTGCGCTTCAAAATGCCGAATAGGTTTTCTATGGGAGTCAATTCTGAAGATTGAGCTGGCCAATCCAATAATTGAATCCCATTAACAGGTAACCATTCTTTGACCCACTTTGACGAGAGTTTGGGTCATTATTACGCTAAAACACCCATCGAAGTGGCATTTCCAATTCGGCATATTGAAGCATGTGTTTGGCTAAAATATCCAAATAAACAAAGCGATCCATTTTTATTTGTATTTCAACAAAAGGCCAACTCCACTCGTCGAAAAGCAGGTACACACCATTACATTTCCGCCCCCATGCTTTATTGTTCCTTTACAATAACGCGGATGTAATCGTTTTCCCTTCGGTCTTCGAACGTGGCATACTTCATCTAAATTTAACAGGTTAAATTTAGACTTGTCGTTGAATAAAACTATTTTCCATTTCCCCACAGTCCAATTTGCGTGAGCTTTTGCAAAATTCAACCTTAAATTTCATAAAACTAATGAAAATTAACGAATACGTTGCAAAATCATTTAGGCAAACCTCTTTTTTAAATGTTTTTTGTCAGTATAGGTTTCTTAGACGGCATGAAGCTTCTCAAATTATTTTCCAATGATCGTTTTCTCACACTACTCGAACTAATATTGAGATTAAGCTCACTCACAACATTTTTGGAAGAAATAAAGGGCTTTTTTCTTAATTAATCGGACAATTTTCAATCTGTTCGATGTGAAGTTTTTCGAGGTTGCCCTCTAGTATTGGCTTTCTCTACTATTCCATTAGCTTTGTACATTTTAATTAGTAGAGAAACTATTGATTCGTTAATGCTTAATTTGTTAGCTATAGAGACTTGCGATTGGCCCTTATTAAAGAGTTCAAAAATTTTAAGCTTAAAATCGATTCCGTAACTTTACGCGCTATAGCTGCACTTCTAAGTAATTGATTCTAAATCTACAGAAACAAAAAAAAATTAAATTTTCTTTGTCAAACTAAACGGGAATTAAATAAACGTTTCAAAATTTTTGTTTATTTGTTGCAAAAAAATACAAAAACAAAATAGTTGCTTAAGTTTCGAACAGCAATATATGGAGTCAATTTCATTTTTGTTTTTTTTTTTACTGGCAAGGAAATGGAATTAAATTTTTCTTGTTATTATTAGAATGTAGGCACATAACATAATAAAAATTAAAAGTGTTCTTTTGTATAAACCAATTTAAAAAGGATATGTAGGACTTTGATTACTTTATTAGGAAAAGTTGCTTAGGTTTCGAACAATACTGTATATATAGAAAAATTTGCATTTTTTCTATATTTTTTGCCATTTTTGGCCCATAGCTGCCAAACTGATGGAAATTCTGTAAAGTAGTCTTCAGAAAAAATATTCCCTATAATATAATTGATAATTCTTTAGAACATTATAATACTAGAAAATGCTTTCTTCACATTTTCCAGCTGTGTTTTACATCGAAAATTCGAGATTTCAGTTTATCAACTATGTAAAATTTCTTTTCCATAGATAGCGTTTTTGCAAGTGCATATAAAGCTTAAATTAGCCCTATCAATCAATACAAATGTCATGTAGCCGCATGCAATTTTGTTGAAAATGCGGCTTTATTTTTGCCGGCAGCTTAAAACTCTGGCCGCATGCTGTCATTAATGAGACAAGACAATAACACATTGTTTTGAGTGAATAACAATTGAACAATATGGAAAATAACAAGTGCCCAAAAATAAATGAATTTTGTTACGTTTGTGGTCGTATAGTGCCCATAGTTGGAAAGGAGCGAAAAAATTTGTTACCTCCGGAATTTAGCTTTGCATATACGCAATATTTCGATGAAGTGGAGACAAGTGGTGAAGATTTCACGCCGAATACAGTGTGCAGTAATTGCTTAGCATTATTTTGAATTGGTTTCATCGACGAAGAGGATGCTTGCATTTTGCTAAGCCGGTAATCTAGGTAAAAGACCCAAACGGTCATAACAAAAGCAGGTGCTACGCATGCATTAATTATGCTGTTGGAACAAATAAGAGGAAGTTGAAGACAAAAGCATAAGTTGTAGCTTTTGCTGCCTCACTTCCAGTGCCAGGCTCTGATGGTGTCGAACCACCTAAACCTCCGAGTCATGACACTATGTCCGCATGGGAACTCCAAAGTGTTTTCTCCTTGCCATCCAATTTGCGAAGTCCCGATTATGCACCCAATGTAGAAGATGATGCACCAAAATCGCTAACACAAAACGAAATGGATTACATTGTACATTCAAAAAAATAAATTACCGATGTGAAAATCGAAATATATATGAACGCACATGTTCATGATTATTCATGGGCATGCACAGTCATATACGTCCTTGTCTAGTATGATGTATGACCATACACGATCTCATATATTTCCATATATCTTCGGATCCGAAATTTGAGGGAATATGACCGCACATGTTCATATATGACCATATATGCTCATATATGATTCACATATGCTTATATATGATCATATATGGGCATATACCTCCATATACCCTCAAATTTCGGATCCAAAGGTATATATAAGATCAGGCATGGTGATACATTGAACTATGCATTGACGTATATGACTATGTATGCCCATGCATGATCACATACGAGCCAATGTATGCTCATGTATGTTCATATATATTTCGATTTTTACATGGGTAGTAGAAAAATTAGTAAAACGTCTTGTATATCAAGTGTACTAGTTTTTAGCAATTTTTTGCTGAAATTCCGTTTTCAGCAAAAGTTTTAGTTATATTTTTTTAGCACTAAACTAATTTTGAAGTAATGTTTTACTAATTTATTTTGCTACAAAAATTGTGCTGATAACCGCATTTATAGCGTGGACGACAACCAGATAGACAAGATGTAGATGTTGCAACTTGTCTGGATGTAGTACAGACAACGGAAATGATAATTTAAAAAAAAATAACTACATATCGTAATATGAAATCAAAAAAAGCCGTAAGTTACAAAAAATTCGAAATCGAGTTTTTGATCGATTATGATGCACCGTATCCTATGACTAAACACGACGATTTTATTAAAAAATTCTAAATAGCCCCAAGTGTAAGTGCAAACAATTTTAAAAAGTTTTTTGCTTCTCCTGTACAATTTTTTAAATGTAACTTACGGCTTTTTTGATTTCATATGACGATATTTTCTATATTTAAATTTTCAGCAAATAAATTAACTAAAGTAAAATTTCTCTACAAATTTTTTGAGTTTTTTTCAGTCTACTAATATTCAGCAAAAAGTTTAGTAATTATAGCAAGGGTTTTTCATTTGCAATCAACTAAGTGTTAGCAAAACTTTTGCTGAGATTACTATTTTTTTGGTAAAAATCAGCTCACTGATTTTCAGCAAACACCTTTCGCTGGAATTACCAACTTTTTTGAAAGCACGCTCCTGACTAAAAATTTGCTGGCACAGCAACATTTTTTGCTGACTTTATTGAATTTTTTTTTTGTGTGGCTAAGTTGGGATTATCGCAACGGAATTCAGAAATTTTTACCTCATTTCTGAAGCGCAGAAAACTCACACAGCAGGACGTTAGCGCCACGGCATACCGGAAACGTCAAGCCGAATTTCAGCATTTATATACCGTTGACGGTAAAAATACGTTCATGCTGGGAATGGAATATAACGCTCGCGACTGGCGATTATTCATTGACGGCTCAGTTTCAAGTTTGAAGGTTGCGCTGTTGCACAAAACAAACAAAAAATCGTCAATTCTATTAGCATTGGGCACAAATATGAAGGAATCTTATGAAACATTGGACAATATATTGAAGAAAATCAAATATAATGAACATAATTGGAAGATTTGCTGTGACCTTAAAGTTGTGAACATATTGCAAGGTGTTATTTCAAAAGGTGGTTTTCCGAAATTCTTTTGCTTTCGTTGTGATTGGGATTCGCGAAGCAAAGTCGATCACTATCAGTGTAACGACTGGAGAAAAAGAACTCTCGAAAGCGAAAAACGGTTAAAATTGGTTAATGAACCTTTAATAAACAATATCGATGATATATTGCTCCCCCACTGCATATAAAATTGGGAATTGCTAAGAAATTCATCGAAATGACCGTCAAAGATAATTAGGAAGTTTTTGACTGTTTGGAAAACATCTTTCTCAGCAATGACAAAATTAAAAAAGGTATTGTTGCCTATTTAAATATTTTCATATCTATGTTTGTTCACTTTTTTACTTTCAACAGGTGTTCTCAATGGACCGGACATAAAAAAACGAACGTGCTGATAAACAACCACCGGAGAGCCTGGGATGCACTAAAAGCTGTAATCGAGGGTGTTTTAGGAAAGAATCGTGTACAGCCAGACGAAGCAAAGAAATTGGTGAAAACAGTGAACAGAAAACAGACTTCGAAAACATATTTATTGTTTGCTTCATTTACATTTTGTTGATGTAGCAGACTACACTCATAAAAAAATCCCGTACAAATAGTTAAAAATTCTGCTAAAATAACAGGAAATAGTACTTGACAGAGAAACAAGCCGACCAAAATAATCGGCGGCGGCGGAGCAAGCAAAAAATCGGCGGCGGCTTGATAGGCTGAAAACAACATTTTGTAATGTGATTTGAAAACGTTTAAGTTTTTTTACGAAAGATAGATATTTTACTATCTCTCTATATGCCTTTACGTTTTTTGCCATTATTCTTACCTGAGCATCTCTCAAAGATTTGTACGAATAATCTTCAAGGTTTACTATTTTTGAAAAGTTATTCATCATCGCTCTTATATCTGAAACATTTGGAATAATTATTGGAGGCGGTTTTTCTTCAGAAAGCTCTTTGTTAGCATTATCGTTAATATAATTACACTATGCGACAGTCAAAATCGGGATGGGATGAAACCAACGGGAAATGTTATATCGGTCAAAAACAAGTTATACGTGTCCCGGCGTTTCGCTGGGTCACCCCTAGGAATCGAGATATATCTTTTTTTTGACATAACTCGAGAACCACTAGTCCGATTTTGCTCAAACAATTTTAAAAAAATTAAAAATTACAATTCCTTTAATCTGTTCATATAACGTTTTTCTATATACTCAACAGTTTTGCCGGTAAAAATAAATGTTTGTTACCGCTACCATAAAAATCAATAACCTTCTGTTTATTACTTTTTTTTAATATTTTAGGCAAAAAATATTTTTTTTTTCATACATTTATTTTTACCGGCAAAACTGTTGAGTATATAGAAAAACGTTATATGAACAGATTAAAGGAAATGTAATTTTTAATTTTTTTAAAATTGTTTGAGCAAAATCGGACTAGTGGTTCTCGAGTTATGTCAAAAAAAGGACCACCAAAGGTCAAACCGATATATCTCTATTCCTAGGGGTGACCCAGCGAAACGCCGGGACACGTATAACTTCTTTTTTACCGATATAAATTTCCCCGGCAGTTTGAACCCTTCCCGATCACTGACCTCTACCATTTGTCTCACAGTGTTATCATCATCATTATTGTCTACATCAAGTGCAGCAAACATGTTGTTGCTAGTAGGTACTTGGTATATCATCATTAGGGCAAGGAATTTCATGCACTTAAAAATGAAAAATATGCGCCTAAAATATGCGGTTAAAAAAAAATATGCACTAACAATATAAGAAATATGCACTAAAAACTATAATTTTTGCAAAAATAATGCACTTTAAAACTTAAAAATATATTTAAGTTAGTTATTTTGCAAACAGACACAGAACTCGAAGATTTCCCATAGGTCAATAAAATTTTAAAAATGTTTATTTTGATTGAATCAAAATATGAAAACGTATTAATTTTTTATATTTTTTTACACAATAAAGGTGCGTTTACAATGATGGAGTACTCCAATCTGTAGCAAATTTAGTTTTTTTCTCTTTCATATTAACACATTTTTGTATTTTACTATCTCTTTTTATTCCACTCCAGAGTAAAGGTGCGTTTACAATGATGGAGTACTCCAATCTGTAGCAAATTTAGTTGTTTTCTCTTTCTTTCTAATACATTTTTGTATTTGGCTATCTTTTTTTATTCCACTCCAGAGTTAAATTTGTTTGACTCTGGAGTACATATTTGTTGCACTCTAGAGCTAACATTGGTCTGTTAAGTGTTTAACATGACAAATATACATAAAAAGACACATAACTAATTTGTTCACATCTCTAATTGTCAACAAATTAGAAAAAAAAAATATTTAAAAACATAAAACCAACACAAAATATTTGTGTTGGGAATTTTACTATAAAATAAAAAATTATTTTAAAAATTGGGTACTCGGAATAAGGCCTAGAAATTCGCGTAACAAAATGTAAGTATTAAAGTGTCAAATATTTTTTGAAGTAACTCTATTCTGCATTGTGAACAGTTAACATTTTAATCTGTGCTTCAGAGTAGTCACTCTATCATTGTAAACGCGCCTTAAAAAATGCTACTAAAAATAAAAAATATGCACAAATATGCATTAAAAAGCACAAAATATGCATTAAAAATCCACCAAATATGCATTTTAAGTCGAAATATGCAAAAACATGCATTTATGTCAAAATATGCAAAAATATGCAACTACAAATCGATGCCAGTTTGTTCTAAATTTGATGAGTCGGATAAATGTTTAGTCCATATTAGTTTTGGACTATCGAGGAAACATGCATTTGCATGGAATTCCTTGCCCTAATCATCATCGTTGGTAGTTTTTGTTATTTTGATTGCATGCTTAACTAATTCTGGTGATCGATTTTGTCGTCGTTTCGTTGTTTTGTTTTCAGCGACTGTCTATTAGCGTGTTTTTTAATCACCTGGATTTAGAATTTTTCATACAAAAAATGGATTTATTAAATCCAAAAAAAAACTGGATTTAATAAATCCACAATAAAAGCACGAATACATGAAACAGCCTATTAATTTAATGTCAGAAAAAAATACGAATGAAAATTAAAAGAAAAACAAAAAAATTGAAAAACTAACAAATAAAAGGTTTTTCTTAAATTTTATTTATGAAATATGTTTAGAAAAAAAAACTACACCTCACCAAATACATAGTTTTCATCTTGGACATGGAGAAATAGCTCAAATAGAAATGGCAATTTTTCACCCTACAGTAAGTAATTTAATTAAATCCAATTAGTGAATATTAAATATCGAATTTTTCAATTGTGTAAAAATATAAATGGAAGTGATAAAACTGAAAAGGCAGACTGTTTATCGCTGTTTTATGTAAAATATAATTATAAATTAAAAGTTAAAGTAGAATCCTTCATCATCGAATTCGGTATTAAAAATTAGGGTGAAAGAAGTGTCGGACAGACAATTTTTTTAAAATAGGAAAAATCTAACCCCATCTGTTGAGCACTTTTAGAAATACTTTTTGGATTTATTAAATCCAAGTGATTAGAAAAAAGGCTAATATCGCTTTCTTCAGTAGACTCGCTGCTACTAACCATTCTGCTGTAACAGCAGAGGATTAGTATAGCAGAATATTAATCCCTTTGTTTACTACTTAATAATAAGTAATAATTTGTTGTTGATTTCAATATACAATGTATTAAAAAAAAAGTTTTTTCTTAAAACAATAACAAATGTTATTGCTTTTAATTTTAAATAGAATTATAGAAAAGAGATCACAATTAACTTCTGCACTTTATCACGGTCAGAAAATCACTCGAAAAAAAAATATATATAAAATCAATTTATATAAGATTTGTTGTTGGTTCACGTGTGATTTGTTTCATGTTCGCACAGATCCATGGCTAGTCAAGACTATATCTAACAAATGGTCCTAAATATTTAATATAACATACAAGTTTTATTTAATAAATTATAAACATACCCTTTTAGTACCAAGTCCTTTTCGTTGAAACATAACTTGCAAAATTTTAATTTTGCCAGCATATTTTTTTGCCAATGTAAAGGGCTCCAAAGTAATCCCAACATTGGGAAAATGTAACCCCCTTGTAACTCAAAACAATTTTTGCCTCTTATAGAATTTTCAGACAATTAAAGCATACTAGGAATCAATTTTTTTTATTTATTCTTTTTAATTTTAACAAATTAAGGAATAAATAAAGACCATAGAAAAAAATACATATCGATTGATTTAAGAAATTAAACTTGTTTGAAGACTTTTGAATGGAGGCTTTGTTAGAAAGTTTGGGCACGATGCACATATCTTGTAGGGGCCCATTTGAATTAGATGCCCAATCAATAATGTCCTTAAATGATGAAATTATGTGATCAATTCGAACATTGGTTTGAGCATTTTATCCGTAAAAGTGTCCTTTTCTAAATATTATAGAATTTTACAATATCTTTTATCTTTACTTTTTCATTTATTTGTTACGAAATGTTTAATTTATCCAAAATATTCAACTGGACCATTTTTAAAAATGTATTTTAGAATTGAAAAATCATATATGGGTGATATCAAAAAATGCGATAAAACCATGTAACCAGCTAATTTCAAATGCATGGATTACATTTGAGTTATATATTTCGATATATATCAGCGCATTGTCACCTGTTTTACAAAATTTATAACAATCTGACCAATTTTTGGTTAATACATAAAATTTGTAACCAATTTTATAGGCCAAATGTAAACTCCGTAACTAGTATCTCATAAGGTGTTTTAACTTTAATAGCTTATATTTTAATAATCAATGAAGCTAAACACTAACTGTAAGAATTTATATGAAGAGAAGTAACGCTTTTAACAAAAATTAATACATTTTACAAACTTTTTCGTATATCTATGCTAACACGACTTCAACTCTGTAACGATTTTTCGTCATAATTTTTGAGAAAAATGCATACACCAAATACATATATTGAGTTTTAAATGCGAAGTTAAGCAGTTATATTTTTTTATTAATTGATTTTTTACACATCTGCAAAGAGTTGCAATCTGAAGTATTATATTAACCCATTAATAACTTTTTTTTAAAAAATATTTTTCACAGTATAAATTTACATAAGCTTTTATAGCTTAAAAAAATTATATATATAAAAATTTAATATTTAGAAGATTTTAACTTTTTTTCTTTTCATATAAAAAAATTGTTTTTAGCTCTGGTTGTTCAAGTTTAATGAATTAGTAAATTCTTTTTAAAAAATGTATTTATTGTACAGCCGAAATGAGCCGAAAAAAATCGGCGGCTTAAACGGCTCACGGCAGCTGGCTTGTTTCTCTGGTGGGGAGCGACTCCTTTTCAGGACATTTTATGAAAACTGATTATTTTGTCAAAAATTGTTTTCACTAAATTTTAGCAAGTTACCAATATTTTTGACCATGTGTGTGTCATATTGAAGGTTTTGCTAAAATAAAATAACATTGCACCGTCTGGGGCGCCCTTAAAATTGATAATGAATGAGAAAAACGATATATGGAAGATAGTCATATCTTTGCACCGAATGAAACAAAATTTGACACAGAGATAAAAAGTATAATTTTATAAACTATTGTAAGTTTCTATTGCATTCTGATCTTAAATCTGACCAAAATATAGTTTTTGAGAAAAAGGATATATGGGAGGTAGTCATGTCCTTACACCGAATGAAACAAAATTAACCACTGAGTTAAGGGACATAATATGACCGGCAGTAATAATTTTCGCCTTATTCTGTTTATAATTGTAGCTAAAATTAAAAATTTTAGATTAAGGATTTGTGGGAGGTAGTCATGTCCTTGCACCGATTTTGCTGAAACTTCGAATTTTTCTTAATTTACATGTTCTCAACCAGCACACCGAATTTCATTCTTCTACGATAACTCCTCTAATTTTGCCGATTTGCTATATTGGGACGAAGCACTGTGCAACGTGGGCAAATACCTACGGCCAATCATTTCGACACCGTACTGGAAACGTAAAAAATCCGACAAATTGCCAGTACATGCACTACCGTCTCCAACGCTGAGCCAGTACTGTGCAGTTCGTATTTTTCTATCTGGGCGGGTACAAATTAAACGATTTACTTTTTTCATTATTAAATTTAAGCCTGAAAAAGAATATCTGCATACATAATCCATTGACCAACTTAGAAATTATATTGATTTCATCTTAGCCGATTTTTGCCGCGCAATTAATCTTGACTTTTCACGAGTTTATTTCCTATATGGGTGAAAACATCTCAATTCAACACAAAAAAGTGACATTTTCGGATTGACCATCTCCGATTTCAATGAAATTTACCACAACTATCGTACATGATAACAGCTCATTAAAGCATAAATTTCAGAGCCAAGACTCTCTTGGTTTCCGAAATATGACGTCCCGAAAATTTGAAAAAACGGTAAAATTTGAATAAAGTATGATTACAAAATCGACAATAACTTAAAAACGATTCGTTTTGGTATTATTTATCAGGTAAGAATGTACCCTTTAAAACGGTGTGCATATAGATTTTTTTCATGGAAGGGTCAAAGGTCATTTCTTGGGGTCTTGAGTTCAAATCCCCATTGCTCGAAATGCGCATTTTTAAAAATTCTTAAAAAAAGATATGATTATTGTTAAATTCTCTTCTACATTTGTGTGAAAAATTTAAGGTGGAATCTCGATTCGTTTCTGACTTATAGCCAAAAACATTGTCATAGGTATGGATTTTTGTGAATTAATACATTATATACCACAATAGCATGTACCACATTTTTTGGTATTATTATAAATTAATTAAAAAACGAGTAAAAAAGTTAAAGTCGGGCATGACGACTATGTAAAACCCTACACCAGTCTGGTTAAAAGCCAACTAATGTTTGGATCCGAAATTCGAATGGGTTAATATGGACTTGTTTCAAAATTTTCTATAAAATGATAAAAGAAGAGAAAATAGAAAATATCTCTATATATAAAAGAATAACGTGACTGACTGACTGATTGACTGACTGACTCAACATCGCCCAGCCCAAACCGCTGAAGCTAGGAAGTTGAAATTTGGTATGTAGGTTCCTCTTTCGGCGTAGACGTCCGCTAAGACGGGATTTTTGGAAATTCCTACCGGAACGGGCAAAAAGGGGAAAAGTCTCCCCCTTGGCGGCCTGCCAAAACCCCTTTGGCTAGAAAGCTGAAATTTAAGATATGTGTTCCT
The DNA here is from genome assembly GCA_949987735.1 of Leucophora obtusa. Classification (NCBI taxonomy): domain Eukaryota; kingdom Metazoa; phylum Arthropoda; class Insecta; order Diptera; family Anthomyiidae; genus Leucophora; species Leucophora obtusa. Next base: position 180,727,703 of record OX465296.1, read on the forward strand.
TGGAGTATGGGCTAACTTTTCTGGAAAGTACTTTCTGGAATTTTGGACAGGGACGTTGTAAAAATGGGGGTTAAAAAGGGGAAAAAGGCCCCCCTTGACGGCCTGCCCAAACCGCTGGAGGTAGGAAGTTGAAATATAAAGGTTCCTCCACTATCGTAGACATCCACCAAGACGGGAGTTTTGGAAATTTTTACAGGGACGGGCAAAAAGGGGGAAAAAGTCTCCCCCTCGACGGCCTGCTCAAACTGCTGGAGCTATGAAGTTGAAATTTGGTATGTATGTTCCTCGACCGGCGTAGACGTCCGTTGAGACGGCATTTTTGGAAATTCTTATCGGGAGGGGCAAAAAGGTACCTTTTTCCAAAAAAAGTACCTTTTTCCAAAAAAAGTACCTTTTTCCAAAAAAAGTACCTTTTTCCAAAAAAAGTACCTTTTTCCAAAAAAAGTACCTTTTTCCAAAAAAAGTACCTTTTTCCAAAAAAAATTCCTTTTTCCAAAAAAAGTACCTTTTTCCAAAAAAAGTACCTTTTTCCAAAAAAAGTACCTTTTTCCAAAAAAAGTACCTTTTTCCAAAAAAAGTACCTTTTTCCAAAAAAAGTACCTTTTTCCAAAAAAAGTACCTTTTTCCAAAAAATGTACCTTTTTCCAAAAAAAGTACCCTTTTCCAAAAAAAGTACCTTTTTCCAAAAAAGTACCTTTTTCCAAAAAAAAGTACCTTTTTCCAAAAAAGTACCTTTTTCCAAAAAAAGTACCTTTTTCCAAAAAAAGTACCTTTTTCCAAAAAAATACCTTTTTTCAAAAAAAGTACCTTTTTCCAAAAAAAGTGCTTTTTCCCGAAAAAAGTACCTTTTCCAAAAAAAGTACCTTTTCCCAAAAAAAAGTACCTTTTTCCAAAAAAAGTACCTTTTTCCAAAAAAAAATCCTTTTTCCAAAAAAGTACGTTTTTCTAAAAAAAGTACGTTTTTCTAAAAAAATGTTCCTTTTCCCAAAAAACATACATTTTTTCAAAAAAATACCTTTTTCAAAAAAAGTACCTTTTCCAAAAAAAAGTACCTTTTCCCAAAAAAAATGTACCTTTTTCTAAAAAAATTTTCCTTTTCCAAAAGAAGTACCTTTTCCAAAAAAAGTACCTTTTTCCAAAAAACATACATTTTTCCAAAAAAAAAACACCTTTTTAAAAAAAATACCTTTTCCAAAAAAAGTACAAATAAAGTACTTTGTAAAAACAAAGTATCTTTTTCCAAAAAATTTCGTTTTTCCAAAAAGTACCATTTAAAATAATATATAATTTCAAAAAAACTACTTTTTTTCCTCCCCCCACGGATATCTCCACTAAAACAAGGTTTCTTGATATTCGGCATAGACTTGCGGTAAGACGGGATTTTTGGAAATTCCTACCGGAACGGGCAAAAAGGGGAAAAGTCTCCCCATAAACAGTCTCACAAATTGGAAAAGTGCCTGCCCAAACCACTGGAGGTAAGAAGTTGAAATTTGGTATAAAGGTTCCTCCACTGTAGTAGACATCGACTAAGTTTGTATTTTTGGAATTCCCTACAGGATATCCCAAAAGGAAACTCGGTATGTGAGTTCCTCCTTCTGTGTAGGCGTCCGCTTAGACGGAATTTTTGAAATTCCTATCGGGAGGGGAAATAAGGTAAAAGTCTCCTCCTGACGGCTTGCCCAATCCCTTTTGGCCAACCTAAAATTTTAAATATGTATTCCTTGGAGTAGGACTAACTCACCGGCAACGTAATTTTTCTATTTTGGAACAGGAACATAGTAAAAATGGTGGTTGAAAGGGAAAAATGTCCCCACTAACGGCCTGCCCAAACCGCTTAGGCAATGCAGTTGAAATTTGGTATGAATGTTCCTCATCCATCGCAGACAGACGAGAAGATGGAATTTTTGTAAATTCCTAAAGGGAGGGGCAAAAAGAAGAAAAGCCTCACCTTGGGGGCCGGTAAAAACCCCTTCGGCTAGAAACCTGAAGCTTAAAATGTGGGTCCCTGGAGTAAGGGCTAACTTATTAGAAAGATACTTTTTTGAATTTTGGACAGGGTCGTTATAAAATGGGGGCTCAAAAAGGGAAAGTTGCCCCTTAACGACCTGTCCAAACTGCTGGAACTAGGAAGCTGAAATTCGGTACTTAGGTTCCTCTTCCAGCCTAATTCCAACCGGGAGGGGCAAAAAAAGAAAAAGTGTCCCCCTTGACAGCCTGCTCAAACTGCTGGAACTAGGAAGCTGAAATTCCCTGTCGATGGATTTTCGGAAATTCCTACCGAGAGGGGCACAAATAGTAAAAGTTGGCTAGAAACCTGAAATGTAAAACATATGTTACTTGGAGTATGGGCTCACTTACCGGGAAGGTGCTTTTTGGACAGGGACATTGCAAAAATGGGGATTAATAAAGCGAAAAGTGCCGCTTAAAGGCCTGCCCAAACCGCTGGAGGTAGGAAGTTGAAATTTGGTATTAAAGTTCCTCCTCTATTGTAGACATCCGCTAAGATGAGATTTTTGGAAATTTCCACAGTTAGGGTCAAAAACAGGAAAAGTCTCCCCCTTAATGGCCTGGCCAAACTGCTGGAACAAGGGATCTTAAATTCGGTATTTGGGTTCCTTCTCCAACGTTGACGTCCCCTAAGATGGTATTTTTGGAAATTCATACCGGGAGGGGTAAAAAGGGAAAAAACTGCCCCCTTGACGGCCTGGCCAAACTGCTGGATATAGAGACCTAAAATTATGTATGTAGTAGGTTCCTCCTCCAACGCAGACGTCCTCTAAGACGGAATTTTTGGAAATTCCTACCGGGAGGGGTAAAAACGGAATAATTCTCCCCCTTGATGGCCTAACCGAACCCTTCGGCTAGAAACCTGTAATATATAATATGTTTTCCTTGGAGTATGGGCTAACTTATCGACAAGGCATTTCTAGGACTTTGGACAGGAACGTGGTAAAAATGGTGGTTCAAAAGGGGAAAATTGCCCCCCCCTTAACGTCTGCGTCTTTAGCTAGAAACCTAAAACTTAAAGAACATATATGTATATGTTAGTAGTAATCGTCATCTTTGAATATCTGCGAATAAAAGAGCAGAGAAAAGGTTCCCCATTAATCTCGTCTATGTTTCTATGTGTATATGAAACACTAAAATTAAGAAACTAAATAGGAAACGAGTGGAATTGAAACACTACACAAGTGGAATGAAATGGATATAAACGTTGAACGAGTGGAATTGAAATTATAGACCATGCAAATGGATTGGAAGAGGGAATTACCTGTTCAAACACTATCCACGGAATATGAAACTTATGTAGCATTGAAACATACTCTCAAAAAAGTTAAACAAATTTTCGAATAGAGAAAAAACCTTAGAAAAGGAATGGAACTTATATATTCCGATATTTAAACTTCATGTAACGAAGCACCGGTGGAAGAAACCGACGCAGTAAATTTTCCAACTGAATTTGTGAATTTACTTGAATTGCCAGGTCTACCTTTACATAAACTGGAATTAAAAAAAAACTTTAAGGCACGCTAACAACCCTGCTTTACGTTATTTATTTTCATTCAAAACACAAATGAACAAAACTACTTACGGGTCTATCTACCTAAGTTCGCACTTTACCAAATTATCTTAACATACACACGTATATTGCAATTTATTATGGATTCATTACTAACAATCCACTTTCATGAGAAAAAGTGATCAAATATTTATTTATTTATTTTAAACCCATTGTTGTGCAGAATTATTTATTTGTGGTGACTGGGTGAAGGCTTTTACTATATAAAAACTGTACTTTAAATAAAAAGGGAATTTAAAAAAAATTGTCGGGAGGGGGGGCGCAGCCCCGCCCCCCCTAAACTTTAAGGCACGCTAACAACGTAGCGGGCTGCGTCCGCTAGTATACATATATTGAGATAAATGGAATTTTTCAGTAAACCAATAAAGTTTTCTTCACAAAGTAAATGAAAAATTTCCTAAATTTGATGAAAAAGTTTTATATATTTTATGAATCCCGATTTAATAAAACTTTTTCATTGAGTGAATGAAACTTTTAATAAATAAAATGAAATTTTTCACATTTTTGAAAAATTCTTTAATACAATCAAAAGTTTCAATGGAAGAGTTCAACTGCAACATCATTGGTTTTATGCAAAAATTCACTAATAAATATCATGCATAATAATACTTTTAGTGTAGTACTGAAGGTTCAGAATAAATTTTAGATTTTTCTTCGGATATTTATACTTTTGCATTTTTTTATTTAAAAAACAAAAGCAAAAGTCAAGAAATTCGTCATATTAATTTGCTACTTTCTTTCAAAAGAAGATAGAGTATAGATAAAAGGTGGTGGGAGATGAAGAGCTTCCAATATATAATATAGTTATTAAAATAAAAGTATAATTTAAGTTTTTTATTGTAAATCCATCCAATAAAAGGAATATTTTGATAATCAGAACTAAAACCGGCTTTTATGTTAAATATAACTTAGGTATTAAGTGAAATTTTAGAACAAATTAATTTCTACAAAAGCTTTTCTTTACTTACGTAAAATTACTCAATTTCTCTCCAAGCCGAATTTTTCACACTAAAGGTGTGTTTCTTTACTTTTTGGGTAAAGTTCGGTAAAATGAGAGTAAGAACAAAATCCTCTCACAAAATGACAAAATTACCCAATAGTACAGGAACGCAAAAAACCACTTTTCTAGCCCAAAAACTCATTTCAAAGAATAATGTTAAACAGTGATGAGACTTGAAAAATTTTGTTTTGTGCCAAGTGTGTGACTAAAATGTGCCAAATGGGCCTTTATTGTGCCAAAACTCAATTTTCACTTAGAAACCGTGTTTTCTATTTTCATTTTGTAAATGCATTCTTATGGAATTATTTTGAATTCTTATGGAATTAATTATATTTGAATGAATTAAAATTTTCTTTCAATTAAAAGGTGAATGATAAATTAAATTCATCCGACACTTATTAAAGATTTGGGAATGCAGCCAATGAATGCATTCTTTAGGTTGGTATGGTTGCACGGAATGGTATACATATAAACATTTTCTAAAACTGAATTAATTTTTTTATGAATTAAACTTAAATTAATTCTTTCGAAGCTCTGAGATAAATTTATAGCATTTGAATTTTTAAAATTCTATGGATTAAGCACTGTAAGTTGTTCAGTTTTCACGTGAAAAAACTGTTATACTCCATATAAAAAAATTATTTTTCACAACAATGAGTTTCACGTGAAAATTGTGCAAACTTAGTTTACACGCAAATTTAGTGTACAATACTATTATTTTTCTGGTGAAAAAGTGACATTTTGTGTTAATTGTGATTGTGGCTTTGTTATAAAATTAAAATATTGTTAATTTTTTTAAATTAAATTGCAATTTAAAGTCTGAGAGAAATTTTTTCACGTGAAAAACAACTTACGCTGCTTTATTCGGTAATATCTTCGATGCCATTTTTTAGTTTCGCTTTATTCGAAAAGGTATTTTAATACCAGTAAATGCTTAGAAACTAAAAATTAAAGAATTGTTATTTTTTAAATTCATTTTCTATTAAATTTTGTAGATAACCAAAATGTGCCAAAATAGTATCGGTTGTGCCATTGTACCAATAAATCTTAGATTTTGCCAAAAATCCCATCACTGATGTGAAAATACGTATAATTTCAGTTTGCAAATCGGCACAAATAGACATATTTATTCGCATTTAAAAGTTGTTTTTGATTTTATTCAATTAATTTTAACAAAAACCAAGTTTCTTTTGCTTATTTCTTTATTTAATTACAATTTTGAATTTAATTTCACAATTGTTTTTTTTTTATATTTGCATCAGCTGTTTTAACAAAGTTTACCCGAAGAAAAAGTCTGGGTAAATTTTGGTAAAAAGAGAAGCACTAATACACTCTCATTAGCGCTCTCATTTACCCAATTCTTGAGTACGGGAACGCTTTTGGGTAAATTTCGGTAACTTTGGGTAAATTTCTGTAACATTGGGAATGTACGGGAACACACTGTAACATGAATTTTTTCACACAAAGGTAATCAATACGAAGGTGGTCACAATATTCTCAATGGAACAATAACTGAGCAAAAATTGGTTGACAAGTGGTTAATTATAAATGTTTCGGCTGATATAGCAACCCTATTGATTATACGTGACGTATGAGTAATAAACAAAATTTTAAAATTCGAAAGCTGGAACCGCCACTGCCCTAGATTAAAAATTTTAAAAAACCAAACTTAAGAAATTGCAAAATAATCGCGGAAAGTGAAAAAAGGCTCTATGGTACAAAAAATTAATTAAAAAACTTAATCAGCGATTTACATTCTGCAAACAAATATATTGATGAAAAAATTTTCCTTTTTGCAAATTTTATTTTTAGCGATTTTTTTTGCAACTAGCCACCAAATTTTGTTGTATGAAATGTGTATTATAGTCCCTAGATTATAAATTTAAAAAAAACCGCACGTAAAGAATTGCAAAATAATAGCGGAATGACCAAAAAGATTTTATGGTACAAAAATTTTATTAAAAAACTTAATCAGCGATTTGCATTCGGTAAAAAAGTACATTGATGCTAAAAATTTCCTTTTTGCAATTTTTTCCCCCTTTTTTTGCAATCAACCAGAAAACTTTATTGTATAAATGGGTATTATAGTCCCTAGGTTATATACATATTTAACCCTTAAATGCATGATCTCTTCGATTTTAACCATTTTTTATATATGTATGATTTCTAAAGGCGTGTACATTTCAAGAAAAATACTAAAAAAAATTTATTTAAAAAAAGGTGATTTTTATTGAAAAATATGGTTTTTTGCCAAATAGCTAAATTGTGATTATTTTAACGTGTATGAAAAAAAAAATCTATAAACTATAATTTATACATTTATTGTCGCCAAAATGAATTTTATTGCGAGAATACCACTTTAAATATTTAAACAAATATTTTTGATTACACTTTTTGTAAAAAAAAAGTGTGTTTTAGATTTTTCACAAATATACAGAGCAAAACCAAGATTTTTACTCTAACTGTTTAAAAATTATGTGTTAAACTATAGGAACACTATGTACAGAAGGGGCCCCTAATGCCCAAAATGCAGTTTTGTGCATCAAGTGGGTTTTTTTTATTAAAAAACCGGTATGTTGCCAAATGCATTTAAGTGTTAAAAAACCGCACTTAAAAAGTTGCAAAGTAACGGCGGAATTCTAATATTTTTTGGTATAAGAGCCCGATTAAGTGAGCCTTTTACATCCCTGATTAACCAGTCGAAATTCGTCCTGTTCGAAGCCGCATAATATTTGTTCCCATTAAAAATATGGAGAGAGTTGCAAGGCCATTGATTATACATGTATTGTTTGATTAATATCTATGTTAATACACTCCATTTCATAACTATATCCGCACTATAAAACAGCTGATATGTGAGTTTCTAAATAATTTAGACATATAAAAGACCTTATAACTAAAAGTTATATCCAAAAGCCATACATTTCCAACAAAAAAAAAATTTTTAACGTAGATTAATTTAAATCGCTATTTTTATTTTTACTAGTGTTTCATAACTATAGCCGCACTTTCAGAAAAATAGATTTGGAAGTTAAAAGCATTTGAGTAAAAAATTAAATAAAATAATTTAATTAATGTTAAGTAAAGTCGACCTGATTTTAATTAATACCAAAAATCCTATTTGGTATCCACCATTGTCCACTGTCCACCAATTTTGTTCTCATTGGTCTTCAAACACGAGTTTCTGCCTTTTTAAGATAAAAAACTGTTTGATGCTATCGATTTTCTGAAAAACAATTACATAACAAAATTCCGTACGTATTCTAAATTCGGCTCTTATCCCGAAAATATATGGATCATTCCATAGCTTTAGTATTTTCAGTTTGAAAGCATCCCTGAGTAAGTGCATTTTTAAGGCCTGATGCGTTGCCAGGTTGAAAAATCAGTTTTTATGAAGGTTTTTTTTTCTTAAAAACTGCATACATTTTTCTGCCAGGATTTAAGCATACTTGAAATTTTGCAAGAACAGTTTTTAGAGGTGCCCCATATTATACTAAAAGTTGGACTTTGTGGCCATCTTGGAAAGCTATGCTGCCATATAAAATTGTTGAAGTCGCGATTTTATCGTATAGGCCGCTATAGTTGAATACATTTTTTTATTGAAATATTTTCCTTTTAATTGCTTCTTTACTAAGGCATTACATTTATTGGTGTCGATTGTGCATTCAGTGACTAAACTCGCTGAAATAGCAAAAACCCACAAAAACCTATATCCAACGCTAAGTAATGGTTTAAATATCAAGATTAGCACGTCGAATTTATATCGTGAATATGGCCACAGGTCCTGTGCTTACATTTTAACACAACAAAATTCATATTAATTGAATTTGAAAAATTTTTTTATATAAAAAACTGAATGGACAACCGCCAAACTTTAAAGACATTTAGCGAAAAATATTTACCATTGATCTAAATATAAAGTACGCTATTGTAATCAGCATGTCCGAAATATATAGAACTAATGGTCAGATCTCCATTAATTTTATGAGTGTCATGCAGTGTTATTAGTTGAATCATCTTTTGAAGCACAAATATTAGTTGAACTACCTCTGTTTATGGTTATTTTAAAATATTTCAAACATTTACCTACATTTTTATACCCTACACCACTATGTGGTCAGGGTATTATTTTGAATGTAATCTGATGCAAACAATTTTGGTTACGGAGTTTACAGTAACGGAGTTTACATTTGGTTACTTTTTACGTTTTCTTTCAGAAACGCTTTGTCAGAGATTTCTTTCCGAATCAAAATCGTATGATGCCTACAAGCTGAATCCAAATATGCCATTGTTTTTCTTACTCGTTAAATAGTTTGGTGGAAAATTAGGAATTTTTTTCAAATCTTATTAAAGACCATCTTTTTTCATCTCAAGAATGTTACATGCTGCAGAAAAACTTCAAGTCTGTTATACCAGATGATTATTTACAGTCCAACGATCATTTAAATATAAATAACATTATACTTTTCGCAATATAATTAATAGACACCCGATCAAAAAAACATTATATCTAGCATATGTAGTCATATCTCATTTGATATAGATCGACGTTTAATCTTATCCAAGTTCATCTCAAAATTAGGGTATCCAGTAATATCCAATAAGATCCCTCAAATATATTACAGGATTAAATTAGATTCAAATAGATCTCAAAATTGGGAGATCCAATAATATCCAATAATATAAAATTGAGATCCTGATAGATCCCAAAATATCCTGTGGGACTAATTTAGATCCAATTAAATACAAACGGATAAGCTAATTTTGGCAGATCGAATTAGATAATTTGAGATCAAAATTTATCCTATGATATATTTGGAATTATTAAAATTTTAATAAAATTTAAAAAATAACACAAAAGAATATTTATTATTTAAAAAATATTTATTTCATTCAAAAAAAAAAACTCCGTCTGCAAGATTTGAACCCAGATTGCTGGCGTTGTAGCAGTGGGTATCTATCCACCTTATCTCGCTCAACCTTCGCTCAATTTATTTGCTGGCATTTTTTATAAATAGGTTTTTTTATGCATTTTTCTCTTTGCCCGAGTTTAGCCCGAGTTCGCTAATTATCGAGAGAACCGTGAGTAGCATAGTCAATCTATAAAATATATAATCTTTGGTTGTAGTCGATCACTTAACTCACTCAGCCATATACTGCTATACAAAATGACTGACTATATGAGACAACATTGTTCGTGTTACTGAGTTATATATAATTATATAATTTTATAAATATCAAATCAAAGAAAAATCAAATTAATAACATTCTTGCAAAAATTAAAAATCTTAATTTTTTCCACTCACGGAATTTTTTGGTGAAGATAAAAAATGTTTGTTAAATGGTCTAGGCACAAAAGTGGCTCAAAAGTCTAAATAACAACAGTCTGTATTTGTGAAATTAATAATGGGATAAGAACAATATACATGTTGTAGAAAATGTAATATAAATGTCTTCTAAATAAGGTCCCTACGGGAAATTTTAACAAACTGTCACCGAACTGGCCCCTTTATATGAAATAGACTGGTCACTTTTACATGGCGTTGTCATAGGAGGTTACTGAACTCTCATAAAAAACAAAGTTCAGGGACGTGTCCTGGGATTTGTCTTGTGACATGTCACAAGGGGTCAATTTCCCCCTCCTATGACAACTCATTGTATAAGTGAAAGCACTCGAGGATTCAAGTAAGTACACACAAATATCTCCGAGTACTTTCAAACCCTACACACAAGCTGGCTTACTTTACCCAGGGTATGGCAGCATTGTAATGGCCCACAAGCCAATATACTTCGTAAGTACACACAAGTATAGCAGCATGTAAGTTAGACAAAATTTTTGACAAATTTCAAATGTTTTTAGTTTCATATACAATTGTTATACATAAGTATCCCATATCGTAAGTACACACAATGCGAAGTACACGAAATCGATTACATTGTGTGGAGTTACACGTTTTTCTAAAGGGAAGTTAATCTAGAAAAAATGTGTGCCACTAATTTGAAATTTTTCATTTTTAAAATCTGAAATCGGCCTGTTTCGTAGATTTTCCCATATAGACTATATTTGTAAAAAAATTGGTAAAAAAATCGGATTTTTCATGAGAATAAGAAGTAAGATCTCAAAAATAACTGCAAAAAATATATATAATATAATTAAACCACATTTTTAATTTGGGTCAACAATATTATATTCTTGCTGCAATACATCCCAAATAGAAAGGATGCAAAAACTTCAAAATAAAATAATGAGAATTATACTCAAATGTAATCGATATACCCATATTAACGATATGATAAGAAATCTTAATTGGATGAATGTAAAACAAAGATTAGAACTCAACACATTGATTTTTATAAGAAAAATGAGACAGGTAGATGCTCCAGAATATCTATTCGAACAAATAAGTTATGTCGGAGAAGTACAACCGTATAGGCAAAGAAATACTGAAGATTTTCGAATTCAACGGGTTACGACAACACAAATGCAAAAATCACTTTTTTACAAAGGTTTTAAACTGCACAATGCGCTACCAAATAATATAAAAATTGAAAGAGACAATAATATGTTTGGAAAAAAATGTATAAATTTTATCAAAAATAATGTAAATTTATAGAACCTACAAAAATATCTGTAATAATAATTTTGTAAAACTTTTGAATGTTTTTAAAGTATTTTTAATACTAATAAATAAATACAGTTGATGTAAGTCAAACTCGGACAACAAATATTAACTTCTTTGAGGAAACATATTATGTACACATAATTAAAAAATTAAATATTTATTTATGGTAAAGATTGGTATTTTTAGTGTCTTTCTATTTGCGAACATTTTAGTTTTTATTCAATATAGAAGAATGCAAAAATAAGCATTTACCAAATAAACACAAGATTTTATTAACAAGCCTAACTCGGACACTTTTCATATTTTCAAAAAAAACTTAGTGGTTTTGGTTTTCTTGACAATTTTTTTTCTAAAAATAATTTGTATGTGTCAGAAATTTTAAAAACCAATTAAATTGAATTTGACTGCGAATAAAATACGTTGTAATGGGACGCCAACGAGGCCAAACTTGTATTGAAGTGGGCGAACTTATCATTAACCACCATAAAAGTGGAAAAACTGTCCAGCAAATACAAGATCTTGTAAATAGAAGTCACTCCACCATCCACGATATAATAAAGCGGTATAAAAAATATAAAGATGTACACAATAGATCAAAAACTGCTACCAACAAAATCTTTTCCGCTTCTAATGTTCGGTTTTTGGTAAGAAAAATCAAACAGAATCCATTTCTAAGCGCACCAAAACTAGCGGAGATTGCAGAAAAAGAATTGGAAACGAAGGCCAGTGACCCAACAATAAGAAATGTTCTGCGTGGTCAACATTATGGAGGAAGAAGATGCCGGAAGAAGCCGTATATAAGCAAGGTAAATCAAAACAAGCGGTTACATTTCGCAAAAGACCACAAAAACCATGACTTTTCCTTCTGGAAAACCGTGATGTTTACTGATGAGAGTAAATTCAATCTCTTTGGGTCAGATGGGAAACCATTCGTGTGGAGAAAGGCAAACGAGGAGCTGTTACCCAAAAATTTAAAACCTACTATTAAACATGGTGGTGGTAGCGTGATGGTATGGGGGTCGTTTTCAGCGGAAGGTCCTGGAGTTCTACATTTTATTGATGGGATAATGGACCAGCATGTTTATCTAAGTCTTTTGAAAGAAAATGTACCTACTTCAGTGAAGAAACTTAACTTAGGGAATCATTGGTCGTTTTACCAAGACAATGATCCTAAGCATAAAGCCCATAACATACGGTCCTGGCTATTGTATAAATGTCCACATGTAATAGAAAAGCCTCCCCAGAACCCTGACCTTAACCCTATAGAAAATCTATGGGATCATTTAGGGCAAAAGATTCGAAACCACACCATTTCCAACAAAAATGATTTAAGAAGAGTTTTACGTGAAGAATGTGACCAAATAAGCCCTGAGTATTGCAAAAAACTTATAGAATCCATGCCAAAACGCCTGGAGATGGTTATTAAAAATAAAGGAATGCATACAAAATATTAATAACAGCTTACAATACGCGGTTTTGTATATTTCAATACACTGTCCGAGTTTGACTTGCTGATATTTTTTTTGAATTATTTCTTGTTTAAGTTTTTCTTGTATTTTTTGTAAATGAATTGATTCTTGAATTATACCAATAAAATGATGCTTAGGTACCCTATTTCTCACAACAATAAAAATCGTGGTTTTAATTTTTATTCCCTTGTTTTTGTTTACATGAAAATATATGTGTATAGTGTCCGAGTTTGACTTGCACCCACTGTAAATAAAAAAAAATAACTTTCTAGAAAAAATGTGAAATTCTAAAGAGACTAAAGAAATTTTAACAACCAAAGCAATGAATATTCGTTAAGAAACCATTGTAAGTCAATCGTCCGTAGACTTTTGTATTTTAATGCTAACCATTCTAGTTTTTTCAAAAAAAATTATTTAATACTAATTTTGTTGATATAGTTTTTTTTTATATTTCTTATAATAATAGAAGCATACGTACCAAACTTCAACAAAATCCATTAATAAATGTTGAAATAGGATTTAATTTTGCTATCGTCCGTAGACTTTTGTGGTATAGTATATAGCAAAAAATTCATATTTTTTATAGATGGACGACGAAGACTTTGCCGTAAAAAAACGATTTAATCAAAATTGACGATGTAGACTTTTTAATACAAGCCCTCGATATGATGCGATGTTTTTGAGATCAAATATAAAAAAAATAGTGCGATGCACATCTTGAGATTAAATGTTACGTTAACTAGTGAGTACTTCAATACACAACATACGAGACGAAAATACCTTTAATATTTTAAAGAGCAAACCAATTTTGCGCAAATTACGATCCCATATTGTTAAACAGTGGTTTTAAATGCCTTTTTGTATTTTCTTTTTTCCCCTTTAGCGGCCTCAAAGAGTAATTTCCCAATTATTTATAAATGACTGAAGAACTTACCTAAAATTAATGTAGCAAATGTAAAAATTGGATGTATAAGCAGGGATTCTGTCAGAGGCACAACCGAGGTTCGAGGATCTCGTAACCAATACCAAGCGCTTATGGCAGTGCACAAGGATATTACAGCTAAAACTACTAAAGGAAAGAAATAGATATTAATATAAACCAATGTGATTGCTTCAACATCTTACACTTACTTCTCCAACGTACTGTTGATGGTTTGTAGGATGAAACCACTTCCGTTAATCGTCTTTCAAAAGCTTTTAAATCTATATTGAATAAAAAAACTATTATCACGCACTTCACAGTGAAATTGAAAAATTATGAATTTTTACCTTCACAGGCTGAAGGTTCCATTATTTAGTTTTTCTGTGGTTGTTTTTTGGATTGACTTGTTGGTTATTTTTTTATTTTCTAGTTGTTTTATTGCTATTTAAATTTACTTTTCCTTTGATTGCATATATTGTTAGATTTGTATTAAAATTATAATATTATACACATATTTTTAATGATTAGGTAAATATCACGTAAATATTTTGCCTACGAATTTACATTTTTTCTGAGCATTCGTAGAGATGTGTCGTTCACGCTGTTGCCAACTTTTTTGATACAAAAATCTCTGAATTTCTCAAAAAAGCGCTAGAAACCGCTGACAAAAGAATTTAGCGGGAAACGTATTAAAATTTAAAGTGCCGTAACCTAATTTAGCGTCTTGACGAGACATTGATTTGTTTGCCCAAAAACTAATCGTCAGCAGAATAACGGGAAAAAATTTGTCCATTTGTTTTGGGTGGAGAATACGTAATGTCAGACAATTCATTATTTTTTGTGGGAGTAGGTCACAAACGAAACTATTTATTTTCATGTTTTCAATGCCTTTTCCTCAGTCTTGCATTATCATTTGATGTGTTAAGTCATAGTTTATTCTGTTTCCTTAAAGTGTTATAAAAGTTTACGGTTTATTTTTTTTTTCTTTATTTTTTGTTGTTATTGTTTAACAATATCTAAATCACAAATTATACCAGATATGAATCAGCTGATTTGGGCAATATGGCCGACAGAAAATGAGCAAAGCAAAACGCAAAAATTTAAGAAAAACACAAAAGATAAAGCACAATAATCTAAAAAGAGACAGATATATAAAAAAAATGCGCAATACAAAATGTATGGAAATTTTATATGGTTATCCCCCTCTTGACTTGACTTCCATGTAAACAAAACCATACGGTTCGAGAATACTTTTTTGACACCTGTCATTGGTTTCACATCTGGTATTAATCTGTGATCTAAATATTAAAAAAAAGCAGAAACAAAATTAAACACAATCGAGAAGAAGACGTTGATGCCTGCTCTGGGTATAACATGAATAGAAAAAAACAGGCCACAAACAGCTCTCAGAGAGCTAGCAATTCAAATTATTTTGCACCTCTGCAAACTATCGATGATGACGATAAAGGTGCTTTCACAATGGTAGAGTGACTCTACTCTGCAGCACAGATTAAAATGTTAACTGTTCGAAATGCAGAGTAGGGTTACTTCAAAACTTATTTGACATTTTAGTACTTACTTCATATTTTCGCCACTTTTTTGCCAGAATTTTTACCGTTTTTCATTTAAATATTTTTTTTATTTTAAATTATACCGAAAACACCACAAATTTTATATTTATTTAATATATTTTGTTATTATTATTTTTTAATTTGTTGACACTGTTGACAAACAAGTTTTACTCTGGAGTGAAATAACAAGAGATAGCACAATACAAAAATATGTTAGTATGAAAGAGAAAAAACCAAAATTTTCTACAGATTGGAGTACTCCATCATTGTAAATGCACCTTTAAGGTGCATTTTTGTATTTTGCTATCTTTTTTTATTCCACTCCAGAGTCAAAGTTGTTTGACTCTGGAGTACGGATTCGTTGCACCAACGAGCATAGAAACTCAAGAAGATGCATGTGTCTCTTTCAATGTTAACTGGCTCTGGCCGACATTTGAAGAAATTTTATTAGAAGGTGATAGGTTAAGTTTTATTGTCAAATTTTAGTAAATATTAAAAATTGTTTCAATAAATATGCATAACATGGAAAAATGTAATAAAAAAACTACACACGTTAGCTGCAATTTAACTTCTTGAAATCTCAGCCAGAGCCAGAGAGAGAGAGAGCGGTTAACAGTACGTGAGCATCTTGCATAGAGCCTGGTTGCACTCTAGAGTTAACAGTGATCTGTTAGCTACGTAACATGACAAATATACCTTAAAAAACACATCACTAATAAGCTCACATCTCTAATTAAAAACAAAAATATTACAAAATGTAAAACCAAAACAAAATATTTGTGTTTGGGATTTTATAAATAAATTAAAAATTATTTTAAAATTTAGGCAGTGGAAATAAAGCCTAGAAAATCGCGAAACAAAATGTAAGTATTTAAGTGTCAAATATTTTTTGAAGTAACTCTACTCTGCATTGTGAACAGTTAACATTTTAATATGTGCTGCAGAGTAGTCACTCTATCATTGTGAAAGCACCTTAACTGTTCAAAATACAGCGTAGAGTTACTTCAAAAGAATATTTGACCTTTCAATACTTAAGGTGCGTTTACAATAACGGAGTACTCCAATCTGTAGAAAATTTTGGTTTTTCCTCTTTCATACTAACATATTTTTGTATTGTGCTATCTCTTGTTATTTCACTCCAGAGTAAAACTTGTTTGACTCTAGAGTACGGATTTGCTACACTCTGGAGTTAACATAGGTCTGTTAACTGTTTAACATGACAAATATACCCAAAAAAAACACATCTCTAATTTGTTCACATATCTAAGTGTCAACAAATTAAAAAAAAATAATAACAAAATATATTAAATAAATATAAAATTTGTGGTGTTTTCGGTATAATTTAAAATAAAAAAAATATTTAAATTAAAAACGGTAAAAATTCTGGCAAAAAAGTGGCGAAAATATGAAGTAAGTACTAAAATGTCAAATAAGTTTTGAAGTAACCCTACTCTGCATTTCGAACAGTTAACATTTTAATCTGTGCTGTAGAGTAGAGTCACTCTACCATTGTGAAAGCACCTTTACAGAGTTTTTAGCGAATATCTTCAGACGACTTGCACTGAATTTAATACAAAATAATTTTTTATTTCGTAAATTACCTGTAATTGAAAACATTTGTTTATATTTTTTAATATTTTTTTATAATTTGTTGACAATTAGAGATGTGAACTAATTAGGGATGTATTTTTTTAGTTATATTTGTCATGTTAATCAGTTAACAGAGTGATGTTAACTCTAGAGTGCAACAAATCCGTACTCCAGAGTCAAACAACTTTGACTCTGGGGTGGAATAAAAAAAGATAGCAAAATACAAAAATGTATTAGTAAGAAAGAGAAAAGAACTAAGTTTGCTACAGATTGGAGTACTCCATCATTGTAAACGCACCTTTACTATCTCTTTTTATTCCACTCCATAGTAAAACTTGTTTGACTCTGGAGTACAGATTTGCTCCACTCCAGAGTTAACATTGCTCTGTTAACTGTTTAACATGACAAATATATCTAAAAAAAACACATCACTAATTTGTTCACATCTCTAATTGTCAACAATTTAAAAAAAAAATTTTTAAAATGCAAAAAATAAAACGAAATTTTTTTTTTTTTTTTATTAAATCTTCATTTACATAACCGAGCCCTTAGGGCCTTATATGGCTAATTAAAGCTACTAAAAAATATATAACAGACTTCTATATAAATATATGTTAAGGCTAATGTATACAATAATAATATATAAACTCAAAATTCAAAAAATTAACATTTACACGAGATCAATTAATACAATAATATATTTAAAAATTAATTAGATCTAAAAAAAAAATAAATAATAAATGAATGCTGCAAGAATAAATTCCAGAAACAGCTGAACTCTCACAAGATAAGCTTTCAAAGTTTCATTAAAAAGGCGTACATACTAAAGCTATCCATACATCAGCAATACCATTGCGCAACCTCTCCATTTAAGTCCCCAATCTACTAACACACATGGTATTAGAATAAAGAACTAAAACGAGAAGCTGTACAACAATATTGCAAGTATATGGCCAGACTAAAGAGATGGAACATATAATTTCCACTTAAGACTCCAATACATGCAATTGTGCAAATTCTACTAATTTAGATTTAAACACAATCAGCGAATAAGTAAAATTTCTCAGTTCCCTAGGCAAATCATTCCATAAACTCGACACACGAGTTTGAAATGATTTTTCAAAAATACTTAGATGTCTAATGGGTGGAATAATTTGGGGGTTTCGAATTGAACGAGTAAAATGAAATTTATCAACAATGTATACCGGGTATCCATTAACGATAGATTTATAATAAAATAATAATAGCCTTATGCTTATGAAATTTTCAAAACACGATCCTATAAAATTAAATGTATGTTGAGATACATGATCTCTTCTTTTCAAATTAAAAACGTAACGAATAATCCTGTTAAAAACAAGCTTATATTTCCTCAGCGCGAAACTTCTAGTACCCGAAAAAACCTCCACGCCGTACAATATATGCGGCATTAAGATAGCCGTGGCTACACGCCTTTTTATTGAACAAGGCAGATAAATATTCAATGAATACAACCTTTTTAAAAGAAAGGATATGCGAGAGGACAAGTAATTTATGTGTGGAGAAAAATTCAGTTGGTTATCCAAGCCAAGACCTAAACATTTCATCTTATTAACAAACTCAACAGGAATACCACCAATAGTAATACTCATGTCATTTGTAGCGAATCCAAACCCCATTAACTTCGTCTTGACTGGATTGACACAGAAACCATTATCGGACGACCATGACACAACTTCCCGCAATATAAAATTGACGCCCTCCTCCAACACATCGACAAACTCAGTATCAGAATAGCAAACAAATTGCACATCATCAGCATAAACATAAGGCAAGCAGGAAACACCATTAAAAGAACGCAAAAGATCATTCATATACACCATAAACAAAAGTGGGCCAATAACAGATCCCTGCGGGACACCACTAGTGATCCGTCGAGTTCGTGAGAAAGAGTTACCAATAGATACATACTGGAATCTATCATATAGGTACGACTTAATCAATTCGCATGCACGGGTAGAAAACCGGAACTCGTACAGCAATTTATATAGTAATCTAGAGTGCATTACTCTATCAAATGCCTTAGAAAAGCCTATCGAAAGCAATACAACATTCTTATGCGGCCTATAGACTACTCAAGTTACTTGCACAATAATGAGTTTGTGCAGGTCAGTTCAACAGTGTGTGGCCTGGTTTGTGTACTTGTACAAGTATATTTTTAGACTTGAGTAAAAATCAAAACGATTTTGATTTTTACGCAATATTTTAGAACTTGTGCAAGTCATTTGCGAGGTGTATGCTGAAATTAGCACAGTTCAGCAGTCATTTTTGAAGAGTGAACATCATAAATACGGATAAAAAATTAAAAGTATCAATAAACGTAAAGTAAAAAATGTTAATATAAATTTATTAACATCACCAACGAATTTCAGGTATTTTGGACTGCGCAAAGTGTAAAATAAAGCTTTTAAAGACTAATATTTCCTCATAGCAATAACAATCCGCTACATGTTTCTGCTGCTATGTATGTGTTAATTAAAATGAATATTGCACAGTTTACTTGAGTGGTGTGTGGCGAGTAAGGTGACTTGAACAAACTCGTTATTGTGCAAGTGACTTGCATAGTCTATTTGCCGCATTACGGCCATCCAAAAACTGTCTAATAGAATCCGTTAGCGCTAGCAGTAGAGAAGTAGTACTATAACCCTTTCGAAAGCCTGATTGGGATGGATGAATAAGAGAGTTGCAATCAAGGTACTCGATAATTTGGTCTTTCAAGATATATTCAACCACCTTAGAAAGGACCGGTAGTACTGATATAGGACGTAAATTATCCAAATCACTAGATTGACCGTCCTTCTTTATAGGGACAACCCTAGCTATTTTCCAATTCCTAGGGAAACATGACGAGGCAATAATTGTGTTCACAAGGTAAAGTAAATGTGAGGAAACAAATGGGAAAATAATTTTCAAAAATATCAATGGCAAGGAATCATGAC
Organism: Leucophora obtusa; assembly: GCA_949987735.1. NCBI lineage: Eukaryota > Metazoa > Arthropoda > Insecta > Diptera > Anthomyiidae > Leucophora > Leucophora obtusa. The sequence continues at coordinate 180,747,436 of OX465296.1, forward strand.
CAACCGCATTAGATTTGATTCTGAGCAATGCTCGATATAACGTGTCAGAATCAACACATGAAAAGGAGAAACCTCCATCAACAGAGTTGTTCATATTATTGGAAAAATCACCCGAGTCTCGCAACTGACAAGCAGCAAAATAATCATTTATCTCATCAGGATCAGATGAAGTTAAATGTTCCTCAGACTCAAGACAACCATTGTTCCTTAAGAATCCCCACATTTTTTTCGAACTAATATCATGAAAAAAGTGTGTGTGAGCTCGCATCCTTACCTTCCTTATAACCCTTTTCACCTTATTCCTGTTTACACAATAAATCGACCAATTATGTGGAGTCCTATTGGAGGTAATGATTATATGCCAAATCTCTCAATGAAACTTGAAAGGAAATTTCCCTGTCATCAAACCAATTATCCAAACTCAAACCAACCTTTCGACGAACGAATGGCACCAAATCATGTAAAACATTAATATTCGACATGAGAACTTCAAGTTGTAAATCCACATCATCAGTCAGGTATATGGCATTGAAATCACAATTATCAACTGCAGCCTCCAAATCCTCCATTCTCAACGCTTTATAATTCGGGTACGATATAAAACGTTGAGATGACGAATTTGGAACATCGACAGCTATAAAAATGAGAGAATGTCGAGTCACACCAGGACACTGCATCTGACCAGATGTGCCCAAGGAAAGAGTATTACTCAAAAGAAAATAATCAATTAGAGAAGTCGTATCACACCCCACATGGTAATTCGTTGGTATACAATTGTGGTGGTAAGTTAAATCAAGTCGCTGACACACAGAGCGTAAAACAACAGAATCAATTGGACAAAAAATATCTGTATTAAAATCTCCCATCAGAATAACATTTGAGTACCTTACTAACAAATCGTCCACAGAATCCTCAAAAGCACTTAAATCACCATCAGGCAAATAACAAACACCAACAAGCAAGTTAATATCCCTGACAGTAACCTCAACAAACAAATACTCACAAGCGTCATTGCCATCGGACATAAAAACGGTTCTGTATTTCATACTGTCCGATATAAACAACGCAACACCTCCACCTCTTCTTTCACCAGGTCTATCATTTCTGCATATACTATAACCTGGAATATTTATAGCCTGAGACAAAATGTAAGGCTTTAACCAAGTTTCACTGAAACCAACAATATCCAAATGATTACCATCTAGAATATGCCTTATCTCATCAATTTTACAAGATGTAGTGGACGCACAAAAACTTGTTATATTCCAATGTCCGACCCTTAAAAAACGTTGGAAGACATTTAAACTATTGGCGATGAAAGAATTATCACTGTAGACAGGACCTAAATTTACAGCATTCATTGTGTAATAAATATAAATAAAAAATAATAATAATTGATATTTAATTTTAAAAGCAAAAATAAAAAATAAATAATTACTGAGAACAAAGAATAAAAAAATCAAAATCAAATGCTCATAATAGTTATTAAGGAAATTTAAAGGAATTAAAAAAAAAAAAAAGCAAACTACTTAATTTAAGCAGCAAGTTACCAAACTGAAACTATGATTAAAACATCTGTTTTTTTTCTTACTTCACACTTTGAAAACCGTAGACATAATTGATACATTTGTGGTATTAAGGAATCAATCAAAATGTAAAATTTTCCTCCAAAAAAAAAACGGATAATACAACTACTTATCTAACAAATCAGTTAATTCGTTATGAAATTAAAATAAAAAAAGCTCTATAAAAGCCATACAAAAAATATAAATAGAGATATCCGACTAAAAAACTACTATGCACACGAAAACCATAAAGGAGTCAGCTCTACGTAAAGCCCATAAATGACCAACAAAATTATAAGTACACTCACAAAAGTTTGTCGGTAGAATCTACTGAAAATGACAGTAAAAACAAAGGTATATGCAGTCAAAAAGGCGACAAAGGTATTTACCTTTAAAATAACTAAAACTTCTGTAATTTTAACTTTTGAAAAATAACTAACAAATGCATTAGAAATAACTACCAATGCCGTAAAATTAACTGAATTTTTACTACATAAATTTAAAAACTGACAAAATCGGTAAAATCTACTGTTTTCTACAGTCAATCCTTTTTAAATGACTAACAAAAACTACTGTTTGCTGTAAAAAATACTGTTTTGGTAGTTATTATAATATCAAAAATAACTGATTTTAACAACAATGATCTAGCCGCATAAAACATTCATCATGAAGAACACCACCCTTAAATGATCAATTCTCGTCTTTTAATATTGCTGTTAATAAAAGCAAACCCACTACTAAAACACCGCAAGTTCGATGTCGGTAAAATCTGAAATCTATATATATATATACATATATATACATACATACACATACATATATACATACTAAGAGAAAAGAAAAAAAAATATGATATAAAAATATAATTTCAGTTTGGCAACACTAAATAATTAAAATGAAATAAAAATAAATAAATCAAAAGTTTTAAAATAAAAATATTTACCCCGGATTTCATAGAGAATATTTTTTTTTGTTTTTTTTTTTAACAATACATTTTCGGAATAACTATTAGTAAACTCAAAAATATTCAGTATGAAATCCAGCGCAAATGTGAAACCGGAAAAGTACTCCTCAGCTGACATCCAGTGTATCTGAAGAATCAGCTGCACCATTTGTTTCATTTAAAAGATTAATACACTGATCATAATTAAATATATTCTCGGCACCATCCAACATTAAAATACTAACTTTAGGGACGTCATAATTCAAATGCGTATACTTTTTTATTTTCTGCTTGCATTTAAGTTGTTTACAAACAGCAACTAATTTCTTTGCAGCAGGCGTCAAATGATCATTTAGATATACATTTGACTCAGCGTTACCACCGATCACATCTTTTAATAAAATGGAACAATTCTTATGATAACACTATGGAACATTTTTGGGATTATTGTCTGGGGGTGAAAAATTCCAAGTCAGGGTGATGGTACTAGGTCAGTATAGTAAAACCCTCAATGGGTTTGGCGTTCGTATGTGTCATTTTTTTTTATGACCTTTTAAGTTTTTTCCTTATCTTGATGTTTTTTCGCTTAGTTGTAACATTTTGGCAAAAACGTAGTTTAACATAACTCGAGAACCACTTGTCCGATTTTGATGAAACAAATTTAGTAAAATTTAGAATTACAATTTCTCTAATCTGTTTCTATACCGTTTTCCTATATGTGCAACACTTTCGAAGTTAAAAATGAATGTATGAAGGGAAAAAAGTATTTTTTGCCTAAAAATTTAAATATTTTTTTTTAAAAATTCATAAAAAATCCAAAATGGAAAAAAGTGCCAAAACTAATTACTTTCGCGTAAAGTCACATAACTCATGAGCAAAAAAAGGCATAGATCATGAAAATCGATGCACGCGTTTCTCATTTATTCACAATTAGGTAAATGTATGAATTTCAAAAATTTGCTCCAGATATGCACAACATTATTTGGAGAAAACATTGACACTCACAAGCAGAACTCTCTCATATTTTTCTACTGTACTAAAAGAGAAATATTGATGTGGCAACACTGGTTCTGTAATGTTCACATAAAACATGCATTGTCATTATACTTCTTCTCTTTCTCACACTGGTTCTGTGATTTTTGTCATTCAACAAGTGCCGACGAACGCGAACAGTAAAAGTGATTTTTCTCCAGTTTTTTAAAAGTGAACAAAAGAGAACAGAATATGGAACTGTGCAAGCCAGATATAAATAGCTTTTGCTACTGCTGTGGTCAATATGTCTCAACACATAAAAAAAGGGGAAATTTCAGTACTGATTTTGTTCAAACATACGAAATGTACTTCAACCAAAATGTTATAGTGAACGAAAATTGGGTACCAAATATAGTGTGTTAAAGCTGCTACAACCGTCTAATGGATTGGAAAAATAGAAGACGTGAAAGTATGCCATTCGGTATCCCAATGACTTGGACTAATCCTGGCGAAGGTCACAATCCATTGAATTGCTATGCATGTGCGAATAAAGGAGCCGCAAAAAGGATAAGAAAATCGTATAATTACGTTGGTGTTGCAAGTGCCGCAACACCATTGCCTCATTCGGACCACATTCCTGTGCCAAAAGCTTCTAGCCCAGATATTTTCTCTTCTACGACTGCTCCGACATATCATGCACGTGATGATTCCCCATATGAGCCATCAGTATCCAATGAGCCAATTTTAATAAATCAAAATAAGCTTGATTCAATTGTTGCCAAGTTGGAATTAACACAGCATAAATCGGAAGAGCTGGCTTCCATTTTGAAATCAAACAATTTGTTGGCACCCGGTGTGAAAGTCACAGCTTATCGAAGTCGTCAGGCAACACTCCAAAGTTTATTCCTTGTGAATGATGAAAAAACTTCTGCTATTGCCCGGATGTAGGAAAATTGATGGACGCAATGGAAATAAAATATGAAGCAGATGACTGGAGATTATTTATTGACAGTTCAAAACTCAGCTTGAAGGCGGTTTTACTGCATAAGACCAATAAAAAACCTTCAGTTCCAATCGCCTACAGTATAGAAACGAAAGAAACATATGATGCACTGGAAAATATTTTAAAAATGGTTAACTACGCCAAACATATGTGGCGCATATGCTGCGATTTAAAAGTTGTAGCAATGCTTTGCGGTCTTCAAAGCGGCTATATAAAATATATGTGCTTTTTGTGCGATTGGGACACACGATTTTCCGGTGACCAATATGCATGCCACGGATGGAAACTCAGAGAGCACAGCAGGTTACAAACGGCCAATATTATTCGTGAGCCTCTAGTGCCGAAGGAGAAGATATTGCTGCCTCCACTGCATATTAAACTTGGAATTGTTAAGAATTTTATCAAAACTGTCGCCAAAAGAGATGAAGTTTTCTTGTGTTTGAAACTAATTTACCCGAGACTCAGCGAAAGTAAAATTAAAGAAGGTAAGTTATAATATCACATTCATTTCCCATGATTTTCCATCTTAACAAATTAATTTTTTCCAATCAGGCGTACTAAATGGTCCAGATATACGAAAGCTGATTAAAAGTGACGCATTCAACAATATTTTGATTGACGCTGAATTGAATGCATGGCAGGCAATCAAAGAAGTAATAGAAGGCTTGTTGGGAAAGCATCGTTCTAACAACTACGATGTTTCTGTCGCAAGGATGTTAAGAGCATTCTCGGAAATTGGTGTCCACATGTCCTTGAAAATCCATTATTTACATCATCATCTGGACTACTTCAGCAAACAATTGGCTACCGAATCTGATGAACAAGGTGAACGCTATCATCAAGTTGCTATGCCATTTGAAATGAGGTAATACTGATTTTTTATTTTTTCAAACTCATTTTAATAAAACAAAAACTTACAGATATAGAGGCAAAAAGTCGCCGAGTGCAATAATTGCGGAAATTTGCTGGTGGAGTAAGTTAGTGTGGCAAGACAAGGATGATCTTGATGATAAAGAATTTTCAGGAGATGCAGAAGGGCCAACAGTGGAGTCACACATTGACATTATGTGTGGTTCAGAAACTGATGATAGCGATGAATGCGATGCCACTAGTCCCGAACAACCACCATCGAAAAAGTCTAGGCAATATTTATTAAAATAAATAAAAATAAATAAATAAAATAAAAATAAAAAATTATAAAAATGTTTACTTAATTTTTTTAGTAGTTTATGGCCAGAAGTCTGGAGTTATTGGGGAAAATTTATGAAAAGCGATAAATGACACTTTTTTGAATAAAAACAAATATCAATATTCTTGTCAAAATGGGATACCTTCACTTAATCTCTATATATAAAAGAATAACGTGACTGACTGACTGACTGACTGACTGACTGACTGACTGACTCAACATCGCCCAGCCCAAACCGCTGAAGCTAGGAAGTTGAAATTTGGTATGTAGGTTCCTCTTTCGGGGTGGACGTCCGCTAAGACGGGATTTTTGGAAATTCCTACCGGAACGGGCAAAAAGGGTAAAAGTCTCCCCCTTGGCGGCCTGCCAAAACCCCTTTGGCTAGAATGCTGAAATTTAAGATATGTGTTCCTTGGAGTATGGGCTAACTTTTCTGGAAAGTACTTTCTGGAATTTTTGACAGGGACGTTGTAAAAATGGGGGTTAAAAAGGGGAAAAAGGCCCCCCTTGACGGCCTGCCCAAACCGCTGGAGGTAGGAAGTTGAAATTTGGTATAAAGGTTCCTCCACTATCGTAGACATCCACCAAGACGGCAGTTTTGGAAATTTTTACAGGGACGGGCAAAAAGGGGAAAAAGTCTCCCCCTTGACGGCCTGCTCAAACTGCTGGAGCTATGAAGTTGAAATTTGGTATGTAGGTTCCTCGACCGGTGTAGACGTCCATTGAAACGGCATTTTTGGAAATTCTTATCGGGAGGGGCAAAAAGGGGACAAAAAAACTACCTTTTTCCAAAAAAGTACCTTTTCCCAAAAAAAAGTATATTTTCCCAAAAAAAGTACCTTTTTCCCAAAAAAGTACCTTTTTCCAAAAAAAGTGCCTTTTTCCAAAAAAAGTACCTTTTTACAAAAAAAGTACCTTTTCCAAAAAAAGTACCTTTTTCCAAAAAAAGTACCTTTTTCCAAAAAAAGTACCTTTTTCCAAAAAAAGTACCTTTTTCCAAAAAAAGTACCATTCTCCAAAAAAAGTACCTTTCTCCAAAAAAAGTACCTTTTTCCAAAAAAGGTACCTTTTTCCAAAAAAAGTACCTTTTCCAAAAAAGTACCTTTTTCCAAAAAAAGTACCTTTTTTCAAAAAAAGTACCTTTTCCCGAAAAAAGTACCTTTTTTCAAAAAAAGTACCTTTTCCCGAAAAAAGTACCTTTTCCCGAAAAAAGTACCTTTTTCCAAAAAAAGTACCTTTTTCCAAAAAAAGTACCTTTTTCCAAAAAAAGTTCTTTTTTCCAAAAAAGTACCTTTTTCCAAAAATAATTCCTTTTTCCAAAAAAGTACCTTTTTCCAAAAAAAGTACCTTTTTCCAAAAAAAGTACCTTTTTCCAAAAAAAGTACCTTTTTCCAAAAAAAGTACCTTTTTCCAAAAAAAAGTACCTTTTTCCAAAAAATGTATCTTTTTCAAAAAAAAGTACCTTTTCCAAAAAAAGTACCTTTTTCCAAAAAAAAGTACCTTTTTCCAAAAAAAGTACCTTTTTCCAAAAAAAGTACCTTTTTCAAAAAAAAGTACCTTTTCCAAAAAAAAAGTACTTTTTCCCAAAAAAAGTCCCTTTTTCTAAAAAAAATGTTCCTTTTCCAAAAAAACATACATTTTTTCAAAAAAATACCTTTTCCAAAAAAAGTACCTTTTCCAAAAAAAGTACCTTTTTCCAAAAAAAGTACCTTTTTCCAAAAAAAGTACCTTTTCCCGAAAAAAGTACCTTTTTCCAAAAAAAGTACCTTTTTCCAAAAAAAAGTACCTTTTTCCAAAAAAAGTACCTTTTTCCAAAAAAAATACCTTTTTCCAAAAAAAGTACCTTTTCCAAAAAAAGTACCTTTTTCCAAAAAAAGTACCTTTTCCCGAAAAAAGTACGTTTTTCCAAAAAAAGTACCTTTTTCCAAAAAAAAGTACCTTTTTCCAAAAAAAGTACCTTTTCCAAAAAAAAAGTACCTTTTCCCAAAAAAAGTACCTTTTTCTAAAAAAATGTTCCTTTTCCAAAAGAAGTACCTTTTCCAAAAAAAGTACCTTTTTCCAAAAAACATAAATTTTTCCAAAAAAAAAACACCTTATTAAAAAAAATACCTTTTCCAAAAAAAGTACAAATAAAGTACTTTGTAAAAACAAAGTATCTTTTTCCAAAAAATTTCGTTTTTCCAAAAAGTACCATTTAAAATAATATATAATTTCAAAAAAACTACTTTTTTCCCTCCCCCACGGATATCTCCACTAAAACAAGGTTTCTTGATATTCGGCATAGACGTGCGCTAAGACGGGATTTTTGGAAATTCCTACCGGAACGGGCAAAAAGGGGAAAAGTCTCCACATAAACAGTCTCACAAATTGGAAAAGTGCCTGCCCAAATCACTGGAGGTAAGAAGTTGAAATTTGGTATAAAGGTTCCTCCACTGTAGTAGACATCGACTAAGTTTGTATTTTTGGAATTCCCTACAGGATATCCCAAAAGGAAACTCGGTATGTGAGTTCCTCCTTCTGTGTAGGCGTCCGCTTAGACGGAATTTTTGAAATTCCTATCGGGAGGGGAAATAAGATAAAAGTCTCCTCCTGACGGCTTGCCCAATCCCTTTTGGCCAACCTAAAATTTTAAATATGTATTCCTTGGAGTAGGACTAACTCACCGGCAAAGTAATTTTTCTATTTTGGAACAGCAACATAGTAAAAATGGTGGTTGAAAGGGAAAAATGTCCCCAATAACGGCCTACCCAAACCGCTTAGGCAATGCAGTTGAAATTTGGTATGAATGTTCCTCATCCATCGCAGATAGCCGTGAAGATGGAATTTTTGTAAATTCCTAAAGGGAGGGGCAAAAAGAAGAAAAGCCTCACCTTGGGGGCCTGTAAAAACCCCTTCGGCTAGAAACTTGAAACTTAAAATGTGGGTCCCTGGAGTAAGGTCTAACTTATTAGAAAGATACTTTTTTGAATTTTGGACAGGGTCGTTATAAAATGGGGGCTCAAAAAGGGAAAGTGGCCCCTTAACGACCTGTCCAACTGCTGGAACTAGGAAGCTGAAATTCGGTACTTAGGTTCCTCTTCCAGCCTGATTCCAACCGGGAGGGACAAAAAAAGAAAAAGTGTCCCCCTTGACAGCCTGCTCAAACTGCTGGAACTAGGAAGCTGAAATTCCCTGTCGATGGATTTTCGGAAATTCCTACCCAGAGGGGCACAAATAGTAAAAGTTGGCTAGAAACCTGAAATGTAAAACATATGTTACTTGGAGTATGGGCTCACTTACCGGGAAGGTGCTTTTTGGACAGGGACATTGCAAAAATGGGGATTAATGAAGCGAAAAGTGCCGCTTAAAGGCCTGCCCAAACCGCTGGAGGTAGGAAGTTGAAATTTGGTACTAAAGTTCCTCCTCTATTGTAGACATCCGCTAAGATGAGATTTTTGGAAATTTATACAGGTAGGGTCAAAAACAGGAAAAGTCCCCCCTTAACGGCCTGGCCAAACTGCTGGAACAAGGGAGCTTAAATTCGGTATTTGGGTTCCTTCTCCAACGTTGACGTCCCCTAAGATGGTATTTTTGGAAATTCATACCGGGAGGGGTAAAAAGGGAAAAAACTTCCCCCTTGACGGCCTGGCCAAACTGCTGGATATAGAGACCTAAAATTATGTATGTAGTAGGTTCCTCCTCCAACGCAGACGGCCTCTAAGACGGAATTTTTGGAAATTCCTACCGGGAGGGGTAAAAACGGAATAATTCTCCCCCTTGAAGTCCTAACCGAACCCTTCGGCTAGAAACCTGTAATATATAATATGTTTTCCTTGGAGTATGGGCTAACTTATCGACAAGGCATTTCTAGGACTTTGGACAGGAACGTGGTAAAAATGGTGGTTCAAAAGGGGAAAATTGCCCCCCCCCCCCCTTAACGTCTGCGTCTTTAGCTAGAAACCTAAAACTTAAAGAACAAGTGTATATGAAACACTAAAATTAAGAAACTAAATAGGAAACGAGTGGAATGAAACACTACACAAGTGGAATGAAATGGATATAAACGTTGAACGAGTAGAATTGAAATTATAGAGAATGCAAATGGATTGGAAGAGGGAATTACCTGTTCAAACACTATCCACGGAATATGAAACTTATGTAGCATTGAAACTTACTCTCCAAAAAGTTAAACAAATTTTCTAAAAGAGAAAAAACCTTAGAAAAGGAATGGAACTTATATATTCCGATATTTAAACTTCATGTAACGAAGCACCGGTGGAAGAAACCGACGCAGTAAATTTTCCAACTGAATTTGTGAATTTACTTGAATTGCCAGGTCTTCCTTTACATAAACTGGAATTAAAAAAAAATTTTAAGACACGCTAACAACGTAGCGGGCTTTGCCCGCTATTTTTAATATTATAAAATGCTTTCCAACCCTGCTTTACTTTATTTATTTTCATTCAAAACACAAATGAACAAAACTACTTACGGGTCTATCTACCTAAGTTCGCACTTTACCAAATTATCATAACATACACACGTATATTGCAATTTATTATGGATTCATTACTAACAATCCACTTTCATGAGAAAAAGTGATCAAATATTTATTTATTTTAAACTCATTGTTGTGCAGAATTATTTATTTGTGGTGGCTGGGTGAAGGCTTTAAATAAAAAAAACGAATTTAATAAAAATTGTGGGGGGCGCAGCCCCCCGGGGGGGAGGGCGCAGCCCCCCCCCCTTAATCTTTAAGGCACGCTAACAACGTAGCGGGCTGCGCCCGCTAGTTGTAAATAAAAGCAGAACGCGTTAAATTTTGTTTATAGGTTATGTGACTTTACATGAAATTAATAACACTTGATCCTTTTTTCCGTTTTGGATTTTTTATGAATTTAAAAAATAAAATTTTAATTTTTAGGCAAAAAAATATTTTTTTTTCTCCACAAATTTATTTTTACCGGCAAAACTGTTGATTATAAAGAAAAACGTTATATGAACGGATTAAAGAAATTGTAATTCTAAATTTTTCTAAATTTGTTTCATCAAAATCGGATAAGTGGTTCTCGAGTTATGTTAAACTACGTTTTTGCCAAAATGTTACAACTAAGCGAAAAAACATCAAGATAAGGAAAAAACTTAAAAGGTCATAAAAAAAATTACACATACGAACGCCAAACCCTTTGAGGGTTTTACTATACTGACCTAGTACCATCACCATGACTTGGAATTTCTCACCCCCCAGATTGGCTGTTGTACTGTGTAATTAATCATAATTTGGTCGCGAATATGGACGGAATTAAACTTCACTAGAATCGCCTTACTTCCTCTGAAATATGTGCAATGATGAATGTCCGAACTGGTAATATAAACATTACACTTTGCTGCAATTTTTAAGACAGGTTCACGCAAATTTAAAATTGACTTAGGTAAACCTCTAATAATTATATTTGACCTATTAAAACGCCTTTGGTCAATGTTGGATTGTATCTCAAGATGCTGTATTTTACCACCAGTTACAACATCAACATGTTTAATAACATCGCAGCAGTTATTAATATCCGATTTTAAATCATTAATTTTAGAATTGTTCTGAAAAAATTCTTTAGAAAGTTCATCAATCTGCACTTTGATAGAGTTGACTGCAGCATCTAATTTCTCCTGGAGTTGACGTTTATTTTCCTGAACTTTCAACTCAAATTCTTTTTCCAGAGACGCTGTAAGTGCAGAGAAGCCTTTTCTCAATTCTTCATGAATATTAGAAGATTGAAGTGATTTTGGACAACTTTTACATACAAACTTTAACACTTTGTGTCTTGCCATGAAATTAAATTCTTCCGAAGTGGCATTGGCACAAGTTGTAAGAAAAAATAAAATAATGTTGCGGCGCCATTTAATAATAATTAAAGAACCCAAATACTGGCACGTATATAAAAAAAAAGTAAACAATATCAAATGTGTCCAAGCAGGAATCAGTTTTAATAATTTGTATAAACGTCCAGGAGCAGAAAACAATTGAAATTTAATTATTAACAGCAACAAAAAATGGTGTATTTATTTTTGTTCTCTTTTGTTTACGTTTTCTGTTTTCCTTTTTTTTTTGTTTTTTTCTTGCCGCCACACAAACGATCACGACTTTTTAAGTCTTAATAACTCCAACAGAAAAATTAAATAATTTCAATATTTAATTATACCACATAAGTTTTGCATTATTTATTTCAATTTGACTAAAAAAACACACAATTTACTTTAATTTTAATTATTTTCCAAAATAATTTTCTCAACAAATTTTTGCTTTATCCTTGCATGGTGATGTTGCCAGACTTTACCATGTTTGTTTTTTAATAAACAATATAAAAGTAATAAGAAAAAAATTAAATACGAAAATAAATTGCGGTGGTGGCATAGACTATGCGAAAATAAAATGTAAGTATTGATGTGTCATAAATTTTTGAAGTAACTCTACTCTGCATTTTGAGCAGTTAACATATGGTTAACATTTCAAACTGTGCCGCAGAGTAGAGTCAAGGGCGGATTATGGGACCGTAAACGTAAATGTGATGTAACTGTACCGTGCCGTAGCTAAAAAGTACACTTATAGATTACCGTAAACGACATTACTATTTAGCATCTATTTCATGTGGTTTTATATTTTATTCTTAATTTTTCCATTTATTTGTTAATTTTTATTCCTTATTTGTTGTTTGAATCAATTTTCTTTATTCATTTTATATTTTTTCCAACTAAAATCAGTCAGCTGTTAAAATTTTTATTTGACTTTAACAACTATTTTCTATTAGGTTTTCTAACGTTAAAGCCCGGTATTTTGTTCGTACTTTTGCGAAAAAAGCTGTCAAACTCCATATAAAAAATGATTTTTCACTTGCGTGGAATTGTTGCGAAATTGCGGTAGAATTTTTTTCACATAAATTTAATAGACAGGACCATTTAAAAATGTAGCGAAAAAGTGACATTTAAGTTAATTATGATTGTAACTTTTTACAGACAATAAAAATTTTGTGCATTTTAATGTTTTTATTATAGTTTTTGAGCTCCAAACATAAAGCGAAATTTGTTCGCTCTTTTGAACAAAATACTGGACTTAAGACAATGTCGCAAACATATTTTGGCGCTGCCGACAAATATGTTGCTGAACCACCGTAAGTTGTTCCGATTTTACGTGAAATCTATTCTACTCTATATAAAAAAATTATTTTTCACCATAATAAGTTTCACGTAAAAAGTGTGTACACGCAGAAAAAAACAGGGGGAATAATATCTAAGTGCTATGTAATTATACAACTACATAATTTTTAAGTTAGTTTTACAAAGTTCTTGTAAAGTATGCACATTTTTTTGTAAAATATATACAATCCTTGCAAAATATATACATGTGTAGTGGAAAATATCCGAAAAAATGCATATATTTTGCTAGAAAATTGTAAAACTTACTTCGAACTTATGTAGTTGTATAATTACATAGCACTTAGATAAAGTTCCCCCTGTTTTTTTTCTGTGTGTAGAATTTGTTTTTTCGCAAATTTAATGTAAAAGACTATTATTATTTTTCTTGTGAAAACGTGGCATTTGATTGGATCTTTCTAATAAAATAAAAAAATAATTAATTTTTTAAATTTAAAGTAATTTTTGAGGCAATTTAAGTTCGAGTAAAAATGTTCCACTTAATAAACAACTTTACGGTGCTTAACCGCGACATTATTCATGTTCATCATGTGCCGGATTGCAATCGGCGCCACTCTGGTATTTTAAACTGACGGAGTTAAACATTTTAATGTCAAGTTAATCAAAAAATGCTTTTGTAAACGATGGAGATTATAAAGTTGGATTAACTTTATTCAAGTAGATTAATTTCTCTGTCTAAATGCACTATTAGATATTAAACTTCGAAAAGCGTACGATAATCGTCTATCTCTTATAGAATCTGTACCCTATTCTTAAGAGCAATAAAAACCGCTAGATTAGCGGAAAAAATTCTGAGTTTGCAACAGTGCGATTATAAGTGAACTAGGTTATCGTCCAATTGAACAACTTCGTTCACGAAAGACGCAGCTATAGTTTGTTTACATTTTTTTACAGCAGATCGTAGAATTGTAATAAAATATAATGACTAAAACAAGTCACAAAAAGAATAGACCATTTGATTTTAAACTAATCGATTTGGTCGAACCAAATCCAGTGTTATATTTAAGACAAATGCCTGGAATGTCTTCATTCGAATTGATGAAAACAAAAAATTTACTTTGGCAACAAATTTCAGCAGAAATGGGATATCCAGGTAAGAAGCCTGATGTTTATAGTTACATTATATATACTAAAAAATAATGCCTTAAATTTTACAGTTCAGTTTTGTTTAAACCGTTGGAATAACTTACGGGGTCAATTTCAAAAAGAATTGAAACAAAGTAACGAACTTTCTATCCAATCTGGCAAAGCTTCTACCTGGCCATATCTCAATCGATTGAGATTTTTGGAATGTACAGTGCAGGCAAACAAACCAAAAAAACAAAAAATTAACAAACGTAACGCTAAAACAAAAGAGATAGAAACTTCAAACGAATGGACACAACAGGAGCTAGATACACGATTAAGTAAAGAATATGAGCAAATTATTTATATTGAAGATATTACCGATCAGGTGAAAGATTCAAACATTTTGGAAGAAACATATATCGATGATTTTGCAATGGTTGAAGAAATTGCCGAAGAAGTTGTGAATACTGATATGATTATATTACAAACCGATCAATTTTTGGACAATAGCAATTTAGACAAAATACAGGCGCTTCTTTTAAGTTTTGAAGGAGAAACATTGCAGCGAATAGAAAGACGTTTGTTAGCTTTTCTTTGTAAATGCCAGTTGAGAGCCTTAGGAGAGCAAACTCTTGATGATTTGCTTATATAAGTTTACCTGGCCCCACTAACACAAAGTCCTGTTAGCTATTGAGACTTAACTGACGCATTTGTTGGTTTCTATCTAAATTTTGAATTTAAGTGTTAGTAAAATTTTAAAGGGACATTGAGTTATCGGGTCATATACCTCGTTAAGATAGAAAAGGTAATATCTTAAAAATATTATTAACTGGTTAATTAAGCACAAAAGTCGATTAAACCATATTTTTGATTATCAGTTATATCGCATTTATACAGAAAAGTTAATATCATCAAAGTAGTATTAACTGCTTAAGCACTAAACAATTCGATTAAATCGTATTTTACGCGGGGTTTCCATAATACGTTTGTCGTAAGACAAATGTGTAACTACATGTATTTTATTTTTGCATTGCTTGCATTTTGTTATTGTATTATCAATCGTGTGACGAAAATATCATCTAAAAACAAACATTAGTCTTATGAATTAACAGTTGGCATCAAGAAAAAGTGAAGATAAAGCTAGTGTCATATGGGCTTAAGAGCATTTAATTGTGAACTATAAAATCAGTCGCCATTCGTTTCGGTTGCCAACGCTGGTTAATCCAGCTAATCTGTGCCCAGCTTATATAAGACGATTATTGTCCACTTTTCGAAGTTTAATATATTCGATATAACATACAAATGTTAAAATATTGTAACCTAGTGTCTACAAATGCAAAGAAATTTGAAAATAACCCAGTAAGCACATAGGTTTTAAAAATTCAAGTGCTTTAAATTTAGCTTGAAGTAAAGTAGATTTCAAATTTTAGCATTTGTATATTTAACAAAAATATTTCAAACTTGAATTTTTGTTTCCCTTTTGCTGGAGTATGCTATTGAAATTTTCCAGCTGTATTAAAAGTAGTAACTTGTAGTAAGTAAACAAACCACTGATAATGTAATAAAAGTTGTTTTCAAGCCTTGAAACTGGAAAACAGGGCTGGAATTGAACTTGAATTCCAGTGAAATTGTTTATAGGGAACACAAAGCAACAACAGCGAAAATAATGTTGTTGTTGCTTTGTGTGTAATCCGTAAATTTTATGGTATGATAAGTTTGTTCCACGTAATTCTGGGTAAAGTCTGTTAAAATGAGAGGAAACAAATAATTATCTCAAAAAATGGTAAAATTGCTCAGAATACCGGGAACGCACAAAACCACATTTCAAGCCCAACAACGTCAAAGTTATTCATATAAACAAAAGCTATTTTTAACCTTTGCAATCTGCATAAAATTTGGTAGTATTCTTACTCTACACGCAAAAAATAAAAAGGGGGAAGTGTATATAAGTTATAACCAAGTTTTACTTTTACTTAACAAAAAAAACTTGTAAATATTTCTTATTCTGTTTTTGGAATTGTTAGCACTAATTTATTAAATAAAATAAGCCATATTTTATTTATTAATTTACGTTAAATTATTTAGCTCTTTCCTTCTCCCTTATTAAAACAATTTGATTAATTTATTTAATTATTTATTTTATAATTATTTCTGGTATTAATAGTTGGATACAAATTAAATCATAATCTTCATTTTTCTTTAAAATATTAAATTTGGAAAACTATTTAATCACAACATAAAAACTAATTTTTTTAATTTGTTACCATTAAAAACAAAGCATTGACAGCCTGTCCTATTGTAATACAATTCCTTTTCCGGTCTCAATTGTTGCGCCAAATAAATAACAGCATTCAAGCTTAAAACATGTTGATCACCCTTATCTTGCGACTGCAACCATGGAAAATGACAATAAGCACATTCTGGATAATCAGCCAACCATTTCTAGATGGCATTAACTTGTTAAAAACTAAGCCCTCAATTCATAAATGCTTTGTTAAGTTATAGCAGGTTTACAAAACGTCATTTCCATACAAAATTTGTTTTCCTCCTATAATTTTACAAAGCGTTTATGAATTTAGGGGTTAAACTGCAATGCAAATAATAATAAAAAGTTATTAACTATTGTAATTTGTTTATATAATAATTTTACTAACCGAAAAGTTTTAGGTGAACCCATTGTTGAAAATGTGGACTACAAATTTGTAAACGCACCGATAGTTGTGTCTTATGAGAATATAAAGCCATATTCGTTTGAGATTGTTCATTAGCCTTACCCACCGACAATTCCATATGACATTTAGCATAAAATTTTATATTATTTTACATTTTTCTATCTACTTTTCGCCATATTGTTTTATCTTATTTATTTTTTTTTTTAACAATTTTCAACTTTGGCAATTTTAATGCTATTTTTAGGAATTATTAACATTTTACAAACATCTGGCAACAAATAAATGAATTGTAAAACTTCCTAAGTTCATTTTGGGTCTTATACATAAAATTTTTTATCATTTTCCCATAATATAACTAAATATTAACAATTTTTTAAATAGATAAGAAAAGAAAGTGATTTAACATAATGTACTAAAGAATTTATAATGTACCAATAAAAAATTATGTTTTTAGGTAATTTATATAAAAATTTAAGGGTTTGATTTAAACTAAGCTAATGAAAACTATTTTTTTCTGTAAGAAATCGTTTTTACCAAGCATGTTTGTATAATATAACATACTCTAGTTTTTTGCGTGCAGAATTTTCTGATAATCGAATTTGCGAATTCTTTATTAATCGTATTTCTTTAAACAAAATATGATGGCAATACAGAGTTATTAATTTTAAAAGACGATTTACAAGCTCTATGAAAATTTCCCCATTATGGAGTTAAATCGCACATTTTTGTAACGAAATTAACCCCTCAATTCATAAATGCTTTGTAAAGTTCTAGCAGGTTTACAAAACGTCATTTTCACACAAAATTTGTTCATTAAACCTCCTATAATTTTTCAAAGCGTTTATGAATTTAGGGCTTAACATTTAACTGAATTTTTTGCCCGTCTTCTAATAGTTTAAATTTTCTTAAAATATCCAACAAAACGTCGCGTGCCACCTAAAATCCACTCGCGTGTCAGTAGACACTAGGTAAGGCCAGTATTTTGTTCAAAAGAGCGAAAAAAATTTCGCTCTATGTTTGGAGCTCAAAAACTACACGCAAAAAATTAGCGTATGTTATATTATACAAACATGCTTGGTAAAAATGATTTCCTACAGAAAAAAAATACTATTATATAATCAATTTAAAATAGTTAATAACTTTCATTTTTATTTGCATTGCAGTTTAAGTTTTTAACAAGTTGATGCCATCTGGAAATGGTTGGCTGATTATCCAGAATATGCTGATTGTCATTTTTCATAGTTGCAGTCACAAGCTAGGGGTGATCAACATGTTTTAGACTTGAAGGCTGTTATTTATATGCGCCAACGATTAAGACTGGAAAAGGAATTAGTATTACAATAGGACAGGCTGACAATGCTTTGTTTGGAATGGTAACAAATTAAAAAATTAGTTTTTATATTGTAATTAAATATTTTTCCAAATTTAATATTTTAAACAAAAATGAAGATTACAATGATTTAATTTGTATCCAACTTTTAATACCAGTGATAATTATAAAATAAATAATTTAATAAATTAATCAAATTGTTTTAATAAAGGAGAAGGAAAGAACTAAATAATTTAACGTAAATTAATTAATAAAATATGGCTTATTTTATTTAATAAATTAGTGCTAACAATTCCAAAAACAGAATAAAAAATATTTACCAAGTTTTTTTGTATAGTTATTGTTATTTTTTGTTTTCTTATTTTATACCAGCATATTATATAAGTTATACCCAAAACTTGGGTAGAGCGTTAAAAGCACATCTACACGAGAGAGAAAACTTCTATAGATAGAGAAAAAACACCTCTAATTAGCTCTATTGTGAATGATTTAGAGGTGTTTTTTCTCTATATCTAGCAATTTTCTCTCTCGTGTAGATGTGCCTTAATACATACTAAAACTAGGTAACTTATACCCTTATTTTATGTAATATTCCCCCTTTTTATTTTCTGCGTGTATAATAAAACATTAAAATGCACAAATTTTTTATGGTCTATAAAAAGTTACAATCATAATTAACCCAAATGTCACTTGTTCGCTACATTTTCAAATGATCCTGTCTATTAAATTGATGCGAAAAAAATTCCACCGCAATTTCGCAACAATTCCACTCAAGTGAAAAATCATTTTTTTATATGGAGTTTTACAGTTTTTTCGCAAAAGTACAAACAAAATACCGGGCTATAAAGTCAAATAAAAATTTTAACAACTCTGTTTTTTGTTAGGACGATACAACACATAGCACACCCGTTATGAACAACCTATCTATATTATTTTTTATTTTGACGGACAATTCTTTTTTATACTAAAAATTAATTGTAGTTTATTAAATTTTTAAAAATATATAATTAGAATTATATAATTTCTAATATAAAATTAATTCTTTCCCACCACGAAAATTCCAAGAAAAACCACCTGAGCTTTTTCATGATCATGAAAATTTGAGGTCTTAAGACATTTTATTTATAAAAACTTTTAAATTATTATAAAATATTTTCTTATTTATTTCCTTTGCGGGATCCCGGGATTTTAAGATAAATTTCCCGCTTTCCCGGGAAATCAAAAAGTGCGGGATTTTGCATTCCCTACTAATTATGTATCTTTTTAATGACACACGATGGTAAAATCATAGAGTAAGAATTTCCCTTATTTCAAAGCAAATTTGTCTGCAAACTGAGAGGATTTCTTTGATTTCAAAACAAATTTCCCCTATTTAAAAGCAAATTTGAGCAAATTTCCCATAGCGTACCTTCGTAATCTGCACATACAAAAACCAAGAGAACGATTTTTGCAGCGTGAGCGGCAATGTCAGCCTGTGATTTTTTCACGAATGTTCCTTATTGTATGGGTAAATTTGCTCAAAAGAGAGGGAAATTCTCTCATTGGGGAGCCCGTTACCAACCCTTTGTAATCTGCACAAAATTTTGTTGGGCCGTGAGCTTAAGTGTAGCTCTATCTGTAGCAAATTTAGTTCTTTTCTCTTTCTTACTAATACATTTTTGTATTTTGCTATCTTTTTTTATTCCACTCCAGAGTCAAAGTTGTTTGACTCTGGAGTACAAATTTGTTCCACTCTAGAGTTAACATTGCTCTGTTAACTATTTAACATGACAAATATACCTTAAAAAGCACATCACTAATTTGTTCACATCTCTAATTGTCAACAAATTAAAAAAAAAATATTGAAAATCATAAAACCAACACAAAATAATTGTGTTGGGCATTTTATAATTAAATAAAAAAATATTTTAAAATAAAGGAAATGGACATAAAGCCTAGACATTCGCGAAAGGAAATGTAAGTATTGAAGTGTCAAATATTTTTTGAAGTAACTCTACTCTGCATTTTGAACAGTTAACATTTCAATCTGTGCTGCAGAGTAGATTCACTCTATCATTGTGAAAGCACCTTAAGAATTACACACGTCTGCAAAGGCTAACATTTTCGATATAAATTGTCAATCTTCGAAAGAGAGCGACGAATACCGCCTGGCTCTATTGTTATTCTTACTCTATGTAGTCACTCATTCGCAGTGTTGCCACTTTAGCATATTTTCTGCTAGATTTAGCAGATTGAGTTAGAAAATTGCATATTTTTTAAAGAAAAATATGCTAAATGCTTTTTAGCATATTTCGAAAAGAAAAATGTTTAGTGTAGAAAATATTTTTAATTAATAAAAATAAATAAAATTATCCCCGGCCAAAGGTAATAAAATGTACGATTGAACTAGAAGAGCGATTAGAAGTGAACTAGATCTTTCTATCAATTAAGTGACTAGTTCAATTGAACTAGTTCGTTAACGAACTACACAAGTCTACATTTTTGTTTCAAAAAACGGTATGGATACAGAACTGAACCGGCATTCTAAACACGGAGTCACTCCGTTTTTTGCACGACATAATTGTCCGGAAACGGTCCGGCATTGACGGACTTCCGTTTTTACATGACATAACGGTCCGTCATTGACACTACACTAAAAATATCTACAATTTTTTGGACAACATTTCAGTTCTTCGGGGACAATTTAATCATTATTTTGATATTTAAAAATAAAAGCAACGGGGATAAAATTAGAAAAACTATAATTGATTCTATTGTATTGTCAAATTTAATTGTAAAATTTTTTGAAAGTCTTGGACCTGCTAACTTATCTTAAAATAACGTAAGTTTAGTGCTTTACTATAGTTAAGAATGGCATTTTTATATGAAAATATTTGTGGTAGGTAATGTTAAACTCGGGTTACTTTTTAGATAAGTTGCCCGCCTTTTTTTTTTGTCTTTTTACTTAACCCTTAAATGCATGATCTCTACAATTTTAACCATTTTTTTATATATGATTTCTAAGAAAAATACCAAAAAAATTGCCAAATAGCTAAATTGTGATTATTTTAACGTGTATGAAAAAAAAGAAACAAAAAAAATATATGAAATATTAGTTATACATTTATTGTTGCCAAAATTAGTTTTATTGCGAGAATACCACTTTAAATATTTAAACAAACATTTTTGAATATTGCACTTTTTGTAAAAAAAAAACGCGTGTTTTAGATTTTTCACAAATATATGAAGCAAAACCAAGATTTTTCCTATAACTGTTTAAAAAATCTGAGTTATAGTTTATAAGAGCACTTTGTGCCCAAAAATTGAGTTTTATGCATCAAGTGGCGTTTTTTATTAAGAACTGGTATGTTGCCAAATGGCTACACTAAATGTATAAATATTTGAAATAAAAGCTTAACATATTTTTTTTGAAACATTAAAGCTAGATTCACAATGATAGAGTACTCCACTCTGCAGAGTGGAGTTTACTAAAATAGAGATGACATGATACAAAAAATATGTAAGTGGGAAAAAGGAAGGAATAAAATCCACTTTGCAGAGTGAAGTACTCTATCATTGTGAATGTGGCTTAAATGTTGCTTAATTTTTTTTTTGGCACTTTTAAAGCTTTTTTGGCATCATTGAGGCACCAAACGAAAATTCTCAAATACCATCACTGCTACAATTTCTTTGGAAATTTTGTTTTGAATAATGAGGGAAACATTGCATGTAAATCGTATGGCAATCCTGAGTGTGCGCAGTTTTGTTTACATATTTTTATAATATACCAAAAACAAACAAAATTGTAAAATAATCAAAAAATCTTAATATATTTATAAATATGTCCACCAAAACAAGCCATAAAAAGAACAGGCCTTTTAATTTCAAACTAATTGATTTGATAGAACCACATCCCATATTGTATACGAGACTAATGCCAGGAATGTCGTCGTTCGAAATTATGAAAACAAAAAATTCGCTGTGGCAACAAATTGCCGCAGAAATGCGATATTCTGGTAAGGAAAATCATTTCTATTTTAAATTGTAAAAACTACTTAAAACATAACTTGATTGGATTACAGCGCAATTTTGTATGGGTCGTTGGTCCAACTTACGACGACGATATCAATTTGAAATGGAACGTAATAGTCAACTTTGTACTAAAACGGGTATAATCAGAACATCATATTGGCCATATCTTAATCGATTGAAATTCTTGGACACCACATTTCAGCCTTGTAAACCAAAAAAAGTAAAGTCATCTAAACGTAAACCAAAACCAGAGCCACAAATTGAAGATGAAGTTTTGGAAGATTGGTTAGAAGAAGAATCGGAAACACATTTAAGTGAAGAATTTGATCAAGATTGTAACGTTGAGGAACATATAAATGCAACAAATATTATTAAAGAAGTAACCATTGAAGTAGACGAAAGCAATATAGACACTTTTCATCAAATGCAGGTGCTTTTATCCGGATTTGAAGGGGAATCTTTAATGCGAATTGAAAGACGTTTGATGGCATTTCTTTGTAAATGTCAGATTAGAGCTTTGGGTGAGCAAACTATTGATGATTTGTATGTATAGCTGTATGGATCAGTAAATTATTTACACATCTTTGACACGTTACAATTGCAACTTTTATTAACATTTGTAAAACTACAGAAATAAAAATTTTAGTTTAACAATATAATTATATGTGAATTTTATCTAAATCCTGCCATGGAATCTTAGGTTTGATAAGGAAATCTTGACGTGATAGTTTATCCAGCATTAAAACTTGACGACGTACATATGTTACTAAGCGTTCAATGCGTTCATATTCCTCACAATCCATTTCAAAGAAACGACGCCATAATGCAGCTGCCAACACTCTATCTTCTGACATAATTCCTTCGTCATATGCTATTAAAGCGGCCTGAAACTGTTCCGAAAGTTCTTCAATTTGTTGACGTGTTCGAGAAGGATAATTACTCTATATAGCAATAGAAATAAGCATACTATTTAAAAAATCCTTGCATGAAAAATTCAAACCTATGCGAATTCATTTAATGGAATAAAAAATTAATGTAGGGAACAAGTTGAGTTTAGGTGCAATTCTCCGATTTTTTTATTGTCCCAGATAGTAGTACTTTTTGGGCCGAATGGGAAGACATGTAAACAATAAAATAGGTGTTTTTTTATTTTTTAAATCAATATTAGGTTTGTTTTTTTCAAATTTTATATCTATATCTATAAATTCTTGTAAAAAAACGACTATCCGTACTTACGTGAATTGTTTTTATTTTTTTGTAAACAAATAAAATTTAAACATTTGGGGCTGCCTTTGGACGAAATCTGTTTTCGTATATGGGTTTGCCCGGAACGCGAAATAGAGCAATTACCTTAAGTGGCATGCTCTCCCTTCACTAACAACCACATAATTCCTTTGTTAGCACTTGTTGTTTTTAATATTTTATCAATTTTAAAATACTATAATTCCAAAAAAAAATTCTGTGACTAATATTTTTGTTTACATTTGAAAGAGAAAAGCCAAGAATTTTCAAGACTTGGTAGCGTTTTTATAACTACTTAATTTTTAAGAAGCTAAATTTATACCAACCCAGCCAGCAATTTCGGAGCGCTCATAAATAAGATTCTATAATAGCCCTACGGGAAATTTTAACAAACTGTCACCGAACTGGCCCCTTTATATGAAATAGACTGGTCACTTTTACATGGCGTTGTCATAGGAGGTGGAAATTGACCCCTTGTGACATGTCACAAGACAAATCCTAGGACAGGTCCCTGAAATTGAGAGTTCAGTAACCTGTCCTAGGATTTGTCTTGTGACATGACACAAGGGGTCAATTTCCACCTCCTATGACAACGCCATGTAAAAGTGACCAGTCTATTTCATATAAAGGGGCCAGTTCGGTGACAGTTTGTTAAAATTTCCCGTAGGGAGCTTATAGAAATGATTATTGTTTATTTGAAAACACTCTTTTTTTTGGTAGAAAATATGAACCCTCAGAAAACAATCCAAAAAGTTGTCTCTGCAATCTAAAAAGCTGTTTCAAAATGAGGGTTCATTTGTCGGACTCAAAGAAGATTCCAAAATTATTTAAATTTATGAGGAACATTTCTATTTTATACGTTCTTTTTTCTGAGTCATTTCTGAGTATACAGGGGGCTCTTTTGGACGGACCACTTTCATAGGAAAAAGTGGAAAATGTTTATGTTTTTGGAGCTCATTTCTGAGTCATAAATGATCATCTTTGTTTGCTGGGTACTTAAAATTTTTATAACCCAGCAAACAAAGATGATCATTAATGACTCAGAAATGAGCTCCAAAAACATAAACATTTTTTCACTTTTTCCTATGAAAGTGGTCCGTCCAAAAGAGCCCCCTGTTTAATCAGAAATGACTCAGAAAAAAGAACGTATAAAATCGAAATTTTCCTCATAAATTCAAATAATTTGGAATCTTTTTTGAGTCCGAAAAATTAACCCTCATTTTGAGACAGCTTTTTAGATTGTAGAGACAACTTTTTGGATTGTTTTTTGAGGGTTCATATTTTCTGCCAAAAAAAAGAGTGTTTTCAAAAAAACAATAATCATTTCTATGAGTTATTTAAGAATCTTATATATATGCGCTCCGAATTTGCTGGCTGGGAATGCTTAAATTTGTATGGAATATTTATATAAAATTCGAAAAAAACAAGCCTATTATTTGTCAGAAGTACTGTTTTAAAATGAAATGGGGAAATCCCTCTAGTAGAAACGATTGTAATAAAAAATTTAGGGGAATTTGTTTTGCTTTAGTTACATGTTAGTTACTATTTGAAGTTGACAGAGAAATATGTGTGTTTCGTTTAAAGTTGCAAAACTCAATTTATTTGTGGTATTTTTTAGACAAAGGTAAGTTATCAGCTGAAATAGTTCTAATTGTGATTTAATTTAAGGGAAAATTTGGTTTAGAACAATAAAAGATGGGCCGTGGACATCATTGTATTGAAGAAAGGCGGTTAGCTTATCAGCTTCGAAAAGAAGGAAACACAAATTTATTGTCGAATAGTTAGGACGGTCGGAAAATTTTGTTACAAATGGCTTAAACCCAAACCAAATTATTTAGAGACGCGGAGCAGTTAAAAAAACATCTCCAGATACTGACAATCTGAAAACCATACACTAAGTTACTGAAAACCATACACTCTTTCAGTTAAAAAAAACCCACATATTTTTCTGTCCATGAGTGAATAGTCGAGTTTGAACAATATGGGCACCATTGGAAAGGTAAATGAAATACTCTCATGTGGTATACAATAAGCATCACATTTCTTCCAATGCTATATTTTTTTCTAATGCTATATATGTATATTGTCCAAATCCGATTATTATTGACGAAGATATAAGCAAGTCCAGATTCAAACTTTCAAACGAAATAACTCCCGAGATAGATCCGACCGACAAAAAATAAATATTGTTTTGAATTATCAATGAAAACTGTTCGCCGTGATAAAAATTTGGACCCGACTGGAGAGTTGCACCTAAATTCAACTTTAAGTATTTTTCTTCTTTTAAATTGAAATAAATTAGAAGATTCAATTTGATAAACATACTCCTAATTTTTTAGCTCTTGTATTGACATCACCCCACATTGCCTCTACAATACAATTGCGTAAAAATCGTCCGTCTTCTCCAGTTTCTGAACCTTCAGCCATTGATCTAAGCAGCAACATCCAGACATGTAATTCAGTAACCAAAAACCAAGAATTAAATGTATTTGGCATATCAAAATCTTTAAAAAATGCCAAATAATTTATTTTATCTGCCACACTTTCATACAACATGTGACTGGCTACCCTTAAGCGCTTTTAAAATATAATGCAATATAGAAAAATTAAAAGGAAAAAAAAACAGAAAATATAATTTCACAATAATACATACGGCTTTGGAATTTGGAGTGAATCCAACTTTTTTTAAAACTCGTTTAATAATACCATTCTCACCAACAGCTTTATCTGCAACTCCGGCAGTGGCTGTGCTTGAAGAACAGTATCTGCAGGATTTTAGCCATTCTGGTTTTACTGATGTCTGCCAGCTACTTGTCTCTGTTACCAATTGTATTGTTTGTACGGTGTATGCTGCAGAGTACTAAAATTATATTTATAAAACGCATCATTTTTAAATAGATGTTTATGTAAGATTTCAACAACATGTAATATATTTAAATTTCAAAATTAGTACAAATCAACTGAAAATACGTACTATTGGTATTAATGCTTTTCTATAGTTTGGTAATTTAGTTAATACGCGTATTGTTAACATTTTTAATTAAAAATTTTTAAGAATATTTCCTAAAATTTGGTAAACATTAGAATCTCGACATTCAACGGCATTAGAGTTGTAAAAGTATTCAGTATTCCGGTACTGAGTACTCAATACTGACTGTTTTTTTGAGTACTCAGAGTGTGTTTGAAACGGTAGCAAAGCAGTGTTGTCAGATTAGGGGATTTCGCCCCAAATTGGGGATTTCAACTTCGGTTTTGGTCAGATTTTCGTGGGGAGGGATTTGGGGATTTCGCAAAATTTTGGGGATTTTACACATGTTCTTAAGTATTTTTGGGGATTTCTGTTTTTGTCTGTTTTTTTTTGTAGATTGTGTATTTCATCTTAATTTAAAATATATATTTTCTCTGATGTGCATTATTTTGTTAAACTACTTTTTAAAGTTGACAATAATATAAATTTTAAAGAAATGACAGCCATATTATAACTGAACTGAAACAGACTAGTCTGCACAGTCTCTAATTCGTGTTTTAACATTAATTTTATGACTCGTGGAGACGTGATGTAAACCAAAATATGGTTTGTAGACTACTCTTATGTTGCATTTATATCTGCATCCAAATCTCGAGATTTCGACTAAAATTGAGATTTCAGTAAAAATCTCATGTGAAACCACGAGATTTCCCTTACAAAGGAAATCCCGTAAATTTGCGAGATTTCTAAGAAATCTCATGAAAATCTCACAAATCTGGAGTCTTTTGCAGAATACAACACTGTGTTTCGCTTAATTTGTAGAGTTTTTGTATGAAAAAGTGGCAACGATGGTCAACAGCTGACTATAAAAATAACCTAAAAATGACACAAAATAATGAAATAAAAAAATTATTATTAATTTAATAAATATGACTTTAGACCCAATGGAAATGTACTAATGATTATAAGAAGTGTTGCGTGGTTCTAATTTTTGCTTCCCGCGAAGCATAAGTATGAAGAAAGCATTGGGAAGTGCATGTCTTCCTTCCGCCAAAATATTGCAAAATCTGGCTCCTAGCTTGTCGTCCTTATACAAAAACAAATTTACTAACATATTTAGCGTTAGATCTTTACATAAAATAATGTAAATTGTACTCCGCCAATGAATAAAATGGTTTTAGAAATATTGTTAATTTGAAGTTATTTTTTTATGGTACTTTGTTTACAAAAATAGTGCAGCTGTCAAATCGAAATCTCGCTACTGTCATAAAGTGCAAATGTAAACGGTCAAGATTTCGGATCGAGATTTCCAGTGAAATCTCGGGATTTGAAAACAGATGTAAACGCAACTTTAGCATGGTGCCTTGTACAAAGCATGCAAAGTTTACCACACTCTCAATGAAGGCATTTTTTTTTTGTGTGCCGTGATTTAACTGTTTTTTTATGATTTATTGAAAAAAAAGCTTACAGCAAAAAAATGGTTTTTAGTAAAAATCACATTTATTGCAAAAATGCGTTTTTTTCAAATTAAGAGTGGCCAAATTTTAAAAATATGCATTACATTTCGTGGTGTAATGGTTAGCGCGTTGGACTATTACACTTTAGGTTGCGGGTTCGGTCCCCAACCAAGGCAACATCAATTTATGAAAATTACTAATACGTACGAGTTTTTTCTATCTCTCATACATCGCAACGTCCTCCTCCAGTGTTCGCAAAGCACTTAACCCCACCGAAGTAACAGGGCTATGAACTAAAAAGCTTCAACAAAGTTCGCCAACTCTTCATCAGATGGCACGCAACAACTGTTCTAATATTCGACATCTCGCGCAATTACAGTGTTGCCATATTTGAAGCCCTACATCTTTCACCACCTTTCACTTCTTCTCTATCCCCTTTCCAAAGGAAGCAACACGTTAATTAATAGAAAAAATTTCCTAAGTGTTGCTTCTCTTTAAAAAAAAAATTGTATTCCGTGAATGAATATTAAAGAAAATATAAATGTTGAAACTTACACACCTTTTGTAATTTTTCATTTTTCGAAAAAAGACAATCGCGAATCAAATCGGGATTTTTTAGAGTTTCTAGAAAATAAAAACGGCAGTCTTTAACTAAGGGGTTACACGATCAATTTTTGCCTTTCAAGTTTCAATACACTCACATTTTTTTACTAACACACTCACATTTTAAAAATTGAACAGCAACTTGATATCAATTTTTGCTTTCAAGTTTTGAGAAAACTTGACGGTCAAGTTTTTAAACAGCTGATCAATTTCTTGTAAATTTGTTTTTCTTTTTACAAATATTGTGCCGCAATAAAACATGATTGATAAAATACGGAATGTGAATATTTCGGTATATCGACGAAATGATTTAAAAATAAAAAGAAATAAAAAAATCAATTTCTGCTGACATGAAAATGTCTGTGGAATATGTGAAGAAAAAAATAAAGTCTTTTCGAACAGCCTACAGTGCGGAAACGCCCCACAGAGGCGAGCATTTTTAGTTCTTTCCTTGACGACGGCATCTTGAAAGCAAAATTGACTATCAAGTTGCATGCAGCCTACGTCACAGCTTCAAGTTCAACTGAATTTGACAAGCATTATGTGTTATCTACTTGAAAGCAAAATCTTGATCATGTAACCTCACTGTAAGTGGGTACATAGAGTTCCATGCTAAAAAATATAATTAAAACAGAAATCCAAAGGTCAGATTTTGTCGTGGAATGGTCGATATATATTTTTTTCATAGTAAAAATAAATTTGATAAGTTTTTTCTAAACAAACTAAAATAATGCATACTTAATCTGACTGAATGTGTTCATTTTAATGCAGTTAGCATCGACAAGTTAGCATCGATTTTTTTAAACTGGCAATGCTGTAATATCTTCATTTTGACAGCTACTTACCCAACATTCAAAACTCCTACAAATGAATTCCACTCCAAACAATGAATTGTATGGGAGTGACCCCACTGGACTGGATTTTAGAAATTACCCCACTTTCATACCAAATAATATGCAATTTAATTAATAAATAATAAAATTATAAGGGAAAAACAAAATTTGCAGTTTTTATTTAATTATGTAAAATATTCTGGCCAGACTGTGTGTTGGAATCAACACTTCCGAAGATGAAATGTATGTCCAAATGTAGGTATTAATATGAGGAACATAATTCCAATGCGTGCAATTTGCGTCCACGTCAGATTTTGGAATTATCTTTGAATTTCTATTTTGGTTAAAAAATCTTCCTGGCCAGACTGTGGGTTGGAATCACCACTTTCGAAGATGAAATGTATGCCCAAATGTAGGCAATAATATGCGGAACATAATTCCAATGCGTGCAATTTGCGTGCACGTCAGATTTTGGAATGATCTTTGAATTTCTATTTTGGTTAAAAAAATTTCCTGGCCAGACTGTGGGTTGGAATCACCACTTTCGAAGATGAAATGCATGTCCAAATGTAGGCATTAATATGCGGAACATAATTCCAATGCGTGCAATTTGCGTACACGTCAGATTTTGGAATGATCTTTGACTTTCTATTTTGGTTAAAAAATTTTCCTGGCCAGACTGTGGGTTGGAATCTGTTATGTCTATATTAAAGAACTAATTTTCCTTAAAAATGCTTATACTTCTTTTTATTATTAATTCATAAATTGATTACAAGAAATTATAATTACGATATCTTATACCACGAAGTAAAAAATAGTAATACAAAAAACAGTGCTGTCAATCCACATAGAAAAATCAAATCATGTTTAACAGTTAACAGTTGCCAGATTTACAGGACACAACATTTCTTCCTCCTTCTCCATGACTGTTTATGGGGAATATATTAAACGACGTTTCCCAATTCTAGTTGTTCTTCGCAGTGGT
This sequence comes from Leucophora obtusa, assembly GCA_949987735.1. Classification (NCBI taxonomy): domain Eukaryota; kingdom Metazoa; phylum Arthropoda; class Insecta; order Diptera; family Anthomyiidae; genus Leucophora; species Leucophora obtusa. The sequence goes on from OX465296.1 coordinate 180,777,462, forward strand.
GGATTTGTTGTAGGTGTTCCCCTTCCTGTTTGGCCCATCAGCTGTTCGCCAGCTTGCAAGGTTACCGGAAAAGTTAAAGAATCAGTTCGACGTATATTGTCAGGAACATAAGAATTTGATGAAGTTTTATGGCCGGTTTCCATACCACTCTGAATGGGGCCTTGAGTATCTTCATCGGATTTAGCATTATCATTTTTCGGGTAGTAGTGGATGCGGCCTCTAAGTGTATGACTGTTTTCCTCCGTGTATTCATATTGGTCACCAACTATGCCACCATTTTGACAGGTAAATTTTTCTTGTTCATTGGCCACACTTCCCTCCTGTGCCTGCTTCTTTATTTGGTCGATATGTCGTTTGTAAATTTTTTCCTTATATATAATATGATAATGCAAATCTCCTAAACGCCGCGAGATGACACCCTGTACCCACTTGTCCATGCGAGGGTTGCCTGAGAGAAACCAAACTTTCTGTTCTGGATGAAAGGTGCGAAAATTCGTATCGAATTTCATGTATTGTTTTTGTGTAACTGTAGCGGAAACATCTTCAGGAAAAATTAGACTTAAACGAGAACGAATGGATCTTCCGAGAAACAATTGAGCAGGAGATTGGCCTGTGGTCGAATGTGGAGCATTCCTATACTGACGCAAAAATTCATTCAAATCTTCTTTTATGTTCGATCTACTCGTGCCCATTGTTTTAAGAGCGTTTTTAAATGTTTGCACCGAGCGTTCGGCTTGGCCATTCGTCGAAGGGTGATATGGCGCCGTTAATTTATGATATTTGACTCCAATATTCTGCAGATAGTTTTTAAATTCGCTAGACGTAAAATTTGATCCGTTATCCGAAACTATGGTAACCGGAACGCCATATGCTGAAAAAAGATCGTCCAAAATTGCAATTGTAGCGCCAGCTGTAATAGTATTCCTCATCTTCACCTCAATCCACTTACTAAACGCATCCGAAACAACCAAAAACATGGTTCCTAAAAAGGAGCCAGCGTAGTCTATGTGTATACGCTCCCACGGGCCCTTTGGGTATTCCCAATGATGTTCCCTAAATTTGGGAGGATTATTTGCCAGCCTTGCACAATTATTACAATTGTTAGCAACACGCTCGATATCCGTATCCAACCCCGGCCAATACACAAAAGATCGGGCTAACCCTTTCATCTTTACAATTCCCAAGTGGGCTGAATGTAAGTCCTGTAATATTTTCCCCTGTAGGGATGGAGGTATGACGACACGATGATCAAGTACCAAACACCCCCTGTCAATTTATAATTTACTTCGGGCGACTTATACCCCAATTTTTTCAGGCACTTACCCGACTCTAGGTGTCTGACAATTAGGCCTAACTTATCATCCTTTTTAGATTCTTGGGAAATTTGATACGCTTTTATTGGCATTTGCTGGATTTGTTTTAAAATAAAATTATCAAAACCGTCATATTCCGAGCATTCGTATTGCCCCTCAGTTGAACTGCACACTTGTCCAATTAACTCTGGCCTTAACATTCTGGAACAGAAGTCTGCGTTTATATTAGATTTGGTTGGTTTAAAAACAACATCAAAATCAAAGTTTCCGAGATAATCTGCGTAATTGGCCATTCGGCTAATACATAGTATCGGTAAAGATTTACTCGGATGTAGGATTTGAGACAATGGTTTGTGATCCGTAATCAAAGTCCAATGACGTGCATACAAGTAAAGGAAAAATTTTTGTACGGCCCAAATTATTGCCAATGCCTCTCTATCCATTTGTGGGTACTTCCTCTCTGTATACGTTAAGGTACGACTTGCGTATGCAATAGGCCGTTCCTGTCCGTTCTTCAAGCGGTGCGACAAAACCGCTCCTAAGCCCACTTTGCTGGCGTCGGTGGCAAGAAGTAACGGCAAAGCTGGGTCATATGGAATTAAAACTTCCGCCGAAATCAATGAATTCTTTATATCCATATATGCTCGATCCGCTTCCGGGGTCCATTGAAATTTTTCCTGTAAAAGCATTTCTCGAAGCGGTCTATTTCTTGTTGAAAGATTTGAAATAAAAGAACTGTAATATGATGCTTTTCCTAAGAATAATTGTAGCTCTTCGACTGTGGTTGGTTTTGGAGCATCACGGATAGCCTCTATATGTTTATCCGACTTATGGATTCCATTTTCATTTATTTTATGGCCCAGAAATTCTACTGCAGGGGATGCAAACACACATTTGGATCGATTTAGTCGAAGGCCATGAGATCTTATCCGCTCCAATGTTGTTTGAAGAGTGACAATCATTTCATCGAAATTAGCAGCATGCACCAAAATGTCATCAAAAAAACTACTTACGTTTGAAAGACCTTGAAGAACATTTTCCATTCTACGTTGCCATATTGCCGGTATGTTTGCTGCACCATATACTGCACGAGTCGGCCGAACTAATCCGTGTGTAGGAGTATTCAAAGTTAGCGCGTGTGCGAATTCATCATCTATAGGGAGGTGAGAGTATGCATCTGTAATATCCAAATGACAGAATAATTTAGCATTATTCATTTTATTTAAAATCATTTCCGCTTTAGATATGGGATGCTCATCTATTATCATTCTCGGGTTCAGCGTCGGTTTATAATTTCCCGTAATACGGATCTTTCCATTTTTCTTCGTCACTATATGTGTAGATGATGCCCACTCCGAGTACTCAACTCTCTTATACAGCCCTGACTTAATTTTAGAATCAATTTCCGCTGCGTATGCATCACGTAGAGCCAATGGAATTTCGCGAGCCCTAGTGAAAACTGGGGTAGCACCTGGTCTAAAATGTAATTTTGCTGGAGGACCCTCAAGCTTTCCTGGAGTTTCGCTAAAAGATCATCGTATTTATTCAATAGTCGTTGTAATAATTGCCCTTGCTCTAAAGTCATGGATGGCGTTCCGACTTTTATTGAATTTATCCGATCCGGTACTGGAAAAAGTTTAGACATGTTGATTTCGTTTACAAAATACGGGATCCATTCTCTTCCAAAAAGAGGGTCATAATCCCCATCCATAATATATAGGTTTAGCCTACGGGTGGTGGCGACCACCTTAACGTCCACTGGAACACGACCAATACATGGTATTCTGTGATGTGAATAGCTTGAAAATATTCTCTCGGCCTTCTGAATTGGTCGCCCGAGTCTAATTTTCCTTTGCTGAAGTAATTTCTTTCCAATTACTCCATACGCAGAACCAGTATCAAGTTCCATGTCAACAGCACATCCGTTGATATATGTTTTAATAATTTTCTTCTCTATAGATTTGTTGTTCATAATACTTACGGCGTTAAGACATTGTATAGAATCATAATTCTCTTCTGGTTCCTCTGATATTTGAGACGTACTAGACTTACATACTCTAGAAATGTGGCCTGCCTTTCCACAAGTAAAACATTTTGCATTACGGAATTTACACTGATTACGCAAGTGTTTGCCCCCGCAACCATAGCAAGATGATTGAGTTTCATTTGCAACATCCTTACCTACGTTTTGTAATGGTTTTCTTTTCACCCGAACAGGCGCATAACCCAATTTGTTCATGGGCTCTAGCAAAGGTTCTTGTACTGACGTTTTCATGTCGGTTGTAGTCTGACGTGTTGCCTCTAGAGAGTGAGCAATTTCGTAGGCAACTTTAAACGTAGCTGGATCTTTTGCAATGATTTCATCGCAAGTGTTCCGTGATTCCATACCGAAAAGCAATTGTTCCGTAAGCATTCTGTCAAGGAACTCACCGTACTCACAGTATGTTGCAGCTTTTCTGAGTCTTAATGTAAAATTAGATATAGATTCCTCTTTATCCTGTGTAATACGACGAAATATGATACTTTCTGCGAATTTATTTCGTTTCTTATCGAAGTGTGCAATTAGAATTTTCTTTATTTCCTCATAGGAACATTGCTGTGGGTCCTTTGGTTGAATAAGAATTCTCAAGGCATCATTCAAATGCACCCCCATATGCACACGAGCATATGTGTGATAATCAGCAATTGGCACTTTACTTAGATTAAGTGCTAGATCAAAACGTTGAAAATAATCTTCCACAGAAGACGTCTCTGTTGATTTAAATTCCCCCATTGCAAATGGAGGGGGTTTCTGCGATGCACTTGCAGCGGGTTGTGTATATGTATTTTGTTGCTGTTGTGAAATAGACGTTAAAGCTGCTTGTGTTGCTTCTGTTACGGCTTGTCGTAACGCGTCTGCAAACATAGAAGATAATTGTTGGGTTTCCTCTTGATCCAATACCATGGTTCCAATTACTTCTGACACCAAATGTTATGTCTATATTAAAGAACTAATTTTCCTTAAAAATGCTTATACTTCTTTTTATTATTAATTCATAAATTGATTACAAGAAATTATAATTACGATATCTTACAGTGAGGTTACATGATCAAGATTTTGCTTTCAAGTTGATAACACATACTGCTTGTCAAATTTAGTTGAACTTGAAGCTGTGACGTAGGCTGCATGCAACTTGATAGTCAATTTTGCTTTCAAGATGCCGTCGTCAAGGAAAGAACTAAAAATTCTCGCCTCTGTGGGCTGTTTCCGCACTGTAGGCTGTTCGAAAAGACTTTATTTTTTTATTCACATATTCCACAGACATTTTCATGTCAGCAGAAATTGATTTTTTTTATTTATTTTTATTTTTAAATCATTTCGTCAATGTACCGAAATATTCACATTCCGTATTTTATCAATCATGTTTTATTGCGGCACAATATTTGTAAAAATAAAAATAAATTTACAAGAAATTGATCAGCTGTTTAAAAACTTGACCGTCAAGTTTTCTCAAAACTTGAAAGCAAAAATTGATATCAAGTTGCTGTTCAATTTTTAAAATGTGAGTGTGTTAGTAAAAAAATGTGAGTGTATTGAAACTTGAAAGCCAAAAATTGATCGTGTAACCCCTATGTTATACCACGAAGTAAAAAATAGTAATTCAAAAAACAGTGCTGTCAATCCACATAGAAAAATCAAATCATGTTTAACAGTTAACAGTTGCCAGATTTACAGGACACAACAGAATCACCACTTTCGAAGATGAAATGTATGTCCAATTGTAGGCAATAATATGCGGAACATAATTCCAATGCGTGCAATTTGCGTGCACGTCAGATTTTGGAATGATCTTTGAATTTCTATTTTGGTTAAAAAATTTTCCTGGCCAGACTGTGGGTTGGCATCACCACTTTCGAAGATGAAATGTATGTCCAATTGTAGGCAATAATATGCGGAACATAATTCCAATGCGTGCAATTTGCGTGCACGTCAGATTTTGGAATGATCTTTGAATTTCTATTTTGGTTAAAAAATCTTCCTGGCCAGACTGTGGGTTGGAATCACCACTTTCGAAGATGAAATGCATGTCCAAATGTAGGCATTAATATGCGGAACATAATTCCAATGCGTGCAATTTGCGTGCACGTCAAATTTTGGAATGATCTTTGACTTTCTATTTTGGTTAAAAAATCTTCCTGGCCAGACTGTGGGTTGAAATCACCACATTCGAAGATCAAATGTATGTCCAATTGTAGGCAATAATATGCGGAACATAATTCCAATGCGTGTAATTTGCGTTCACGTCAGATTTTGGAATGATCTTTGAATTTTTATTTTGGTTAAAAAATTTTCCTGGCCAGACTGTGGGTTGGAATCACCACTTTCGAAGATGAAATGTATGTCCAATTGTAGGCAATAATATGAGGAACATAATTCCAATGCGTGCAATTTGCGTGCACGTCAGATTTTGGAATGATCTTTGAATTTCTATTTTGGTTAAAAAATCTTCCTGGCCAGACTGTGGGTTGAAATCACCACTTTCGAAGATGAAATGTACGTGCAAATGTAGGCAATAATATGCGAAACATAATTCCAATGCGTGCAATATGCGTGCAAGTAAGATTTTGGAATGATCTTTGAATTGCTATTTTGGTTAAAAAATCTTCCTGGCCAGACTGTGGGTTGGAATCACCACTTTAGAAGAAAGAAAACTTGACGGTCAAGTTTTAAACAGCTGATCAATTTCTTGTAAATTTGTTTTTCTTTTTACAAATATTGTGCCGCAATAAAACACCTTTGATAAAATACGGAATGTGAATATTTCGGTATATCGACGAAATGATTTAAAAATAAAAATAAATAAAAAATCAATTTCTGCTGACATGAAAATGTCTGTGGAATATGTGAAGAAAAAAATAAAGTCTTTTCGAACAGCCTACAGTGCGGAAACAGCCCACAGAGAAGAGCATTTTTAGTTCTTTCCTTGATGACGGCATCTTGAAAGCAAAATTGACTATCAAGTTGCATGCAGCCTACGTCACAGCTTCAAGTTCAACTGAATTTGACAAGCAGTATGTGTTATCAACTTGAAAGTAAAATCTTGATCGTGTAAACTCATCTCAAGTGAAGACACTCAATTTCAATTTTATTGCAATATCATGATATCGCTGACATGCCATCTGATCTTGCAATGATGCCAGAGATCAAATGTCAATTTTTGTTTTCATTTTAATTTTGTAATAGAAAAACAACAAAAAAATTGGTAAAAAGGAATGGAAAAGTGTTTAGTTTTTTATTATTTGTCGGTAAACATTAATGTTTCATAAAATTTGGTGTTTTTCGAAGAAAAATCTATGATATTTCTTATCCATGAAATGGTCAAGTGTTCTCCACCACTCTGCAATTGATATCATTTTGACGTTTCGCTGTAATGGTTTTGACATTTCATTTATTGCATTTGAAGACACCGGGTTATAAAAAAGGACGCCACTAATAAAATAAGAGAAAATAAAGCAAGAAAAACAAAAAAACTAATTAAATTAAGAAGAATAAAATACAATTCAACTAATTATAAATAAAAAAAACAAAAAAATTTATAGATTTTGAATTTTTTCAAGGGTATTTACTAGTAAGCGTCGCATAACATATGTTGAAGCTTCTTCGTTAAATTATTGCAAATTATGAGTTAACATAATTACGTTTTCTCATACCCTTAACATAAGCTCGGCAATAAGCAATTTTATGCCGTCATTCTGCCGACGTACTTAACTTATTGCTAAGATATTTATTGCTAATCTATACTGGGGGTATATACCACTGTTGGTAAAAGTGGCACAAAAGTGCCATTTGTGGCACTATTGAATGTTGAATGGCACCATGGCACTCTTTATAGAATTTTGGCACTTTTTAAGAAAATTTCAATATAATTTGATAAAAGGTCGATATCGATGGTTTTTCATTAAAAGCCATGCCTACTTAGAACGGGTAGCAAAATTAAAAAAACAATCGCTACACTAAAAATTTCTACAATTTTCTGGACCAGCTTTCAATTCTTCGGGGACAATTTAATCATTATTTTGATCTTTAAAAATAAAAGAAATGGGGATAAAATTATAAAAACTTGAATTGATTCTATTGTTGTCACTGGAATTTTTCAAAAATTTGTTATGGTATTCTAGTTTTTTTATGACAAGCAAAAGTTTTAAAAATTTCACCATACAATGGTGAAAGCTTTTTCTGCCAAAAATAAAATTAAATTATCAAAAAATGGTAATTTGTGAAAAATTACGATTTTTTCGATAATTTTATGAAATCTTAAATGAAATGAAAACTTAAAAAAATGTCCAGGAACCGCAGAACACAAGAGAACAAGTTCTAAGCACTTGGAGTTTCCTTTAAATTTTAGCATCAAGCACCCTGAGCTTATTCCTAACAACTTTAGCCCCATAAATCCCATGTTAATACCTAATCTTTTGGAGGAATTTGCAGGAATTTTAGAATCGGTAAAAGGTTCGATGCATCTTAAAATAATATCTCAAAATATGAATTAGGTATTTCATATTTTATTTCTATGAAGAAACATTATAACATTCTTCAAAAGAAAATAAAATTTTTATATTTTAAATTGTTGTAAAATGAAAATATTTGTTTGTTATGTGCTTTTTGTTACATGATAATTTTGTCAAGGTTTTGCTGTGACAATTTTTCTCATAATACCAAAATTATAATAATTTCCATTCACACCAGTTTTGTGACAATTTTGTTATTGTTAAAAAGTTTAGAATAAGGGTGCAAATGTATAAATATTGGAAATCAAAGCTGAACATAATTTTTGAAACATTTGCATGTTGCTTAATTTTTTGGCACTTTTAAAGCTTTTTTGGCACTTTTTTGGCATATTTAGGCACCAAACAAAAATTCTCAAATACCATCACTGGTATATACTAGATTTGTGAAATTTCGATACTTTTTGAGTACTCAATACTACTGAATACTTTTCAATTGAGTACTCGATACTACTCAATACTTTTAACGGTTTTTTTTAATTTAAAAATAAAAATGTTAATAATTCGTATTTATTAGGAAAAAAATAACAATTCAAATACATGTGTTACATAATTATTGTTACCTACATTTTAATTAATTTAAAACATTTTAAATAAATTGATTAAATAATTTTTCAACAAATAATTCAAACAATTTTTCCCAAAAATTCGTAACAAATTTCTTTGCTGCAAAAATAGAGTTGTATTTTCAGAGTTGTATCTTTAGATTACTATTTTTAGAGTTGCATTTTCATTTCAAAAATACACATTTCTACGGAAAATTGCATCTTTAAAAGTATTGAGTAGTACCGTTTTAGTATTGAGTACTCAAAAAAACTGTCAGTATTGAGTACCGGACTACTCAATACTTTTACAACTCTAGTATATACTGCGGCACGGAGACTAGAGTTGTAAAAGTATTGAGTATTCCGGTACTGAGTACTCAATACAGCCTGTTTTTTTGAGTACTCAATGCTAAAACGTTACTACTCAATACTTTTAAAGATGCAATTTTCCGTAGAAATGTGTATTTTTCGTATGAAAATACAATTCTAAAAATACTACTTTAAAAATACTACAACTCTGGAAGTACAACTCTATTTGTGAAGCAAAGAAATTTGTAGTGAATTTTTGGGAAAAATTATTTAAAATGTTGTAAATTTATTAAAATGTAAGTAACAATAGTTGTTTAACACGTGTTTGCGAATTGTTATTATTTTTCCTTATAAATACGAACTCATAACATATTTATTTTTAAATTCAAAAAAACCGTTAAAAGTATTGAGTAGTATCGAGTACTCAATTGAAAAGTATTGAGTAGTATTGAGTACTCAAAAAGTATCGAAATTTCACAACTCTAACGGATAGAGTTGTGAAATTTCGGTATTTTTTGAGTACTCAATACTACTCAATACTTTTCAATTGAGTACTCGATACTACTCAATACTTTTAACGGTTTTTTTAATTTAAAAATAAAAATGTTATGAATTCGTATTTATTAGGAAAAATTATCACAATTCACATACACGTGTTAAATAACTATTGTTATTTACATTTTAATTAATTTAAAACATTTTAAATAAATTAATTAAATAATTTTTCCCAAAAATTCGTTACAAATTTCTTTGCTTCACAAATAGAGTTGTATTTTCAGAGCTGTATTTTTAGAGTACTATTTTTAGAGTTGTATTTTTATACGAAAAATACACATTTCTACAAAAAATTGCATCTTTAAAAGTATTGAGTAGTACTGTTTTAGTATTGAGTACTCAAAAAAACAGTCAGTATTGAGTACTCAGTACCGGAATACTCAATACTTTTACAACTCTACTAACGGAGACGTGAAAAGCACCGAAAAATACCCAAAAAGCACCAGAATGGCAAAACTGTTCAAAGTGGTTCTAAACAAAGGTAACAGCTGATGTATAAAAAAGGCGCTTGAGCATTTTAGTGAAAAGTTTTATGAGCGTCATTTATATAAAATAGAAAAAGTGATTTAATTTTATTTTGAATACAAATTATTGGAATTTTGTCAATAAAATGCCAGTGTTAATAAAAACGTGAGTATTGCATATAGTAAAATACAAACTTGGTAATTACTGTTTTGAGTAATGTATATAGAGTTGCTGATATTTCAATTTCGAGGATATTATTATTGAATAAACGGGGGACAGACAATTGCGCCGACCAAATTAATCGGCGGCGGCTCAAATCCGGCTGTAAGCCGGAATCTGATCGGCTAGCCAACTTTTTTCCGGCTCATACAAAAATCGGCTTTAAGTGGGTCTTTACTGCAGGGTTAACTTAACTGAGAAAATATTAGGCAAAAGGTTACTTTTTCGGGCACCCCTCAAAAAAAAAATTATGGGACCAAGTTGAGCTCCGATTTTTTTTCTCCAGATAGTACTTTCTGGGCTGAATAGGAAAAGTTTTTTTTTGTCGGAGACCCCTATTTCGGGTGTTATTTGCGATCAAAGTTGAAACATGGAATTTCCCGTATCTTCGCTATCGGATTTGGACAATATGAGCTCCATTGGATAAATTTTTTATTGTTTACAAATTAATTGAAGGTCTGTACCCTATATTGAATGTTTATCAATTAAACTGAAAAATTCAAAATGTTTTGGATTTTTATTTTTCAATTTCATATTATTGAAAAGTTTGTCGACAATATTGAAATGTTAGTTTTTTTAAAATTTGTTTTGTTGTTGTTGAAAAATAAATAAATAAAATTAAAAAAGCATATGAATTATTGCAAAATAAAAACGCAATCACTTTAAACGTGGCTTTATTTTAAAATCTGCAAAATAACATTGAAAGTGTGTGTGATAAGACCAATAAAATTGAAATAAATTATATTGACCGTGTGTGCTCGGCTTAATATGCCCTAAAAATTTTTAATATTTATTAACCCATTACGAACTGGTTCCGTTTTTTGAATTTTTAGAGCTAGTTTTTCGAGAAAATCCTTTGTATATCAAAAATGTGCTTATATAATGGTATGATTTGTTTACTCAAAATTGTATGTAATAGCGAATTTACATTGTTAAAATTATCACTAGATTTCGTTTTGAAATACAATTCGAAATCTATATCGTTTACATTAGAATATTTGACAGATGAATGGGATTTCGATCGGCCAACAACAATTTTTTTGTAAACAAACTAACCTTAAAAAATAACCAAAATTAAAAGATTTTCTAAAAACCATTTTATTTAATGGCGGAACACAAAAATCATTTATATTATGAAAGATACAATGTTATATTTGCTAAGAAATGTGTTTAATTATAGGGATGATTAGTAGAAAGCTAAAATATTCAATGTTTTGTCAGTGGTCTTGCCGGCGCCATCAAATGATTTTTCATAGTTTCTCTTCGTCGGATACAATAAAATAGCCATTTTCAACTTTAAATATTTCTTTCAATTAAAAATAACAGACTTTATTATGTTATTCCTTAATTTTTTAAAGTTATTAAAATTTATTATTTATTAATTTTTTGTGACAAATAGCTGCTTATTCTTGCCACTTTTTCTGCAAACTTCCCTACTTTTCTGCAAATATGAGAGAAAAATGGGATTTCAATTTGGATTTCGATGAGATTTCGCTGAAATCCAAATTAAATTGGGATTTCATTTCCTATGGAAAATCTGTTTGAAATCCCAAATTTTTATTGGATTTCCGTCGAAATCTACTTTTAACTCGATTTCGATCATAATGTAAATTCGCTATAAGATTACAAGGTTTAATTTGAGGTACAACTTTTGCTTTTAACCTTATACGGGAAAAGTTGTAAGGGGTTATAGTTAATTTTTTTTTGTTAAAAATTGAAAGAAAAAAAGTAGTTAAATAGGAAAATAATTTTGTGTTTTTTCTTTTATTATAAAAGTAATGGTTTTATTTTCCTTATTCCAGCCAATAAAATGGCCAGGGCTTTAGAATTAATTCCTTTTTGGAATGAATTCCCAAAAATTTAATTCAATTCTTTAATTCAAGGAATGAATTTATTAATAAAACATAAGCAGGAATTAATTCCTGTGAATGAATTCAAAGAATTCAAATTAATAGAATGAATTCCCTGACCAAAACACTAAGAATTCTATTTAAAGAATTCATTCACTAAAGAATTTATTCAACACTAGTTAATTCAATTTGAAGTCAAGGAATTCATTCAATTCTAGTTAATTCAACTTTTGGCTAAGGAATTCATTCAACTGTGCACTTAATTCAACTTTTGATCGAGGAATTCATTCAATTCTAGTTAATTCAACTTTTGGTCAAGGAATTCATTCAATTCTAGTTAATTCAACTTTTGGTCAAGGAATTCATTCAAGTTCAACTTTTGGTCAAGGAATTCATTTAATTCTAGTTAATTCAACTTTTAGTCAAGGAATTCATTCAATTCTAGTTAATTCAACTTTTAGTCAAGGAATTAAATTTATTTTGTTTAATTCCCTTAGGAATTAAATTTTTTTCGTTTAATTCCCTAGGAATTAAATTTTTTTTGTTTAATTCCCTAGGAATTGAAAACTTAATTCAATAACGAAATAAATTAAACTCCTTGACTAAAAGTTGAACTAACTACAATTGAATGAATTCCTTGACTAAAAGTTGATTAACTAGAATTGAATGAATTCCTTGACCAAAAAATGAATTAACTTGAATGAATTCCTTGACCAAAAAATGAATTAACTTGAATGAATTCCTTGACCAAAAGTTGAATTAACTAGAATTGAATGAATTCCTTGACCAAAAGTTGAATTAACTAGAATCGAATGAATTCCTTGACCAAAAGTTGAATAAACTAGAATTGAATGAATTCCTTGACCAAAAGTTGAATTAACTAGAATTGAATGAATTCCTTGTTGAATGAATTCATTAAATTTTATGAAGGCATTAAAAAAATTTAATGAATTCCTTTAAGATAAATCGAATGAAAAAAAAGGAATTCATTCAATTCCTTAAGTTTGGTCAGGGAATTCATTTCCAAAATATAAATTCAGTTCAAAAAAAGGGAATTAGGGAATTAATTCTTCGAAGCTCTGAATATGGCTAAAGATGAAGCTATAATAGACCCTCTTTATATTTATAGCTTGTTTCTCTATCTCGAACGAAAAACTTGTCGAACGAAAGCAAGTCACTCGAATTCGAATCAATTTGGGTTTCTCTATTTCGAAAATCTTCGTTCGCAGTGTTGCCAGAAACAATCGTGCCTAATATGCTAAATCACCGAAAAAATTCTGCTAAATTCTGCTAAATCGGGAAAAAAGAAAAATATGCTAAAAATATGCCAAACAAAAAATTACAAAAATGGTAAAATATTAATTCTGCTAAAAATCTGCTAAATAACCACATATAAAAATATGCTAAAAATCTGCTGCGTAAAAAATATTGCAATTTTTACTCTACTAGCCGCTTTTTTGTTAAGTTTTGGTATTAGATAAACATTTTTGACAGTTTTTTTTAACGTATACTCTAGACTGGTCCAAAAAAATAAAAGTTGGAATTTTCACGCTCCACAAGCCTAAAAATATGCCACTTTAAAAAAAAATGTGGTCTGATCAAAAAAATCACCAAAAAAGTTTTGTTTAGAGGTAGCACATCGCAATTGAAGTTTCGAGGTAGAACTTGTTCTATTATTTTTAATTAATTAAAAATAATGGAAAAAATGAGAAAAATTAAATATAATTATTACGATCGCGACATATCAAATCTAATATATTTTTAAGTATACATTACGAATATGAAATCAAAACTGAATTTATATTTACGACTATGAAATATATTTACGACTATGAAAATTTCTTTTTTGCATTAATATATATCTGTGGAATGTCCTATTATGTGCGATAGGGTTTTTGGTAGCAATAAAATTATAACAAGCTAAATAATAGCGAAATATTAAAAAAGTCAAATTTTAAGTTAATTTGCAAGGATATCTGGTATCCTTTTTAAAATTAAAATCAGTGTTATATATAATGAAGGCCCGTGTTAAGTAAATTGTAAAAGTATAACAAATTGGATTTTTCGATAACACCGTTTACAGGTAATTTGGAAATACCTAAAAAAAACTTGAGTTTTTTTAAATTTTCAAAAATCGCGAATAATTCATAAACCACAAACTTTTTTTAAATTTTGATAGCTGATTCATAATCTTCGTTAAAATAAAGATCAGATTTGAGAAATTTCCGCATTCAAGGCAAAAACAAGTTGAATTTTTAATTACATCTTTTCGGAAAATTTGGAAATTTTAACTAAAATATGTATTTTTTTGTATAATTAAAAAAAAAAAACCGCGAATTACTTAAAAGTTACTTAATTTTTTTAAGTTTTGATTTCAAATTCCTTTTGTTCACATTAAGACCATATTTAAAAAAATTGTTCAATAATAGCGTACAGGTTAAGAAATAATGAAATTTAAAGTCAAGCCTACTTTTTGTATAAATTACTCTAGAGATAAAATACTAATTCTTAAAAGACAACTTTTTGTGCTACCTCTAAATAATAGCGGATTTAGCTGAAACTTGGCACAGAGAGTTTTTAGACACTAAGGAATAGGGGCAACATTGTGGAGATCGCGAATTCCAACTTTTATGTTTTTTTGGACCACTCTAGTATACTCGTTTAATCCTTTAAAAAGGTAGTGTTATCATTGTTGGAAAAAATAATAAAAACTGAACCTTGCGTGGACAAAATATGCTAAAAATCTGCTTTTGTCAAACGAAATATGCTAAAAAGCATTTAGCATATTTTTCTAAAAAAAATATGCAATTTTCGAACTCAATCTGCTAAATATAGCAGAAAATATGCTAAAATGGCAACACTGTTCGTTCGTCTTTACAGTGAGGTTACACGATCAAGATTTTGCTTTCAAGTTGATAACACATACTACTTGTCAAATTCAGTTGAACTTGAAGCTGTGACGTAGGCTGCATGCAACTTGATAGTCAATTTTGCTTTCAAGATGCCGTCGTCAAGGAAAGAACTAAAAATGCTCTCCTCTGTGGGCTGTTTCCGCACTGTAGGCTGTTCGAAAAGATTTTATTTTTTTCTTCACATATTCCACAGACATTTTCATGTCAGCAGAAATTGATTTTTTATTTATTTTTAAATCATTTCGTCGATATACCGAAATATTCACATTCCGTATTTTATCAATCGTGTTTTATTGCGGCGCAATATTTGTAAAAAGAAAAACAAATTTACAAGAAATTGATCAGCTGTTTAAAACTTGACCGTCAAGTTTTCTCAAAACTTGAAAGCAAAAATTGATATCAAGTTGCTGTTCAATTTTTAAAATGTGAGTGTGTTAGTAAAAAAATGTGAGTGTATTGAAACTTGAAAGGCAAAAATTGATCGTGCACCCCTATATTACTTAAGGGCGGATTATGGGACCCTAAACGTAAATGTGATGTAACTGTACCGTACCGTAGCTAAAAAGAACACTTATAGATTATCGTACACGACATTACTATTTAGCATCTATTTCATGTGGTTTTATATTTTATTCTAAATTTTTCCATTTATTTGTTAATTTTTATTCCTTATTTGTTTTTTTAATCAATTTTCTTTATTCATTTCATATTTTTTCCGACGAAAATCATTCAGCTGTTTCGATGCCGGATAGAAAATTTTGATTTCAACAGAATGATCCGGCAAGTTCGTTTACATTTACGTGTTAGTAACCATTCGTATACATTTCTTCTTTTGGTATCGAAACAGCTGATTCGTTACAGATACGTTTACGATTGGGTAACTCAGCCTTTACAATGCGTTCGAAATAGAGAAACCAAATTTTGTATGAAAACATTTACGTTCTCATTCGACTTGTCGTTCGAGTCATCGTTCGCATAGAAGTGGAGTTAGTGAAACCCAAATCAGTGGGGTTATTATGTAATTCGATTCGAAACGGAAATGCTTTCGAACACAATTTTCACATTGAAAATAAAGTACCAAAAAACAGTTTTCAATGGGGTAAAATATTGAAAACGTGTATGAGATTACACTTTTTCAATGTTTTCCCCCATTAAAAACTGGGTTTTGGTACTTGATTTTCCATGTGAAAATTCCGTTCGAAAGCATTTCCGTTTCGAATCGAACTACATAATAACCCCCCAGTTTTCTTTCGCTTAAATAGCCAACGAACGTATTCTTTCGAAATCGAGGAACAGGCTATTAGGTTTTAAATTTTAAGTGGGTTATAGAAATTCACTAGGACCAAAAATAAGACCCATTGAGAATCTAGAAGAAACTTTTCAATAGAAAAAAAATCGCGTGATTTTTCCTTTCTTTCCAAATATGGCTATTTTTTGCGAAATTCGTAAGTCTCACCATGAAAAAGTCTCTTGAAAAGTTTATTTTTTCTCAATGGGTTAACTAATCGGTCTTATTTTTGGTCCTAGTGAAAGATATTTCTATAACTCTACATTTGACATGAATTTTTTTGAGTTAATATAAAAAAAAAAACTAAAACTTTGACCTCCAATAACTTTGTTGTTTGATGGGTTAAGTGGTCGAGCTATATCTTGAATGAATGGTGTAAGTCTCGACAATAAATTAATAACTACAAATTATATTGTTATATACGCAATCTTATGAAATAAAACGCATTTTTGTTAAAATGAACCTACTAAAAATTAAAAAAATTTGAACTGGGCCGCAATGGGCTAATTGGTATACAAATTTTTAATGCCATATGAAAGATATTTTAAATACCTTTCTAATGGTGCGCGTACTGTCCAAATCCGAACACAAATCACGGAGTTATAAGCAACTCCAACTTCGAACTTTGAACCGAAATAACTCTTGAGCTACGTCCGACCGACAAAAAATTAAGTTGATGTGGAATCCCAGTAAAAAGTTTTACCTGTGGTAAAAATTTTGACCTGATCGGAGCTGTGCCACTAAACTCAACTTTAACCAAATTATGACCCCATCTGGAATTAAAAAAGAAGGCAAAAGTTTACTTTACTTTAAAAACTAAAATTTTATAATTTTTTTTGGAACCCACTGCGTCCAAAAAAAGCGATACACGCCCAAAATGGCACGTGTGGAATCAAATTAAAAGGAATTTTCTCACGATTCCAAATATTCATGATCCGTAACATAAAATTCGCGCTAGGTCCTTTTTAGTAAATTTTAGGGAGTGAAAAAGCAAAAAGTGTTTTCAGGCACCGTTAAAAAAATAAATAAGACCCCCTTTGGAATTAAAAAACGAATTTTTTTTCTATTTGGTGTTAAAGGGGCCGGGGACGCTGGAACCCGCTAGGTCAAAAAAAAACCGAGACATGTTTAAAATGGCAAGTGTGACTACTTAAATTAAATGAAAATTTCCCAGGATTCCAGATATGCATTATGTTTCAAGATCCCGACAATAAAAATCCCGCTAGGGACATTTTGGCAAATTTTAGGTGTTAAAAAATTCTAGTTTAAAATTTATTTTGCTAAGTCGGGAATTTTCTTTACAAAAAATGAAATTTTTATGAACTTTAGGGGGTTTTTCGTACATTGAAGTATATAGCGCCAAAGGCGAAAATTTTTTAGAAAAAATCGCGCGATTTTAAAAAAAAATTTTTAATTTCTTGGTACATTGTGGTCATAATTGAATTTGTAGGAAAATTTCCGTTCCTTTGAGTACCCATACTTTATGATTAGTACATTAACTGGTTGTTTTAGATGGATCTAGTAGGAGCCACACTTTATGGATCATGAAACCAAATGCATTTTTGAAATGGCGAGACAATTTCCTTTAATTTGAGTCGTCACACTTACCATTTTATGTGTTTCGGTTTTTTGGACCTAGCGTGTCCCAGGGGCCCCGCCCCCCTTAAAAGTATATAGAATAAACATTTTCTTTTTTAATTCCAGAGGGGGTGGTATGCTTTTTTTTCTTTTTGTGGGGTGCCCGAAAAAGTAAACTTCAGCCAAAAAGTACACACAGAAAAAACAGGGGGAATATCACCTAAGAGCTATGTAATTATCAGAGAAGACAAAATTGCTGTTTTTGCTTTTTATGCTTTTTATTGCTTGTTTTACTCATATTTGCTTCTTTTTCAATTCAATTTATTTCTTATAATATTTATATTATTTACATTTGACTTAGAAGCAAAGAGTTTAGGAACTTCGTTCCTTTTCTACTTAGATATATAAATATATTTTTTTAATTTATGAAATGTATGTACATTATTATTAAACGGAAAGAAAAAAATTTACAAAAACCTTTATGAAGCAGAGGTATAAGATAAAAATGAGAAAAAAAAAATAAAGTAGATAAAATTATGATGAGATCAGTTCAATGATATGTACATGTTGTGAGAGTTGGCATCTTCCATTAAAATTTAGAGTCAATCTTTCGATTTTATCTAGAACGAGTTCAAAGCCAGCGAGACTATGTAAAATTGAAATTGAGTGTCAAGTGAAGACACTCAATTTCAATTTTATTGCAATATCATGATATCGCTGACATGCAAGCGGCTCTTGCAATGATGTCTGCCATCAAATGTCACTTTTCGTTTTAATTTTAATTTTGTAATAAAAAAATAACAGAAAATTTGGTAAAAAAAAGAATGCGAATGAGTTTATTTATTATTTGTAGATAAAAATTTATTTTTGATAAAATTTTGTGTTTTTTGATGAAAAATCAACGATATTTCTTAGCCATGAAATGGTCAAGTGTTCTCCACCACTTTGCAATTGATATCATTTTGACGTTTCTCTGCAATGGTTCTGACATTTCATATCATATAATTTATTGCATTTGAAGACACCGGGTAAAGTTTGGTTGCTTTCGATAATCGACCCATAAAATATTAAAAAGGAAGTCAAAATTATCAATGAGTTTGACAATGAAACTCTGAATTTTTCTCCAAAAATCTAATTTAAAACTCTTAATTTGCATGTTTATTTATTAATTATTAATAATTATAATTTTTAACGTTTATTGTTAATTTTAAAAAAATCGTCTTTTCCATAAGCACAGTATTTTGTTCAAAAGAGCGAAAAAATTTCGCTCTATGTTTAGAGCTCAAAAACTATAAAGCTGCCTACACACTAGGGAACATGGTTGAGGGAACAAAAAATATCAAAAAATTTTGTAAACACGAAATGCACGCTCTCAACACGCACACACACACAAACGCACTCACACATTCACAAAAAATGCTCTCTTTTTTTAAGTATGTTCCCTAGTGTGTAGGCAGCTTAATAAAAACATTAAAATTAGAGTTGTGTCGTTCATGAACGAACTAGTTCATTTGAACGGTTCAGTTCATTGAACGGTATGACATCGTTCACCATTATTCGTTCTTTTCGTTCATCGTTCATTTCGTTCATCGTTCATTTCGTTCTTTTTTGTAGTCATAAAAAGTTTGTATACATTTCTTATTAATTTTATTACAGAATTAAATGTTTTTCTTAATAATTTCATATTTTTAATAAAATTGTAATTTTCTGACACTATTAGTCTATGCACAATAAAATTAATATAAACATGTAACATGTAGTGCGCCAATATATTGTCGAATGAACGACGCCGTTCACGAATCACTGTTCAGACACAGCTCATGACAAAAAAGAACGATAACAAAAAAGAACGATTGAACGATTTGAACGAACTAGTTCAATGAATTTAATTGAACGATATGACCGAGTCACCAAAAAGAACGATTAAGCCCAACTCTAATTAAAATGCACACATTTCTTATGGTCTATAAAAAGTTACAATTAGAGTTGTGAAATTTCAATAGTTTTTGAGTACTCAATAATACTCAATACTTTTCAATTGAGTACTCGATACTACTCAATACTTTTAACGGTTTTTTTGAATTTAAAAATAAAAATGTTATGAATTGGTATTTATTAGGAAAAATAATAACATTTCAAATACACGTGTTAAATAACTATTGTTACTTACATTTTAATTAATTTAAAACATTTTAAATAAATTAATTAAATAATTTTTCCCAAAAATTCGTTACAAATTTCTTTGCTTCACAAATTGATTTGTATTTTCAGAGTTGTATTTTTAGTACTATTTTTAGAGTTGTATTTTCATACGAAAAATACACATTTCTACGGAAAATTGCATCTTTAAAAGTATTGAGTAGTACCGTTTTAGTATTGATTACTCAAAAAAACAGTCAGTATTGAGTACTCAATACCGGAATACTCAATACTTTTACAACTCTAGTTACAATCATAATTAACCCAAATGTCACTTTTTCGCTACATTTTCAAATGGTCCTGTCTATTAAATTGATGCGAAAAAATTTCCACAGCAATTTCGCAACAATTCCACGGAAGTGAAAAATCTTTTTTTATATGGAGTTTGACAGCTTTTTTCGCAAAAGTACAAACAAAGTACCGGGCTGGCTTTACGTGAAATTTTGTAAAATCGTCATTTCATAAATTTTATTTCAAAAATCGTCAAAAAGGAAACAAATCGTGAAAGTTGGCAGCGCTGCACTCAGGTACAAAATACTACGTAGTTTTCCAACCCTAAAATCAAAAATTTAACATATGGTTGACATTGGATCCTTTCGCGTACTTTCTCAGTAAAGACCAGTGTCCAGATTCTAGAAGATGAGAGACGATTATCGTCCACTTTTCGAATTTTAATATCTACCATAATATGTAATATTATTACATAAAAACTTTAAAAAATATAGTTACAAAATTGTTAAAAGAAAGCAATCTTGCATCATATTTTTCCACATTTTTGTAACTAACATCTTTACCCCCGTTTCCACATGCAAGTAAATGGTTGCAAGTTGAGAATACGTATTATCAGCGAAAATTTCGAAAATTACCGAAAAACATGAAAATTTTACATGTGTCCACACTACTTGCTGCAGGTTCATTTTTAAAATGTCGTCGAAGGCATAGGTTGTCAATAAATAGCACTCCAGTATTGCCAAGTATTCAATATTCTAACAAAGCTAGGAAAAAATTTGTTCCTAACAATTTTTTTTTCAAAAACTTTTAAAATTTATATTTTAAATTACCATTAATATATGCCGTTGTGTTCTTTTTTACTTTTTTTTACAAATAAATACAAAATCAGTTGCATTACAACTTTTACTTTACCAAATACTAGTAAATTAATAGAAAACATTACTAGGCAACACTGTTTTCTTCATTCTGTCATTTCACTTGCCGCAAGTATCAAAAATCCACTGTCTTCAAAATTTACTTGCAAGTTGAGCCGCAAGTCGTATAAGTATGATAGTATTAGTGAAAAAGTGTGAGTGTATTGAGTTTTTCGAACTTGCACTTGCATGTGGAAACGGGGGGTTAAGCACCATAAGTTGTTTCGATTTCAAGTGAAAAAACTGTTATACTACATATAAAAAAAAAATATTTTTCACGATAATGAGTTCCACGTGAAAATTGTGTAGAGTTTGTTTTCACGCAAATTTAATATACAAGTCTATTATTTTTCTTCGGAAAAGTGACATTTTGTGTTTGTTGAGATTGTGTCTGTTATAAAATTAAAAAATTGTTCATTTTTATAAATTAAAGCACCGTAAGTTGTTTGAGTTTCACGTGAAAAGCTGTTATACACCATATAAAAAAACTAATTTTTTACGACAATGAGTTTCACGTGAAAATTGTGTAGACTTTGTTTTCACACAAATTTAATATACAATACCATTATTTTTCTTGTGAAAAAGTGATATTTTGTGTTTATTGTGATTGTTGCTTGCTAATTGCACAAAAAAATTTTAATTTTCAGGATTTAAATTATTATTTAATGCCTTTAAAGTTTGAGTGAAAATTTTCCACGTAAAAAACAACTTACGGTGCTTAAATTGCAATTTGAGGCCTTTAAGGTCTTAGGTTGAAGGCCTTTAAAGTTCGAGTGAAATTTTTCCACGTGAAAAACAACTTACGGTGCTTTAAATGTTAAAAATTTAACTTCGAAAATTGGACGCAGTAAAAATAACAAATTAATCACAACTGGGGCGACTGCCGAATAGGAAACATGTCGACAAGTTATACTGCGTTCACAGTACGATTCTTTAAACACGTTTATGTAAAAGTTAAACATATCAGTTAATAATACCCTGACCACATAGTGGTGTAGGGTATAACAAAATTTCCAAAAAAGTTATTTTTTTCTGCCGGAGGCATTATCCAACGTTATAATTGCTATAAAAAGTGAAATAGCATTATCCGCCCAGTCGGAAACAAAATTTCTCAATTTATAGTTAGGGACAACCGCCATGAGTTTTTGAAATAGTATAGAACTGTCACTTTATTCTCTCTTTTTCTTTATATTTACTAAATATTTGCGTAAACAAACGTCACCAGTAAAAATTTGTACAAATCATGCAGTACTCGAACGCAACTATTATTTCGCATAACTGGTTTTAAGGGCGGATTATGTGACCGTAAACGTAAATGTGATGCAACTGTACCGTGCCGTAGCTAAAAAGTACACTTCTAGATTACCGTAAACGACATTACTATTTAGCATCTATTTCATGTGGTTTTATATTTTATTCTAAATTTTTCCATTTATTTGCAATTTTTATTCCTTATTTGTTGTTTGGATCAATTTTCTTTATTCATTTCATATTTTTTCCGACTAAAATCATTCAGCCTGTTTCGATGACGGATAGAAAATTCTGATTTCAACAGAATGATACGGCAAGTACGTTTACATTTACGTGTTAGTAACCATTCGTATATATTTCTTCTTGTGCTCTCGAAACAGCTGATTCGTTACAGATACGTTTACGGTTGGGTAACTCAGCCTTTAGGTTTTGAAAATTGTGAAATAAAAAATGGGACCACCTAAAAAATCTAAAAAAGATAAATTTAGTGGAGATAAATTTGGTAAGTACTTTTAATTACATAAAATAATTGTTGTTATTTTTGAAAAACAACATTCCATTTACATCAAAAGGAAAAAAACGACGTGCTGAAGATGAAGCATACACTCAACTGGTTGATGATAATGATACCATGGATATCAGTGAATCTGATGGCATACCCGGGGCCGCTTCTAAAAATGCCGAAACAAATGATGATGGTATTACAACTGATGAATATGGTGCCAAAGATTATCGCTCACAAATGGAATTAAAAATTGATCATCACAATCGTCCTCTCTGGGTAGCTCCAAATGGTCATGTATTCTTAGAATCATTTTCACCGGTATATAAACATGCTCACGACTTTTTGATAGCTATTTCTGAACCAGTTTGTCGTCCAGAACACGTTCATGAATATAAATTGACTGCCTACAGTTTATATGCCGCCGTCTCGGTTGGCCTACAGACTCACGATATTGTAGAGTATTTAAAAAGATTGAGTAAAACCAGCATACCGGAGGGTATTATTGAGTTTATCAAATTGTGTACATTATCGTATGGCAAAGTTAAATTAGTTTTAAAACATAATCGCTACTTCATAGAATCACCACATCCAGAGATTTTACAAAAACTTTTAAAAGATCCTGTTATACAACAGTGCCGTTTAAAACGTGATGAAGGAGAAGGGTTTATACAAGGCTCTTTAGAAGGCAAGGCTATCACACAATTTGGTACCAAACTGACAGATGGAATAATCAAACCAGCTGATGGTAAAACTGATCCAAATGCTTCAGCAACAGCTACTACAAATCCGGATGGAACTATTGCGGTACCAGATGATATCGCAAATTTTTATGACAAAATTGATAATGAAGAAGAAGACGAAGATGAAGCCAATTTAAAAACGGTCTCTTTTGAGGTCAATCAAGAAAAAATTGAAATAATTCAAAAACGTTGCATAGAAATTGAACATCCTCTGCTAGCAGAATATGATTTTCGTAATGATACTCATAATCCTGATATAAATATTGATTTAAAACCAGCTGCTGTTTTGAGACCCTATCAGGAAAAAAGTTTACGTAAAATGTTTGGAAATGGTCGCGCTAGATCTGGTGTTATTGTACTTCCTTGTGGTGCAGGTATGTTAAACTTTTGTTTTCGGCAATTTAAAAAAAAAACATGATTGGAAACCGAAATAATGCTGTTATCGGTATGAGTACCGCTATTTTAGATGATTTCAGTGAGGGTATTTTAGGGATGTGCTATTTCAAATACCCCCATTAATACAATGTCCTGTTAGTTACTAACTGGGACTTAAACGGACACATTTAAATTTTAAAGTTCGGTAACGTTATTTTAAGGATAACGGGTATTTCAGTTGTTCCGATAACGGTAAATTAAAAATAACGGTATTTCGTTTATTTCAGTAATGGTATTTTAAGGTTAACGATATTTCAGTTATTTCATATGAAGATTTTTTATAAAAAACAAAAGAGAAAATTTATCAACTTAAGCCGGATATCACAATGTCCCGTTAAAATTTAATCTAAAGTTAAATTTAAAATTTATGTGGTAAACAACAAATGTGTCAGTTAAAGTCCCAGTTAGTAGCTAACAGTAGTGTTTCCAATTCGGTTAATCGATTAACCGATTCCTCGATTAATCGCCTCTATTTCGGTTAATGTCGAAACAAATAATTTAAAACTCAAATAATTATTCGACCCGAATAATCGGTTAAAATAGGTCGATTAACCGGTTACATTTTTAATAAGGAATTTTTCCTTTATTTTTTCCCAAAATTTCATAATTTTCTTAGCATCCCAGTGTAGAAACGGTAATGACATATCATTATTTTTTGGAGTACCAGTAATGACACCCACTTACCTTCTGCATTATTTTAAAACATATAATAATGAGTTACTGATAATGACTTATTTTTATCATTATTTCAAATAGAAAATAATTTTTTAGATTTTTTTGAAAATTTTTTGAAATCTATTTTTAGACTCAATATTTTTTAATCACTGGTAAGGATATATGTAACCACATATTTTTTGATTTTTTGTATGTTGGCGAGTAAGCTTGCTTGTGTGCAGCAGGTCAATTATGTTTTTATCTATTAAATATTACATGTCGATATAGCTCACATGGTAGAGCTGTTGACTGGCAATCTGTAGACCCAGGTTCGATTCCCGCACCAGCAAATTTTATTTAAAAAAAAAATACAATAAAAAATATTTTTTTTTATATAATTAATTTTTTTGAAAATCTAAGTTTAGACTCATTATTTTTGTCAGTACTGGTAAGCACATAGGTAACGATATATTTTTTGATTTTTCGTATGCTGGTGTGTAACGACAACTCATTATTTTTCGCGACATCGCCATATAAAGGTAATAAGAAATGTAATAACAAAAGTAAGTAGTAGGGATGCCGAACGGGACTGGTTTTTACAAATCCCGGGATTCGGGATTTTGAAAATTGAAATCCCGGGATCCCGGGATTTTTCGGGATCCCGGGATTTATCGGGATCCCGGGATTTTTCGGGATTTCGGGATTTTTCGGGGTTTCGGGATTTTCCTGCTTCATTATATTTTTAATTTTAAAAATAAATAGCTGAAATAAACCCTACAAATTAAAATAATTCATTACAAATCTACTTATTTATTTCTTGTAGTATAAAAAAATAAACAAATTAATCCGGATTCACAATGCTGGAGTGTTCAACGCCGCAGAGTGGAGTAGACTAAAGTACAGATGGCATGATACAAAAATATAGATGTGCGAAAAAGAAAGAAACAAAATCAGCTCAGAGTGGAGTACTACAGCATTGTGAATCAGGCTTTAAACGAAAGTACACCCATAGAAATAAGTACGTAAAAATAGCAGAAAAAGTTACTAGTAATTAGCAAAAAAGTTTCGCCATAAAAACTACCGAAATCAGCAGAACGTGTTTGCTAAATAATTGTTAAATTTCCGAAATATAAGTAATATACTTATAAGGTTAATTCAATTAATTACAAATTACAATTTATCTCTGAAACTTCTGAGAAAAAACTTTTTAATTAAAAGTAGCAAAAACACTGCTATGTCTACAAATTTTTAGTTATATTTGTCTAAAATTAATTAAATGCCCATACTATGGCCCATACAAACGTTTGCTGAAATCATCAAAAATATTAAGTGATATTATATTGGATTCTTTAAGTGTACTAATATAAAATATTGAGCACATATCTCTGCTGATTTCAGAAAGGTAGGTTAGGTTTTACTAAATACTTTAACAAAAATTTTCTGTTTTTGGTACACTAATATTTGGCAAAATTATTTTGCATGAAGTTAAGATTTCAGTAAATCATCAATAAAATTAATAAAAACATGTCCGTTAAAAGATTGAATAAATCCGAATTACGGTTTTTAATAGTTTTAAAGCTGAATAAAATTTTTTAAATTATTTAGGTTTATATTCAGATCTATTTAATGTGTTACAAGGTTTTCTAGCCAAGAATCGGACTATACTTTCCCAAAGGTTTTAGACATGCTGAATCCGATTGTGAAAAAAATAAATTTCTGGAAGTTATAGGACCTCAAATGTACCCAAAAAACGTGTTTTTGCACTTCTAGGTCAGATTCGGATTCAGCACGTCTAAAGCCGTCGGAAAAGTAAGTCTCATTCTTGGTTAGAAAATTTCATCAAATTTTGTCGGCCTATGTTATTTACATAGGGGTTACACGATCAATTTTTTCCTTTCAAGTTTTAATACACTCACACTTTTTTACTAACACACTCACATTTTAAAAATTGAAGAGCAACTTGATATCAATTTTTGCTTTCAAGTTTTGAGAAAACTTGACGGTCAAGTTTTAAACAGCTGATCAAATTTCTTGTAAATTTATTGTACTTTTTACAAATATTGTGCCGCAATAAAACACGATTGATAAAATACGGAATGTGAATATTTCGGTATATCGACGAAATGATTTAAAAATAAAAATAAATAAAAAACCAATTTCTGCTGACATTTAAATGGCTGTGGAAGATGTGAAGAAAAAAATAAAGTCTTTTCGAACAGCCTACAGTGCGGAAACAGCCCACAGAGGCGAGCAATTTTAGTTCTTTCCTTGACGACGGCATCTTGAAAGCAAAATTGACTATCAAGTTGCATGCAGCCTACGTCACAGCTTCAATTTCAACTGAATTTGACAAGCAGTATGTGTTATCAACTTGAAAGCAAAATCTTGATCATGTAACCTCACTGTTACGAATAGTAGAAATTAGTTTTTTTTTAATAAAATTTAATAAGATATTAGACTTTTAAGTGATTTAGGTCGAATATAACAATAAAAATAAATACAAAGTGATAAAATATGCCAAATAATGAAATCGGAAATCCCGGGATTTTTTCAAGAACAATCCCGGGATTTCGGGATTCGTAAATCCCGAAAATCCCGGGATTTTCGGGATCGGGATTTCGGGATCGGTATCCCTAGTAAGTAGTTACCATTACCAAGTATGTAGTTACATAACCACATATCTGGTAATGATTTTCTACACTGGGATTGGCTAAAAAATTGCAAGAAAATCTTATTAGAAAAACAAATACTAACTGCAAATACCACCAAATTCTTTAAAAATCGAGAGAAAGAGGTCCTTAAGCCTTTAAATACCTTTTTTGAAGGAACTCTAAGCAAGTCGGCATTGCACCAGCGAGACACTTCATCTGTTTTAAGAGACTGATAAATTTTAATAAAATTTGTTTGCAAATATTATAACAAAATATCGAAGTTTCTATTTGTAAAAAAGAGCTTTAAAAACATCGCGAAAGGCCCATATAAAGGTGTTTTCAAAACTTTGTTTGGCAGGTTTTAGGAAATACAATAGACAATGTTTCTTTTCTGTTTTAATTCGTCTAAAAATTAAAACTAAATTATATTTCCATGTCACTTAAGACAAAGTTGCATTTGTTTTAAAACTGTGTCACACAATTGACATATTAATTCTGTAAGAACTCTAGCTTTTCTTACTTCTCTCAAGAAAGAGTGTACAATCGGTTCAAAACCACATCAATTCTACGACATGTTCCACTAGAATACCATGGAACCCGAACCCGTTTCAATGAATTGAAATTTTTATTCGAATTAAAACAAATAACCAAAAAGCAGAAAATTAAAGTTAAAAAATTTTAATTTATATGGAATTTGACATTTATAACTGCACACTGAGAAAATTGTGTACATGCTATTTATGAATTTTTACATTGATTCAATTAAGTTTCGCTGGAATTCGTCCATTGAAAGTTTTCATTGAACTGATGCAGTTTTAGATATAATTTTATAAAAAATTTCATATTATTTATTAAAAATTTTATACACCCAAAAAAGGTTTTATGAAAAAGAGCTTCATAAAAATAATGAAGCTTTGTCACATTGGGAAGAAAACTTCATTAGCTTACTGAAAATTTTCATTAAAACTCGTTTGACGAAATGCTATCTGTGTAAGTTCGCTCAAACTTTAGGTTATTTTTTTATTATTAATGGCCCTTAGAAAACGGTAAAGAGACTGAGAAAATCAGATAATTGTTATTCTAATTTTTGCAGCGTAAATTAGTATTTTCATTAACTGAAATTCAACTCAACTATTTTTTTTATATCGAGGGCTCGTTTTTTATTTCTTCAGGGGAGAAGGAAGAATCTTAATAAAATCTTCAAAACTTTAGATATAACATATATTTAAATGCAATATTAATTTTTTTGCGGCAGTATTGATTATTATTCCTAAATTACTAATATTTGCCAAACCAAAAATCTGCTAGTTTCAGCAGTTCTTTCTGCCATTTTCAATGAAATTTTAGTAGCTTTATCAAAATTTTTGCAGACCTTTGTCTACTAAGAAAATTTTTAATTTAAAAAAACTTCAGATTCCAAAACTTTTCAACCTTAGAATATGGAAACTTGTTTTAAATATAGCGAGCTTATATGTATGTCACGTTTATATTTAACAAAAATAGGCAGCTCTTTGTGTTTTTATTGATAAAAAATTAAGGAAATACATTAATTTTGTATTAAACGATTAATCGCCAATTTTCTCGATTAACCGACCCGAATAACCGGTTAATCAATTTTAGGCATTTTTCGAATAATGCATTAACCGGTTAACCGCCTACGTCGAATAATTGGAAACACTAGCTAACAGGACATTTGTGTTAATGGAGGTTAGTATAAATGAAATACTCAATAACCCATTGAAATTATATTGGCCATTTAGGCTACTTTATTATATTGGCCATTTAGGCTACTTATATTACAAATGAATAAATAAATGAAATAAAATTACCAAAAGCAGGGAATTAAAAATAACGGTAATTGTATTTAAAAGATGAGGTTGTTGTTTTCCTTTCGGAAACTGTATTTAAAGGATATCGATTCAGTTCGCTGTGTGTCGCCGAAGAAGACAGGAATAAGGGTTGTTTTGGTTTTCTTTTACTCTAAAGCGCGTCTCAGCATGCTGTTTAGTGTAACCATATGCAAACCGTTCGAATTCCTTTGGAAACATCGTTTACGCCTTTGTTGAAATGGCAGTGGTTGTTGTGTGCGCGTGTCCATTGGAATTTATTAATTTTCTTGCATATTTTGGCATCATTACGCTGAACCTCCATTATGAAGGTAATGGTTGTATACGTGTTTCTGTTGTTCCTGTGCGTCTTGCCTATAAATCACGTGGACGAAACATTCTGGAAAGTCTGTTACGCGCTATCTCACTGGCTCTGGCTGATATTTGAAGAAGTTAAATTGCAGCTTACGGGTTTAGTTTTTTTATCTTATTTTTTCATATTTCGCAAATTTATTGAAACAATTTTTAATCTTTATTAAAATTTAACAATAAAACAACCTATAACCTTCTAATAAAATTTCTTCAAATGTCGGCCAGAGCCAGTTAACAGAGAAAGAGACACGTGCATCCTCTTGAGATTCTATGCTCGCTGATATTACATTTATTTCTGTGTCGATATTTTAAGGATAACGGTATTTCAGTTATTTCGGTAACGGTATTATAAGGTCAAGGATATTTCGATTATTTCGGCAATGGTATTTTAGGGGTAACGGTAGTCAGTTGAAAGGGTCTTAAAACGATAACATCATTTTAGCGGTATTGCCTGCCCAACCCTTGTTGTTGGTGTTTTGCAGTGCCGAAATATATGCCTTCATATAAAACAAAATATCTTTTTTGAAAATTTACAAATAAATACAACTTTGCCAGCAAATTAATTGCAATTGTGAAATTGAGCCAAAGTTGTATCTATAATGGCTTTTTTGCATGGTTGGCAACCGAAACTCATAAGGGACAATTTTTTAGTTTACGTTAGTAATTCTTTTAGTGTAGGAGTTTCTATATATTTAAGAATATTTTGTTATTTTTATGCATTAGTTCGCAAATCAAAATAATATGTGTCTATGTACATTAGACCGTACCGAAAAAAAAAGTTCGCAGTACACCCTCCAATATGAAGTATTTTTGCAAGGCAATTCCAAAACAAATTTTTTTTTTGCCGAACGTAGGGGTAGCCTTTTTCAATTTTTCGTTATTTTTCAATTTCAATTTCAATTTATTTCTTATAATATTTATATTATTTACATTTGACTTAGAAGCAAAGAGTTTAGGAACTTCGTTCCTTTTCTACTTAGATATATAAATATATTTTTTTAATTTATGAA
The DNA here is from genome assembly GCA_949987735.1 of Leucophora obtusa. Lineage (NCBI taxonomy): Eukaryota > Metazoa > Arthropoda > Insecta > Diptera > Anthomyiidae > Leucophora > Leucophora obtusa. Next base: position 180,807,830 of record OX465296.1, read on the forward strand.
ATTTATGTACATTATTATTAAACGGAAGGAAAAAAATTTACAAAAACCTTTATGAAGCAGAGGTATAAGATAAAAATGAGAAAAAAAATAAAGTAGATAAAATTATGATGAGATGAGTTCATTGATATGTACATGTTGTGAGAGTTGGCATCTTCCATTAAAATTTAGAGTCAATCTTTCGATTTTATCCAGAACGAGTTCGAAGCCAGCGAGACTATGTAGGCGTCGGGTGGAATAGTGCCATGGTAGTTTAAATATCATTTTAAGTAGCTTATTTTGTGCTACTTGGAGTTTTTTTATATGACATTTTGCAGACGTGTACCAAACTGGAGCACAGTAAAACATTATGGGATGGAATATAGATTTGATGATGAGTTTTTTATTGTCTATGTTCATTTCCGACTTTCTGTTTATAATTGGGTACATTATTCTAATAATTTTGTTAATTTTGTCCACTACATAGGGAATATGATTATTAAAATTAAGCTTTGTATCAAGCATAACGCCCAAGTATTTGATGTTGTTTTCCCATGGAATATCATGGTTCGTGAAACGAGGTAAACTCTGGGGTATAAAACAAGACTTACGTTTTCTTGTAAAATAAATAGCCTGCGTTTTTTCAGGGTTAACCAAAATCTTCCATTTATCAAAATAATTACTCAACCCAGTAAGAGCAGACTGCAAGTTTGTAATAATATCAGCTGAATAAACATCAGAACTAAGAATTGATGTATCATCTGCAAATATAGACGTAATGCAATTGGAAAATGTTGGAATGTCAGCAGTAAAGATGTTGTAAAGAACTGGCGACAGGCAAGAACCTTGTGGACATCCTGCAATGATATTAACTTGTTGTGAACAGGTTTTACCCAAGTAAACGCTGAACGATCTATTTTGAAGAAAGTTTTGAATAATTTTTATGAGTTCAATTGGAAAGTTGAATTTTTTCAATTTAAAAATAAGTCCATTATGCCAAACGGAGTCAAACGCAGCTTTTATGTCTAGCAATATCATTCCAGTTGATTTGCCGTTTTGAAAATTATTTTTAACAAATTTTCTGATTTTTAGTAGGGGTTGAGACGTATTATGTTCACTTCTGAACCCGAATTGTTGCTATGGAAGTATATTGTTTGCATCGATAAAATTAATTAGCTTTTCCTTAATAATTTTTTCCAAGATTTTACTTATAGAAGAGAGCAGACTTATTGGTCTATAAGAAAGTGGAGAATCAGGAGGTTTATTTGGCTTGAGTATTGGTATGGTTTTTGAGATTTTCCAATCACTGGGAAAGTAGCATAATTTAAGGCAAGCATTAAAGATGTTCGATAGATAGTTGATACCTTTATTAGGTACATTTTTTAGATATTTATTATTAATACCGTCTAAACCTGGAGTTTTTTTGTTTTTCAATTTTTTTTATAATTACACCAACTTTTTCAGTAGTAGTGAAGTAACAGTTTTGTGGGATTGGGTTAATATTACGAATAAGGTTTGCAACACCATTAACCTCAGTAATCGTAGTAGTATCACTTAAATTTGATGAAATACAGTGGTTCAAATTAAAGTTGTGAGTCAAAATTTCAGCCTTTTCTTGCCGGGTGAGTTTTTCGTTATAGCTTCGGCATTTAAAGTTGGATTTTAAAGTGTTATGTATCAAATTTTTTGCTTCGAGGGGACCAGTGTTTTGCTATAAAGGAAAAATCCAATGAAAAAAATTTAAAAAGGCGACCCCTACGTTCGGCAACCAATATATAAAAACGATTTTTACTGGGCTTATCAAAAAACTTCTGTTATTAGTTTGAAAGTTTGACAACGAACTTAGAAAATTTTATTTTTATAAATTACAGAAAATACAAATTATATTATTTAAAACAAAAAGTTTTCAAAACAAAAACATATACAAAGTATATATTATGGGTGTTCACTCTCATTCTTCAACACCCCCACTAGATTGAACACCTATACACATAAGATCACAGCAATGGGAATGCTTCATACTTGTTAAAGACTTTGTCAGAATATCTGCAACCATTTCCTCAGTATTAAGGTATTCAATAGTGACTTTGTTATCTGCAACTAGACCTCTTATAAAATGATGCCTTATATCAATGTGTTTTGATCGGGAATTATAAGTACTATTTTGGGTTAAATTGATAGCACTTTTATTATCACATTTGATTTTGATCGATGATGGTTTACCAAGTTCAGTAAACAATGACCGTAACCATAATGCTTCTTGACCTGCGGCTGACAACGCCATATACTCCGCCTCAGTTGTGGATAATGCAGTTAGTTGCTTTTTAGAGTTCCACGATATACAGCCACCTTGAAACTTAAAAACGTAACCAGATGTTGACTTTCTGTCGTCAAGGTCACCTGCCCAATCAGCATCTGAGAATCCTTCTATACATTCTTGTGAATCTTTTGAAAATTGTAGCTTATGTTTTGTACCTTTAAGATACCTCATTATGCGTTTAACTGCTTGCCAGTGAGCTTTGCCAGGGTTGTTGTTATATCTGGCTAGAGCCCCCACTGCAAACGAAATGTCAGGTCGACTAACTTGTGCAGCATACATTAAACTGCCAATTGCTTCTTGATATGGTATCGGCTTTATTTCATTTATTTCATCTTCTGATTTAGAACACATATCCTTAGAAATCCTTTGATTTGCATCTAACGGTGTTGCAACTGGTTTAGAATCAAGCATATTAAACTTTTGTAATACATTATCGATATACAGCTCTTGATCTAACCACAATTTGCCGTGTTTACGATCTCGAGTGACTTTCATACCTAGAACATAGTGCGCCTCCCCGATGTCCTTCATCTTAAAGTTTTTAGCCAAACTGTTTTTAATAAACAATTTGCTTTCAGGTTTGTTTGTAAAAATTAGTATGTCATCAACATATATTGCCACGTAAGTTATTTCATTATCTTTTAACTTGAAATAAATGCAAGGTTCCGTTTTTGATTGAATAAGACCTATCTTTTTTAAAGTACTGTCTAATTTCTTATTCCAAACTCGACTTGCTTGCTTTAGACCATATAAGGATTTCTTGAGTTTACATACCATGTTGCTATTTATATCTAAGCCTTCAGGAATCTTCATGTAGATCTCTTCATCAAGATCACTTTGTAGAAATGCTGTAACAACATCCATTTGATCGATATCCAAATCATGTTGCACTGCTAGACTAAGTAATAGACGTATTGATGAGTATCTAACCACTGGAGAAAATGTTTCTTCATAGTCTATACCATAACGCTGCGAATAGCCTTTTATAACTAATCTTGCTTTATATCTTTCAATGTTGCCGTTTGAGTCTCTTTTAATTTTAAAACACCACTTACTATCTATGGGTTTCTTTCCTTTAGGTAGACTAATGACATCCCAAGTACTATTTTCAACCAGAGCATTAAGTTCTTCGTTCATGGCCTTTTGCCAGTGTTCTTTATGTTTACTTTCAAGGGCCTGCTTTACAGTCTTCGGCTCTTCTTCATTATATACTACATTACATTCATAACCATACCTTTGTATTGGTTTTCGAGCTCTTGATGATTTTCTTATGTTATGTGATGTGATTCCAGTATCAGATGAGTCAGCTTGTACGCCACTTTCGCTTTCAAAGCCCTGAAAAAGTGTAACATCGGTTTCATCAGAAAAATATTGCTCTTCCGTTGCGATTTCTGAGTTTATCTCAATGGCATGTTCTGTACGTGTATTTACCTCTGAATATATATCATTATCATTTGATTGTATATTAATAGCATCATCTGAACGCATTTCTTGCATTTCCCCCACTGAATCACATCCGGGGTATATATAAAAATTCGGATCGTTACTATATTTGCCATCAAAAAACTGATTTTCTAAAAACTTTGCTTCCCTACTTAACGTTACTTTATCTCGAACAGGATCATAAAAACGGTAAGTTCTCGTGTTAGCACAATAACCAACAAAAATAACTTCCTTGGCTTTAGAATCAAGCTTTCTTCTCTTCTCTTTTGGTATATGTATTAGAGCTTTACATCCAAAAACTTTAAGATATTTTAAACAAGGTTTCTTACCTGACCAAACTTCTTCAGGTGTAGCATCTTTAAGCGATTTGCATGGAGTTCGATTTATTAAATACACTGCTGTATTAGCCGCTTCAGCCCAAAACTTTTTGTGCAAAACAGAATCAATTAAAAGACATCTTGTTTTCTCAATAATCGTTCTGTTCATCCTCTCAGACATACCGTTTTGTTGTGGACTGTATGGTACTGTGGTTTGATGTTCGATGCCACTTTGAATCATTATCTTCTTCAATCTTTTGTTGCAATATTCAGTTCCATTATCACTTCTTAAGGCTTTTATGGTTTTGCCTGTTTGATTTTCCACACAATTTTTAAATTCTAAAAATTTATCAACAACTTCATCTTTTGTTTTAATAAAGTATGGAAAAACTTTTCGGCTATAATCGTCTATGAATATCAGCATGTATCGTGAACCACTTATTGAATTCATTTCTATCGGACCACAAAGATCTGTGTGTATAAGACCTAGTACTTCTGTGGATCTAGTTCCATGATCTTTAAATGGCAGTCTTGACAATTCAGCTTTTAAACATGTTACACAGCTTTCTTTATTGACATCGCATTTCACTCCAATTACTGAACCGGAACTCATAATCTTCAAAGCTTCATTGTTAGCATGACCAACACGTTTATGCCATAGCTCAGATTCTTGAATTTTTAATTCAGATACAAGTGCGTTATTGTTTGCTATATTCATTCGAAACATGCCATTCACATGGTCGCCTGTCACAATAGTATCACCATGACTATTTAAAACTTTGCATCCTCTTTTGTTGAATTCGACCTTGTAACCATTATCAACAATCTTGGACACTGATAGCAAGTTGATATATAAATCAGGAATATGCAAAACTTCTTTAAATGTCACATTTTCGTTCTTATTATTGTTTGCCTTTACAACCATATCAACTTCACCAACTCCTCTGACTTTCATTATAGCATTATTTGCAATAGTTACCTCTGAATTTTGATCTACATAACCATTGTTGAAACATGTTGAATTTGAGCACATATGAGCAGTAGCGCCTGAATCAAAAAACCAATCATCTTTGCATAACTGACGTACTGAAAAAACCCCCATCATTGCATTACCATTTTTCTTGAAATTGGGTTTTGTTGTTTTAATAGGACATTTAGCTGCGATATGACCATACTTGTTGCAATTAAAACATTTCGGACCTTTAGTCTTAAAACCTTTTTTATGACTAGCCAACGCTAAATCTTTTGAATCAGTCTTGACATCTTGTAGTAATTTTAATTTTATAGCATCACTAGTAATTCGAATACCTGAACTTTGAATCCCCATTATCATCGGTTTGTATTCTTCTGGTAGTCCTGCTAGCATCATTGATCCTACCCATTCTTCATCAATTTTCAAACCAGCAGCTCTTAGTTTGTGTGCTGTTGTCAAAATTTCATTTACGTATTCTTCAACGGTTTTACAATCATTAAGCTTTGTTGAGCAAAACTTTTGAATTAGCCCAACTCGTCTTACCAAACCGCTGTCTTCAAATATTTGACTCAATGTACACCAAATTTCATTAGCACTTTTGCATTCTCGTATGTGTGGGTATATGGATTTATCGATCGTTAAAATTAGTTCTGCCTTTGCCTGAACTTTCTACTCATCTTTCTGTTCCGTACCTTGAACAGCATTCCATAAGCCCTTCATCTGGAAATAGGCTTCAATAGCAAACTTCCAGTCTTCAAAATTTTCGCTTCGACAAAGCTTTTCAATTTGTAGATTTGATGCCATTTTGAAGCACGTTATTTCCCTTTCACTTTTTTTTTTTTTAATTGTTTGGCACAACACACTTATTGTTCTTTTTTTTTCGCACAGATTATTTATTACGCTAATATTTCCACGCTTTTTCCGCGTTAGGGGCCCATAACCTGTTATTAGTTTGAAAGTTTGACAACGAACTTAGAAAATTTTATTTTTATAAATTACAGAAAATACAAATTATATTATTTAAAACAAAAAGTTTTCAAAACAAAAACATATACAAAGTATATATTATGGGTGTTCACTCTCATTCTTCAACAACTTCCTTAGCCAAAGTTTAATGATTTTTTGCGAGTTTTAATTTTTTGACATTAGGGATATATATTAGGGTGGTAGCAACTGAGATCTGGTGGGTAAATACTAGAAAGGGATACTTGAGGTCAATGTGTGCCGTTCGGTACAAGGTGGAGTTTTTTCAAAATATTTTGGCAATATTCAGCCATTTCTTATTTGTTAATATTCTTTATATAAAAATAGAAAAAATTTGAGATAAGATGAAAAAAAATCCACAACTCCCAAAACACTGAAAATTTTCTACAAATTTGATGTTTTACTCGAATTTGGAATGGTGTGGGGGAAGAAAAAAAGTGGAGAATATTTTATCCATTACTCCCATCTAAAAGGAGTATGCTTTCAGAAAAATATAAATACTATATGTGTTCTTAAAGAAACTTTTAATCTGGAGGCAAAAGAGTCTTGCTATGAGCGTGTGAAGTTTCATATCATACTGACCAACCAATAACGGCTGAAATATTTCCAAAATATTTTGAAAACACTCCACTGTGTACTGAATGGCAGAAAACAGTTTTTTAATTCAGTGAACGTTTTGTTTTTCACTTCAGTGAACGTAATTTTTTTATTTTTTAATTCAGTGAACGTATTTTTTTTGTTTTAATTCACTGAACGTAATTCTTTTTTTTTCAATTTACTGAATGAAAAATGAAATTTCGAATTCAGTGGTGAATTAATTCAGTAAGGAATTAATTCACTTTTTAACCGTTCGATTTATAAAATTGAACGCGTTTACCAGTGAATTCATTTGATTTGATAAAAAGAACTATAGCAATTGAATTAATTCGTAACAAAAGAAATCGAAAGAAAACAAATATGAATTAATTCCATTCAATATATAGTCTTTTGGGAATTAATTCATTGAATTTTTAATTCGGAATTCAAAAACTGAATTAAAGGATTAATTCTTCAAAGCTCTGTGTGCAAATCATCACACTTTTTTTTCGAATTCGTCGCATTAGTGTTTGTACTAAACTTTCATCCTCTGCAGGCTGCTAAATTCCACTTAGTTTTAAACTCTTAGATAGTTGACATTGCCATTCCTCAGAGCTGTAAATGAATCATTCTTTTTTGAACTAATTCGCGAACTATTCATGCATTGAATTAGCAAAATTTTGAATTAATTATTTTCACAAAAATCACGAATTGAATGAAAGTTGAATCAATTCACATGAATTTGGCAAAAATGAATTGCAATTCTATGTAATTCAAATAAATTTGCAAAATTAATTGCAATTCATTTTCAATTCAAATGACTTTGGCAAAATACATTTCAATTCATTTCCAATTCATTTGAATTGATTTTGAATTAAATAAAATTAATTAGAAAAATGAATTGCAAAGAAATGTTTAATTGCTTCTTGAATATTAAATGTGTTTTCTCGTTCAGCGTTGACATACCAAACACCATGTTTACTTTAGGTGTGTTTCTTTACTTTTTGGTACTGTTTCCGGTTATTCGGGTCGGTTATTCGAGAAAATTGGCGATTAATCGTTTAAAGCAAAATTAATGTATTTCCTTAACTTTTTATCAACAAGGACACTAACAGCTTCCTGTTTTTGTTAAATATTAACATGACATATGAACACTATGTATTTAAAAAAAATTCAAATTAAAAAGCACATCTACATGAGACACAAGTGCTAGAGATAAAACAAAAATCACCAATAAGCTCTATTTTGAATGAGTTTAGCTATTTTGTAGTGTTTTTTGCTCCATCTCTAGCAGTTTTCTCTCGCGTGAAAATGTACCTTAAGGTTGAAAGTTTCGGAATCTGAGATTATCTAAATTGAAACATTTCTTATACTAATAGAAAATTTTATTTAAAAATATAGCTGAAGCTATCAAAAATTAGTTAAAAATAGCAACAAAAAAACTGCTGAAACTAGGAGATTTTTTTTCTAAAAATTAGTAAGTTAAAAACAGCGTAACCTAAAGGTAGATTTTCTATTTCTTTACGAAATTTTTTTTTAATCTGTAAAACTTTGGATTCAAAATTTCTTTAAATGCAAATTTAATCAATACTACAATATAATATTGCATTTAAAAAAATGATTATCCAAAGTTCTTCCTCCTCCTCTGAACAAATAAAAAAAAGATTTAGTTCCATTTGAGTAAAATATTAATTAATTGAAAATATCAATTTACTCTACAAAAATTTGCAAAAAAATTTTCTGAATAGTAGAGTTAGTAGACTAAAGAATATCATAAAGAATTATTAAACTAATGAAGTTTTCTTAACAAAATGAATGGAAAGCTTCTTAAAAATTTTCGTTGTACGAACTTCAGCGAAACTTCATTGAATTAATGTAAAAATTCATAAATAGAATGTAGACATTTCTCTCAGTGTACAGTTACAAATGTCAAATTCCATTTAAGTTTGATTTTTTTAGCTTTAATTTTGTGTTAACTTTAGGTTATTTCGTTATTATTAATGTCACAAATGCGAATAAAAATTTAATTTCAGTGAAACGGTTACGGGTTCCCTTGTATTCTACACCTTTTTTTATTTCAGAAAATTCCAAATATATTTCATAATTGTTTTAAAATTGTCCAAATATATTTTTAAATTGCCTAAAAAATTTCAAAATTGTCTAAAATGTTTCAAAATTATCCAAAAATGTTTTAAATTTTTCCAAAAATGTTTTAAATTTGTCCAAAAATCATTCCAAAATATTTTAAAATTGTTCAAAAATTTTTAAAAATTGTCCAAACACTGTTTAAAATTGTATAAAAACGTTTCAAAATTCATTTCAAAATTGTCCAAAATGCATTTTAAAATTTTCAAAATGTATTTCAAAATTATACAAATATATTTTAAAATATGTATACAAATATATTTTAAAATATTTTATTTGTATTTAAGAAGATTATATTTGTATTTGAAAATTGTCCAAATACATTTCAAAATTATTCATTTGTATTTAAAAATTTTAAATCTGTATTTCAAAATTGTCACAATGCATTTCAAATAATTCCATTTGTATTTAAAAATTCTCTAAATGTATTTCAGAAATTTCCAAATGAATTTAAAAAGACTATTTGTATTCCAAAAATTTCCAAATGTATTTAATAAAATTCTAATTGCATTTCAAATTTTTCGAAATCTATTTCAGAAATTTCTATTTTTATTTTAAAAGCATATTTACTAACATACATGTCTCATAATTCCTATAAAATTTTCATTACGAAAGAGAAAACAGGCATGTTTGTAAAACTGCTTTTAAAATAAAAATAGAAATATCTGAAATACATTAAATACATTTGGAAAATTTTGGAATACAAATCGAGTCTTTTGAAATACATTTGGAAATTTCTGAAATACATTTGGAGAATTTTAAAATACAAATGAAATTATTTTAAATGCAATTTTACAATTTTGAAATACAGATTACAAATTTTTAAATACAAGTGAATAATTTTGAATTATATTTGGACAAATTTAAAATACAAATAGAATTCTCTTAAATACAAATAATATATATTTGTGTTTATATTTCTTGTAATTTTTTAGCCAAAGTTAAGAAAATAAGGGACATATTCCATATTGAAATTGTAACCGGTTAATCGACCTGTTTTAACCGATTATTCGGATCGAATAATTATTTGAGTTTTGAATTATTTGTTTCGACATTAACCGAAATAGAGGCGATTAATCGAGGAATCGGTTAATCGATTAACCGAATTGGAAACACTACTTTTTGGGTAAAGTTCGGTAAAATGAGAGGTAACAAGAAATACTCTGACGAAGTGAAAAAAATGCCCAAAAGTAAACAAACGCGAAAAACCATATTTGAAGCACTAAAAACAAACGTCAATGGATTTGTGCATTATAGTTCGTTTTGGTGAGCGCTCTTTCTAGTTCTTGTTCAATTTGTTGTATAAATCTAGATAGATTTTCTAGTTAAACCCCTTTTTAAATCAAAAATTTTAATAAAAATTTTCTTCTTAGGCATTTTTATATACAAAAAGGAATACGTACTTTATTAAATTTGGTAAGATTTTAATATTAAACAAAAGCTTCGATTTATTTACATATTTATCTCTTTAACACATTTAAACAAGCGTCTTCAAAAAATTGTCGGTAATTTTATGGAGTTGTACCATAACCGATAAACTTTTGCAACTTTTATACTAATTTTTGTAAATGATAAACATATTTTCTGAATGAATTAAATGAGCGATTGAACTAAAAGAGCTATTAGTTGTGAACTAGGTCTTTGGTTCAAATTAGTGCATAGTTTTAGTTCAATTGAACTAGTTGAACCCAACTCATGATATAACAGCTGATAACAATTTACCAAAATTTACACGAAAAAAAAGTCTGGGCTTTTTCGTGCAAGAACAAAAATATTACTATTGTGCAGTAAGAAAACGCTTTTTGGTAAAATTGGGATCTCGCGGGATCCCAATGTTGAGTACCCGAACAGACTTTTTGATTGATTGCAATTCATTTTTGATTTCATTAATATGAATTGCAATTAATTTTTAATTGATTTGAATTAATTCAAAATCAATTCAATTCATTTGAATTGGAAATTAATTGCAATTTGAATTGCAAATGAATTTCAATTCATTTTTGTCAAATTCATTTGAATTGATTCAAATTTCATTCAATTCTTTTCCTTCGTAAAAATAGTTAATTCAAAATTTAGCTAATTCGTAATGAATTGAAATAAAAAAAGAATGATTAATTTACAGCTCTGGCATTCCTGCCTTCTTCAATATCGATTTCGTTGTTTCTATACTATTCAATCGTGTCTCTTAAATAATGACAACTTGCTGGTTCAGTCCAAAATAACGAGTTTGTGGTGCGAGATCTAATGCTGCGTTCACACCTGGTTCTTAAACACGTGTTTAACTAAAACAGGTATTTAAGCTGTTTATTCTATTATAAATGTTATTTATTCTTTTACACTCGTTTTGGCTAAACACATGTTTAGGATTTAGGTGTGAATGCCGTTTTACAAATGGTGACAGCGTTTTTTAAGCATCCTATATAAATATGTGCGTTCCCGTACGTTACCGCGGGTGCCCAAAACAGCCCAAACAACAACAATTTACACGCAATTTTGAGTACGGGTACGCTTTTGGACTAGTTTGGGTAACCGCGGACATAATGGTAGCATTCAGCAGAGAAAACTTAAACAGATACCGGTGACTTGTATCGCTTTATGATTACCTTCTTTGCCGAACGATGTTTTTTTTGTTTTTCAATACATGTTCAATACACTTTTTCTGTAGTTTCCCAGCAAAACTTTCTATTACCTGGTAATAAGGTTTGTAAGAAGAAATTAAGGTATGTAACCTCTTACTTTGCTATTCCAACCGCTATTATTTTAACAAGGGCATGTCATTGGAGGTATGTACTTTCCAAAAGAGGGCTAGGTAACAACATAAGAACATGTTACTTTACTGTTACATGTAAGGAGTTACGTAACCACTTACATAACCGATACTGAGCACAATACTACTTACATAACAGCTTTAAGTAAGGCCAAAAAAATGTGTTACAAACAGGTTTGAAATATCACATTAAAATTATGCGCTCACTTACTGTATACAAATATATACTTCTTACAAAAAAAATTAAAATAAGACGTTATCGTGTTGGTTTTTAATTAATATTAATATTTACTCAGATTAATATAAAGTTAACAAAAAACATAAAAGATATTTCAGTCAATATGTATAAAACATATAAATTATTTGTATCGAATATTTTAAATAGAAAATAACACTCATGTATCGTATTATAAATAACTCCTTATTTTGAGGTATTTGAATACACCATCGGTAATAAGTGGCTATTTCTATTAAGTGATCACGTATCACATTAAAAGTAACTCCTTATTTTACGGTTTTAAAATATCCCATCTGTAATAAGTCGCTGCTATTATTTAGAACTCATGTTGTGTATTACAAGTAACTCTTTTCTTTGAGGTGTTTAAATATATCATTGGTAATAAGTTGCTATTACTACCCAGTAGTTATGCAGCACATTATACGTAAGACATTACATTTTAGTTATGAAATAATGCAATGGTAAGGGGTATGGTATTACCAGGTAATGTGTTCTGTAATATCAACATATTACCAAGGTTTTGCTGGGTTCCTTTGATTTTTTAAAAACTTTGTTTTTGAATTATATTTGTATGTTTTTAATTGTCATTCTTACAAAAAAAAATTTCTTTTAATTTCAACAACAATTGTATCACCATTTGATCTGTAGTGATCTGCCTGATGGCAACCTTAAACTCGTTGATTTGACAATATATCTTTGCTAATTGCAGCCAACTTCAAGCTCAAATTTTGACAGATGAAGTTTCCGCAAAAAGGGTCTCCTCTAAAAAGAACATTCGAGATTACAAGTGTGATTTGGCTAAAATTGTACAAAATGAAGAATAAAATAAATATTTAAAAAACTAAAGCCGCTATCAAATCAGGTGTGGGGTGCAACTGCTGCTACACACAAAATAAAGGCAAACTATTAAAGGATTAATAGCCAGTTAACAGAAAACTATGGATTTGCGACCAAGTCGCCATGTGATGGTAGAATCCTTGACTGCCGCCGGAGTGTGTTTTCCTGATTCGGCCACGTTAGGCCTGCTACGAACGTTGTATGAAGGAATCCCAAAGCAGGAGGATGCAAATGAGGCAAACCAGTCAGAGGGGTACAGGCGAAAGCGTTGATGTTTCCAACAATTTAAATGCCATTATTGGCGATATGCCGGCGAGCAAGGTTGCGGCTAAAGCCAAAAATAATGCTGCTGTTTTTGTCTGCTGTTGATATGTCTGCTGTTGATGTGTCTGCTGATGATGTGCCTGCCGCCAATGTGTCTGCCTTTAAGGTTCCCGCTGTCAATGTAGCTGCTGCCAGTGCAACAGATGTAAATTTTCCTATTGTTACTGCGCCTGCTGTCGATGTGCCAGCTGCCAATACTACTGCCATCAAAGTGCCTTCTGTCGATGTACCTGATGCAAAGATGCATGCCGATGACGTGCCGGGTAAAATTGTACGCCCAGACAAGGCTTATGCAGGTGCTGCCAATATTGCAAATATGCAGGCCAAGTTGCCGCTGCTCAAGCAGGGAACAATTATGCAGCTGTTGGGTCCTCTACCACAATGTCTACCGCCGACGTCAATACGTCTAATGCATCACCTGAAAACGAATTACGAAATCTGAAAATTCGCTTAGAAATGCTAAAGATTCAGCAACAGATTCGTGGATATGAGGATTATCAATTTTTGAAAGATGAATGTGGCTCTGGCTAAGCAAACACTGGTGTATATCGGGATTATGAGTTTTTAGAGGATGAATTCTTGGAAGAAGAGTGACAATCGGGGTCAATTGTATTGTCAGGTCGGCCGAGATTGTAGTGATCTGCCTGTGGCAATCCTAAACTCGTTGATTTGGCAATATATCTTTGCTAACCAGAGCTTTTAAGAATTAATTCCTTAATTCAATTTTTCAATTCTGAATTAAAAATTCGATGAATTAATTCACTAAGCACCATATATTGAATGGAATTAATTCAAATTTGCTTTCGTTCGATTTATTTTGTTACGAATTAATTCAATTGCAATAGTTCTTTTTATTAAATCAAATGAATTAATTCACCGGTGAACGCGTTCAATTTTATAAATCGAACGGAAAAAAAAGTGAATTAATTCCTTACTGAATTAATTCACCACTGAATTCATTCAATTTCATTTTCATTCAGTGAATTAAAAAAAAATAAAATTACATTCAGTGAATTAAAAAAAAAAATAATAAGTTCACTGAATTGAAAAAAAAAAAAAAATAAGTTCACTGAATTAAAAAAAAATAAAATAAGTTCACTGAATTCAAAGCCTGTTTTCTGCCATTCAGTAGAAGTAAACAATAATGTACAAATAAAAGTTTTAAATAAGCAATTTTACAGCGTGTGCTAGTAACAAATTAGTAACCGGATGCTGTTTATCAACCTACATGATTCAAAAATAAAGCCTTTTACTATTAAAAATAAAAACTTTACAGATATAGATAAATTTGGAAAAAAATATAACTATTAATTTTTCAAACTAGTTATATAGAAGTGATTTTAGGAAATTCCTACAGGGAAAAATTTCGCGGTTGAACACTTCTGGCTTAGTAAAAAATAGATATAATTTGAATTGTTTAGCTCTATCAGCAGTTGAAAAAAGGGTAATTAATTAAATAATTAGTATTTATTGTTTCTAATAATCATTATCATTATTTGGTTAATAAAAAATTTTTACTTCGTTTTTAATAAATAAAATTTACTTTGCAATAAAAATTACAAAACAAAAAAATTTTGTTGTTACTTGCAAATAAATTTAAGGCTTAATAACTTTTTAACGGGTAGTAATAAAAATAAGTATAGTATACCATTTTCCTCAGGAAAGAATCCTCTTTAATTGTGTATATTAAAAAAATAATAAAAATTAAAGAATAAAAAAATCGATTTTTTCCGACCACTCTAATGGCCATCCGGTGCGTTGTAAAAGCGTAAAAAACTGCTTATAAGCCTAATTTTTCATGTAGAATCGATTCGTGAAGTCAGATTTTAAATATATTTAGCGGTTTTTATTCCGCAAAAGGTAACCAAAATTCGCGATTTTAGCCGCCGAGAGGGAATTGAAGGAGTTGAAATTTTTCAAAAATAAAAACGCCATTATTTTTACTGACGCAAAAACCTTCTAAAAAGTAATGATATCCCAAAATCAAAAAATACTCAAATTTATACTAATATATATGTATATATGTATGGTAATACAATTTTATCTAATTTAAAGGTTTTGTAATTATTTTTATAATAATGTGATACGGGTATTAAATTATGTTTTACCATTTACATTTTACAAAGATTTTTAGCTCTTTTTAAATTTTGGTCGCATAAATTAGTTGAAAAGTTCCTATTTTTTACGAGAAGCAACACTCAGGAAGTTCTTCTATTAATTAACGTGTTACTTTCTTTGGAAAGGGGATGGAGAAGAAGAGATGCAAGGTGATGAAAAATGAAGGGCTTCAAATTGGCAACACTGTAATTAAGCGTTATGTTGAATCATAGAACAGTTGTTGCGCGCCATCTGATCAAGATTTGGCGAACTTTGTTGAAGCTGTTTTAGTCTATAGCCCTGTTATATTATTTTACTTCGGTGGGGTTATGTGCTATGAGAGCACCAAAGGAGGACGCTGCGATATGTATAAGGGATAGAAAAATCACACATGTTATTATTTTCCAAATTGATGTTGCTGTCACTGGGGATCGAACGCACAGCCTTATGTGTAACAGTCCAACGCGCTAACCATTACACCACAGCGCTCATTTATAATTTAGCGCTTGTTAGCGCTTTTTGGGGCTGCCTGCGAGTTTTGTTCTTAAAAGCTTTGCGTCACTTTATCTGATGTAAACTCAAATAGATTTGGAAAAAGATTTTTTTGACAATCACATCACCTCATAAGATTTGTTGTTTGATTAATCAGACGTAAAATCAGATAATTGAAATCCCGCTCCAGATTCAATGATATCACTATTTGTTTCTGCAGGGCGCTTTTAACTAATTTAGTAGCTTTTTTCTGCTATTTGTACAGATTTATTTTCATAATAAAAAAAACCGAAACCGGTTTTAACCGGTTTTTTTAAGAAAACCATAACCGTAACCGGTTTTTTAAAAATAGTAATTTTCGAACAAACCGAAAACCGGTTTTCTGAAATGGCCGGTTTTTTGGACACTATCTACAACAGTTGTGCAACTATCTGATGAACGACCTGATCACTAACCGCTCAGTCTGAGCGCTCAGGTAGCGCTGTCATATTTTGGTAGCGTAAAAAATGTTTGTTGTTGATTTTAAAAAATTTTTGTTTTGTATGAATGACAAATAAAAACATACAAATATAATTCAAAAACAAAAAATTTAAAAAATCCAAAGGAAAATATAGAAAAAATGCATTTAAAAACAAAACAAAGAAAACAGTAATCCAGTAATCACAAACCGCTACGAGTCAACGGTATCAGTTTAAGGTTTCTCTGCCGAATGCTACCAATTTAATAGTCAACAGTTGTACAACTATCTGCTGAACTCTTAACTTTTGTCCTCAACATATTCAAGTTTCAGTAAGATCTGCGGGTGTAGTTTCTACACAGACGTCTAACCGGATATAAGGACACGTAATTAAATTTTTCGTTGATTTGCGTTTTAGTGCTGGAATTATTTTTTTTTAACAATTATAATTTTTTACAACTGATAAAATTATGGTTTTTATTATTTTTGTAATAGGTAAATCATTGGTAGGCGTTACGGCATGTTGTACGGTACGCAAACGTGCTTTGATCCTTTGCAACAGTGGCGTATCTGTGGAACAATGGAAACAGCAATTTAAAATGTGGTCAACTGCAGATGATAGCATGATTTGTCGTTTCACTTCTGAAGCCAAAGATAAACCAATGGGTTGTGGTGTACTTGTCACCACATATTCTATGATAACTCACACACAAAAACGTTCCTGGGAAGCTGAACAAACAATGCGTTGGTTGCAAGAACAAGAATGGGGTATTATGGTTCTAGATGAAGTACATACCATACCAGCCAAAATGTTTCGAAGGGTATTAACAATAGTGCAGTCGCATTGCAAGCTGGGTCTTACTGCCACTCTGCTACGTGAAGATGACAAAATTGCCGACTTAAACTTTCTCATTGGTCCAAAGTTATATGAAGCTAATTGGTTGGAGTTACAGAAAAAAGGTTATATTGCACGCGTACAGTGTGCTGAAGTATGGTGTCCTATGTCTCCAGAATTTTATCGTGAATATCTATCTGCGAAGACATCAAAAAAAATGTTACTCTATGTTATGAACCCTTCAAAGTTTCGTAGTTGTCAGTTTCTTATTAAATACCACGAAAAAAGAGGTGACAAAACTATTGTATTCTCTGATAACGTTTTTGCTCTAAAACATTATGCTATTAAAATGAATAAACCTTTCATTTATGGACCTACTTCACAAAACGAACGTATACAAATTTTGCAAAATTTTAAATTTAATCAAAAAGTCAATACAATATTTGTATCAAAAGTGGCTGATACTAGCTTTGATTTGCCAGAAGCTAATGTTTTAATTCAAATCTCATCACATGGTGGCTCTCGTCGTCAAGAGGCTCAACGTTTAGGTCGTATTTTGCGAGCTAAAAAAGGTGCTATAGCTGAAGAATACAATGCCTTCTTTTATACGCTCGTCTCACAGGACACTATGGAAATGAGTTATTCACGTAAGCGTCAACGTTTCTTGGTAAATCAAGGTTACGCATATAAAGTTATTACACATTTAAGTGGTATGGATACGGATCCCGATCTTTTTTATAAAAATCGTGAGGAGCAATCTCAATTATTGCAGCAAGTATTATCAGCTTCTGATATGGATTGTGAAGATGAAAAAATTCCAGGTGAGCCTGGTTATCGTCCTGGTGGTTCTGGAACAATGAAGCGTGGTGGTCTTAGTTCAATGTCTGGTGGAGACGATGCTATTTATTATGAACATCGTAAAAAGGGTTCAGGAAATGTCCATCCATTATTTAAGAAATTCAGAGGTGTTTAGATGCATGAAATGCTATTATTTTTATGTTTAAATAATTATTTTCTAAATAAAATGATATTACAATATATGATTTTTTTTTACGGTAGGTAAATTTGTTTACTCTTAACGTTATTGGAAAAATAAAAAGTTATTAAAATCGAATAACAAAAAAAAATAATTAAGGTTTCTTACAAGATATATAGATTTTCTTTATTGATTTATACCTGTATTCAAAATGATAAAGTTTATGTTAACTTTTTACACACAAATTTCCATAAGGGAGAGCTGACAGGTAGTTAGCATATGTTTTTTCATTTTGAATACGAGGGTTAAAATTTTACATGTAAATATTCCAATTTTATGTTCTTATTAAAAATAATAATGAAGATTATACACGGCTTGGCTAATTTACCGTCAGCCGGAAGTTTGGATAGACGTTTATATATCGTCCTAATAAAAATAAGAGTTGATAAAATTTAAATTTAAAACCTAAACATTTGAGAATAGTACGATACAACCAACAAGCATAGAATCTCAAGAGTACATCTGATAACTGGCTCTATCCGAAATTTCAAGAATTTTTATTAGACGGTGATAGGTTAAATTTTATTTTTAAATTTGTAGTAATAAATATTAAAAACTATTTCAATAAATATGCATAATATGAAAAAATATAATAAAGAAAACTAAACCCGCTAACTGCAATTTAACTTCTTAACAGATCCAGTGAGCGAGAGCGTAACATTAGGTGAGCGACTTGCATATAGCCTTATATTAGCTGTGTTCGGGTACTCAACATTGGGATCCCGCGGGATCCCAATTTTACCAAAAAGCGTTTTCTTACTACACAATTAGGTAAATGAGAGCTGTCATGAGAGAGTAATATTCTTGTTCTTCTTGCACGAGAAAGCCCAGACTTTATTTTCGTGTAAATTTGGGTAAATTGTTTTAATCAGCTGTTATATCATCAGTTGGGTGCAACTAGTTCAATTGAACTCTTCACTGATTTGAACCAAAGACCTAGTTCACAACTAATAGCTCTTTTAGTTCAATCGATCATTTCATTCATTCAGAAAATATGTTTATCATTTACAAAAATTAGTATAATAGTTGCAAAAGCCTATCGGTGATTTTACAACTCCATAAAATTACCGACAATTTTGTGAAGACGCTTGTTTAAATGTGTTAAAGAGTTAAATATATAAATAAATCGAAGCTTTTGTTTAATATTAAAATCTTTTCCAAATTTAATAAACTATGGATTCCTTTTTGTAAATAGAAATGCTTAAAAAGGAAATTTTTATTAAATTTTTGATTTAAAAAGGGGTTTAACTAAAAAAGCTATCTAGATTTTTACAACAAATTGAACAAGAACTAGAAAGAGCGCTCACCAAAACGAACTATAATGCACAAATCTATTGACATTTGTTTTTCGGGCTTCAAATGTGGTTTTTCGCGTTCTTTTACTTTTGTGCATTTTTGTTATTTTGGGAGAGTATTTCTTGTTAACTCTCATTTTACCGAACTTTACCCAAAAAGTAAAGAAACAGAGCTATTGGAGAACATATTTAGTGTCCTATGTCAATGGCTATGTAATTCTCTCACCCTATGTTAACAGCTTGTGCATGCAGGAAACGGGCTTTAAGGAAAACTGAAGATGAATCGATAAATTTTATACTTAAATTATAATAAATACTAGCGGGCGAAGCCCGCTACGTTGTTAGCATGCCTTAAAGTTTAGAATTAAATTTCTTTTAGATAAAATAAAACACAATATTTGTTGTTAAGGTAAAATAATTGTTAAGGTAAATTTATTGTAATGTTTAAGTACAAACACTATTTTTTGCCTCTTTTTATATAAATAAATCATTTAGTATACCAACACGTGAGCATGTAACAACTAATTGTCTGTTGTTCAAGCCATCATTTTTTTTAAATTCGCTTTTTTTATTTAAAGTACAGTTTTTATAAAAAAAGCCTTTACCCAGCCACCACAAATAAATAATTCTGACACAACAATGGGTTTAAAATAAATAAATATTTGATCACTTTTTCTCATGAAAGTGGATTGTTAGTAATGAATCCATTACAAATCGTAATATACGTGTGTATGTCAAGATAATTTGGTAAAGTGCGAACTTAGGTAGATAGACCCGTAAGTAGTTTTGTTCATTTGTGTTTTGAATGAAAATAAATAACGTAAAGCAGGGTTGGCAAGCATTTTATAATATTAAAGATAAACAAAAAGATAAAAAAAAGATAACGTAATAATATTACGTTGTTAGCGTGCCTTAAAGTTTTTTTTTTTAATTCCAGTTTATGTAAAGGTAGACCTGGCAATTCAAGTAAATTCACAAATTCAGTTGGAAAATTTACTGCGTAGGTTTCTTCCACCGGTGCTTCGTTACATGTAGTTTAAATATGAGAATACATAAGTTCCATTCTCTTTCTAAGGTTTTTTCTCTTTTAGAAAATTTGTTTAACTTTTTGGAGAGTATGTTTCAATGCTACATAAGTTTCATATTCCGTGGATAGTGTTTGAACACTTTTTGTTCCTCCCAGTAAAAATCCCAAATTTATATAATCTTGCCTCAATCGCATGCGAAATTTCAAGTACCAAACTCCGGCAGTTTGAGTCATTCAAATTCCATTCCATTTTGTTTAACAATTTTAGTGTTCCAATGCAACTCCTTCCAAGATTCCATTTCTTTCACCATTCTATTGCATTTCGTTCCCATTATCTGTTTTTCTAATTCCACTCGTTCCCCGTTTCATTCCATTTCGTTCCTACTGTCTTGTGTATCGATATTGATGCTAGTTGCTTCTCTTTCCATTTCATTTCTTTGCACTTGCTCCGTCCCATTCCTCTTTTAACTGCAATGTTTCAATTCCACTCGTTCCCCATTCTATGCCATCTCGCTCCTCATTCCATTTCGTTCTATAGTCCATTCCATTTCGTTCCCTCTTCCAATTC
Organism: Leucophora obtusa; assembly: GCA_949987735.1. Classification (NCBI taxonomy): domain Eukaryota; kingdom Metazoa; phylum Arthropoda; class Insecta; order Diptera; family Anthomyiidae; genus Leucophora; species Leucophora obtusa. The sequence continues at coordinate 180,828,537 of OX465296.1, forward strand.
ATTTCCATTGTCTATAATTTCAATTCCACTCGTTCAACGTTTATATCCATTTCGTTGCACTTGTGTAGTGTTTCAATTCCACTCGTTTCCTATTTAGTTTCTAAATTTTCGTGTTCCATATACACTCGTTCTTTAAATTTCAGGTTTCTAGCTAAAGACGCAGACGTTAAGGGGGGGGGGGGCAATTTTCCCCTTTTGAACCACCATTTTTACCACGTTCCTGTCCAAAGTCCTAAAAATGCCTTGTCGCTAAGTTAGCCCATTCCCCAAGGAAAACATATTATAGATTACAGTTTTCTAGCCGAAGGGTTCGGTTAGTCCATCAAGGGGGAGAATTATTCCGTTTTTACACCTCCCGGTAGGAATTTCTAAAAATTCCGTCTTAGAGGTCGTCTGCGTTGGAGGAGGAACCTAATACATACATAATTTTAGGTCTCTATATCCAGCAGTTTGGCCAGCCCGTCAAGGGGGAAGTTTTTTCCCTTTTTACCCCTCCCGGTATGAATTTCCAAAAATACCGTCTTAGGGGACGCCTACGTTGGAGAAGGAACCCAAGTACCGAATTTAAGCTCCCTAGTTCCAGCAGTTTGGCCAGGCCGTTAAGGGGGAGACTTTTCCTGTTTTTGACCCTACCTGTGAAAATTTCCACAAATCTCATCTTAGCGGATGTCTACAATAGAGGAGGAACTTTAATACCAAATTACAACTTCCTACCTCCAGCGGTTTGGGCAGGCCTTTAAGCGGCACTTTTCGCTTCATTAATCCCCATTTTTGCAATGTCCCTGTCCAAAATTACAAAAAGCACCTTCCGGATAAGTGAGCCCATTCTCCAAGGAACATATATTTTACATTTCAGGTTTCTAGCCGAAATCCGAAAATCCATCCACAGGGAATTTCAGCTTCCTAGTTCCAGCAGTTTGAGCAGGCTGTCAAGGGGGACACTTTTTCTTTTTTTGTCCCTCCCGGTTGGAATTAGGCTGCAAGAGGAACCTAAGTACCGAATTTCAGCTTCCTAGTTCCAGCAGTTTGGACAGGTCGTTAAGGGGCCACTTTCCCTTTTTGAGACCCCATTTTATAACGACCATGTCCAAAATTCAAAAAGGTATCTTTCTAATAAGTTAGCCCTTATTCCAGGGATCCACATTTTAAATTTCAGGTTTCTAGCCGAAGGGGTTTTTACAGTCCACCAAAGGGAGGCTTTTCTTCTTTTTGCCCCTCTCTTTAGGAATTTACAAAAATTCCATCTTCTCGTCTGTCTGCGATGGATGAGGAACATTCGTACCAAATTTCAACCTCATTGCCTCAGCGGTTTGGGCAGGCCGTTATTGGGGACATTTTTCCCTTTCAACCCCCATTTTTACTATGTTCCTGTTCCAAAATAGAAAAATTACGTTGCCGGTGAGTTAGTCCTACTCCAGGGAATACACATTTAAAATTTTAGGTTGGCCAAAAGGGATTGGACAGGCCGTCAGGAGACTTTTCCCTTATTTCCCCTCTCGATAGGAATTTCAAAAATTCCGTCTAAACGGACGCCTACACAGTAGGAGGAACTCACATACCGAATTTCATCTACATAGTTTCAGCAGTTTGGGCAGGCCGTCAAGGGAGAAACATCCCCCTTTTGGGATATCCTGTAGGGAATTCCAAAAATACAAACTTAGTCGATGTCTACTACAGTGGAGGAACCTTTATACCAAATTTCAACTTCTTACCTCTAGTGGTTTGGGCAGGCAGTTAAAAACCTTGTTTTAGTGGAGATATCCGTGGGGGGAGGAAAAAAGTACTTTTATTTTTTTTTTATTTTATTTTTTTATTTTGCTTTATTTATTGTAATATCAAAGCCACAAAAGGCCAATAAATATATTACAAAGTTTTATACAGTATAACTTAACAATATTAATTCATGAATTTCATTTACTATAAATAACCTTAGAAATACTAATTCTTTTTTCTGTTGGCCCCCCAGCCATAATAATCAGGAAAAAGTATGCAAATACTGGTCCATGTTATTGACAATTTTTATCTTATAACTTCAACAAACAAAATTAAAATCATGTGTAAAGAGTCAATCAAAATATTCTAATGCCCAATTTACAATACAGCAAAAAATTAGTAGCATTTTTTAAAAACTTTACTTTTCAATTAAAAATTTGTATAGAGTCTGACAAGTAAATAAAAATAGTTTTCAAAAACTACCAGTCCCTGGTTAAGTAAAAAAATTCTATCTATACTGTATAAAATCATATCTATACAATTAGTTTTGATTCAAAATTTATATGGAATTTGACACGCATATACAAGTAGCTTTCAAAAAGCACCAATCCCTGGTTAAGTGCAAATCTAGTATAAGGCTCAACATAAACATAGAAGTGCCGCCGAAAATAAGTAACATACAAGTAATCAAAACTTTCGTGCTATGAAGTCTCACAGAATTGTGAAATTATATTTTTTTAAATGGAAAAAGGTACTTTTTTAAAAAAGGTACTTTTTTAAAAAAGGTACTTTTTTCTAAAAAATGCAATTTTTTTTGGAAAACGGTACTTTTTTTGAAAAGGTACTTTTTTGGGAAAAGGTACGTTTTTGTCCCCTTTTTGCCCCTCCCGATAAGAATTTCCAAAAATGCCGTCTCATCGGACGTCTACACCGGTCGAGGAACCTCCATACCAAATTTCAAATTAATAGCTCCAGCAGTTTGAGCAAGCCGTCAAGGGGGAGACTTTTTGCCCCTCCCTGTAAAAATTTCCAAAAATCCCGTCTTGGTGGATGTCTACGATAGTGGAGGAACCTTTATACCAAATTTCAACTTCCTACCTGCAGCGGTTTGGGCAGGCCGTCAACAGGGCTCTTTTCCCCTTTTTAGCCCCCATTTTTTACAACGTCCCTGTCCAAAATTCTAGAAAGTACTTTCCAGAAAAGTTAGCCCCTACTCCGAGGAACACATCTTACATTTCAGCTTTCTAGCCAAAGAGGTTTTGGCAGGCCCTTTTTGCCCGTTCCGGTAGGAATTTCCAAAAATTCCGTCTTAGCGGACGTCTACGCCGAAAGAGGAACGTACATACCAAATTTCAACTTCCTAGCTTCAGCGGTTTGGGCTGGGCGATGTTGAGTCCGTCAGTCAGTAACGTTATTATACCCTACACCAGAGAAACAAGCCAGCCGCCGTAAGCCGTTTAAGCCGCCGCCGCCGGTCATTTTTGCCTCAGCCGCCGCCGCCGATTTTTTTCGGCTCATTTCGGCTGGAAGTATCAATTTTCCAAAATAAAAAATTTAAAAGCAAATGTCATTTTTAAAACAAATTTTCTACTTCATCATTTCCTGAACCATCAAGAGTATTTTTTTGTAGTTAAAAAAAATAAAAGAACCAGTTTTATAGTCGAGCTAAGAAGGATTTTTGTCATAAATATTTCTTAAGTTGGAAGTTTTGCTTGAAAACTTCTGACAGATTTCGCTGAAATTTGGATATGCAATAGAGGAGAGAATCCAAATGAACAATATACATATATACTTTTCAAATGACCAAGTGTAGATTGTAGGCAGAGCTTCGAAAGAATTAATTCAATTTTAGGTTAATTCGCACAAAACCGAATTCAGCTTTAGAAATTGAATATATATCATTCCATCAAAACATGCCTTTATAATTAATTCATAGGTTTCATTCCCAAATTTTAATATTAAATAGAATGCATTCTTATGTTGAATACATTCCTTATAGAATTACAATCAATTTAAATAATTAATTTTTTCATTAATTCTAATCTTTTACAAAATGGCTTATCAAAATTGTCATTTTATTAAATCAGTAAAAGATCTAAGGGATGAATATACTAATGATTCTGACAACACTTTAGTTTATAATTACAAATTAAATAAAAATGTGGCTTATTTTAGGGATTTAATATTGATATCATATACACCACCCATAAAAATAATTAAAAACGCAACATTTGTTTTAAACTTTTACAAACCGAATGAAACGTGAAAGATCATTATAAAAAGAATGAATTCATGAAAGAATTCATTCATTATGCATGAAAATTAAAAGAATGAAGCCAGTGAATGAATTCATAAGGAATGGTATAATAGTAAGATATATTAGTAAATTTTAATTAAATGTCCAAAAGTGAATTAAAGAATTAATTCATTCGAATTTATGGTAGTAGGTTTGGTTAAGTAGATAACATCACATTTTTCAGAAATTTCAATACACCTGAAATTATTATCAAAAGACACATTTTTAAGACATTGCGGACGAAGATATTTACAATAATCGACGCTGTTCTGAGTTCCGCATCCACAAAAAAATTCTAAAGTGAAACATTCCGAATTTTTTTGCTGTTCCGTGATCCACATCCGAATTTTTTTTCGTTTTATTTCGTGTAGCTTGATGGTAGTGAAACGAATACATATTTTTTAACAACAATTATTATATAATAATTTATTTTAAAATTAGTCTATGAATATTAAAATTTGGTAGAAACAACAAATTTTCGAAATTTTTAATTCCGTGTGATTTTACAAATCAACTCTAATTAAAAAGTTTCGGAACTAAGAACAGGGGTGAATATCTGAATTTTTTAACTTTTCTTCTAAGTTTTTCAACTTTTACATCTTTTCGACCATAATTTTTTTCGAACCATATTTTTTTCTAGTTTATTCTAAAAACACATTTAATTTTGAGAGAAAATAGAGTTTGTTTATTTCTAAGTTCCGAATCCACATAAAAAATTCTAAAGTGAAACATTCCGAATTTTTTTGCTGTTCTGTGATCCACATCCGAATTATTTTCTTCGTTTTATTTCGTGTTGGAAAAGCTTGGTGAAAGTAAAAGGAATATTTTGTTGCAAAAATTAATATGTTAAAATTTATTTTAAAATTTGTTGAAACTTTCGAAATTTCCGACATTTTGAATTTTGTGTGATTTTACAAAACCACTCTAATTAAAAAGTTTCGGAATTCAGAACAGGGGTGATAGTGTCAAAACTCTGTTTATGAGCGACTTCAAGCACTTAACAATTTGAAATTCAGCAATTTTTCAACCGATTTTGAATATTGTAACGTTTTTGGAAAGACAAAAAATTTAGCTTTCCAAATATATATAGAATTATTTATTTGTAACTGAAATATGTTGACAGTTTTTTTTTTAATATTAAAATTAATTTTTTTTTAATTTGTATACTTTGACGGTTTTTTTACAGTATTAAACAATTCTTTACTATTGTAATTCATGGGTTTAGTTCTTAGTAAAATCTTTTGTTTAAATTAATTGAAAATTGAAAAAGTTATCGTAATTTTTCTAAACATTTAATTTCAGCAACTCGAGGTTCTTGTTTGCACAATCATTAAGTTTAATATTTTCAATTTTCTTATAAATGCAGAGATTCCATGTTTATAAAAAAATGTATAACTTTGACAATTTTAAAGCGATTAAAATAGAACTTCATTTTGCCCTGAATAAAGAATAAATTAGATAAAAATTAGTTTTTTTTTAAACAAAATATTGCAATTAAAAGCCGTCAAAATTAAACAAAATAAGAAAAAATTAAGAAAATCAGCTTTATTTGAAAATATTTCCACACAATTTTGTTGAATATATAAACATATGTATATATTTGGAAAGCCCAACTATCTCCTTCTAGCTCCGTTCAAAAACTAAAAATCCTAAATTTGTAATTTTTATCGATGAATTTAACTTAAAATTATTTTTTATTTGATAATTCCAAATTTTTTTGCACAATTTTCTACTGCTATATTTTGGAAAAAACCTTAAACATCTTTAAAACACGTGTATAATGTTCTATCAAGCCGATCAAGCCGCCGCCGCCGCCGATTATTTGGTTGCGCCGCCGCCGCCAATTTTTATCCGGCTCAACCTTAATCGCTGCCGCCGCCGCCGATTATTTTGATCGGCTTGTTTCCCTGCCCTACACCACTATGTGGTCAGGGTATTATAAGTTTGTGCTGATGTTTGTAACACCAAAAAATATTGGTCGTAGACCCACCTTATAGTATACCGATCGACTCAGAATTTTTATTTATTTCGATTTAACGATGTCCGTCTGTCCGTCCGTCTGTCTGTCCATGCAATCTTGTGCGCACTCTACAGGTCGCAAATATTAAGATATTTTGATGAAATTTGCTACGCAGACCTATGTTGGCCCAAGGACGAACAAGTTTGATTTTGGTGAACATCGGTCCATGTTTAGACCTAGTGCTCATATAAGGGTCCTACCAAAATTATATTGTTTATACGCTGTAGGTCGTAAATATTAAGATATTTTGACGAAATTTGGTACACAGACCTATGTTAGCCCAATAACGTAGCCTATTGATTTTGGTGAATATCGGTCCATGTTTAGACCTAGTACCCATATAAGGGTCCTACCAAAATTATACTGTTTAAACGCTGCAGGTCGCAAATATTAAGATATTTTGATGAAATTTGGTACACAGACCTATATTGGCCCAATAACGCAGCCTATTGATTTTGGTGAACATCGGTCCATGTTTAGACCTAGTGCCCATATAAGGGTCCTACCAAAATTATACTGTTTATACGCTGCAGGTCGCAAATATTAAGATATTTTGATGAAATTTGGTACACAGACCTATATTGGCCCAATAACGCAGCCTATTGATTTTGGTGAACATCGGTCCATGTTTAGACCTAGTGCCCATATAAGGGTCCTACCAAAATTATACTGTTTATACGCTGCAGGTCGCAAATATTAAGATATTTTGATAACATTTGGTACACAGACCTATGTTGGCCCAATAACGCAGCCTATTGATTTTCGTGAACATCGGTCCATGTTTAGACCTAGTGCCCATATAAGGGTCCCACCAAAATTATATTGTTTATACGCTGCAGGTCGCAAATATTAAGATATTGTGATGAAATTTGGTACATAGACCTATGTTGGCCCAAGGACGAAGCCTATTGATTTTGGTGAACATCGGTCCATGTTTAGAACTAGTGCCCATATAAGGGTCCCACCAAAATTGGCATGGTTACAAACTGCAGGTCGCAAATATTAAGATATTTTAATGAAATTTGGTGCGCTGACTCACATTATAGAAAATTTTGACACAAGCCCCATTTTAACCCATTCGAATTTCGGATCCAAACAATACACCAGACTGGTGTAGGGTATTGTATAGTCGGCATGCCCGACTTTAACCTTTTTACTCGTTTTATATATAGAGATGACGAAAATTATCATTAAAAATGCCCGAAAAAATTAAATTTCCTATTTTTATTCAGATTTTATATATTTTTTTCTCACTGGCATACTCTGTATTATCTATACTCTTTGTCTATGTGTAAGTGTGCTAACAGAGAGAAACCCTATTGGAAATCGTTGTTAAAGTAAAATAAAAATTTTATCAACTCAACTATCAAGAACTAGCTCACCCCATGTGATCAACCTAATTTTTTTATTTTATTATTAAAGTTGTTATTGTTATCGTTATATTAAAAAGAAGAGACTGTAAACTTTTAATTTTCCTTTTGTTTCTCATCTCGAAAATTAACGAAGGAAGTTACTCCTATCAGGCTCTATGCAAGTCCCGCACGTATCGTTACGCGCTCTCTCACTGGCTGTCTGACATTTCAAGAAGTTAAATTGCATCTAATGGGTTTAATGTTTAAGAGAAATGTGAAAAAAAGTTTTGTTTCTTACAAATAATCGCCCTTACTATCTAAATTTTTCAAATGTATAATTTAGTTAAAGTCGACTTTAGTTAAAATATTGGGTGGCAGTATACCTTGACTTGGTTTATTTTTGGAGCATTCTGATTGGTTAATTTATTTTCAACCAATCAAAATGTTTGAAAATATAAATATTTTTGTAGGGTTTTCATACAGAAAATTAATAAAACCGTATAATTAAAAATAAAGTCGACTTTAAATTTAAAATACTTCTTTATATTAACCCTCTAACCGGCAAGCCCGCCTCCAGGCGGGGTATATTAAATTGCCCAGAAATGCGCCAAAGGAGTATTTTGTAATAAGAAATTATGCTTTTTCAACAGAAAATAAAATTTATTAAATTTTTTGTGAATAATTTGTTTGTATACAATAAACGGTTTGGAAGCGAGAAAGTGTCAGAGATAAAATTTCGTAAAATTTCAAAAATTAAATATTTTAAAACAACCAAAATTTTCAAAAATTTGGAAAACATATTTAAATTGACTAAAACAATTGATAGTGACCATGAAGTAAGATTGGAGCTTAAGCTATTCAAAAAGTTCCTTACTTTGGTTCAACGACGCACAGGATCCCATAAGGATACCTTTAAAGGACATCGCCTTAACTTCAAAACGAATGGAGGGATTTTTCTGAAATTTGGCAAAAAGAATATATTTGGTATAGGTAGCAAAGTTTATAAATTTGAATAATATATATTGAAGTTTTGGTGCGTTTTCGCTCAATTTCGCGTTTTTCGAAAAACGAAAATCGCTACATCCTCTTAAGTAACAGCACAAAAAATGTAATTTTTTTTATTGCAATTACATCTTGGTAAGAGAAGTAATTTGTGCCTAAACCTAGTAATTTTTATGCGCTAGATTCACCCTGAAACTATTTTGGCCCATATCGCCTAAAGTAGGCCACGAAAAAAAATTTTGTAGAAGAACTTATTGTTATTTTTCGTGAGGAACACATGGTATAAATTTCATTGCAAAAAAGCTTAGGCCGGTTAGAGGGTTAAGGGCCAATAATTTTACAAGTAACGTTTTCATTAATAAATGTGATCTTTTCAAGTAAGTTTACTTTATTTTAATACATCTGCTTTCAAACTAATATATTCTTTTATATTGAAGAATAAAATGTCAGGAGTATGCTTCACAAAAAAGAACAAAGCAGCGCAGTGCAATATTTGCCCTAAAATACTAATTGTATCTAAATTTGGTTATCCGACATCTAAATTTGGTTAAAAAAAAAAAAAAATTATGGTCATGCAACTTCTCTTGAAGAAAACAACAACAAGAATAACTTTCCAGCTAAAATTTGCAAAGTACCCGAAGAAAAAAGTGTAAGCTGAATAGGCATTGAACGTTTTATGGGAGGGCAAACATTTCCTGAAATGGTATCCAAATTAGCCGCAGTCGACGGAATGTCAATCCGCACCATAACTAGATCTTCGTTTATTCGAGAAAGTTTTTATAATAAAAACCTGGCATTGCCAAAAAATGAAACCGATGTAAAGAACATTATATTAAATTACTATAATCATATCTTTTATCATGATAAAAGAAATATCGAGCAATATTTCCAACAATAGGAGATTTACTATAACCTTAGCTGAATTGACAAGAATATCACAAAAGAGATATTTGAACATATGTATAAACGGAAATAATTAATTTTATAACCTGGGGTTGGTTTATATATCAGGAAGATGTAATGCTGATAAAATAAGAAGAATTGTAGAAATAAGACTAGAAGAGTTTTATTTGTCTTTGGAAAATAACATTGTGGCGACCATATCTAATGGGCCAAATGCGATGAAACGGTTTGTTTCCGACAGTCCAGTGGTGGGTGCATTCTGCTGGAATCATGCAATTCATTTGGCAGAGCTTAGAGTAATTTATGTGAAATCAAATGTTAAACATTCTGATATTTTTACTTTGAATTCTCACAACACAGACTGAATTTGTACTGAAATAGTGTTTTTTTTTAACAAAAATTACTTATATAGGTGGTTTTCATTAACAATTTTGTTCAAAAATATTTCCCGGGAATCCCGGAAATCAAATTTTTTCATTCCCGTTTCCCGGGAAATAAAAAAGTCCGGGAAATCCCAAACCCTAATTGTGATCCTGTTAATTCCCGTGAAGAATAAGAGAAACAAAAGGAAAACCGAAAAAGTTAACAGTGCACTGTAATTAACGCGGTAACAAAAACAACTTTAAAGGCTGACTTACCCAACCGTAAACGTATCTGTAACGAATCAGCTGTTTCGATACCACAAGAAGAAATGTATACGAATGGTTACTAACACGTTAATGTAAACGAACTAGCCGGATCATTCTGTTGAAATCAGAATTTTCTATCCGGCATCGAAACAGCTGACTGATTTTAGTCGGAAAAAATATGAAATGAATAAAGAAAAATAATTCAAACAACAAATAAGGAATAAAAATTAACAAATAAATGGAAAAATTTAGAATAAAATATAAAACCACATGAAATAGATGCTAAATAGTAATGTCGTTTACGATAATCTATAAGTGTACTTTTTAGCTACGGCACGGTACAGTAACATCACATATACGTTTACGGTCCCATAATCCGCCCTTAAGAATGAAATAAATAATAGGTTCGTTCCTTTAAATAAATGAGAAATGAGAACATTCAAGAGAGTGCATTTGTGTTTCTCTTTTTACCAAAGTTACCCAAACTTTTTCATCGGGTAACTTTGGTAAATTGTAAAACTAACAGCTGATGCAATGATAACCAAAAACATCAATTGTAAAAATAAATTGAAAAATTAAATTAAACAAATACGCAAAAGAAATGTGTTATTTATAATAATTAATTGAACAAAATCAATAAGAACTTTTAAATGCAAATAAATGTGTGTTTATTTAATTTTTCAAACTAAAATTATACGCATTTTCACATTTTTCTTTGAAATGTATTTTTGGGCTCGAAAAGTAGTGTTGTGCGTTCCTTTACTTTTTGGTAATTTTGTCATTTTGTGGGAGGATTTTTTTGCTTACTCTCATTTTACCGAACTTTACCCAAAAAGTAAAGGAACGCACTTAATATATAATCAATTTTAAATATTTTTTTATTGTTTTTAATGTTGTTTTTTGCTAGAAAATCGTTTTTTTTAATTTATTGTTTTCGCGACGTCCTTCATTTTCTCTCGTTCGCTGTTAAATTTCTTCAAATTCTTTGAAACTACGAACTCTGGGAAACTACGAACTCTTAAAACACCTTAACTTTTTCACTACCCTTGTACACTACAGTGTACACATCTTTAAAAGAATATATAAAATTTAATAGTGCAAAAAAAACTTTTCACTTTTTACAAATAAGTTTATTAGGATCTTGGACTTAAAATAAAAATCATTATATGTATAAGCAGTCCAACATGGCAATATGGTCGCGATATTTGTTAATGAAGTTTAATTTTTATACCCTACACCACTATGTGGTCAGGGTATTATAAGTTTGTGCTGATGTTTGTAACACCAAAAAATATTGGTCGTAGACCCACCTTATAGTATACCGATCGGCTCAGAATTTTTTTTTATTTCGATTTAACGATGTCCGTCTGTCCGTCCGTCTGTCTGTCTGTCCATGCAATCTTGTGCGCACTCTACAGGTCGCAAATATTAAGATATTTTGATGAAATTTGGTACGCAGACTTATGTTGGCCCAAGGACGAACAAGTTTGATTTTGGTGAACATCGGTCCATGTTTAGACCTGGTGCCCATATAAGGGTCCTACCAAAATTATATTGTTTATACGCTGCAGGTCGTAAATATTAAGATATTTTGACGAAATTTGGTACACAGACCTATATTAGCCCAATAACGTAGCCTATTGATTTTGGTGAATATCGGTCCATGTTTAGACCTACTGCCCATATAAGGGTCCTACCAAAATTATACTGTTTATACGCTGCAGTTCGCAAATATTAAGATATTTTGATGAAATTTGGTACACAGACCTATATTGGCCCAATAACGCTGCGTATTGATTTTGGTGAACATCGGTCCATGTTTAGACTTAGTGCCCATATAAGGGTCCTACCAAAATTATACTGTTTAAACGCTGCAGCTCGCAAATATTAAGATATTTTGATGAAATTTGGTACATAGACCTATGTTGGCCCAAGGACGAAGCCTATTGATTTTGGTGAACATCGGTCCATGTTTAGAACTAGTGCCTATATAAGGGTCCCCCCAAAATTGGCTTGGTTACAAACTGCAGGTCGCAAATATTAAGATATTTTAATGAAATTTGGTGCGCTGACTCAAGCCCCATTTTAACCCATTCGAATTTCGGATCCAAACAATACACCAGACTGGTGTAGGGTATTGTATAGTCGGCATGCCCGACTTCAACCTTTTTACTCGTTTTAATATATCATAATCTCCGTAAAAAGGGGGTTTTGGTGTTTCTCCTAAACTAATGAATATAGATAATTGAAATTTGGCATATAGCTCCGTTTTATGACGAGAAAAAACCCAAGCAAAGTATTTTTGGCTTCTCGAATGTTTAAGGGGCAAAACGGGGCTCAGAAGTTTGAAAAAATCGATTTTCGACCGTAATTTTTGGTGGGTAGGAGGGGGAGGGAGCAAAATGTGTTACATATTTTTTTCTAATTTGAAGACTCTTAACAAGAATCTCAAGTCAATATAACGATACATCCGCAAACAAAAATTCGGTAGTGAAAGGGTTAATGGATACCCCCTGAAAAAATAAGACAATCCTCCTGATTATGTAAGGCGTAGACGTTATTACAGTAAAGCCGTTCTAATAAATATTTTTGCAATATTTAACAGTCAAGTAAAACTAATATTTTATCAAAATTGCATTAGGTTCGCCATAAAATTTTGGCTTTTGTTAATTTCGATTTTGAAAAATTCACTTGTATGCAGGCGTTTTTACTAAAAACGCCAACGCCTTAGATAATCAGGGGGGAATATTTATAAGTCGCACAACTTTGCAGTGAATTTAGGATAATTGGGGGGGGGGGGGGGGGGTGCTGATTTCGAATCTGCAACCAGTTTATTCAATTTGGCTCTAGATTTTGCACAATTTTTTTCCATTTTTACCGATTATTTCAACAAAAAATTATGGATGGTAACCGAAACGAATGCGGTTATCGTTAGGGTAACGATATTTTAGGTTATTTCGGTAACGGTATTTTAAGGTAAAGCTATTTCATTTATTTCGGTATCGGTATTTTAATGATAACGGTATTTGAGTTATTTCGGTAACGGTATTTTAAAGATAACGATATTTGGGTTATTTCGGTAACGGTATTTAAAGGTTAACGGTATTTCAGTTATATCGGTAATGGTATTTTAACGGTAGTCAGTTATTTCGATGAATTCCGTAATATTTTTTTACAAAAAACAAACGAGATTAAAAACAGAACCAATTTGTCAACTTAATGTACCTACAAAAAATACTCAATAACCACATAAAATTACCAATAGCAGGAAATTAAAAATAACGGCAACGGTATCTTAGAGATAACAATATTTCATTTGTTTCGGTAACGGTATTTAAAGGATATTGATATTTCATTTATTTTTATATAACTGTATTTTAAGGATAACGGTATTACGGGTATTTCGGTAACGGTATTTTAGGGGTAACGGTAGTCAGTTGAAAGGGTTTTGAATCGATAATGGTATTTTAGCGGTATTGCCTGCCAACCCTGCAAAAAATTGAATATTTAGTAAATATAGCTCCAAAAAGAAAACCCTTCACACAGTTTAAGCTTAATTCCATGCCCTATTTTTTAAACTTAAAGCACCGTAAGTTGTTTTTCACGTGGAAAATTTTCACTCAAACTTTACTGGCCTTAAATAATAATATAAATTAAGATGAATGAGGGAATTTTTAGTTGATCTTTTATTCTGATAAATTAATGTTTCTTTAGTTTGACCAACGAGGATATGGCTAAAGAGTTCCCATACGAAAAAATTGTACTCTTTGGTTCCCTTAAAATTTATATGGATTGGGATTCTGTAAATTCCCGTGAAGAATAAGAGAAACAAAAGGAAAACCGAAAAAGTTAACAGGGCACTGCTTTTATTGTTTCTTATGATTATTGATTAAAGCGGTAACAACTTTAAGAGTGAAATAAATAATAAATAATCAATTTTAATTTTTTTTTATTGTTTGTAATGATGTTTTTTGCTTTTAAATCCGTTTTAATTAAATTTTCTCTCGTTCGCTGTTAAATTTCTTCAAATTCTTTGTGTTTTTCTTCTCATTCGTGTGTGAAATTTTTACGAATTCTTAAAACACTTAAATGGATACCTCCTGGTTTGTCTCTAGATCATATATTAATATCACTTTCTGTTTAAATTATTTTTCAAATTAAAGAAAGATGATACAATTTTCGCAAGTAAATTACAAAAAATAATTTTTTTTTAAAGAATTCGATAAGGCCAGCAAGACAGAATACGTATTTTTGGCTTTCGCTACAAAGCCATCATCAGTGTCGTTTGCCTTGAATGTGAATTATGAAAGCAAATAGAATTTGTTAACAACAACTCAACTTAGGGCTGGTATCTTATCTCCAATGCTTAGTTCACTTTAATCATTGATATAGAAATCATTGATTAGCCCTTAAACTTGCTTAAAATAATATCGGTAACTTATAAAAATTTAATCAATGATTTGTTAATTTTAGATATTTTCATTTGACAATACGAATAAGAAATTAAAGAAAAAAAAACAAGTTTGGAAACTCGCGAAATAAGAGTTTTTTATTGAATTTTTCGCATGATACGGGGTCATAAAATTATAAAATAGATGACCAAATTGTTGTTTTAAAAATCATCAATCGCTAAATGCCTCAAATAGGAAGTGTCTTTGCATGCTACATGCATATCTTAATTTTTTACATTGGGTAAGTGTGTATAATTATAAATTTGTTTTTAGTCCAGGAAGGTGTTATTAAGAAATATTTATGAAGGACAAGATGATTTTTGATGTTTTCGATACATTCAATACAAATTTTAAAGTCGGAATTTATTAGGAAACTACATATGTTCAAAGGAAAAGTAAAATAGCTATGCCTCTATATTATTTGTTATTCGTTTAGGTAAATATATCTGGATCAAATTTAATATACACATACAGTGATATTTCCTAAAGCAGTAAATTTTTACAAACCGCGAAACTAAACGCTTGATTTTCTTGATTCTATTTTTAGGATATCTTCCAACAATTTTGTGTACAAAGCAAAAATCTTCTGAAGAGTCATGTCTGTGAAATTTTGTGTTAATTGAACAAATTAGAATTTTCGAATTTTGTGGAAAATAAAATATATGAATCCAAAAATATTCCTCGGAGGAAAAAATATATGGCGTACTTAAAACTTCTACTGCAGGAAATATTTAAGTGTGCCTATAACTGGTCTAAACAACTACTATAGAATCTTAGCAGTATGCATAAATCTTAACCTCTGTTAACTGACTCTGTCCGACATTTCAACAATTTTTAATAGAATGTGGTAGATTAAGTTTTATGGTTAAATTTTATTAAATAGTAAAAATTGGTTCAATAAATAAGCAAAATTAGAAAAAATTTAATAAAAACTATTCTCATTAACTACAATTTAAGATCTTGCAGGAGCACGTGAAGTATGTCTTATATCTTTATATATCTCATATTTTTCCAGAAAATTCGAAAATTTAAATTATTTGTTATTAAAAACGGCAGAATTCAAAAAATTATTGTGAGACACCTTAAAAACATTTTTTGGTCAAATTTTCCTTCCACAAATCATGGTTTATTTGTGCTAAATAAAGATCAAAATTATGACCGATTCTAACAAACTATTAGTACAGAATCCAATATTATGTCATATTATTATACCCTACACCACTATGTGGTCAGGGTATTATAAGTTTGTGCTGATGTTTGTAACACCAAAAAATATTGGTCGTAGACCCACCTTATAGTATACCGATCGGTTCAGAATTTTTTTTTATTTCGATTTAACGATCTCCGCCCGTCTGTCTGTCCATGCAATCTTGTGCGCACTCTACAGGTCGCAAATATTAAGGTATTTTGATGAAATTTGGTACGCAGACCTATGTTGGCCCATTTTGGTGAACATCGGTGCATGTTTAGACCTAGTGCCCATATAAGGGTCCTACCAAAATTATATTGTTTATACGCTGCAGGTCGTAAATATTAAGATATTTTGACGAAATTTGGTACACAGACCTATGTTAGCCCAATAACGCAGCCTATTGATTTTGGTGAACATCGGTCCATGTTAAGACCTAGTGCCCATTAAGGTGGACCTTGAAATGAAATTTTTGCGATATTTTGGTAGATGAGGGCTCTATTCCGTGCCTTTTTGAAAAAAAATGACAATGCCGAAAAAAAAAATTAAAAAAAAAAAAAATTAGGGGTTGCGCACGAGCCGAGAAAAAGGTCCACTTTGCCAAAATTAGGGGGGAAATTGCCATAGGTCATCAGGGGTCACCCGTAGGGGGGAAGAATGTATGGCCGACCCCCATTAACTTTTTACCGCCAACATTTTCCCCCAAGCCACCCACCCCCTAGCTCCTCCCCTTAGGGGGGTCACCATACAAAAATGGAGGTTGCTCAGTATTTTCGAAAAACACCATAGGTCATCAGGGGTCACCCCTAGGGGGGCAAAATATATGACCGACCCCCATTAACTTTTCATCCCCAACATCTTTTCCGAACAAACTTACCCTCTATCTCCACTCCTTGAGGGACTCCCCATACAAAAATAAAAGAAGCTGTAATTGAGTAGTACTACTAAGCACTTTTAATATAATATAGTCAAATTAACATATTTTTGTTCGCTGATGGGTATTTCTTGCGGTAAGAATCGATAACATGTAGTAAATACTGTTTCTCTTCTTCGCCTTGACACAGTATTCTATTATAATCTTGTATCATTTTTACTCCTCTTTCGGCAGTGTCGTTCACAACGCGCAAGTTATTTACAATTCTACGACCTTCTTGATAGTCTGCGCGAGATTTCCAGGTTGCTGGATTTGCTAGAATGAAATCTTGCGATATTCCAAATCGTACAAATAAATTTTTGGTATTATGAGAGACGAAGTTGCTCAAGTCTTTAGCCAAGAATTCCTCATTCACATCTTTGAATTTCACCTCGATTTTTTTAACGCTGGTGCTTTTGATTACGACGCGAGGAGCTGGGGGAACCGGGTCGTCTTCTTCATCTTCTTCACCTTCTTCGTCTTCTTCGTCTTCTTCATCTTCTTCACCTTCGTCATTCTCCTTTTCTAGCAATGCTTGGGCCATTTTGGCCTTCAACTCATTTGAAACCTTGTCATCGAAAAAGGCAAGGGCTATGTGCTCATCGGCGAGATACCATAGGTGACCGATAAATTTCTTTATCATTACCCGAGATAAATCCTGGTCAACGGACTTGTACTCGACGATGTCCTTCAAAAACTTCCAATCTTGATTCGGCGCCTCAGCTGCTCGAGAAGAACCAAACCATGCCTTGACGTAAAGTCGCACCACAAAAATACAAACGTGTCGAATACCATTCAATTCACATACAGATAAGTGAAAAGTTCTCCGAAACAAAAACATCTTGAGGCTGTAAATGGCTTTTGCCATCCATCGAGCATGGGAAACGGGTCCTGGAGCTCGGAAATGGTAATTCTCAAGTTTTTCACCCAGAAACAAAAGAATTAATTGTAGCATTTCTTTGTAGTCATCGCGAGGGTGTTTCTCCTTCAATTGATCTAAGCAAAACTCCTTTATGCCGACTTGCATTGCCACAGGAATTTTTCTGACGACTTGATCGTCTATCAAGCCAGAATGGAATGGTTTAACCTTTACAGCGTCCCATTCCTGTTTGAAACGGTCAAAGCAAGGAACGCCTGGTGCACTGGTCTTTCCCATTTTTGTCTCAAAAACTTCCCTTAGCACCAGTTCGTATACGTGGTGTCTGCAAGGTAAATATAAGATTTCTCTCTCCAACAGCCGCTCAAGAGCAACTGCGGCTCCGGAGAATGGGCCACTGTTCGTTGATGTCGTGTCGAAAGAAAGTCCTTGTATTCGATGTGTCATATGCCAAGATGCCAACAGTTGATAAACGGCATGTGCTATTCTCCGGCCTTTTCCTTTCCCATCTTCTACTTTGGGAACTCCAAGAAGTTGTTCTTTTTCTCCGTACGAGACAATTACCGGTAGACGGTCCACCTTCTTTGTACCCACAAAATCCAAAAGCATTTTGCCATCCCAATGGACTACGAAGGATTTAGCTGCGACAAGCTGGAGATAAATGAAACGCGTTGAAGAATAAGAATTCTGAATGAGAGCAAATAAATCTATGCGATCTTACTTCTGGATTGTCTTTCACATAACTCAGCATGTTCTCTCGATTTGAACGCCGACATCTCCGAAGCGACGTACGGTTTATTGTGTATTGTTGAGGATCGCGTCCAAATGCTTCTGCCGCCGCTATCATAATGCCGACCGCGTCTCGGTCAGTCACTTTGCACTTGTCCAAAGCTGATAGGACTCGTTCAGTAAAACATTGTTTGTAACCTCTTATGTCACCAACATTTGATGGGCCAGCTTCTGCCGGGAAGTTTTCGTCCTGTCTCCCATTATCATCGCTTGAATCACTGCTTGAGAATTTAACCACTGCAATTGAAAGAATTTCATTTGAATATAAACATTGGACGAACACACAAAGCGCGAAATAACTTACCGCCTTTAGCGAACTGATCTCTACTAGATTCCGTTGCACGTTTGCGTCGCAACTCTTCTTGTTCTTCGCGCTCAGCTTTTCTTTTCCTCGTTCGAGTATCAGTAGCGTCCACACCTCCCATAGTTCCTGGCCGGCCATCTTCTCTTTGCTTTAGCAGAAACTCAATGTCTTCGGTATTTGTCATTTTCTCAAGGGCGTTGGCGTGTGCGATGTCGAAAAGATTATCCAAGCTATCAGAAAACTTATTCTCTTTTTCTCTAGTGGACTCAGTCTTTCTGTGAGATGACTTTCTTAAAGCATCCCACTCATCGTGCAGCGCAGCTATTTTTCTTGTAACATCTCCTCTGGCTTTCGTCGGAATAGCTGCTTGGCGCCAAAAAATCATCACTGCGTCCGCGACTATAACCGCACTATTTTTCTTCGACATGTTTCGTTTGCGAATGTTGAAGAAATGCATTCTTAGCACTTGCTTCTTCGACGGTAATTTGTTCCCCGTAATATTCATGCTTGGATAACCAATCAAAAAAATATCGTCGCGCGATCTAAGTTGTGTTGTCATCTTAACTTTGGTGGAATATTGGTGGAATTTCTGTAAAAAAATCAAAAAAAATCAAAAAAATCTCGATATTGTGCAACTGTAAATACATAGATTTTCAGTATTTTTGTATGGGGAGTCCCTCAAGGAGTGGAGATAGAGGGTAAGTTTGTTCGGAAAAGATGTTGGGGATGAAAAGTTAATGGGGGTCGGTCATATATTTTGCCCCCCTAGGGGTGACCCCTGATGACCTATGGTGTTTTTCGAAAATACTGAGCAACCTCCATTTTTGTATGGTGACCCCCCTAAGGGGAGGAGCTAGGGGGTGGGTGGCTTGGGGGAAAATGTTGGCGGTAAAAAGTTAATGGGGGTCGGCCATACATTCTTCCCCCCTACGGGTGACCCCTGATGACCTATGGCAATTTCCCCCCTAATTTTGGCAAAGTGGACCTTTTTCTCGGCTCGTGCGCAACCCCTATTTTTTTTTTTTTTAAATTTTTTTTTTCGGCATTGTCATTTTTTTTCAAAAAGGCACGGAATAGAGCCCTCATCTACCAAAATATCGACACAAGGTCCACCCTAGTGCCCATATAAGGGTCTTACCAAAATTATACTGTTTATACGCTGCAGGTCGTAAATATTAAGATATTTTGATGAAATTTGGTACACAGACCTACATTGGCCCAATAACGCAGCCTATTGATTTTGGTGAACATCGGTCCATGTTTAGACCTAGTGCCCATATAAGGGTCCTACCAAAATTATACTGTTTATACGCTGCAGGTCGTAAATATTAAGATATTTTGATGAAATTTGGTACACAGACCTACATTGGCCCAATAACGCAGCCTATTGATTTTGGTGAACATCGGTCCATGTTTAGACCTAGTGCCCATATAAGGGTCCTACCAAAATTATACTGTTTATACGCTGCAGGTCGCAAATATTAAGATATTTTGATGAAATTTGGTACACAGACCTATATTGGCCCAATAACGCAGCCTATTTTGGTGAACATCGGTATTAAGATATTTTAATGAAATTTGGTGCGCTGACTCACATTATAGAAAATTTTGACACGAGCCCCATTTTAACCCATTAGAATTTCGAATCCAAACATTAGTTGGCTTTTACCCAGACTGGTGTAGGGTATTGTATAGTCGGCATGCCCGACTTTAACCTTTTTACTCGTTAAAATTTTCCCCAAATATTTTCTTAATTCTAATTGGTATTTTTAGAGAATTAGAATTATTTAGATGGCACATAAAGATGTACGGTGTTTATTTACAAATTAATTAGTCTACATAAAACATTTTAAAAAGTTACCAACATTAGAAAAAAATGTTAATACTAACATGATTTGTAGGGTAGAAAATCTATGTTTAAGGTCTTAATCACAGAAATTTCTTTAATTAAATGTTTAGAGTAAAATCAGAGTTTAAAATTTGATGAGTTACTGTAATTAAGTGCTAAACAATGATTTTCTTCTTAATCATTGTTTAATATCACATAAGATACCAGGCCTTAGTATATTTTTGTTGTTTATTTTTTTCACTTAAACATTAGGGGTTTTCATATAAACTGGTAAATTCCTAGTAAACCTTGTATAAATACAAACCATATTTTTCATGTATAGAGTTTGACATTAAACTCATAAACATACCACGTTTACGAGCAGAATACGAGTTTATATGAAAACCCCTATTAACAAAATGAGAAAATATATAAGTACACGCAAAAAATAAAAAGTGGATAATTGCCGAAGTACTTCGGTAAAATACAACTTCAAAAGTTTTCTGCTAAGTTACACAATTCTTTAATTAAAATATAATATTTTCTAAGACAATTTATAAAAGAAAAAACTTAGGTAACTTAACATAATTTGAAGTGCGTGGAAATGGAATAGGTCAAAAACTAAGGCAAGTTGACAAAAACCAAAAATTGATAAATCTACATGTATTTTTTTACTGACTTAGAAAATATACTTTTGAAGTTGCATTTTACCTAAGTACTTCGATAATTATACACTTTTTATTTTTTCCGTGTATGTACATATTTCATATTTAAATAAAAAAATACTGCAACAGGTCAACGAATACTAAACGAATGTTGTGATTGATTTTATTTTTTTAATGCGTCATCACTTCATTTCGTTGCTTGGCATGTAGTGGCATTATAAAAAAAATTGCGTAAAAACCACTCATCAAAAACAATGATTGTATAAATAGCAATAGCATTAGTTATTGTTGAATGAATACATGGCAAAAGCAATAAATGGTATGAATGCACAATAAAAACGAATGCACTCAAACCGTTCTCTGATACGGATATCTGTTGTTTTTGAAGTTTTTTTTGGTCTTCCTCGAGTTTCGACTGTATTTTTAGGCTTTAAAGCATTTTGTACAAAAATAGCGACTTTCTCTTAGTTTTGAAACAATTTTTCTCTCCTCCGGAGAACAATGACTTTTTCGACCCTCGCTGATTTTTATTACTATATATCATAGATTACATAGATATCTTACTCTTCTTCTTCTTTTGTCAACAAACACATTTTTTCAAATACAATCAAATATTTTTTGTATAGGTATAGAGCGTATGTCCAACACATTCTGATGAGTTGTTGTTGTGCCAACACAATCATACTGTCATAGCATGTCATTGCAACTTACCCGGTATCTTCAAATGCAATAAATTATATGATATGAAATGTCAAAACCATGGTAGCGAAACGTCAAAATGATATCAATTGCAGAGTGGTGGAGAACACTTGACCATTTCATGGATAAGAAATATCATAGATTTTTCTTCGAAAAACATCAAATTTTATCAAACATTAATTTTTATCTATAAATAATAAAAATTTAAACACTTCCATTCTTTTTTACCTATGATATTTCTTAGCCATGAAATGGGTAAGTGTTCTCCACCACTTTGCAATTGATATCATTTTGACGTTTCTCTGCAATGGTTTTGACATTTCATATATAATTTATTGCATTTGAAGACACCGGGTTAGCTAATCTGTTGTACGTTGTTGTGTTCAATACCATGCCTTTAATGTTTTTTCTGCAGCATGTTTTTAATACTGTTTAATCATGCCTTGTTTGAAAATATTTATTATTCTTTATTATTTTTTAACCTTCGCACTCCTAAAGCTATACGTAGTATACTGAAACCCACCCAGGTGGGTTCTTCATATTTTACACACATTTTAAATAAAAAACTGGATTTACTCCAGCATATAATGGGTTACATAATGAGTTAATGAAGAAGAGATGAAAAAAAGAACAAAAAAATATAGAAAGTATGGTTAACAATACATACCGTGAAGCATAAGCATAAATATGCATAATTTCTTGTTCAAACTTAATTGTAATTTGTATCAACAAAGTATTTAAAAAAAGGACTAACAATGAATAATAAATTTTAGATAAATTTGTCAAAATATTGTATTTTGAATAATAAATGAATAAAAACAATCAGCCTTACTATCAATATTTTTCAAAGCTATATTTTTGTTAAAGTCGACTTTATTTTAAAGCAAAGGTTTTGTTTTAACCGTACTATACAAAATATTTAAAATAAACCTTTTAAAATAATGCCAATTGAAAACCAAAACAAAATATTCGAAAATAAAAAGGAAATTTGTAAATAAATGTAAACAAAATTTGAAAAAAATAAAAACAAAATACATAAATATAAAATAAAAACAAATGAATACTTCAAATTTAAAACAAAATTTTAAGGTATATTTTAACCCCTAAATTCAGAAATGCTTTGTAAAATTATAGCAGGTTTACAAAACGTCATTTTCATACAAAATTTTTTCAATAAACCTCCTATAAATTTACAAAGCGTTTATGAATTTGGGGGTATATATTTTGTATGGTACGAAAATTAAAATAATAGTCGACTTTTGTGATTAAAATCGACTTTTTTTTTGTAGTAAAGATGAATATTTTTAAAAAGTAATTATGCCTTCTGTACTATTTTTATACTAAATAGTGATAAAAAACCCAATATTCTGAAACAAGTCCCCTGGGTGGGTTTCAGGCGACGACGTAGAAAAATAGAAAAACTAAAGAAAAAAATTATAAAGAATATTCGAATCTTGAATAATTTAACAGTTTCTGATAAAAGTAAAAAAAATATTCACTGAGTCGAAAGCATTTTTTGTTTTGACCAAAAATCGTAAAGTTATCGATTGTTGAAAATCTAAAAAACCCAAGAGTGCGAAGGTTAAATAAAGATACATATTATGTATGTCATATTGCATAAATAAATTACATGCACTTTTCGAACCTTTTCTAATTAAATTTATACTTCAAAAAAAAAAAAAAATAGTTTACTGTACTAAAAATTACTCGAATTCTTTTTTTTTTTAACAATAGATTTCATTCACTATTGATATTGTGTTTGGGTACCCAAAAATTTGTACAAATTCGTACAAGTTTTTACTGGAAGGTGTTTGTTTACACAATTACTCAGTAACGAGAGAGGAAAAATAGAGAGTAAAGTGACAGTTCAATACCAGAGAACTTACAAGTTTTTACTGGATGAATTTTTAGGTTTGTTTCTTTACTTTTTGGGTAAAGTTCAGTGTAGCCAGAACTCTTAGAAGGAAATATGCTAAATTCCTAAAAAATTTCTGCTAAAATCTGCTAAATCCTGAAATAAAAAATATATGCTTAGAATATGCTAAATTAAAAAATCGCAATTTTTTTATAATATTCATTATGCTAAAGATCTGCCAAATTTAATACAAATAATATGCTGAAAATATGCTAAATAATTTTTTTAGTATTATTTAATAAAGTCTTATTAATGAAAAAATACTTTTTTTAAACAAGGTTTATAAAAAATTATATTTTCATACTTTTTCAAACTATCTTATAACAAATATAAAAGTTTACCCCTTACTTCATAAATGTTTTCAAAACTTATAGGAGGTTTATCGAACAAATTTTATGCGAAGAATTTGTTTTGTAAACCTCATAGAACTTTGCAAAGTGTTTATGAATTGAGAGCTAAACTTTTACATTTATTCTAAGATACTTTAAGATACTTTTTGCAAATACTGTTTAATCTTTCTTTAAGACTAAAAAAATAAACTTTCTCATTTAATTTTTTCACAATAAATGTAACTGATTTTACATTTTTGTAAGATTTTTTATGGTTTTTGTAGCATTTTCAAATTATAGTAGTATATCAATACTAGCTGTGTTTGTGTGACTGCATATCAGTGTTTATCTATAACGATTTTGACAGTTTTTTCACTTATTCCGGCTTTCTACTGTCAAAATTGTTCGAGATAGCATTGATAGGCATGCCACACAAACACAGCTACTATTAAAAAAGTTTACACTGAAAAAAGAATTGAATAATTACGCATGAAATAAATAGTTATGAAAACATTGTTATTGTTATAAATAGTGTTACAGAAAAAATTATTTTGTTAAAAAATATGCTAAAAATATGCTTTTATTAAATAAAACAAAATATGCTAAAAAATCTGCTTTTGTCCAACAGAATATGCTAAAAAGCAGTTAGCATATTTTTACAAAAAAAATATGCAATTTCCCAACTCAATCTGCTAAATCTAGCAGAAAATATGCTAAAATGGCAACACTGGTAAAGTTCGGTAAAATGAGAGTAAGCACAAAATCCTCTCACAAAATGACAAAATTACCCAATAGTACGGGAACACAAAAAACCACTTTTCTAGCCCAAAACCTTTTTTCAAAGAATAATGTGAAACAGTGAAGGGATGGAAAATTTTGTTTTGTACCAAGTGTGTTACTAAAATGTGCTAATTTCATTTCGTGTAATTCAACTTTAATTTCATTTCGTAATAGCATTCTTATGGAATTAATTCTATTATGAATGAATTCTAACCGAATGAATTAAATTTTTTTTGAATTCATTCAATTAAAAGGTGAGTGATAAATGAAATTATGTGTGTTTGGGTACTTTTCCAGTAAAGTCCAGTAAAAATTACTCAGTAACAAATTTACAGAGAGTAAGGCAAAATTTACTCTCAAAAAGAAAAATATCTGAAAATGTACGCAAACAGAAAAATTGTAAGAATTAGTAAAATACTGCTGCCAACTTCTTTCCTAAAAATATCGCTAAATCAAACTAAAAAATCACTAGAAAATATCTAAATTATAAAAAAAATAAAAAAGCGATAAATCCCTAAATTTCACGAACTTTTTGAAAATTTCAAAAAATTCTTGTTGAAAAATTTCAAAAAAATAGCTGTATTCTTAAAACTTTCTTAAAAAATTATTGATACATCGCCCAACATTTCGAAATTTTTTGTTTTCCATAAAAATTTAACGCTAAATCGCTGAATAATAATGATTCAAAAATTTTGTCAAGAAAATAAATGTAAAAAAATGCTAAGAAAATGTCTAGACTGTCTTAAAAAGAAAAATCGCTAGTTTTCCCGCTAATAGCTAAATTATATTTTATCCCGCTAAACGAGTTGAAATATCGCTAGATTTGCCGAGAAAATAGCTAAATTGGCAACAGTTATTAATATAGCTGATTGCGAAATAAACCTATTCAAATTATTGGATTAATAAACAAAACCTAATAAAATGAACACTTACTCCTTCCATCGTAAATAAGCTTATATTTAAATATCTTTTATTTTTACAAAAAATTATTTCAAAATTATTTAGACAAATATTTTGTTTCTTCAATCATATGTTTTTTTTTTTACAAATTCTTACCAGCAAAAATTCATCCAGTAAAAACTTGTAAGTTCTCTGGTATTGAACTGTCACTTTACTCTCTATTTTTCCTCTCTCCTTACTGAGTAATTGTGTAAACAAACACCTTCCAGTAAAAACTTGTACGAATTTGTAAAAATTTTTGGGTACCCAAACACACTTATTCATTCGATTCTTGTTTAAGATTTGGGAATGCAGCCAATAAATGAATTCTTTAGGAATGGTTACACGGAATGGTGTACATATAAACATTTTCTAAAATTGAATTAAATTTTTCATGAATTAAACTTAAATTAATTCTTTCGAAGCTCTGAGCTAAATTAAATCATTTGAATTTTTAAAATTCTATGGGTTATTCGGTAATATCTTCGATGACATTTTTAGTTTTGCTTTGTTCGAAAAGGTATTTTAATACCACTAAATGCTTAGAAACTAAAAATTAAAATATTTTTTAAGGATTTTTATTTTTTAAATTCGTATTCTATTAAATTTTGTAGATAACCAAAATGTGCCAAAATATTGTTCCACAAATCCCATCCCTGATGTGAAAATGCGTATAATTTCAGTTTGCAAATTTGCACAAATACCCATATTTATTCGCATTTAAAAGTTGTTTTTCATTTTATTCAATTAATTCTTATAAAAAACAAGTTTCTTTTGCTTATTCCTTTATTTAATTAAAATTTACTTTCGCAATTGTTTTTTGTTTATATTTACATCAGCTGTTTTACCAAAGTTTACCCGAAGAAAAAGTCTGTGTAAATTTTGGTAAAAAGAGAAACACTAATACACTCTCATTAGCGCTCTCATTTACCCAATTTTCGAGTACGGGAACGCTTTTGGGTAAATTTCGGTAACTTTGGGTAAATTTCGGTAACATTGGGAACGTACGGGAACGCACTTTTTGCTAGTAAGAATTTGTAAGAAAAAAAGCATATGATTGAAAACATATGATTGAAAAAACAAAACATTTGTCTAAATAATTTTTAAATAATTTTTAAATAATTTTTTGTAAAAATAAGAAATATTTAAATACATATAAGCTTATTTACGATGGAAGAAGTAAATAAGTGAACATTTTATTAGGTTTTATTTATTAGTCCAATAATTTGAATAGGTTTATTTCGCAATCAGCTATATTAATAACTGTTGCCAATTTAGCTATTTTCTTGGCAAATCTAGCGTAATTTCAACTCGTTTAGCGGAATAAAATATAATTTAGCTATTAGCGGGAAAACTAGTGATTTTTTTCAGTCTTGACATTTTCTTAGCATTTTTTTATATTTATTTCCTTGACAGAATTTTTGAATCATTATTAATCAGTGGATTTATAGCTAAATTTTTATGGACAACCTAAAAGTTCGAAAAATTTGGCGATGTATCGATAAATTTTTAAGTAAGTTTTAAGAAGTTTGAAGAATATAGCAATTTTTGTGAAATTTTTCAACAGAACCTGAAAAGTTCGTGAAATTTAGCGATTTATGGCAAAATTTTTTGAGTTTTTTATAATTTAGCTATTTTATGATTTAGCGATATTTTTAGGAAAGAAGTTGGCAGCAGTATTTTACTAATTCTAACAATTTTTCTGTTTGCCTACATTTTTAGATATTTTGCGTTTTGAGAGTAAATTTTGCCTTACTCTCTGCAAATTTGTTACACGCAAAAAAGAAAACATGTATAATTGCCGAAGTACTTCGGTAAAATACAACTTCAAAAGTTTTCTGCTAAGTTACACAATTCTTTAATTAAAATATAATATTTTTTAAGTAAAGTTACAAAAGAAAAAACTTAGGTAATTTAACATATTTTGAAGTGCATACAAATGGAATGAGCCAAAAACTAAGGCAAGTTGACAAAAACTAAAAATTGCTAAATCTATATGTATTTTTTATTAACTTACAAAAAATACTTTTGAAGTTGTATTTTACCTAGGTACTTCGATAATAATACACTTTTTATTTTTTCCGTGTACTAAGTAATTTTTACTGGACTTTACTGGAAAAGTAACCAAACACACCTATTGTTGCGAAATTGTTGTAAGTTTCAAAGTTTATACAATATGACATATATACAAATTTTGAATTTTTTTCTTTCCAAATTGGCTTTGATATTTACCATCGGACATTGTGTTATATGTATTAAAATTTTTTTTAAAACCTAAAAAAATATTGAAATTTTGATTTTGAGCGACTATATTGTCAAAAGTTATTGAGATACTGATACACACTTAATTTTGAAAAATAGTACATGGAATCAAGCTTACACTCTAAAATGAGTTTTTTTTCTTGAGCTATAGTTACACTCATAGAAATAAATCTGTAAAAACAGCAGAAGAAGTTACTAAAAGCTTGTAAAAGTGATGCTGCAGAAAAAACTGCCGAAATTAGCAGATTGTTTTGCTAAATACTAGTAGAATATGAACAACAAAATTAAAAGAATTTTAATATTTAACTTTTACAATAGTTATTTGAAAATAACAAATGGTACTGTAGAATCTGCACAAAATTTTGCTAAATATTAGTAGACTAAAAATAGCAAAAATAAACTGTTATATCTACAAATTTTGTGCTATTTTTAAGCAAAATTAAGTTAAATGCAAATAGCAGTCTATCCTGCTAAAATCAGCAGAAATATTTGGTAAAGAAAAATTGTAAACTGCTGTTTTCGAAAGTCTCGATTTTTATTTGCATTTCAAAAAAAAACGAAAAAAAACTTCGAAAATTTTAAATTTTTATGTGATTTTTTAGGCTACAAATTTATAAAAGATGTTTGCTCATTTTAACAGGCTAATTTGCTATTTCCATTAACAAAAATTTAACTGAAATATAACTAAAATTCTGTATATTTAACAGTTTTATTTTTGCTCTTCCTACACTCAAAAAAAAGTCAGTAAAGTCAGCAAAAAATGTTGCTGTGTCAGCAAATTTTTAGTCAGGAGCGTGCTTGCAAAAAAGTTGGTAATTTCAGCAAAAGGTTTGCTGAAAATCAGCGAGCTGATTTTTACCAAAAAAATTGTAATCTCACCAGAAGTTTTGCTAACACTTAGTCGATTGCAAATGAAAAAAATCACTAAACTTTTTGCTGAATTTTAGTAGACTGAAAAAAACTTGTAGCGAATTTTATTTAGTTAATTTATTTGCTGAAAATTTAAATACAGAAATTTTGTAGTTGTTTTTTTTTTTAATTATCATTTCCGTTATCTATATCCAGACAAGCTGCGACATCTACATCTTGTCTATGTGGTTGACGTCCACGCTTTAAATGCGGTTATCAGCACAATTTTTGTAGCAAAATAAATTAGTAAAACATTAGTTCAAAATTAGTTTAGTGCTAAAAAAATAGAAGCAAAACTTTTGCTGAAAACGTAATTTCTGCAAAAAATTGCTGAAA
Organism: Leucophora obtusa; assembly: GCA_949987735.1. Lineage (NCBI taxonomy): Eukaryota > Metazoa > Arthropoda > Insecta > Diptera > Anthomyiidae > Leucophora > Leucophora obtusa. The sequence continues at coordinate 180,857,637 of OX465296.1, forward strand.
ACTAGAACACTTGATATACAAGACGTTTTACTAATTTTTCTACTAATTTTTTTGAGTGTATATTACTAATATATAGCAAAAATTATCTGATAATTTTAGCAGTTTTTTCTGCAGCATCATTTATAACTAATTTTTAGTAGTTTTAACTAAATTTTTTACAGACTTTTTTCTATTAGTGTATAAATTATAAATTTTTTTTGAAAAAATCTGTGAAAATTGGAAAAAAGTAAAATCGCGAATTGCGCAAAATCTAGAGCGAATTTGAACAAACTGACTTCACCGTTATTTTTTATTTCTTCGAATATATTAAGTAACTACCTTTACGTGCGTGCCGATAGCCAGGCAAAAGATATCCATGAATTTTTTAAAACCAGGTGGCAACATTAACGTTTTAACAGCTGTTCTAGTAGTTCACCCAAATGAGATATTTTGGTGTGTGGGAGGGGTTTCATCGAATTGGAATGACAAGAAGCATTATTTTAATTAAATATTTTATAAATAGTATAAATACATAAAAAAAAAATATATTACAACACATGTATTGGGTAACGATAGATGATATTTTTAGGGTAGATTATGGAACACTTAGGCTCCGACCGTACTAGAGGGGTATGTCAAATGACAGTTATTGGACAGATGATTCCAAAAAATTACCTTGCAAAAAAATTACCGAACAGTTTTTGGACAAATCAGGAAAACCTATTTAGTGGCCAAAATGGGATTCCTGGAAAGATTCTGGAACAACTAGGCTTCGACGGTACTAGTGCGGTATGTCAAATGAAAGCCATTGGACACATGATTCCAAAAAATTACCTTGCAAAAAAAGTTACCGAACAGTTTTTGGACAAATCAGGAAAACCTATTTAGTGGCCAAAATGGGATTCCTGGAAAGATTCTGGAACAACTAGGCTTCGACGGTACTAGTGCGGTATGTCAAATGAAAGCCATTGGACACATGATTCCAAAAAATTACCTTGCAAAAAAAGTTACCGAACAGTTTTTGGACAAATCAGGAAAACCTATTTAGTGGCCAAAATGGGATTCCTGGAAAGATTCTGGAACAACTAGGCTTCGACGGTACTAGTGCGGTATGTCAAATGAAAGCCATTGGACACATGATTCGAAAAAATTACCTTGCAAAAAAAGTTACCGAACAGTTTTTGGACAAATCAGGAAAACCTATTTAGTGGCCAAAATGGGATTCCTGGAAAGATTCTGGAACAACTAGGCTTCGACGGTACTAGTGCGGTATGTCAAATGAAAGCCATTGGACACATGATTCCAAAAAATTACCTTGCAAAAAAAGTTACCGAACAGTTTTTGGACAAATCAGGAAAACCTATTTAGTGGCCAAAATGGGATTCCTGGAAAGATTCTGGAACAACTAGGCTTCGACGGTACTAGTGCGGTATGTCAAATGAAAGCCATTGGACACATGATTCCAAAAAATTACCTTGCAAAAAAAGTTACCGAACAGTTTTTGGACAAATCAGGAAAACCTATTTAGTGGCCAAAATGGGATTCCTGGAAAGATTCTGGAACAACTAGGCTTCGACGGTACTAGTGCGGTATGTCAAATGAAAGCCATTGGACACATGATTCCAAAAAATTACCTTGCAAAAAAAGTTACCGAACAGTTTTTGGACAAATCAGGAAAACCTATTTAGTGGCCAAAATGGGATTCCTGGAAAGATTCTGGAACAACTAGGCTTCGACGGTACTAGTGCGGTATGTCAAATGAAAGCCATTGGACACATGATTCCAAAAAATTACCTTGCAAAAAAAGTTACCGAACAGTTTTTGGACAAATCAGGAAAACCTATTTAGTGGCCAAAATGGGATTCCTGGAAAGATTCTGGAACAACTAGGCTTCGACGGTACTAGTGCGGTATGTCAAATGAAAGCCATTGGACACATGATTCCTTCAATCTTACTCTGTTCTCATAAAAATGTTAAAGAATAAAATGTTTTTAAGCTTTTTAAAAATTGTGTTTTTAATATTTATTTTATAAAATTTTACATTTTAATTCAGACACTTTATAGCTTTCAAACCATACACACTGCTCGGTATATTTACAATTCAGTTCCCTGGTGCGGCAAAGTTGTGTCCTGTGGTGGCAAAGATATGCTCTGTGGTGGCAAAGCTATACCCTGTGGCAGTGGTATGCCCTGTGGCGGCAAAGGTGTACCCTGAGACAATGGTGTACCCTGTGGCAATTGAATACCCTCTGGCAATGGAGTGCCCCGCGGCGGCAATCGTTGGCCATATGGTGGGAATCGGTTCTGCCTCTGCATGGGTTATGAAAATAAACAAAATCATTTGTTGCATATTAAATTGTGATTCAGAAAATATTAATTTAGGGGGTAATTTTCTAAAACACTTCGGTGAAGTGTTGCGTTATTTCTATAGAAATTGTTTTTTTTTACAAAAAAAACTTACATTGAAAGTTCCCTTCACTTCAGCCAAGTGTTTTACGAAATTAGGTACTTAAATTTAGAAATCGTCAACTGAAATTCAAAAAATATCAATTGAAATTTACAAAACAGGACATTAATTTTAATTCAAGATTTCTGAATTTCAGTTGATATTTACTGAATTTTAATTGTTTTTTTCTGAATATCAGTTGATATTCTCTGAATTACGGTCGATGTTTTCTTAATTTCAAATGTTTTTTTTTCTGAATTTCAAATACTACTTTCTAAATTTCAAAGAGTATCGAATTTCGTTCGTTTCGGTAACGGTAAAAATAAGGGTATACCGTTACCGATACAGCAATACCGATATCATAAATTACACATTAAAAATATATAACAATTACACAATTTTCACTTGCTTTTTTAGAAGTTATCAATTGTTTTTCAGATTTATCAATTGTATTTAAGAAATAATCAATTGAATTTCAGTTTTACCAATTGTATTTCGGAACTTATCAATTGTTTTTCATATTTATAAATTATATTTCAGAAATAAGCAATCGATTTTCATTCAGTTTTATACATTGTGTTTCAGAAATTATCAATTATATTTCAGAAATCGTCCATTGTATTTCAGAAATCGTCTATTATATTTCAAAAATCGTCAATGGTATTTTACAAATTATCAATTGTATTTCGGAAATTATCAATTGCATTCCAAAAATTATCAATTGTATTTCAGAAATAATCAAATGTATTTCAGAATTTATTGATTGTATATCATAGTTAATAGAGAATAATTTTTGAAATACATTTGATAATTTCTGAAATACAATTGATAATTTTTGAAATGCAATTGATAATTTCAGAAATGCAATTGATATTTTCTAAAATACAATTGAAGATTTTTGAAATACAAGTGACGATTTCTGAAACACAATTTATAATTTCTGAAATACAATTGATACTTTCTGAAATATAATTAATAAAACTGAAAATCAATTGTTTATTTCTGAAATACAATTGATAAATCTGAAAAACAATTGATTTCTGAAATACAATTGATAAATCTGAAATACAACAATTGACAACTTCTGAAAAACAAGTGAAAATGGTGGTTTTTATATATTTTTAATGTAATATATGATATGTACATGGATTTTAGTTCAAGATTTCTGAATTTCAACTGATTTTGTTTTTTTAATATCAGTGAGGTGCAGTTTTTATATATGTTTAATGTAATTTATGAAACAGTTATTGCTGTAACGATAACGGTATACCGTTATTTTTACCGTTACCGAAACAAACATAATTCGATACGCTTTAGAAATTCAGGAAATATCAATTGAAATTCAGAAAATATCATTTTAAATTCGTAAAACATCAACAGTAATTCACAAAATATCAACTTATATCCAAAAAAAACATTTAGAAATTCAGAAATCTTGAAATAAAACACAAGTATCATAAATTATATTAAAAATATATAAAAACTACATAATTTTCACTTGTTTTTCAGAAGTTATCAATTGTTGTATTTCAGAAATTATCAATTGATTTAGAGTTTTATCAACTGTATTTCAGAAATTATCAATTGTTTTTCAGATTTAGCAATTGTATTTTAGAAATAAGCAATTGATTTTCAGATTTATTATATTTCAGAAGCTATCAATTGTATTTCAGAAATTATCAATTGTGTTTCAGAAATCGTCAATTATATATCAAAAATCGTCAATTGTATTTTAGAAATTTCAATTGTATTTCGGAAATTATCAATTGCATTTCAAAAGTTATTAGTTGTATTTCAGAAATAATCAAATGTATTTCAGAATTTATTGATTGTATATCATAGCTAATAGAGAATAATTTTAATCGTTGATTTTTCAGAAATAAGCAATTGATTTTCAGTTTTATTAATTATATTTCAGAAACTCTCAATTGTATTTCAGAAATTATAAATTGTGTTTCAGAAATCGTCACTTGTATTTCAAAAATCGTCAATTGTATTTTAGAAATTATCAATTGTATTTCGGAAATTATCAATTACATTTCAAAAATTATCAGTTGTATTTCAGAAATAATCAAATGTATTTCAGAATTTATTGATTGTATATCATAGATAATAGAGAATAATTTCTGAAAAACAATTTATAATTTCTGAAATACAATTGATAAATTTCTGAAATACATCTGATAATTTCTGAAATATAATTGACTATTTCAGTAATCCAGTTGATAAATCCAAAAAACAATTGATAATTTCTGAAATGAAACGTTAATTTGTGAAATACAATTGGAAATGGTGTAGTGAAAAAACAAATTTTTTATTTTAAATGTTAAAAATACAAACTGAGGGTAAAAATGGATCCATACAGGTTTAATGTATGTTCGTGCATTATCATAAATATGCATGCTCTTCCATACATGGATACATAAATCAATATACATCCATATATGCCCGTACTTGTGCATTAACGAAATCTGAGATAATATCTGCATGTATGGTCATACATGTTCATCCATCTTCATGTATGTTCATACATGTAGATATTACCTCAATTTTAGTTAATGCACATGTGTGGACATATGTGGATGCATGTATGGAGATTTATGTATACATTTATGGAAATATATTCATGTTTATCATGCACAAACATATATTAAACCGGTATGATCCATATATGTATATTTTGTACTTACATTTCCATCATGTCCGCCATTTTGGTAGGAATATTCATGGCTATGAAAATTATAGCCATAATCCGGATTATATGAACTTTGGTCATAATAATCCGGATTATTATAACCTCGGTTATAATAATCCGGATTATGGTTATAATTTTCAAAACCATAATCCATGTACCGATTACGTCTTCCGCGGGCGTAGTTGCCTCCAGTGCCATACTCGTTTCGATCGTGGTACCACCCTCTGCCACGGTACCCGCCTCTGCCACGATAGGCCCCGCTCTTCCGCATAAGGTATCTTATAAAATTCTGAAAATAAATAAAACAGTATTCCTTAAAGTTAAATACAAAACAAAAAACTTACCTCGGTTTCACGATCCATTTTGTGCAATGCACCAACGCCTAATAAAAAATATTTGAAAATGCTACTTTCAAATACATTTTTCAAATGGTTGTTAAAAAAAGTACTAAAAGTATTTGATAGATTATACACTGAACCAAAAGTCGTAAGTAAAAGCAACATAAAAATGTTGTCACTTTTTGATGAAACGAATTGTTTGTTAAGCGGCGAATACATTAAGGAACATTGAGTAGGGAACAAAAAATATCAAAAAATTTTGTAAACACGATTTGCACGAACGTCAACACGAACATTAACATACACAAATCAACATTCGTAAAAAATGGCAATTTTTTATACGAATGTTCCTTAGTGTATTCCCCGCATTAAAATTAATTGAAGTTTAATACCTATAACACAATACATAGAAATTGTAAAACATTAGGGGTTTTCATATAAACTCGTATTCTACTCGTAAACGGTGTAAACCTGGTATGTTTATGAGTTTAATGTCAAACTCTGTATATAAAAAATATGTATTTATACAAGGTTTACAAAGAATTTATAATAAATTTTGAAAAAACAATTTTCCACCATGTATTTCAAGATTTTTGTAAATACTACATTTATACCTTAGCAGAAACTACTTGGTTTTTGCCTCTTGTAGTTTTTAACTTTTCAAAACGCATACAAAAAATAAGTAAAAACTAGTTTGGTACAAAACCTAGGTGATTTTTGCTCAAGTATAAATGTAATATAACCAAAATCTATAAAATGTTAGAAATTTTATTTCGAAAAGTGTTTTTATGAGCTTAATGTCAAATTCCATATATAAAAAATCTGGCCTGTATTCACAGCTTTCATTTGACATACCGCTCTAGTACCGTCGAAGCCTAGTTGTTCCAGAATCTTTCCAGGAATCCCATTTTGGCCACTAAATAGGTTTTCCTGATTTGTCCAAAAACTGTTCGGTAACTTTTTTTGCAAGGTAATTTTTTGGAATCATGTGTCCAATGGCTTTCATTTGACATACCGCACTAGTACCGTCGAAGCCTAGTTGTTCCAGAATCTTTCCAGGAATCCCATTTTGGCCACTAAATAGGTTTTCCTGATTTGTCCAAAAACTGTTCGGTAACTTTTTTTGCAAGGTAATTTTTTGGAATCATGTGTCCAATGGCTTTCATTTGACATACCGCACTAGTACCGTCGAAGCCTAGTTGTTCCAGAATCTTTCCAGGAATCCCATTTTGGCCACTAAATAGGTTTTCCTGATTTGTCCAAAAACTGTTCGGTAACTTTTTTTGCAAGGTAATTTTTTCGAATCATGTGTCCAATGGCTTTCATTTGACATACCGCACTAGTACCGTCGAAGCCTAGTTGTTCCAGAATCTTTCCAGGAATCCCATTTTGGCCACTAAATAGGTTTTCCTGATTTGTCCAAAAACTGTTCGGTAACTTTTTTTGCAAGGTAATTTTTTGGAATCATGTGTCCAATGGCTTTCATTTGACATACCGCACTAGTACCGTCGAAGCCTAGTTGTTCCAGAATCTTTCCAGGAATCCCATTTTGGCCACTAAATAGGTTTTCCTGATTTGTCCAAAAACTGTTCGGTAACTTTTTTTGCAAGGTAATTTTTTGGAATCATGTGTCCAATGGCTTTCATTTGACATACCGCACTAGTACCGTCGAAGCCTAGTTGTTCCAGAATCTTTCCAGGAATCTCATTTTGGCCACTAAATAGGTTTTCCTGATTTGTCCAAAAACTGTTCGGTAACTTTTTTTGCAAGGTAATTTTTTGGAATCATGTGTCCAATGGCTTTCATTTGACATACCGCACTAGTACCGTCGAAGCCTAGTTGTTCCAGAATCTTTCCAGGAATCCCATTTTGGCCACTAAATAGGTTTTCCTGATTTGTCCAAAAACTGTTCGGTAACTTTTTTTGCAAGGTAATTTTTTGGAATCATGTGTCCAATGGCTTTCATTTGACATACCGCACTAGTACCGTCGAAGCCTAGTTGTTCCAGAATCTTTCCAGGAATCCCATTTTGGCCACTAAATAGGTTTTCCTGATTTGTCCAAAAACTGTTTGGTAACTTTTTTTGCAAGGTAATTTTTTGGAATCATGTGTCCAATGGCTTTCATTTGACATACCGCACTAGTACCGTCGAAGCCTAGTTGTTCCAGAATCTTTCCAGGAATCCCATTTTGGCCACTAAATAGGTTTTCCTGATTTGTCCAAAAACTGTTCGGTAACTTTTTTTGCAAGGTAATTTTTTGGAATCATGTGTCCAATGGCTTTCATTTGACATACCGCACTAGTACCGTCGAAGCCTAGTTGTTCCAGAATCTTTCCAGGAATCCCATTTTGGCCACTAAATAGGTTTTCCTGATTTGTCCAAAAACTGTTCGGTAACTTTTTTTGCAAGGTAATTTTTTGGAATCATGTGTCCAATGGCTTTCATTTGACATACCGCACTAGTACCGTCGAAGCCTAGTTGTTCCAGAATCTTTCCAGGAATCCCATTTTGGCCACTAAATAGGTTTTCCTGATTTGTCCAAAAACTGTTCGGTAACTTTTTTTGCAAGGTAATTTTTTGGAATCATGTGTCCAATGGCTTTCATTTGACATACCGCACTAGTACCGTCGAAGCCTAGTTGTTCCAGAATCTTTCCAGGAATCCCATTTTGGCCACTAAATAGGTTTTCCTGATTTGTCCAAAAACTGTTCGGTAACTTTTTTTGCAAGGTAATTTTTTGGAATCATGTGTCCAATGGCTTTCATTTGACATACCGCACTAGTACCGTCGAAGCCTAGTTGTTCCAGAATCTTTCCAGGAATCCCATTTTGGCCACTAAATAGGTTTTCCTGATTTGTCCAAAAACTGTTCGGTAACTTTTTTTGCAAGGTAATTTTTTGGAATCATGTGTCCAATGGCTTTCATTTGACATACCGCACTAGTACCGTCGAAGCCTAGTTGTTCCAGAATCTTTCCAGGAATCCCATTTTGGCCACTAAATAGGTTTTCCTGATTTGTCCAAAAACTGTTCGGTAATTTTTTTGCAAGGTAATTTTTTGGAATCATCTGTCCAATAACTGTCATTTGACATACCCCTCTAGTACGGTCGGAGCCTAAGTGTTCCATAATCTACCCTAAAAATATCATCTATCGTTACCCAATACATGTGTTGTAATATATTTTTTTTTTATGTATTTATACTATTTATAAAATATTTAATTAAAATAATGCTTCTTGTCATTCCAATTCGATGAAACCCCTCCCACACACCAAAATATCTCATTTGGGTGAACTACTAGAACAGCTGTTAAAACGTTAATGTTGCCACCTGGTTTTAAAAAATTCATGGATATATTTTGCCTGGCTATCGGCACGCACGTACTACCTTTTTGAACTTTTTTCCCGGTAGAATATATGCCACTTTCAATTTTTAATTTTATTTCGCTTGCACTGCTCATTTTCACGGAATTGATACAATTTATTAAAAACTCAAAAACTAATTAAGACAATTCTTTAATGGATTTTATTATAATTAGAAGCTTTCGAAATCTATTCACGTATATACAATGTGATTACTAACACTGGGATAGACTAAAAATTTACTCGTCAAATGACCTAATAATATAGGTTGCAGGTCTAGCTGAATGTATTATAAAACCGGCTTGAGAAGTTGCAATATACCCATTAATTTATTAATAACACCGTTACTTTTTTAGATTCTTGCAAAAATATTGTTGTGGTACAGCTTAAAAAACAGTTTTACTTGAATTAAAGAAAATCGGTTTTTTATTGTTTAGAGAAAGTAACATAACTTTGTAAATTTTTAACCAATTTTAACAAGCGAAGGCTCATTATACTGAGGAAAACACTAAGAATATTATAGTCTTAAAAGTAAATTCGAAAAAAGCCCTCGTAAAAGTTGAAAAAGTTTTAAAAAACTAAAAATTTTAATTATTAATAAAAAAAATCTCTACATATTTATATTTATATTAATAATACAAAGAATGTACACATATATATTAGGAAAGACCAGACAAGTTTCTTTTAAATACAGTTTAAAAATTCAAAATCGGTTTTTAAGTTACTGAGTTACAAATGTTTAAATGCGCCGGTCACAAAAAATACAACTCTTGTACACACAAATTATTTTGAAATTAAAATTAACTAAAAATACACTCAACCAAAAAAGTCTGTAATGGCTACTGAAAATTTTGCTGTTAATACAGGAAATTTAACTGTTTTGAGGCCAGTGGTATTTTTTGCTAATTTTAGCAACACATGTCTGCTGATCTGTAGTACAATAAAATTAGTAGAAAAAATTAGTAGCCGCTACTAAATTTTGGTTAAAAAACTTACTAAATATCATAATTTTAGTACAATGAAATTAGTATAAATAATTAGTTGCAGCTACTTAATTTCAGTAAATTGCTGTAAACTCTAATTTAAAATCAATCTGCTGAAATTAGCAAAAAATTGTACTAAAAAATAAAAAAACTGTAAAATCTAAAAAAAAATTTTTTTTCTTTCGATTGTAACAAGCTTATAATTACTTCATCGTACTTGAAATTTGGAGTCACAATTGCAAACGGTTCTCCAGTTATTGCCGTTTTGTGCATTGGAGATGCAATAAAATTTTCTGGGTGTTATTTCTAAAATAAGAATATATCAATAGTAACAAATATAAACTAAACAAGAATTGTAAAAAATCAAAAAAAAATATTTCTAGATTAGTATATTTTTCTGCTAAATTTAGCACTCGGTTTTAAAAAAATTAGTGAAATGTTTTTCTGAAATCAGTAGCGTAAATTAGTAAAAAAAATCCGTAATTTGTAATAAGAGAATAGCAAAAATGATTACTAAAAATAAAAATTGTAATAATAATCAGTATAAAAATAGTATAGTGCGATTGAAAACTGTTTACAAATTTTTTTATTTGAGTGTACAATTTAAAACGAATAAACTTCAGTTAAAAACCGGTCTACTCACATTTTCATTTAATTTAACAATTTTTTTATTTGTTTTTGACCATCAATAATTTGACTATCAGAGACTGTAAAATCAACTTAAAGTTAATTTATTTTTACTATAAAAATAACAAGCAAAATGGTGCGAAGAACTATTGTTTTTTTTTATTTCAAACAACTTTTACTTTTTTTTTTGGTTCATTTTTTTAGTTTTATTTTAAAACAATAAAAATTGACAATTTGACTGTTACAAAACATCCGTATTTTTATTTAGTTAAATTTTTAAATAACTTGTAAAAAGCGTTAAAAATTATTTTTCTTCTACGAACAACTGTTATTATTTTTAAAAACAACTGAACGGAAAAACTTCAGAAACAACTAACAAAAAGTGACTAGTTATTTTGTGAGTGTAATATACTCAGCTAGACCTACAACTTTTTTTTTGTAACACCGTGTTAAAAGAAGTTTTCATATTTTATAATAAGTCTTCTTATTTTATTTGCAGTTTTATTGCATATAATGAGACATACCAGAGCTTTGAAGAACTAATTCCTTTTTGAAGGAATTCACTACCAATCGAATTCAATTTTCTCTAGAATTGAATGAATTCCTTTTCTTAAGTAATTCACCGAATTCGTTCAACTGAACGTGTTCATCAAACAACAAATTCAAAGAATTAATTCAATTGCAATAGTTCTTTTTATTAAATCAAATGAATTAATTCACCGGTGAACGCATTCAATTTTGTAAATCGAACGGAAAAAAGTGAATTAGTTCCTTACTGAATTAATTCACTACTGAATTCGTTCAATTTCATTTTCGTTCAGTGAATTAAAAAAAATAAAATTACGTTCAGTGAATTAAAAAAAATAATAATAAGTTCACTGAATTGAAAAAAAAAAAATAAAATAAGTTCACTGAATTGAAAAAAATAAAATAAGTTCACTGAATTGAAAAAAAAAATAAAATAAGTTCACTGAATTCAAAAGCTTGTTTTCTGCCGTTAAGTGGAAGAAAACAATAATGTACAAATATAATTTTTAAATAAGCAATTTTACAGCGTGTGCTAGTAAAAATAAACAAATTAGAAACCGGATGCTGTTTATCAACTTACATGATTCAAAAATAAAGCCTTTTACTATTAAAAATAAAAACTTTACAGATATAGATAAATTTGGAAAAAAATATAACATATAACTATTCACTGAACGTAATTTTATTTTTTTTTAATTCACTGAACGTAATTTTATTTTTTTTAATTCACTGAACGAAAATGAAATTGAACGAATTAAGTAGTGAATTAATCAGTAAGGAATTAATTCACTTTTTTTCCGTTCGATTTATAAAATTGCACGCGTTTACCAGTGAATTAATTCATTTGATTTAATAAAAAGAACTATTGCAATTGAATTAATTCGTAACAAAATAAATCGAACGAAAGCAAATATGAATTAATTCCATTCAATATATGGTGCTTAGTGAATTAATTCATCGAATTTTTAATTCAGAATTGAAAAATTGAATTAAGGAATTAATTCTTCAAAGCTCTGAGACATACAAATGATTATAATGCATCAATAACAACATATGCTGCATATTAGAGTTTGCTAAAAACCGAAAAATTTGAAAACCGCGGTTTCGGTTTTTCAAAATTATAAAAACCGCGGTTTCGGTTATTTTTCGGTTTCTTGTGATATTAATAGAATTGTTTTAAAATAATTTAATATTTTTGTATAACAATTAAATATTTTAATACATTCAAGATATTTATTAAAATTCGATTGAAAATCTCACTCGAATAAAGGCAATAACACCATTGCTGGGGAAAAAAACGCAGAAACCGTTATAAATTTAAATTTTTTATTCTTTTTTCGGCAGATTAAACTGTATTTAAAGAGTTTAAATTTGGAATTTAACAGTTTGTTTAAAACAATATAAAGTTGAAATTTTATACAATAAATTTCGCGGACTACGAAATAAAACTTTTTGAAAAATAAGCGGTGAAAATCTAAACTGAATACGTGATACTCAATATCTCTTAAACTACATGACTTTTGGTGGTTTTTTTTTCTAAAATTATAATCCTCAGCTTATATTATCTGTAGTAGTAAAAACAAAAAATCTTTAAAGTAATATTTAGTGGAGAAATTGTTCAATACAATTAAATACAGAATTTTGTAAAATAAGAGCTGAACCCTTTTCGAAATTCTAGGCTCAATAATATGTAATTTATTTAATTATTTTAATTGCTTTAAGTATTTGCTAAAAACCGACTGATTTTTGTCGGTTTTCGGTTTCGGTTTTGAGGCCTCAAAAACCGCGGTTTCGGTTTCGGTTAAAACCGAACAGCAAACTCTACTGCATATGTCACACTTGTTGACATGTACATTTTCTTTGTCCATGTATGCAAAATCACTGTTAAAAGTATGCATATATTTGATTTGAATTTGTTCGACAGTGTCTTCATATGTCATTGTCAAACATGTGTGAGCACATAGCAAGACATAACACTTGCATGATGCGACACATGTCGCTGTGTTGTATAGTTCAACATTTGCAGGTCTTTAATAAACAACAGTAAAATAACTTGCCTTTCCAAAAAAACTAGAGCACATTGCGAAAATATTAAAGAATTAAGCAATGTATTTATTTGGACCAAGTACTGAACTCACACCTGTACAAAACTAACACACAATGAAAACAACGGGGAAGCCCCAGTTTTGTTTCTACTTTTAAAGGCATTGACATATTAAAGTTATATAAATAAAAACGAATTGCCATGTTTACTTTCCGTTAAAGTAACTAAAATTAAACATAAAGAAAAAATAAGCAGGTGTACTTATTATTTTGACCATATGTGAATGTGGAATGTGGATGTGAATGAATCAGTTTTTTCGCTCTCCTGAAAACCTGTTAAAAAACACATAGCACTACTTTCAGGCAAGCCGACGATATGGTACTTTTTTATATACATATCGTCACATTAAATGCAAAATAATGCAGGCAAGCCGGCTATATGTACAAAAACACTTCTATTTCATTTCCAGTCGAACATCCGGGGGATTAAAAGAATGGGCCATTCTTGAATTACAAGGTGATCTTGAAGTAAGATCGAATGAAGTTATGCATGATCAATTTGTAGGTGATCTTTACTATAACAAATATGGCCAACCTGTAAGTTTTTTGTTTTAAATATTTAAAAATAAAGAAACTTTTTAATACAACTTAAAATCTTCTCTTTTTATAGATTTTAATCATAGGTCATCATATATTGCAGGGCAGAGAACAGAAACTTGATAAACCATTTGCTGTATTGGAAAAATCTAAAAGCAATGAGGGTCAATATTTGTTCGACCAAACAGCAGCGAATTTAAATACAAGTGTTATGAACAATACCGTAGATTGCACATTATTGGATAACACTTTGGCTTTAGAAAATAAGTCAAGGCAAAAAAGTGAATACACCGTACAAGCAGTGATTACGAAAAAATTGATTTTTAAATCAAGACCAAAACCCATTATAGCAAATGTAGCCAAAAGTGTTTAGCATTATGTATTTATTATAATAAAGTAACTAAAATAATATAATAAAAATGTTAGATATATGAAAACATAATAGTTAAACAATTTCCATTTCACGTTCAATGCCAACAAATTTAAGTTGTTCTGTGGGACCATATCTATAATCAAAGAAGAGTTCCTCACCCGGTTGGATAGCACGTTTAGCAAAAATTCCAATACGATGATCGCCAGTAACCATCATAACTTTAGCATAACAATTGGGATTAATCGAATGATTGGCAAAACGTATTTTATTGCCTTTTCGGGTAGCATCAACAACAAAATCATTGTTTAAATTGAAAAGAAAAGAACACATGTATTTGTCGTAAACTTTACCACGACGATCAGCTTCATCTTGTGATATAATTTCACCACAATATTCAGAAATGAATTCATTTTTCTGGGCACCTTCTTTAAGAAATATACCCCAACCAGCAACATCTGAGGGAGCCATTAGTAAATGTTTATCTGAAAGTATTACAAGAGATAAAATTGCAAGATAAATAAAATCCTAACCACTTAAAGGATATTTTAAAACTTACGTAAACCTCTTTGTACACAAACATTTTTGCAAGTGATTTTTGTCAACTTAAACTGATCAGCACCACATGCCTGACACATGTCAGGATCACATTCACGTACGGCCAAATAACAAGGACATTGTTTAGTATTACATTGTGCCTTGCAACGACAGCCAGGAAAACGATTCTGACAATCACTGCTACAATTACAGAATTTCTCGCAGAAGTTTTGCGTTTGTATGCATGAGCAATTCATGTCACATGGTCCCGGATGATCGCAGGGTGTATAATTGTAGACATGATTTGAGGTAGAATCCTTTTTCAATTGTATTTTACGGCAATGCAAAGACCATAAACGTTGCTTCTTTTTCTTCTTACGTGGTGGTGTATAATCTTGACGTAATTCTTCAATACAAAATTCGGAAGCCTCTTTTTGAGCAAATTCATAAACCTAGAACATAAAATCGTAACAAATTAATTAAAGATATCAAATTTTTGTTAAAAATGTGTGAATTGGTGGAAATGTAGAAAAACTATATTTCAAAAATCGTACATGGGTAAAAAAAGTAAACAACGTTAGTTAAATACATGTTTTAAATTACATTTTTACATCCCTATAAACAATTTCACTGGAATTCAAGTTGAAAACAAGTTCAATTCCAGCCCTGTTTTCCAGTTTCAAGGCTTTAATACAACTTTAATTACATTTTATTTCAATAGCATACTCCAGCAAAAGGGAAACAAAAATTCAAGTTTGAAATATTTTTGTTAAATATACAAATGCTAGAATTTGAAATCTACTTTACTTCAAGCAAAATTTAAAGCACTTGAATTTTTAAAACCTATGTGCTTATTCGGATATAAGTCATTTTGTGCCGCTCAGTGATCCCTTGAGAATTTTCGACAAAATGTACTGTTTTCTTAATAAACGTTTTTTAAAGTTTCTGTACTTCTATTAATTAATTTGGAAATGGTAATAGCTATTTTTTAAATTAAGAAAGAAAAAAAAAATTGAAAAGGTGATAATTAAGGCAACATAAAATAACATATCTTAAAATGCTATTTTTTATTAGTTTTTACAGTTTTTTCACTCTCCTCAAAACTAGTTAAAAAACACATAGCACTACTTGCAGGTAAGCCGATGATATGTAAGTTCGGTTCGTTAAAAAGTAACCAATTTGAGCGACATTTGTTAGAGCTAGTTTTTGCTATTTTTTAACATATATATCAAGGTTGGCAACCGATACCGTTATAATACCGTTATCCGTTTCAAAACCCTTGCAAATTGACAACCGATACCGATACCAATACCGAAATTCTTGATTTCAAAAAATACCGGTATTCAAAAACCTTTTCCCTTAATACCGGTGTCGTACCGGTATGGAATCGGTTTTATAAAAATTGTTTTTTTTTACGTTTTTAGCAAAAATACAAATCTTTTTAATACAAAATTTCCAAAATTGTTAAACAATTGAACTTTATTATTCATTGTTAATAGAAAATCGTGTTATTAACTCAAAGTGCGGTATCAGCATTTAGTTTGCATTGGCAACATTGTTTTTAATTTATTCAACTTCATAAATATTCTCTAACGTGTGACAAATTTAGTAAATATAATTTAATATATAAACAGGTTTCTTAAACCTTTAATTGAATTTACAGTTTCTTTTAGAGAATCCTTTTATTAATTTTATAAACTTATTTTTTTTTTATTTTATTATATGATCTCAATACAAATATAAAATATTTGTAGTGAATCAACTTGTGTTCCTAATAGATTTAAAAAAATGTTTGTGTTTAAAAAATAAAACACAATTAGAAATTTTTAATAACTTATTGTTTTTTGTTCATATTATAAAAACATTTCCATAAACTATACTTATCCTTTATAGAAATTTAATAAAATTGAGTTTTCTTTTATAATTAAGAACGTTTTTTTATATATTTGTAAATTTTTTCAATAATACCGGTATATACCGTTATTAATGTTTCGGTATCGGTTATACCGATACCGAAATGATTAAAATACCGTTACCGATACCGATACCGAAACAAATAAAAAATCGATACCAATACCGATACCTATACCGTTATTCGTTTCGGTTGCCAACCTTGATATATATACATATATATCAGTTCGCCGTGAGTCGCCGAAGAAGAAGGTTATCTCGAGACCTGTATTATTTTTTTAATAAGGAATAACGGTTAATCGTTTTAGTTTTGCGATACTCTAAAGCGTGTCTCAGCATGCCGTTAGATTGTGGAGTCTGACCACATGGAAACCGTTCGAATTTCCTTGGAGACATGGTGCACGTTTCTATTGCAATGGCAATGGTTGTTTGTGTTGGGGCCTCCATTGTGAAGGCAATGGTTTTGTCACGTGTTGCTGTTGTTCCAATACGTCTGTTATCTATAAGTTACTTTAATTTACGCGCATTATGGTCCAGTTACCCCGCGCTTTCTTTTATATATTTTGTAAATTTATTTATAAAGTATTTTTCAATAAATACACATATTTGTTCGCTTTACTCCTGCAAGGAGCATAATTGATCATAATTGCTATTTTTGTATTTTTTGACCAAAACGGCTTATAAGCTAATTTGGTTAATAATTGCTGATTTTTAATTCAAATTTTTAGATTTGAGTGCTAAAAAAATAAAAACAGCTAATTTTCTAAACCTTTTGGATTTGGTTAGTGTATTTCGGTAACGACATTTTAAGGATAACGGTATTTCGGTTATTTCGTTAACGATATTTTAGGGGTAACGGTGGTCAGGTGAAAGGGTTTTGAATCGATAACGGTATTTTAGAGGTATTGCCTGCCAACTCTGCCAAAAGTTAAAAAGGATTGTAAAGAGTTATCCTGATATATTTATGGATGGGAGGACATTAGTTTGTAATGTATGTTCTATATCAATAAATTTTGACAAGCAATTTAATGTTCAGAAACATTTGGTTCGGAGAAGCTCTTGGAATTAAAGGAAAGACAAAGAAATCCGAACTTATGCCAAACCTTTCTGTTCGGCATCCCTATTCGGAATAACATGTTACTAGGTAAGGAGTTACATCGGTGGACATTTCCTTGTTAAAATAATAGGACTAGCAATAGAAAAGTAAGAGCTTAGCCCCTTTATTACAAAATGCTTATTTTTTAAAACCAAAACTTATGAAAAATATTTTTCCAAATTTTTTTTTTGTTAAAATTATGTAATTTTTAATCTAATAGTCAATATGAAACAAGATGAATTTTTAAGAAAAAAAAACTTATTATTTTAAGCGTACCATGTAAGTTCAGAATAACATCTTACTAAGTAAGGAGTTACCTCGATGGACATGCCCTTGTTAAAATAATATCTTTGGTAATAGAAAAGTAAGAGGTTACCTACCCTTATTTCTTCTTACCAAAGTTATTACCGGGTAATAGAAGGTTTTGATTGGATTCTAAAGGATGAGGTATTTTTTTCAATTTTTATTTTTTGACAGATGCAGTATTAGGTCTGTTTGGTTAGTTTTCCAGCAAAGTCCAGTAAAAATTACTCAGTAAAAAATTTACAAAGATTAATACAAAATTTACTCTCAGAAAGAAAAATATCTACCAAAGTACGCAAACAGAAAAATTGAAAGAATTAGTAAATTAGTTAAAGCAGCTGATTGTAAATACCAAATGTAAAAAATATGCAACTGACCAATATGGAAATGTTAAAACCAAGGTTGGTTACCGAAACGAATAACGGTAAGGGTAACGGTATCCAATTTAATTTGTTTCGGTAACGGTAACGGTATTTAAGACTGTTTCGGTAACCGTATACCGTTATCGAAACAGCAATACCGGTACGTACCGGTATTATAAATTATGTTAAAAACATATAAAAACGAGTGAAAAGGTTGAAGTCGGCCATGCCGACTATGCAATATCCTACACCAGTCTGGTTAAAAGCCAACTAATGTTTGGATCCGAAATTCGAATGGGTTAAAATGAGACTTGTGTCAACATTTTCTATAATGTGAGTCAGCGAACCAAATTTCATTAAAATATCTTAATATTTGCGACCTGCAGCGTATAAACAATATAATTTTAGGGGGGACCCTTATATGGGCACTAGGTCTAAACATGGACCGATGTGAACCAAAATCAATAGGCTTCGTCCTTGGGCCAACATAGGTCTGTGTACCACACTTCATCAAAATATCTTAATATTTGCGACCTGCAGCGTATAAACAATATAATTTTGGGGGACCCTTATATGGGCACTAGGTCTAAACATGGACCGCTGTTAACCAAAATCAATAGGCTTCGTCCTTGGGCTGATATAGGTCGGTGTACCAAATTTCATCAAAATATCTTAATATTTGCGACCTGCAGCGTATAAACAATATAATTTTGGGGGGACCCTTATATGGGCGACATAAGTCGGTGCACCAAGTTTCATCAAAATATCTTGATATTTGCTACCTTTAGAGTGCGCACAAGAATGCATGGACAGACAGACGGACGGAGGGACAGACGGACATCGTTTAATCGAAATAAAAAAAAATTCTGAGCCGATCGGTATACTATAAGGTGGGTCTAGGACCAATATTTTTTGGTGTTACAAACATCAGCACAACCTTATAATACCCCGACCACGTAGTGGTGTAGGGTATAACAAGTAAAAACTTAACATATATTCAATTGTGAGTGTTAAAAATGCAGATTATAAGCGTTAAATTCAATGCTGGGAGTTTTTATAATTAAAATTGTTATCCATAAATTTTTTTGTAGAAAAAAAGACTGAAGATCATTACAAAAAAGTTAAAAAATTTACATTTTTATATAAATTAATACCGGTAAAATACCGGTAAACCCATAAAAATAACGGTATCGGTAACGATAACGGTAATTGTAAATTTTTTTAAAGGTATTGGTAACGGTAACGGTATTCAATTTGAAACGGTATTTTAGCGATAACGATATTTTAACGATAACGGTAACCAACCTTGGTTAAAACTTGATGAAAAATGTTGCCCAGAAACATTTGTAAAGGTTCTAAATATATTTTCAACTTTTAATTTATAAACAAATATTGAATCGTGTGTTTTGTTTACTAAAAATACAAGCATATGTTTTTTTGCTTACAAATTCTTACTAGTAAAAATTTGTCCAGTAAAAACTTGTAAGTTCTCTGGCATTGAACTGTCAGTTTACTCTCTCTTTTTCCTCTCTCCTTACTAGTATTTCCAATTCGGTTAATCGATTAACCGATTCCTCGATTAATCGCCTCTATTTCGATTAATGTCGAAACAAATAATTTAAAACTCAAATAATTATTCGACCCGAATAATCGGTTAAAATTGGTCGATTAACCGGTTACATTTTTAATATGTAATTTTTTGCTTTATTTTTTTCCCAAAACTTCATAATTTTCTTAACTTTTGCTAAAAAATTGCAAGAAACGCTTAGAAAAAAACAAATACTAACTAAAATACGATCAAATTGTTTTAAAATCGATTGAAAGAGAAGCCTTTAAATTCCATTTTTTGAGCAACTCCAAGCAAGTCGACATGGAACCAGCGAGACACGTCATGGGTTTTAAAAGACTCTTAAATGGATTTGTTTTTCAGACTCTAGTCGATGATTTTATTTATATTTATTATTTATATCATACTTGGGATTTTTTCATTGGCATTGAAATTTCATTATCATTAGTTGACTAATGCTAATGGCAAAAAATTTCATTACCATTTAATGGTACTGAAATTTTCTGGCATTTGAATTTGTAATACTAATGCTAAAGAAATCACACTAATGCGTTAAAAACTATGAACAATAGAGTAAAAAAAAGTATTTGTTTACAAAAAAAAGGGGGATGGATAGATTGCTTTTTCTTTAACTAGCCACCGAACTTTGTTCTATGAAATGGGTGTTATAGTCCCTAGATTATAAATTTTAAAAAACCGCACTTAAAAAATTGCAAAATAATCGCGGAACGCGAAAAAAGTCTTTATGGTACAAAAATTTAATTAAAAAACTTAATCAGCGATTTTCATTCTGCAAACAAACATACTGATGTAAGAATTTTCCTTATGGAAATTTTTTTCCGCGACTTTTTTCGCGATTTCTTTTTTCAATTAATCACAGAACTTTGTTCTATGAATTGGGTATTATAGTTCTTAGATTATAAATTTTAGAAAACCACACTAAAAAAATTTCAAAATAATCGCGGGACGCGAAAAAAGACTTTATGGTACAAATGTTGCATTTTTATTTGCAGATTGTTAATCGCTGATTAAGTTTTTTATATATTTTTGTGCCATAAATCCTTTTTTCGCGTTCCGCGATTATTTTGCAATTTTTTAAGTGCGGTTATTTTTTAAATTTATAATCTAGGGACTATAACACCCATTTCATAGAACAAAGTTCGGTATTATTTGAGGCATTAGTAATCATAATGAATTTACTATACAATTGGCATTAGTAATGAAATCGATGTATTTCAAAGCATTAGCATTTGTCCAAGTAATAATAATGCCAAAAATTTCATTAGCATTAGTTTCAATTTAATGGTAATGAAATCACCAATTAATTTGTCCAAATAACTAATTAGTCTCATGTATGATATAAACAAACAAAATTTAATGCAATTGAATAAGACCAAAACTCTGATAAAATTGGATGAAATTATATCAATTCAAATATCTTTTTTATTCGTTTATATACAATTTGATTAATCCATTTTCCGGATTGAATTTTATATAATTTAGTATGATGCCAAATAAAAAAAGATATGCTACCGAATAAATATATAAGGAGTGAGATCATAAAAATGTTAACACATATAAAGTTAAATAAAAAACAAACCACTGAATTTTAAGACTTCAAACCAAATTTTTATTAAATGAAATTTAATACAAAATAACAAAAAAAAAAACTGCGTGGAATTCTAACCACTACGAACAAAGTTATCCACTTTTTCCGGAAACTCTCCCATTAAGGCTTTTATGGTAGTTTCTGTCACCCTTTTAGAGCAGATGGTCCATCTCCGTTTGAAATCTTGCATGTCCTGGGAGACCTTTTTTATGCCCTTTAATTCTCTTTAAACAAGAGCCCAATATCTCTCCACTGGCCTGAGCTCCGGGCAGTTTGGTGGAACCACATTATTATCATTATACCACTCCAGCGCTTTCTTGCTGTAGTGACAAGATGCTAAATCGGGCCAAAAGTAAGTGGATACAATGTGCTGACTCAAAAATGGAAGAAGTCTCTTCTGAAAACACTCCTTGATATAAATTTCGCTGTTTATAGAGCCAGATGTCACAAATGACTGGCTTCTTTCGCCGCAGCTACATATGGCTCGCCATACTAGGAATTTTTTAAGGAATTTCGTTTGCTTTTTCGACTTAATTTTTCCGCAACATTTCCTCGAACATCGGAAAAATTCTTGACCAGGGAGCTGCGAAAAATCAGCCAGGACATAAGTTTCGTCGTCCATTACACAACAGTTGTATTTTTGTGTAAAATTTGATTTCAATTTTCTAGCTCTGGTTTTGGCCTCCAAATTTTTAAAGGCGTTTCTATCGGGAACTTTTTGAACTTTGTAGGACTTTAGTCCTGCCTTAAGTTTCACTTTACGTACAAAAAAGTCCGAGCATTGGGCTAACCGAGCTGTTTTTCTGCCAGATGTGTTACGAGCTCTCTTAAGGATGCTTTTAACTTTACATGCCTTACCAATGTTACGATAACCAGTCGTTATTCCTGTTCCCGGCTTCCTTTCAATTGTTAGGTGTTCCAGATACCTTTTTACCACTTTTGAAACTGTTTGACGGCATACATTAGTTTCTTTGGCAATTTTTTTGTATCTCCATGTTTGGTTTTGCTGAAAATATTTAATTATTTTTGAACGCACTTTTCTTTCATCGTCCATTCTGTAAAAAATTGCTAATTAAAACTCGTGATGTAAATTAATTTATTAACTGACATATTTTTAAAATGTAAACTGCCGAAAAAAAAATATGAGAAGCTTTAAACCAAAGTTATAGGCAAAAATGTGTGTTAACATTTTTATGATCTCACTCCTTATATTATATATTTATGTCCTGTGGTTCCTATTGGGAACAAAGGGCCACAAACACTGGGAATATAATCCTAATTAAAATCTTAAAGTCTTTAAATCTGAGAGAGCTAACTTAACAGAGACGATTTTGTGTGTGCAAATCTTATGAGAGAACGATTTTTTGAAAAAAGTCTAAAAATGAGAAATTCGATAAGAAATCTTATGAATGCCAAAATAATTGTATGACTGCCAAAAAAATCTTAAGCACATTGTTTTTTTGATAGATCATATCATTCAATCCTATAATGTAAACTACTCTTAAGGCATTACATTTATTGAGGTCGATTGCACATTCGGCGACTAAAGTCGCTGAAATAGCAAAAAACCATAAAAACCTATATAAAACGCTAAGTAGTGGTTTATATAAAGCAGTAGATGTTCTATGCGGCCCTATGCTCCTTGCAGGAGTAAAAGGAACAAATATATATATATATAGTAGATGTTCTAAAAAACACACGAAAGTTAGTAGGTTCCTCCATACATATTGAACGTGACCTTATATCTAGAAAACAACAAGACAAGAGAGCTTTTTTAATACTTAAGAGAAAAATTCTAGCGGTTAATAAGGAACATAAAGTGATAGTAAGAGATGACAAAATGAAAATAAAAGATAAATGGTTTAAATGGAGCAATGAATATAAATTGGTAACCGGAAATTCTGATGGTGAGCGTGTACTGATAGATATATATGGAGAAATTATAAAATCTATAAGTTGTAAATAAAACGATATTATGGAAGAATTGGCCCCAAAAAACTAAATATTTGTTTGAAAAAGGAAACAAATTACCACGGAAAATATCAAATTGGCAATAATGAAGTAAATGAAATTAAATAATATACTATAACAATACTTTCGTACAATATAAACGGTTTGGAAAATAAACTTTTGTATCCATCTTTCTTTAATTTTGTAAGGAACACCGAAGTATTTATTTTACTAGAAACACATTTAGCTGTAAAAAAGAGGAAAATGCAAAAAAGTACTTTCCTGGTTTCGAATTATATTTTGAAAAATCTAAAAGAAATTATAGATTTGGTCTTGCAATTGGTGGTTGTATTTTTGGTTAAAGTAAAAAGTTGACAGATATTGGTATTTTGTATGAAATCAAGGAAAATTATGAAATAGTTTCTATCGAAATCAAGACTAAAAGTACAACATTTACGATAATACCGAGATATTTGAGACCTGCAACTTGGCAGAATGAATTCGATATGTTAAAGCAGGCATTTGAGGAAACGAATTATTTGCATCCCATAGTAATTGGCGATTTTAATGTTAGAATTGTCGAACTTAATCAAGAAATTGTAGAAGTTTACAAAGAATTGTTTGAAGCTGGTTTGGAAGTAAGAAGATCAACAGATAAAATGGTAAATGCAAAAGGTCGTCAAATGCTCGATTTTTGTACTGATAATAACCTGCTTATTTTGAATGGAAGAACTCATGGGGATGAAGAAGGAAGACTGACTTATGCAGGCTCATCGGGTGAGTCAGTAAATGACATATGTTCAATATCGCTTGAAGCATTGCAGTATGTGGAAGAGTTTACTGTTGAAGACAAGATTTGGTCGGATCATTATCCAATTAAGCTAAAACTGATAGTTACAGTTAATGATGGTGTGGCTAAGAAATTAAGTTTACTTCCAAAGTTATACTGGAATAATGCAGAGAAATAACAATATTTGAATAACTTGAATACAAATTTAGAAGCTATGACATTAGCAGATGTAAATCTTAATGATATCTGTGATTTAATTAAGAAGTCCACACCAATGAATGTTACAAAATCCAGAATATTTGAACCGAAACAAATGTGGTACGACACCAAATGTAATAATGCACGCAATAAAAGCTTTGAATGCTTGAAAAAGTATAGGAGTACTAAAACTTTGGAAGATAAACAGAAATATTTACAAACCCAAAAAACGTATAAACAATTATGCAAAACAAGTAAGATTATTATTAGCGCCCTATGCTCCAATGGGAGTTAGAGGAATATATATAAGTAAGATTAACTATTACAATCAGCTTATAAACAAAATTAATAACGTAAATGATAGCAAGCAATGGTGGAAAACGGCTAAAGAAATACGAAATCATAGGTACCAAAAAGGATCAGATATCCCAGCATTAACATTTAAAAATTATTTTCAAATTCTATTGAATCATCCTCAAACAGCTCTTGAGTTTCATTACGCACCTAATTACATAGAAGATACGTTACTAGATAACCCAATAAATATGGTTGAACTGAAAAACGTCTTAAGAAAGGTAAAGTTGAACAAAGCTCCTGGAGAAGATCGGATACCTTACGAATTTTTTGTATATGCCTCAGATAAATTTAATAACCAGCTACTACAGGTCTATAACAATATTTATAGCAACGGCAATGTAGATGAGTCATTTGTTAAAACAATAGTTTTTCCTATTTATAAAAAAGGAGATATTAATATACCTACCCTACGGGAAATTTAAACAAACTGTCACCGAACTGGCCTCTTTATATGAAATAGACTGGTCACTTTTACATGGCGTTGTCATAGGAGGGGGAAATTGACCCCTTGTGACATGTCACAAGACAAATCCTAGGACAGGTTACTGAAATCTCATAAACAAAGTTCAGGGACCTGTCCTAGGATTTGTTTTGTGACAAGTCACAAGGGGTCAATTTCCCCCTCCTATGACAACGCCATGTAAAAGTGACCAGTCTATTTCGTATAAAGGGGCCAGTTCGGTGACAGTTTGTTTAAATTTCCCGTAGGGTAGGTATATTAATATCTCCTTTTTTATAAATAGGAAAAACTATTGTTTTAACAAATGACTCATCTATATTGCCGTTGCTATAAATATTGTTATAGACCTGTAGTAGCTGGTTATTAAATTTATCTGAGACGTTGTCGTAGGAGGGGGAAATTGACCCGTTGTGACATGTCACAAGACAAATCCTAGGACAGGTTACTGAAATCTCATAAACAAAGTTCAGGGACCTGTCCTAGGATTTGTTTTGTGACAAGTCACAAGGGGTCAATTTCCCCCTCCTATGACAACGCCATGTAAAAGTGACCAGTCTATTTCATATAAAGGGGCCAGTTCGGTGACAGTTTGTTTAAATTTCCCGTAGGGTAGGTATATTAATATCTCCTTTTTTATAAATAGGAAAAACTATTGTTTTAACAAATGACTCATCTATATTGCCGTTGCTATAAATATTGTTATAGACCTGTAGTAGCTGGTTATTAAATTTATCTGAGGCGTTGTCGTAGGAGGGGGAAATTGACCCCTTGTGACATGTCACAAGACAAATCCTAGGACAGGTTACTGAAATCTCATAAACAAAGTTCAGGGACCTGTCCTAGGATTTGTTTTGTGACATGTCACAAGGGGTCAATTTCCCCCTCCTATGACAACGCCATGTAAAAGTGACCATTCTATTTCATATAAAGGGGCCAGTTCGGTGACAGTTTGTTTAAATTTCCCGTAGGGTAGTATCTATAGAGGCATATCCTATATGAATTGTATATTAAAGATAATGATGGGAGTTTTAAATGAGAGATTGTACAACTGGGTAGAAAGCCGACAAATTCTTACAGAATATCAGGCAGGATTTCGACGAAAATACTCAACTGTGGATAATATTTACAATCTTTCGGCTATTGTAAGCATTAAATTGGAAGAGAAAAATAAAGTATACGCTTTTTTCATTGATTTTAAAGCTGCATTTGATGTTTCAAAAAAGGCGTTAATATATAAGCTTTTTAATTTGGGTGTGTCATATAAATTTGTAAGAATGATAGAGGCTATTTATAACGACACAGAATCAGCCGTGTGGACAGATGAAGAAATATCAGAGTACTTTGAAACGAAATCTGGTGTAAAACAGGGATGTCTGTTATCGCCGCTACTATTTGCATTGTATATAAATGACCTTAATGATCATCTGGAAGGTGGGCTTTGGGTCGAAAATTTAAATATCCGGCTTTTAATGTATGCAGACGACATTGTCTTATTATCAGATGATGCTATAGTACTACAAAAGATGATAATAAACCTTGAAGGCTATTGCAAAACATGGAATTTAGAAGTAAATCTAAGCAAATCCGAAATCTTAGTTTTTCGAAATGGTAGTTGTTTGCGTAGAGATGAAAAATAGTTTTTTAATAATGCAGAAGTCAAAATATCCAATGAGTTTAACTATTTGGGTGTTATTCTTAAAATTTTATAAGCATGTTGAAAAGAGGAATACACAGGCCAAAAATGCAATTAACACAACCTGGCAATGTTTTCTGAGTAAAAACGAAATTACACTGCAAATGAAGTGGAAAGTTTTTCTTGCGGTTTGCAGGTCGATCAAGTCATATGCA
Source organism: Leucophora obtusa (assembly GCA_949987735.1). Lineage (NCBI taxonomy): Eukaryota > Metazoa > Arthropoda > Insecta > Diptera > Anthomyiidae > Leucophora > Leucophora obtusa. The sequence continues at coordinate 180,884,592 of OX465296.1, forward strand.
GCACAGATATGGGGCTTTGGATATTTTGAACAAATTGATAAATTTCAACGGTATTTTCTTAAAAGGATTTTAAAATTACCTTAAGATACACCTAATTACATACTTATGCTTGAAACAGCTGCTGAAGATAATCATTTTTATACAATGGGTTTGCATTTGCAATATATTAGTAAAACTTTGTTCCAATATGAAACTAATAGATTACCACATATTTTGTCAAAAATATTAGTACGTCGTGAGCTCTTTTGGGTTAAAAATATTAAAGAATTGGCAGCAAGTATGAATACACCATGGCCGAATGAAAATTTCACAGAATTACAATGGGGAATATTTAGTAATAACGTTTTATCGCAATTGATGATAAGTATATACCAGGAAAGAAAACAAAAATCTGAAAGTTCCTTAAGAATGTATAAATACCTTGTTGTTGGAAGAGGAGAGCTATATTTGGCTAGCAATATTAAACCAGAAACAATCAGATGGATATGCAAGGCGAGAAGTGAAATGATAAGACTTAACAGTAATAGATATGGCGTAGAAGAAGAGTCAAAATACTGCAGTCTATGCAACATGCACGAGCAAGAAACCTTTTAACATTTTCTTGGGGTTTGTCCAGTTTTAAAGGAATTTAGAATTCGATTTTTCAGGAAATCTACACTAAATGCGGCGGAAATGCTTGGAATATTAGATGGTCTAGAAGAAGGAGATTGGACTAATTTAGTAGCTTTTCTAAAAATTACATTAAAGTACAGAAAATTGTTGATATCAGAATTTAATTAAATATTGTTTTTAATATCTTATTCCATTACGGACGTTTTAATAAAACATTGTCATTACCCTTTTCTTTATTAAATTCTTAAAATTGTTTGTTTTATATTAACACAAATATGTTGCATATTATATTGTTGTATATATAAGCATATAAGCATTAATTGTAAAACATAATTTGGAAAATAAAGAATTATTATTATATATTATATTATTATATATAAGTAGTGGTTTAAATATCAAGATTAGCACATCGCATTTATATCGTTAATATAGCCACAGTTCCTGTGCTTACATTTTAACACAAGAAAATTCATATTAATTGAATTTGAAAAATATTTTATATAAAAACCTGAATGGACAACCGCCAAACTTTAAAGACATTTCAGCAAAATTTTTTGCTGATTTTTGCAGAGTAAATTGGTATTTTCAAATAGAGCTTAACATTTTTTATATTAATGGCTCAATGTAAAAGGCTCTTCTAGTTTTTAATATTAAAAAAAGTCAGCCCTTTGTGTTTTTATTGATAAAAAGTTAAGAAAATATATTAATTTTGCATTAAACGATTAATCGCCAATTTTTTCGATTAACCGACCCGAATAACCGGTGAATTCGTTCCCGCGGCACTAGGTTCTTCGTACCGGAACGACTCGGAGCCCAACAAGCCCCGACCAAGGAATGCCAACTCAACAAACCCACAATACGTATGTATGCCCTCTTCTTTTTTCTAACCTGGAGCAACTTTATCCGGCGAACTTGCTCCATATCCTTTTGGTCCGTGCCGGAATCGAACAAAATCGAGGACCATGGTTCTGCTCGGTTTGCCAGGACCGGTTACACTCTGGCGGAACATCAGTCAGGTATAACATCTGCAATCAGTGGGTTCACCTCAGGAAGGACAGCAGTAGAAACTGCAGTGGGTTAAGAACCCATAGGGACTGGGATGGTAATTACGTGGCCCCATGCTGTATAGGCCAACGTAACAGCTCATCGTCATCGGAGTTGTCAACGTCGGCGACATCGTCGGCCTTGCCATCATCGGTCGCGATGACCCCGATCTCGTCCCAACAGCAACAACCACAGCAACGACAACAGCTACAACACCAACAGCAGACACCACAACTAACACCGCATGTGGCTGTCCCCCGACCTGAGGTGATAACACTTATGCAGTTTAACTGCAACGGCCTCCAAGGTAAGATCACGGAGATAACCCGATTTATGCAGCTCCATAAAGTCATGGTCGCTGCGGTCCAGGAAACCAAACTCAATGCCACCTGTAGACTCCAGAGTTGTAGTAATTACAACATTCTGCGCAAGGACCGCACACAGAGCGGAGGCGGGGGCCTCGCATTCATTATCGACAACACCGTGCAGTACAGAATGATCTCGCCTGACCCAAACGTACGTGACGTATACATGGAACATCAATGTATAGCAGTAAGGTCAGGAGCTGCCGAGATCGAACTGTACAATGTGTATATTCCGCCAGTGGCCAGCTGCCCCGCAGGATATCACCCGGACATCAGATTCCTTCTGGTGGGTGATAACCGCATGGTGATGGGCGACTTTAACGCGCACCATGAGCTCTGGCACTCCAATCTGGGGGAAGACCAGAGAGGGATAGCCCTGGCGGAACAGGTCGATGACTCCACATTCTGCAAACTGAATGAGGACGCCCCCACCACAATTGTAGGAAGTTGCACTAGCTCGCCAGACATAACAATTTCGAGTGCAGGTCTGATAAATTACGCCTCCTGGCGGCCGATTATATCGTTGGCCTCAGACCACCTTCCTATAGTTATCAACTCGATAGACCAAGTGACTTCATCGTCTCTGAACGCCGCACGTACATTAACCACAAGAAAGCTAATTGGTTAGCGTTCAGAGAGTTCACCAACCGCAAATTCAGTGACCTACCCACCTTAACCGATGTGCGCTCCGCGGAAAGGAAGTTCCGTGAAATCGTCAACGCAGCGGCTGCTCGCTACATTCCGGCTGGAAGGATCGCCAACATCAGACCAAATTTCCCAGCCGAAGCGGCAGAACTCGCGGATGAGCTTCGTTCGGCCAACCCCAGCGACCCCAGGATCAGCGAACTCAACCGGGAGATCAGCAAGTTGGTCAACGAGCATAAACGGAACAAATGGGTAGATCATCTGAAAACATGCAACTTTAGCACCGGAGCCAGCAAGCTATGGTCAAAGCTCTCTCGAACCCGTCCAAAAGGGACGACAGGGTATCGATCTCATTTGCCGATAGGACGATATCGGACCCGAAGAGATGCGCGAACTATTTTAGCCGGCAGTTTATAGAGCACCCCGAGAGGGACAAGGCGAAAAGGAGTGTCGTGAGGAAAATGCACGAACTCCGAGTCGATGACGAGCCATTAGCTTTTACGTTAACAGAGGTTGCCGAAGCCATCAAAAGAGCCAAACCATCTATAGCTCTAGGACCCGACGGAATTTCCATGCTGATGATCAAACAACTGGAGATGCCAGGAGTAGAGTACCTGACAAAGGTCTTTAACCTTTCCCTATCCACCCTAATTGTGCCCGAGGTCTGGAAGATTGCTTTTCAAGCCAGGAAAGGATGCGAACCAGGGAGCATCGTACAGACCAATCTCCCTACTGTCACCGGTCGCTAAGATACTTGAGGCTCTACTTCTCCCCAGTCTCACACAGCAATTTCAGCTTGCCCAGCACCAGCATGGATTCCGGAAGCAGCACAGTACAACAACAGCTTTAACCGCCATTGCCACACAGATAACCAGCGTTCTAAACCAGAGCCGCCCTTGCGAAAGGACGGTTCTAGTGGCGCTTGACCTATCGAAGGCATTTGATACGGTCAGCCACGCGACCCTCTTCAGAGACATCGCCGAATCCAGTCTCCAAAATGGTACGAAGAGGTGGATAGCGAATTATCTGTGTGGTCGCCAGTCGTTTGTGGAGTTTCGTAACAAAAGATCCAAACCTCGTAGAATTAAACAAGGAGTTTTCTCCCCGATATTGTTTAATTTCTACGTTACGAAACTCCCGGCACCACCAGAAGGGGTGGAATTGATTTCATATGCCGACGACTGTACGATACTGGTGACGGGTCACGACATTGATGGCTTATGCGGTAAGTTCATGATCTTACGAATTTCTTCACTGGAAGGAATATGCAGCTCTCCCCTGCAAAATCCTCGGCGACTCTTTTTACCACTTGGACGAAAGAAGGCTGGAACTGAATGTAGTAGTCGATGGCGTGCGAATTCCGACACTCAACCATCCCAAAATTCTTGGGGTTACATTCGACAGCCTGTTCATGTCCTCAGCGCACACCACTGCAATTTGCAACAAGATGCAGAGTAGGAACAATGTCCTCAAGTCGCTAGCCGGCAGCTCTTGGGGTACGGACAAAGAAGCCTTGTAGGCAACCTACAAAACAATTGGTCGGTCAGTGGTTAATTATGCTGCGCCAGTGTGGTCGCCTAGAGTCAGCGATACCCAGTGGAGAAAGCTCCAAACCTGCCAAAACTCTGCCCTCAGGACAATTACAGGATGCCTACAAATGTCCTCGGTTCAACATCTTCACGAGGAAACGAAGGTCCTAACAGTAAAGGAACACTGCCGAATGCTCTCGAAGCAGTTCCTGCTGGGATGTCATCGGAGGAACCACCCGAATCACCATCCTACGGAGGTGGATCCCCCCCCCCAGGCATGTCAGAAAGGACCTTCGTATCTTTGAGGGCACGGTCCAGCTTTATATGAGAGATCCGCTGGACGAAGCATCCTATAGGGCAGGTATAAACGATATTCATCGGGACACGGTAAATGACGCCATCAATTCTTACCGGATGAATATCGTTCTTGGAGGTCGTCCCCCACCTATTGCGGAGAACGAGGAGAGGACTCTCCCACAATCTACAAGAGTTCTCCTCGCGCAATTGCGTTCGGGATGGTGTTCACGCCTTAATTCTTATTGGTCTCCGATCGAGCCCACCATCCTTTTGCTGCACGGCAAACCCGACTCACCTAGATCCCACGTCACTATGGACCCACCCGGTTGAGGCGGCCCGGTTCTTGGATCTAGCTGAGTCAGCAGAACAAGATGAAGAAGAAGATTGATTATATTATATATGCTTACATATTTTATTGTAGGAGGCGTTTCTACAACAACAACAACCGGTTAATTAATTTTAGTGATTATTCGAATAATGCATTAACCGGTTAACCGCCTATGTCGAATAATTGGAAACACTACTCCTTACTGAGTAAATGGTTCATATGAATAAAAAATAGTTATTACTAATACGGGGAAATACACCCAGGTAGAAATTGCCGTCGTTGCAACAAAAATTGTACTGGGAGAGCACTATTTTTTACTAAATGCTGGTACTTAAAACGTACTTTGCCAGTACTGTTTTATGAAAATTAACAAGCTTTTTTTAGTTTATTAAAATTAACAATTTTAAAAATTTTATGTATTTTTACATCTATTACACAATTATTTATGTAAGAGAGACATACCCATTCTTTTCTTGTGAAGTTTCGAAAGAATACATTAAAAATCTGTGATGTACACTAAAACGACAATAAAGTACTAGTAAACTACTAAATTTGTTATTAAATGTGCTGGGATAATACCAAAAAAATAAAATCCCAAGCCTGCGCCAACATTGGGAAATAACTACGGCCAAGCGTTTATTGGTGTTATCATTTTGACAACATGCCAGTACAGTTAAAGTTGAATATCCGACGCATTGCCAGTACATGTACTACCGCCTCCAATACCGGGCCGACGTTGTGCCATTTGTATTTTTCTACCTGGGCAGGGTTTTTTAAGCAATTACTTCACGAATTTAGTCTGCTTGGGAGTAGACTAGAAATTTAATTTTTTAATTTTCGTTTATATTTCATGCTATTCTACCACCCAATTGGTAAATTTGGAGTTAAAAGCCGTTCCTAAGCTCGAAGTAATTGCTAAGTTTTATTCATATGACCCAATGTGAGCAAACTTTAATGCGCATCAAAAGAGTTAATTAATTTAATAACGGTTCACATAAAAATGTGTTCAATTTTATCATTTGTTAAACCAAAAAACATATTACTAGTTTTAGCTGGAAAAAACTAGTAAAATTTCCCCTTAAATTTTTTACTAGTTTTTACTGTTTTTTTTTTGTACTCGAACGGATTTTTGAGTAAAACTGGTAAATATGGTAAAGCTAGTAAAAAATAGCATGTAAACAAACATACTTAACTCTCTAATGCTCTTTCTTCTGATATTAAAATTTTAATTTATCGCTTTATTTAGGCGATATAGCACAACAAAGGTTGAAGACGTATCTTGAAACCCAGTTGTCAAATAATTTCGGTTTTTGCTGTAAATAACACTATCAATAAAATAAAATTACGTACCGAAAATTGTTGATCAATTGTCGAAGGCAAAAAAAATAGAGAGTTAAGTTTTCTATGGATATAATACAACTTGTTTAATTGTTATTTAGCCAGAAACTATTTAAAATCTGAAGACCGCCTTTAGGCGGCCTTGTGCATTAGAGGGTTAATGTTATAAATATTAACGGTGAGTCTCATACTGCAGGTTTAAACTTTAGTTAATAGTTAACCCAAAAATTTGTTGTTGTTTTGTGTACATTTTTTGACATTTTCTTTTGTTACAGTTTACAAAATAAATATTTTATATTAATTCTTATTAAATACAACAAAGTTAAAAATCTCTGTGTTGTAATTGTTTTTAATATAAGCAATTATAATGCAGAGATTTTTAAACTTTATAAAGTTATAAACATATATTTTAATTTCATTGGTTGTTGCAAAATATTATCTGTCTTCTTATTTTATAAAACGAAGCGACATAAACCTTCTTTGTTGAATGTTGAAAAGTAACTGAATGATTTTTTTTTGCTTTTTACGCTCTCTGTTTTTTGTTTCGTTAACGTTCGGGTTGTGTACGTATAAAAAGCCGATTAATCTTCGTCGTTCTAACAAGTGTTTGGTCGTCACTGGTGTAAACAAGCACCTTCCAGTAAAAACTTTTACAAATTTGTATGAATTTGTACAAATTTTAGAGAACGCAAACATATTTATTGTTTGACATTTTATTGTGGAAAACCCCATCTAAAGGCCCAGAATTTTGTTCAAAATTACACTAAGAGGTTCAAGAGCTGACATTGCGTCCAGACAATACGGTTTGGTTATCGCGCCATGACATCAGAATATTTGCTGCCTGAAATTGAAAGCTGTGATCCCGACAACATGTGGTTTTTACAAAATGGCTCTACTTACCACACAACCCGAGTATTTATTGCGAGAACAATTCAGTGAACAGTTAATTTAATATAATGGGGCTACATAAAGTGCGAAGTATTTTTTTTTCTGGTGTGTTAACTTAAAAATAACTTTCAATTTAAAAAGCATTTAGGATATTATAGAAAAATTTCAATTATTTAAATAGATTTTCTTATCTCTTGAACTGGCGGATTAAATCTATGATTTTGGTCCCGATTCAAAGTATTTTCTGCATAAATTTTGGCGTTTGTTAAACCGGGAGTTTAAATTAAATAAGCTAAAGTCAATAAAATTGCTAATTTAAACGAATTTACCAAAACCGTCGTAAATTTGCAAAAAATATTTTAACGAAAAAAAAAACAGTGTTCTCCCAGTAAAATTTTTTTTCCGTTGGCAATTTCTACCTGGGCACCTTTAAAATTAATTTAATTTTTTTATTATTTATCACCTTATTGAAACGTACGACTGTCATGTATGGAGGGGAAATACATTTTATGAAGTACCTTTTTAACCCTAGAACGCTAATCTTAGTCGATTCGACTAAGGGTGCGTACAGAGTGGCCGGTTGTTGCCGAGCCGAGCCGACTGACGCTTATTGCGAGAACTTGTTCATGCGAGAAACAAGTTTGGGTGTGCATAGTGGATGCGAGAATCAGCGCTGATATTTTATCTATTATTTGTGTTTTATGTATGTTTGTATGCATTTGGGTTTGTTGTTCATTCTGACATTGAGTTTTAAAATTTTACTTTTTATTACATTTTTTTTTTAAATTTTGTTTAGAAGTTTTTTTTTAATTTTTTTATAATTTTTATTTTTTTGTTTATTTTTTATTTTATTAACATAACATAAACAATGTTTTCGGCGCTGAAATACGCTTTGGAACTGTTTTCTCGCACTCAATCAGCTTTGCGCTCTGACCAGCTCAGCGCCCACTATGACCTGTTCGCGCTTATTTGTACTAATTTGTATAGTACCAGTTTTCTCGCATTGGTTCTCGCAATAAGCGTCAGTCGGCTCGGCTCGCGGCCACTCTGTACGCACCCTAACACCACTTACATTTTTGTGCACAGCTTTTTTCTCGTTGTACCGATCGGTCTAAATTCTCTTGTATTCTCAGTCAAAGGTGTTCTCTTGTTCCTAATGATCACATTGTTGCAGTAAGTATTGCTATTTTTGAGTTATTTAGCAAAATGTTAGTCGATTCGACTAATGGCTAGTGTTATTATTTCTTATTTTCAACAATTGATCTCAAGAGTATTTGTTATTAATATAAATTTTAAACTAATTGTTTTACAAAAAAATTAAATTTGTAAATTTAAAATAAAACCAACTGTCAACCTTGTAAAGATTTTTTTGTGATTCAAATATAGATATCTAAAAAATCGGTAATATATATACATATGTTCGTCGATTCGACTAAAGATTAGCGTTAACGTATAAAAAATAAGATTAGTGTTCTAGGGTTAAAAAGCACCATTTGATAAAACAAAAGTACGTGTAACTAAAAGTATCTTATATCAAGTGTATTTTTTTGAAAAAGTAAATTTTATTAAAATAGTACCGTTTTATTAAAAAACTCCTTTTTTTGAAAAAAGCAAATGTTATATCATTTTATATTCAAAGCAATATTTTTCTGAATTTCCTTTAAAACATATATCCCAGCAAAACTTTCTATTACCCGGTAATGACTTTGATATGAAGAAATTACTTTCCTATTACCAAAGCTATTATTTTAACAAGGGCATGTCCATCGAGGTAACTCCTTACCTAGTAATATGTTATTCTGAACTTACATGTTACGCTTACCTATTTCCTCTAGGTTACAAAAAACTTAAAATAATACGTTTTTTTCTTCTTAAAATTTCAATTTGTTTTATAGCTGTGTTTGTGCGGCAATCTATCAACGTTGGCTTATGTCATACCCATATAAATTTGACACTAATGTTACTAATGTCAAATTTGTGTGAGAATGACATAAGCCAACTTTGATGGCTTGCCGCACGAACACAGTTTATATTGACTATTAAATTAAGAATTACATATGTTCAGAGCTTTGAAGAATTAATTCCTTTTCGAATGAATTCCCTACCAATCGAATTCAATTTTCTTTAGAATTGAATGAATTCCTTTTCTTAAGTAATTCACTGAATTCATTCAACTGAATGCGTTCATCAAACAACAAATTCAAAGAATTAATTCAATTGCATAGTTCTTTTTATTAAATCAAATGAATTAATTCACCGGTGAACGCGTTCAATTTTATAAATCGAACGGAAAAAAAGTGAATTAATTCCTTACTGAATTAATTCACCACTTCATAACTAGTTTGAAAAATTAATAGTTATATTTTTTACAAATTTATCTATATCTGTAAAGTTTTTATTTTTAATAGTAAAAGGCTTTATTTTTGAATCATGTACCCTGATAAACAGCATCCGGTTTCTAATTTGTTACTAGCAACGCTGTAAAATTGCTTATTTAAAAATTTTATTTGTACATTATTGTTTTCTTCTACTGAACGGCAGAAAACAGGCTTTGAATTCAGTGAACTTATTTTATTTTTTTTTAATTCAGTGAACTATTTTATTTTTTTTCAATTCAGTGAACTTATTATTATTTTTTTTAATTCACGGAATGTAATTTTATTTTTTTTTAATTCACTGAATGAAAATGAAATTGAATGAATTCAGTGGTGAATTAATTCAGTAAGGAATTAATTCACTTTTTTTTCCGTTCGATTTATAAAATTGAACGCGTTTACCAGTGAATTAATTCATTTGATTTAATAAAAAGAACTATTGCAATTGAATTAATTCGTAACAAAATAAATCGAACGAAAGCAAATATGAATTAATTCCATTCAATATGTGGTGCTTAGTGAATTAATTCATCGAATTTTTAATTCAGAATTGAAAAATTGAATTAAGGAATTAATTCTTCAAAGCTCTGCATATGTTTAACAAAAAACTTTGGAAACATTTTTTTATAAGTTTTGGTTATAAAAATAAGCATTTTACTTTTCTATTACTAGACCTATTATTTTAACAAGGGCATGCCCATTGATGTAACTTCTTACCTAGTAACATGTTATTCTGAACTTATAAGTAGGAGTTTTTAAAAACATTTTGTTTAATTTTGAATTTTTTAAACCGAATATCAATTTTAAATTCACGGGTTTTTAACAAAAAATAGAATTTATAAAATTTTCTAAGTTGTAAGGGTCCAAAGTAATGCAAGGGTAAGCGGTTTGATATATTACCAGAGGTAATATGCATAGTAGTACCCATATATTACCAAGGTTTTGCTGGGATGGTTAACATTTACCTGTTGGCATGTTTTTGTTAGCATAGTTTGCGCTATCGCACAGTAATTTTTTAAATACACTTTATGCAATGTTCGAAAAAGTGATTGATCAGCTCCTGTCCAATCACATTTAGCATTTGATGTATTCATCATACCGGCTAGAAACAATAGAAAATAATTATAATTTCCATATTTCTTTCATAAGTTTTATTCATACCCATAATGGAACTTATTTCAGCCGATGCAGCACTTGTTACTGTACCATTTTCCTTAGTTTGATCGTGATTAAATTCCTTGTTACTAAATTGGCTGTTACTGTCGTTGCTGTCTTCGGAACTGGCTTCATTACAAGAATCAATGGGTGGAGTTTTGCTATCTGCAGCTAATTTTTCTTTCATACCATCCTAAGTTTTTAAATATTAAAAACAAAGAATAAGACATTTAAAAAAAACTTACCAAAAGCATATAACAGTTACTTCCACATGGTTCAGTAAATGGTTTAATTTCTGGAAAACGGCGTTTTTGTAAATTAGGACCGGCGTGACCAACTTGTAGACCTATAAAAAGGGTAATATGAAATTTTCAACAGTTTAACATATGTAGGATATCCGATTATAATGATTATCAAAATGCCATTGAATTTGTTATTTTGTTGATTGATTGTTTGGAAATGATGTAGAGAAACATTAGATAGTTTCAATGATCTTTCTTTTGTTTAATAGTGCTAAGCAATATGGAGTTTGTAATCAATAAAAACCATAACATATACAAACGCAACAAAATGCCAATTTAGAAGGGGGAGAATAAAATTCATTCATAACCATATATTCTCCTCCCGTTTTACCAAGATTTAATTTTGATTAATTTAGAAAATTATATTAGAATTGAATAATGTGAAAAATTAAACAAATTAAATATGCTGACATGAAGTTTGCATAAATTTTCTGGAAAATATAGTTTAGAATGCCGTTGTATAATTTTTTTTTAATAATTGTTATGTTTTGATAACTTAAAGATGAATACATCGAATATGGTAGAAATGGGTCATGATGTGTAGCAACATTCATTAAAAACATAAAACAAACAGCTACAACTCACCGTGAGTTGGATGACCTAAATTTTGCAGTAAATATATTTATTTTGTATTTTGTTAAGGCATTTACATTTTTAAAATATATTTTAAACAAATTTTCACCCAAAATTAAAAAAAGATAAAAAATTTTAAAATATTTTAATATAATGAATATTAAAAATAACATAAATTTACTTACGATGCAAAAAACAATCATATTTAAAACAGCGTCTGCAGAATAGAGTATGAAATGAATGTAGTGTTCTTTCACGTGAAACACTTTCGGCCTTTTCACCATCAATGTTAGGTGTACACTCTTGGGGGCGTTCCGGATCTTGATGTTCGGTTAGTTCGATATATCTAGTAAAAATTATAAATATTAAATTGGCAGAATTTTGGTACAAGCAAATTTCATGTGCTAGTTAAATATTAAGTTTTTCCCTGGAAAATTTTGCCAAAATTGTCCAGAATTTTCCAAATTCCGGGATTTTTGGAAATTAAAATCTCATGAATATATACAGTGGCACAGAAAAATATACATACCCCCTTTAAAATGCTTGTTGTACAGAATGTATGGATGTTGTAAAGGCACATCTACACAGGATAGAAATCTCGTAGAGTTTGCGCTAAATTTATCATCTCTAATATAGTTGGCACTAATTTTTATCGTAAAAGTATCATCTCTAGTTGCCAAGTATTTGTTTTTATTAAAATTGTTTTATTTTAAAGAATAATTTTTTCTCCAAATACCAAAAGGTGCATTTATTAAACTCAAATGTTCAATAATATTACAAGACCTCTTAAAAATTGTTACTAATTAAAGAAATTATGTACGACAGTAATTATCAATGGCCTAGAGATTACATTTCGTAGACTTACACAGAGCTGTATTTTCATAAAGTCTAGCGAGTTTTCTATCCCGTGTAGATGTGCCTTAAGAGAAAAATCTATGCCATATGAAATGAATCTATGAACAATAACAAAAAAACTATCAAAATGTTGGTAATTATACATTATTTATTAACGAAAAAATAAAAAAAAACAATAATTAAGGCACAGAAAAGTATACATACTGTTAAACTTAATAATGATATTCTCATATTTAATGATAAAAAAATCGTATCTAATACTTTGTGTGTCCACTTCCAAGTGCTAAAACGGCTGTCAATAGGTCTGTTCGGGTACTCAACATTGGGATCCCGCGGGATCCCAATTTTACCAAAGAGCGTTTTCTTACTACACAATTGGGTAAATGAGAGCTGTCATGAGAGAGTAATATTCTTGTTCTTCTTGCACGAAGAAGCCCAGACTTTTTTTTCGTGTAAGTTTGGGTAAATTGTTTTTCTCAGCTGTTATATCATCTGTTGGGTTCAACTAGTTCAATTGAACTATTCACTTATTTGAACCAAAGACCTAGTTCACAACTAATAGCTCTTTTAGTTCAATCGCTCATTTTATTCATTCAGAAAAATATGTGTATCATTTACAAAAATTAGCGTAAAATTTGCAAAGGCTTATCGGTAATGTTCCAACTCCATAAAATTACCGACAATTTTTTGAAGACGCTTGTTTAAATGTGTTAAAGAGATAAATATGTAAATAAATCGAAGCTTTTGTTTAATATTAAAATCTTTTTCCAGATTTAATAAACTATGTATTCCTTTTTGTATATAAAAATGCCTAAGAGGAAAATTTTTTTAAAATGTTTGATTTAAAAAGCGGTTTAACTAGAAAAGTTATCTAGATTTTTACAACAAATTGAACAAGAACTAGAAACAGCGCTCACCAAAACGAACTATAATGCACAAATCTATTGACGTTTGTTTTTCGGGCTTCAAATATGGTTTTTCGCGTTCGTTTACTTTTGTGCATTTGTGTGAGAGTATTTCTTGTTAACTCTCATTTTACCGAACTTTACCCAAAAAGTAAAGAAACAGACCTAATATGTTTTTCATAGAAAAAAACTAATTTTTCAGTAAAACATCCTTTGAAATACCGTTCCATTTTCGAGATCCATCTTACTTTTTATACACTGAGAGAATTATCATCACTTTAGTAATGAATTTCTTCATAGTTTCAATGAAAATTGTCACTGGAACTCGTCCATTGAAACTTTTCATAGAATCTATGAAACAGGTTTAATTAAAGTCAATGTTTATGAAAAGTTCATAAAATTAATGAAACTTTTCATAAAATGAATAGCCCACTCCTCCAATGAATAAATCATTCAGCCAATGAAGAGCTTCATAAAATTTATTAAGCAATTTCACATATTATTATTTATTATAGTTGGTTGTTGTCGTTGCTAAGCTGGAGTGGATAAATAAAAAGGATTTAGCAAAAGCAAAAAGCCTAGTAAATTGTACCATATTTTACGGATGTACAAAAAATATAACTAATGAAAGATATCATAAAATTAAAAAGTTTCATAGAATTTTATAATAAGCTTAATTCAATAAATGAAATTCCTTATCATTGTTTCGAAAAAATTAATATGATTATAAAAAAAATTAATAGTCCAAAATGAATAATAAAAAATTAATAAAAAAAAAAATAAATAAAAATTATAAGATAATTCTCTCAGTATGAAAATTAATGCACATCACTAAAACTCGGCCTTATGGTTATATAAAACTATTGTATTTGAGAATTAAATGTTTAATATAAAATTCTAATTGTATGAAAATTTTTAAAAATTGTTAATAGATGGTAGTCGATTTGAAGTTAAACATGGAATAGGAAAAATATTTTATTTTCAATTGAACGACAATATTTACAAATTATTTTGTTTTCAACAAAAACTAAAACAAAGTTAAACATTAAGAGAGTTTATTCTCATTCTTCAACAAAAATTAATGGAATGACGATATTTTATAAAAAAATTTAAAAAAAGTAAATACTATTGAACAATTTGATATATATAAAGAACATTTTCATTAAATTTATGAAGATCTAATTTATGAAATTCAATGAATTTTTTTTAATGAAATTAGGAAATTTTATGAAAGAAAAGTTATGAAAAATTTCATAATATCAATTAAATATTATATACATAATGAAATTCTTCATTGATTCTACGAAAAAAATTCTATGAAGTTATATCAATAATATCATGAAGGATAATTCTTTCAGTGAAGATTTTTTTCGGATACGGCGATCCAATTCATCCCACAGATGCTCTATGGGATTTAAATCAGACGATTGGGGTGGTGAATGTAGTTCGTGAGGCACATTATATAGAAGCTATTCCTTAACAATCCCCGAAGTCTGCTTCAGATCATTATCTTTCTGGAAATACTAGCCTGGTTAAAGACCCATTTTTGCAGCAGTTTGTTTAATATTATCTTTTAGAAGATCAAGGTAAAGAAAACGATCCACTATTGTGTCTATAAATACCAAATTCCCTACCCTACCCGCAGACATACAAGCCCAGATCATGATATTATCTCCACCATGCTTGATTGTTGGAAGTAGATTTTTCTGCATCGATTTTTCATTTTTTTGCGCCATACTTAAAAATAAGGACCTCTTGGTCTCGAGTCAACCGCATATATTTTGGATTCATTTTTGAGGTATATCTATTTAATACGCCACTACTCATTTATAAATGATTTTTTTTTCACAATATTCCGTATTTATTTGTAATTTGAAGCTTCTTGCACAGATAAATTGATATATTTGCGATATAGCAAAAAATACCGTTATAATTTATATTTAACCCTTAAATGCATGGTGTAACCATTTGGCAACATACCAGTTTTTTAATAAAAAACGCACTTGATGCACAAAACTGCATTTTTGGGCATGAGGCCCCTTCTGTACAAAGTGCTCTTATAGTTAGCTCAGATTTTTTAAACAGTTATAGGAAAAATCTTGGTTTTGGTTCGTATGTTTGTGAAAAATCTAAAACAAGCGTTTTTTTTTTTACAAAAAGTGCAATATTCAAAAATGTTTGTTCAAATATTTAAAGGGGTATTCTCGCATTAAAATTCATTTTGGCGACAATAAATGTATAATTCAAAGTTTATATATGGGTGATATCAAAAAATGTGATAAAAACCATGTAACCAGCTGTCACCTGTTTTACAAAATTTATAACAATCTGACCAATTTTTGGTTAATACATAAAATTTGTGACCAATTTCATAGGCCAAATGTAAACTCCGTAACTAGTATTCATAAGGTTTTTTAACTTGAATAGCTTATATTTTAATAACCAATGAAGCTAAACACTAACTGTAAGCATTTTTATGAAGAGGAAAAGTGACGTTTTTAATAAAAATTAATACATTTGATAAACTTTTTCGTATGTCTTTGCAAACACGACTTCAACTTTGTAACGATTTTTCGTCTTAATTTTTGATAAAAATGCATACACCAGAATTTTGGAGTTATTTATTAATTATATTGGGAAAAGTATAATGTTATTTATACTCAAATGATCGTTGGACTGTAAATAATCATCTAGTATAACAGACTTGAAGTTTTTCTGCAGTATGTAACATTCTCGAGGTGAAAAAGGATGTCTTTAATAAGATTTGAAAAAATGTTGTAAACTCCGTTCCAAATTTTTAACTGTAAACTCCGTAACCAAAATTGTTTGCATCAGATTGCATTCAAAAAAATGTAGGTAAATGTTTAAAATATTTTAAAATAACCATAAACAGAGGTGATTCAACTAATATTTATGCGTCAGAAGATGATTCAACCGATAATTTTGCGTCAAATCAAACTGACATTAATTTGACAAATTAAATTTGTTTCACACAATTTAAGAATTTTTTGATCGCGAAATGTTATGTTTTTAATATATTTTTTTGTAACTTCGTAACCGCTGATTGGATTTTAAAAAATTTGATATTTTTGAAAAGCATTTAAAAGAACCAAAAATACAAAACTAAAAAAATAAAAATTTTTTTCGCGGAATGAATTTTATTTTTATTCGCGAAACCGTCAATAAACAAAAATCGTATTATTGGAAAGCATGTTGAACCCAAATACGAAAAACTAATAAATTGAAGAACATTCGTACGCAATTTTTTTTTGTTACAGCTATGGACATGGAAATAGGACACTTTTATATGTTAAAAAACATAATTATTTATTTTGAAAAATAAAACAAAAATAAAATTTTTTATTTCATATACGGGAAGTGTTATTATTGATGATTGTAATTCATTCTTTATTTAAATAAAAATCCTTCAACTATTTTATATACAGCTATGGACATATAAATGGCATATTTTACCATGATTTCTTTCTACTATATTGCAAATACTATTAACAACCAACAAGTTTTTGTTTTTTCCAAATGTTTATTATGCACATTTAATATTGCTATAAACTTTAATTGAAATTCATTAATGTGAATAAAAAATTATCATTATGAAAAAAAAAACCCATTGAAATGTGCTGGACACATAAATGGCACAATCTTAAAAAAAGAGAAGAAATGGTTTTAATATGCATTTGTTAAATTTTTTGGTATGTACAAATATTTTACCGTTAATATTTAGTGCTGTGGCCTTTGTTTCTGATGACAGCTTCGCACCTGCGACCCATACTTTCCACTAGTTTTTGGCATTTTGTTTTGGGGATGGCGTACCAAGCTTCCTGTGCTGCCGACCACAGTTCGTCCATATTTCAACCTTTACTTCATTCCACAAGTTCTCTATTGGATTTAAGTCAGGGCTCTGGGCTGGCCAATCCAAAACATCAATCTTCTCCGCACAAAACCATTTTTTTACTAGTTTGGAGGAGTGTTTGGGGTCATTATCTTGCATGAATTTCCATTTTATTGGCATGGAGTTGAAGGCATATGGCTCCATATGGTTTTTTAAAATATCTAAATACTGAAACTTGTCCATTTTTCCATTGATTTTTATAAGCGGACCTACGCCATGCCAAGAAAATGCACCCCAAACCATAATACTGCCACCTCCATCTTTTACCGTCTTCTGAGTGAACCGAGGATTAAACTCTTGACCTTTAGGACGACGAGCAAAGATTCTGCCATCTGGTCCTATCCTGTTAATTTTTGTTTCGTCACTCCATAGTACGTTTTTACAAAAACTAATGGGATTTTCCTTATGGGTTCTGGCAAAGAGTATACATAATAAAGAGATTGGGGGACTCTCTATCACTGAGAAATAGGGTTTGGGATTTCCAGGACTTTTTTATTTCCCGGGAAACGGGAATGAAAAAATTTAATTCCCGGGATTCCCGGGAATCCCGGGAAATATTTTTAAACAAAATTGATAATGAAAACCACCTATATAAGTAATTTTTGTTAAAAAAAACACTATTTCAGTACAAATTCAGTCTGTGTAGTGAGAATTCAAAGTAAAAAATATCAGAATGTTAAACATTTGATTTCACATAAATTACTCTAAGCACTGCCAAATGAATTGCATGATTCCAGCAGAAAGCACCTACTACTGGACTGTCGGAAACAAACCGTTTCATCACACTGGGCCCATTAGATATGGTGGCCACAATGTTATTTTCCAAAGACAAATAAAACTCTTCTAGTCTTATTTCTACAATTCTTCTTATTTCATCAGCATTACATCTTCCTGATATATAAACCAACCCCAGGTTATAAAATGAATTATTTCCGTTTATACATATGTTCAAATATCTCTTTTGTGATATTCTTGTCCATTCATCTAAAAATATAGTAAATCTCCCATTGTTAGAAATATTGCTCGATATTTCTTTTATCATGATATCTTTTACATGATTGTAGTAATTTAATATAATGTTCTTTATATCGGTTTCATTTTTTTGCAATGCCAGGTTTTTATTATAAAAACTTTCTCGAATAAACGGAGATCTAGTTATGGTGCGGATTGACTGCGGCTAATTTGGAACCATTTCAGGAAATGTTTGCCCTACCATAAAACCTTTAATGCCTATTCAGCTTACACTTTTTTCTTCGGGTACTTTGCTAATTTTAGCTGAAACGTTGTTCTTGTTGTTGTTTTCTTCAAGAGAAGTTGCATGACCATCAATTTTTTTTTTTTTTTGTGAACCAAATTTAGATGTCGGATAACCAAATTTAGATACCACCGTTAACCATTAGTCTTTTCTTTTCATATTTATTAATGAAAACGTTACTTATAAAATTGTTGACCCTTAATATAAAGGAGTATTTTAAATTTAAAGTCGACTTTATTTTTAATCAAACGGTTTTGTTCATTTTGTGTATGAAAACCTTACAAAAGTATTTATATTTTCAAATATTTTGATTGGTTAAAAATAAATTAACCAATCAGAATGCTCCAAAAATAAACCAAGTCAAGGTATACTGCCACCCAATATTTTAACTAAAGTCAACTTTACCTAAATTATACATTTGAAAAATTTAGATAGTAAGGGCGATTATTTGTAAGAAACAAAGCTATTTTTTCATATTTCTTTTAAACATTTTACCAAGTTTTTAGGTTTTACTACTTAAATTTTGAATAAGTTATGCGAAAAATCTTTATTAGTTGAAATGCTCCTAATTACTTGGCAAAGATTTTATTTCTGTGTCAAGTAAATGTATTCCCTTTTAAAAGATTTTAACAATGACATTTTTGTTGTGGTATTTAAAATGTTTTTTATGACTAAAATTAAAAAATCCTATTCGAAACAAAAACAATTTAAAAAATTTAATATTTTTAAAATTTCCCGTTTTCCCGGGAAAAATATATTATTTTCCCGGGAATTCCCGGCAAACTTTTCCCGGGATTTCCCGGGAATTCCCGCCCGGGAATTCCCGAACCCCAAACCCTACTGAGAAAGCATTTGTTCTATTATGTGCCTTGGAACAGGAACATACTCAAACCAATATCACCCAGCAAACATGGTAATACGAAGAAGATTCTCCGAACATATCACCAGGAAGAAAACATTTATTGCCGGCAATATCAATTTCGTATTCCGGAAGTTTCCTCCGTCGGAAAGAACTGTTACACTAAAATAATACTTCCAGGCAATATGAAAGCAATAACTCATATGGAAGATAAAAGGGATATCGCTAAATAAACTCCCGGTATTTTTATTTATTTATTTCTTTATTTTGTAGAATTGCTCCATACACAAGACTAAAAGTCTTATTTTGCAGTATGGAACTGAGGATAGGTAAATTTATGAAAATCATTAATCAATTAATAAGTTAATAACAATCAATTAATAAGTTAATAACAATAAAAAAAAACGATTTAATTTTTTCATAATTAAATTTAAATTTGAAAAACAATGTCTACATACATAATCCATTGACCAACTTATAAATTATCTTGATTTCATCTTAGCCGATTTTTCCCGCGCAATTAATCTTAACTTTTCACGAGTTTATTTCCTATATATCTTTCGATTGTTTTTGTACAAATTTAGTTTTAATTTTTTCCAAATTGATAAAAGATTTCAAACAAATTTGCTTTATCTTCCAAATGATACAAAGGTGATATTGCCGCAATATTGTCAAAAAAGTTATGACAAAAGATAAAATTTTTGAATTATTTTTTTCCAAATAGCGCCGAATTATCTTCCAAGTGATAAAACGAAGACAATTTCAAAGTAAATACTACTTGATTATTTTCATTCAAATGACAGTCTTCTTGGAATGTATCTTTTAAATGTTTGCAGGGTCATTATGTGCGCTCTTTGTATGACTCAAACATCGATTGTAACCAGGGATGGAAAATCATAATTTAGTTATAAAAATCAAGAATGGAACTATACTATGGAATTTTACTATTCCAACAGTATTATAGCCCTAGATTATGAATTTTAAAAAACCATACGTAAAAAATTGCAAAATAATATCGGAATGCGAAAAAAGGCTTTGGGGTTCAAAAAATTAATTAAAAGATTTACATTCTGCAAACGATTCCAAAATTTTCTTTTTTTGCAAGTAACCACCAAACTTTGTTTTATGAAATGGGCATTATACTCCGTAGATTATAAATTTAAAAAACCCCACTTAAAAAATTGCAAAATAATAGAGGAACGCGAAAAAAGACTTTGTGGTAGAAAAAAAAATAATTAAAAACTCAATCAGCGATTAACAATCTGCAAATGAATACAATGCCGCAAAAATGTTCCTTTTTGCAAATATTTTTTTCGCGATTTATTTATTTATTTTTTTTTTTGCAAACTAAGCACCAAACTTTTGTGTATAAAATTGGTACTATAGACCCTAGATTATAAATTTAAAAAAACCACACTTAAAAAATTGCAAAATAATCGCGGAAAGCGAAAAAAAGCTTTATGGTACAAAAAATTAATTAAAAAACTTAATCAGCGATTTACATTCTGCAAACAAATATATTGATGAAAAAATTTTTCCTTTTTGCAAATTTTATTTTTCGCGATTTTTTTTTGCAGCTAGCCACCAAACTTTGTTGTATGAAATGTGTATTATAGTCCCTAGATTATAAATTAAAAAGAAACATACTTAAAAAATTGCAAAATAAAAGCAGAACGCGAAAAAAGACTTTGTGGTACAAAAAATTAATTAGGAAACGTAATCAGCGATTTAGATTCTGCAAACAAATATATTGATGCAAAAATTTTCCTTTTTTGCAAATTTTATTTTTCGCGATTTTTTTTGCAACTAGCCACCAAACTTTGTTGTATGAAATGTGTATTATAGCCCCTAAATTATAAATTAAAAAAAATCGCACGTAAAGAATTGCCAAATAATAGCGGAATTTGAAAAAAGATTTTATGGTACAAAAATTTAATTCCTAGGTTATATATTTAAAAAAACCGCACTTAAAAAGTTTCGAAATAACGGCGGAATTCGAAAAAAGCTTTATGGTACAGAAAATGAATTAAAAATGCAAAAATTTCGCTTTTTGCAAATATTTTTTTTTCGCAATTTGTGCTAATATCTAAATATTTATTTATTTAAATTTTTTTAACGAGCCAAATAGGAAGCTATTTTTTAGTTACTTACATTTTTAAATATGTAAGAGCGATCTAACATTTTTTGGTATAAGAGCCCGATTAAGTGAGCCTTTTCCATCCCTGATTAACCAGTCGGAGTTCGTTCCTGTTCCAAGCCGCATAATATATTTTCAAATAAAAAATATTGAGAGAGTTGCAAGGCCATTGGTTCTGGCGAAGGTTAGTCGTTTTGAAATATTTTTTTTTTGGGATAAGGGCCTTTTTTCTGGAAATGTGCCCAAACAAATTTGCCTCGTTTAGTCTTCTTCTGACAAGTCTGCTTGATATTTCCATGTTAAAATTTTCATTAATATTCGATGCTATCTGCCTTGATGACTTGAATGGATCAATTTTCACCATTCGTATTATAGCTGCATCCGTACGCTCATCTGTTTTTCGTGGCCTTGGCTTCCGAATTTTACCCTTAGTCAATATATCGGGATCCTCAACACAAGAATTAATTGCATTGTAGACTTTTTTGCGAGAAATTTGCATTATCTCAGCAATTTCCGCAACTTTTTTTCCATCTTCATACATTATCCATATGATCCGCCTTTCCTCACCTGTGGTATGTTTTCCTGATCCGATTTTAAAAATTTGTTAACTTTTTATATTTATTTTTGAACTACGAAAAATATTTATTGCTTTGAATTAAATCTACACGACTACTGCCTATTTTAACTAAATTGTGCCATTTATATGTCCACTTTAAATCAGCATTGTTAACGCAAAAATGATAAATATTTGAGCACTACTAAGACAAACATCTTTTTCAACAACAATCAGAAGATATAAAACTTGCATTTTTAAATATATTTAGTTGGAAAATACTTAAATTTATGCGCAATTTAAATTTGTGCCAATTATATGTCCATAGCTGTATATTGGTAAATATGTATAAACTAATAAAAATACCTGGACTTCTAAATAGGACACATTTTATATTTTTACAAAAAACCGTACATTTTTTGGGTTTTTAAAGCAATTATTATTTTTTTAGCGTTAATATTACACTAATATTTTGTGCTGTATCCATTATTATCAATAACCGCTTCGCATCTTCTTTGCATACTCTCAACTAATCTCTGGCATCTTTCTTTTGGTATAGAATACCAGGCTTCTTGAATACCAGACCAAAGTTCGGTGGAATTTTTGCAATTGTTTTGCGAAACTTTTGTTTTTACATCATTCCATAGATTTTCTATTGGATTAAGGTCCGGACTTTGGGCTGGCCAGTCCAAAACCTTAATTTGTTCTTCTAAAAACCAATCCTTCACTATGTTTGACGAATGCTTCGGATCATTGTGTTGCATAAATGTCCACTTAACTGGCATATTTTAATATGCAAATGGCTCCATAACATTCTTAAGAATGCTCAAATATTGAAACCTTTCCATTTTGTTCTCTACTTTTACGATAGGCCCAACACTACGCCAGGAAAATACGTTTCTTAATTCTTAATTCTTCCAAATAAGTTTGCTTCATTCAGTATTCTTCTTACTAACCTGTCTGACACTTGAACGTTGAATTTTTCCCTGATTTCATTATTTATTTGACGGGAGGACATAAAAGGGTTGAGTTTGCTTTTGCGTACTAAAGTCCTGTCCATATAAGTTGTAGTTTTACGACGGATTGATTACGCTCTTTAATTTGCGTATGATATTTCTTGTCGGCAGCACATAGATAGTAAACCATATTTCGCGAACACTTTAATATTTTAGCAATTTCAGTTGGAGATTTCATCTCGTTGTGGAATTGAGATATAAGTCTTCGTTTTTCTGGATTACAATGTTTTCCACGTCCCATATTGGTACAATTAGAAAAGAATTTACTTATTTCAAACGCAAATTATTCAAAAGAAAATTATTACTAAGTGCATCGAGTAAAATTTTGAGAATTATTGCAAGTGTCCTATTTTTATGTCCAAGTCAAATATGAACAAAGTAAAGTAATTTTGTTGTAAATATTTGCATGTTTTAAATATTGCAAAGTTTTATATATAATCTGAGACTACCCAGGTAGAAATTGTTGACTTTTCAACAAAAATTGTCCTGGGAGAGCACTGTTTTTTACGAAATGGCGGTACTACTTAAAACGTGCTTTCCCAGTACTGTTTTCTGAAAATTAACGAGCTTTTTTTAATTTATTAAAATTAACAATTTTATAATTTTTATGTATTTTTACATATATTACACAATTATTTATGTAAGAGAGAAATCGCCATTAATTTCTTGTGAAATTTCGTGATGTACAATAAGAGGACAGTAAAGTACTAACAAACTACTAAATTTGTTATTAAATGTACTGGGATAATACCAAAAAAATAATATCCCAAGCCTGCGCCAACATTGGGAAATAACTACTGCCAAACGTTTATTGGTGTTATCATTTCGACAACATGCCAGTATAGTGAAATTTGGAAATCCGACGCATTGCCAGTACATGTGCTACCGTCTCCAATTTCGGTTCAGTGAAAATCGTATTCTAGGGATCAAAATAAGAAACTTTGCCGAAGGAACCATACCTCTAAAACGAATTCTACTACCCCCCAACTGTTGACTTTTGTCCCGTAGGGTCAGGTTTTGAAAAATCCCACTTTGACCCATTTAGAGTGCCCCAATCGAGTCCAAATGTATGACCGACCCCCACTAACTTTGGAGGGCCGATCCACCCATGCCAGTGGCACACCCCCTGGAACTCCCCTGGGGGGTTCCCCATACAAACATTTTAAAAAATCACCATTTTTGGCACTTTATTTTATTATTTTTTATTTATTTTATTTATTTTTATTATTTTATTTATTTTTTCTCTTTAGAAATTTATTTAGTCAGAACATATGTAAATGAAAAAATTAATTTAACTTAGTAATAGAAAAGAAAATAAAAAAAATTACTGTTTGAAGTCTTTTTTGCTTTCAAGTCTGGGCAATTTCGCACGGCTCTCTAATGTCGTCACCATAACAGCCTCTACATTTTCCGGTATAACTCGTTTGGAAACGCTAGCTAGCAATTGAACGTGTCGTTCTGTTGCAGGTCGTAAAATAGGTTGTGTGGATTTTTTAAGCCACCACAAGACACAGCTGCATGTCGTAAACTTACTTAAGCTAAATCGGTTACAGGTAGAATTGAGCATAAAATTATCATAAAGGATTTTCCAGAAGTAATAAAAGGCGCACTTGCTTAACAGAATTTGTGGTCAGATTAACGTTTAATTTACATGTAAGTACTTTATGGGCAGTTTTGACAACAAAATCGGTTACAGGTAGAATTGAGCATAAAATTATCATAAAGGATTTTCCAGAAGTAATAAAAGGCGCACTTGCTTAACAGAATTTGTAGTCAGATTAACGTTTAATTTACATGTAAGTACTTTATGGGCAGTTTTGACAACAAAATCGGTTACAGGTAGAATTGAAATTACCATTTCATTCTTATTACCTCGTCTCCTAGACCATATATAACGCAACAGTTTTTGTGAATGCATTAAGTCGTTGTGAAGAACTCGAAGTGTGAAGTGCTAATTTGAGATAAAAAATATTTAAAAAAAAATCATTCCAAATCAAGAAGTTTACAATGAATCCACCATCCTCTACACCGCAAGATGAAGCAATAACAACATCAATAACTATCGAAAACCCAATGAGTCATATAAAGGCATGATGTTACTGTTTTTGGTGTGTCTACTGATTTGACTGATCTTAATTTACCAACCCATCTGGATATCTTGAGATATTATTTTTACTTGAGCGAACAAAAAAAGTTGTCCTATAAAGCATTCACTATTCAAGTACAAGATAAGTTGATTGGAATTTGGGAAAAACTTGGTATGGAAATAATGCTGAAAAAAAGTGTATGTAATAAATTGAATAGATTGCTTGACAAATATCAAGAGCAAATCAAGAGAAGAAACAAACCCCAACAATTTACAGAGTATGTAAAATCTCTGAAAACAATTTTTTTCATTGGAACATGTAAATGCGATTTGAAGGCAGCTCCATGTGCATGCGGTTTGGTTCCCGAACGCCTCAAAGAGTTTATGCACGATCAACATAATCAGATAAGTCTAACAATGGATGGATTTGCGATGGAAATTGAAGAGCAAGGAGCAACGTCTATGTCATCAATGCCAACATACCAAGATCCCGATGATTCAACATACGCACCGCCACCGGTTCAAGAAGATTTGGATATAAGCACAAGTTCACAATACACACAGAGATACGATTGTTTTAACTTTGCCTTGGTATGTGACAGATTTGGCGTGCCTGATAGAGTAGCATCAGCAATGGGAACAGCTCTTTTCCAAGATTTTAAAATGAAAGATATCCATGGCAAACCTCTCATCATGGATAAATCGAAAGTTCGCCGAGAAAAAGAGAAATGCAGACAAGAAGTGCTTCGCAAACGGTTAGATGATACCAATTTGTTAGCATTTTCATTCGATGGCAGAAAAGATGATACTTTAACGAGAGATACAATTGATGAGAAGTATCATACTAGAATGGTAAAAGAACCTCATCTTGTTATTTTGAGAGAACCGAATTCTGAATTGATTGGTTACTTAAGACTGGAACATGAAACCGCTGAATACAAAACAACCAAATTAAATGATTTTTTCAACGATAAAAATATATCACTGGATGCATTAATTGGCATATGCACTGACGGTGAGCCAACAAACACTGGCCCAAACGGTGGAATTATACGACGATTCGAATTGCTGTTAAAAAGACCATTGCATTGGTTCGTTTGCCTTCTACACTTCAACGAACTTCCGTTTCGGCATTTGTTTGAAGCTTTGGATAAATCAACCAGCACTGGACCAAGATCGGCAACCGGAAAATTGAGCCGTCAAATCGAAACTTGTGAAACTCTTCCGGTAAGTTATTGCTATCACTCATTTATTATAATTGTCAACCGTTTTTAATTGTTTTATTTTTATATATTTTCAGGTGGTGGACGGCTTTCAGAAAATTGAGTTGAAAAATATGCCCCCTGCTCCAGAAAAAATTGAATTTTCCACCGATTCCAAGTACTTATACGACATGGCCCATGCAATTTCTAGCGGCGTGGTTTCAGTGGATCTGGCAAACATCAAACCAGGGAATATTGTACATTCTCGGTGGCTCACCAAGGCCGCTAGACTATTACGATTATATGTGACAACGGAAAATCCAGATGCAAATTTAAGAATACTGGTTGAATTTATAATTACATGTTATGTGCCAATGTACTTCAATATCAAGTATTACAGCTCTGTCGTGTACGGTAGTAGATTATTTTTCAAATTCATTAGTTGGTCAAGATTTCTAGAACCTCGTTTACGCAAAATTGTCAATAAAGTAATTACAGATAATTCATATTATGCGCATTCGGAAAATATCTTGTTATCAATGTTGTTTGATGATAGCAAAGAAAAGCGCGACTGTGCTATCAAGATAATTCTACGCTATCGAACCGATGTTGACGACCCAACGAGACTTAGAGCTTATAAAAAACCAGATATAAACTTTTATTGCACAAGTTACACGGAAATGATCAATATGAATGACATAAATGACGTATTTGAACCACCATTCACGCGAAGCATTCCATACGATACTTTGAAAGAATATTTAAATCAAGATGATCCACCGTTTAATGATCCAAAAATTCCATCACACATACAAGAAACAGAATGGGGAACCCCCCAGGGGAGTTCCAGGGGGTGTGCCACTGGCATAGGTGGATCGGCCCTCCAAAGTTAGTGGGGGTCGGTCATACATTTGGACTCGATTGGGGCACTCTAAATGGGTGAAAGTGTGATTTTTCAAAACTTGACCCTACGGGACAAAAGTCAACAGTTGGGGGTAGTAGAATTCGTTTTAGAGGTATGGTTCCTTCGGCAAAGTTTCTTACTTTGATCCCTAGAATACGATTTTCCCTGAGCCATGGGCGATTTTTTTGCCTCCCCACAAATCGACCCGGCCTAATATGTATATATATATCTCAGTACATTTAATAACAAATTTAGTAGTTTTAATAGTACTTTACTGCCCTTTTAGTGTACATCAAAGATTTTTAATATATTCTTTCGAAACTTCACAAGAAAACTTCACAAAATTAGATGCAAAAATACATAAAATTTACAAAATTGTTAATTTTAATAAATTAAAAAAAGCTCGTTAATTTTCAGACAACAGTAATGGCAAAGAACGTTTTAAGTAGTACCGGCATTTCGTAAAAAATAGTGCTCTCCCAATACAATTTTTATTCCAACGTCGGCTATTTCTACCTGGGTAATTTTGTATGAAGTGTCCTTTTTCTATGTCCATAGCTGTATATTTTTTTTCATACACGGTAAAATAATCACAATTTAGCTATTTGGCAAAGAATGGTTAAAATTGAAGAGATCATGCATTTAAGTGTTAATCAAGCGTTTGTCAAACAAATTTCAGTGGTAAGATGTGCGTGACCGCAGGTGTATAACATCCAAATGCAGTTCACAAACGAAACACCCTACGGGAAATTTTAACAAATTGTCACCGAACTGGCTCCTTTATATGAAATAGACTGGTCACTTTTACATGGCGTTGTCATAGGAGGAGGAAATTGACCCCTTGTGTAGGGTGGCCATTCGTACTGATTTGATCAGTACATGTACTGATTTTTGGTCACGTGTACTGATTTGTACTGATTTTTTAAAATTTGTACTGATTGTACTGATTTTTTTAGTAAAAAAAGCCAAAATGCAAGTACTATGTAGTTTTTCTTTTATAAAGGGTGTTTTTTTAAGCTAGATAGAACTTTAAATTGTAAAAAGTAACACAAAAAATTAAATTTTGATGAAACATTTTTTTTTATTTGTTTCAGTATACTCTGACAAATCATCATGAATAGACTCACGCTTGAACAACGCTACGAAATTATCCAAATTTACTTTGAAAATCAGTCGTCGATTCGCGCAACTTATAGACGCAAAATTGTGTTCAGCGATGAGGCGCATTTTTGGCTTAACGGGTTTGTTAATAAGCACAATTGCCGCATATGGAGTGAGACCAATCCACAAGAGACCCTACAGACTCCATTACATCCAGAAAAATGCACCGTTTGGTGCGGTTTTCACGCTGGTGGCATCATCGGACCTTATTTCTTCAAAAATGATCAATGATTTTTTGTTTGAAAATATGGATGACATTGATCCGGAGGAGATGTGGTTTCAACAGGATGGCGCTACGTGCCATACGGCGAACGCAACCATCGACTTATTGAAATCAAAATTTGGCGATAAGTTGATTTCGAGAAATGGACCTGTCAATTGGCCTCCAAGGTCGTGCGATTTGACACCTCTCGATTATTTCCTGTGGGGCTACGTGAAGTCACTGGTTTATGCTGATAAACCAGCAACAATTGATGCCTTGGAGGACAGCATTGTTCGTGTTATTCGTGACATACGGCCAGCAGTGCTCGAAAAAGTGGCCCAAAATTGGACGTCCAGAATGCGCTTCGTCAAGAACAGCCGCGGTGCCCATATGCCCGAAATCATTTTCAAATGTTAATGTCACGTATTGATCTTTCCAATAAAAAAAAAATTTTGATTACAATTTAATTTTTTGTGTTATTTTTTACAATTTCAAGTTCTATCGGGCTTAAAAAAACACCCTATAGGATAAATTTTTGTGAATGTTTTTCTCTACCAGAAAGCATTCAAAATAATTTTTCTACATGTAAATTTCTTAATCTAATATGTAGCTTCCTACACAGCGAAGATTCGTAGTGACTACCGAATTTATCAAATGGTTCCATTGCGATAATAGAAAATCAGTTGATACAACAGTTATTTGACTGTGGTAAAAATATTTTAATTATCCGGTTGTGAGAATGACTCTGTTTTAGGAAACGACATTAAAAGCTGAAGATTTTTCCGTACAAAAATCCTTAAAATCTGAAGAAATATATGTGGGTATTTCCATGAAAAATTTTCGAATCTGTGAGATTTTCAATACAAAAGAGTTCACAAAACCTTAAAATTTTCATTTTTAAAAACATTACGTGTTTTTGTAGAAAACCGTATCCAAAATGTGAAGTTTTTCTATCAATTGGTTAGTTTATATCTACAGAAAATTACAATGCAATTTGCTCATGACAACAGAAATTCAGAATTAACGTTCATACTATCCTGGGGTCATATTTGTCTCCATTCACAGCATGGCTATATTTCATCAATCTGTTACAACAAAAATTAGAAAAGGAATAGTAACAGATCATTGAAATTTCTAAATAATGGGTCCGTTTCCTGTACTTAAAACACTGGATTTTTTCATGCAAAAAAATTTTTGTCTTGGAGTCTGAATATGGAAAAATGTGTAAGGTTTTTTAGAATGGTATGATGGTTAACCGTAAAATTTTGTTGCTTCAACCAAACCATTCGGTTGACAACATATTAGGTTGGCTGCATAATGGTTTTTTTTTTGATAGTATTTTTTAAAATTTGTACTGATTTGAAGTCAGAAAAAAATTGTCACCCTACCCTTGTGACATGTCACAAGGGGTCAATTTCCCCCTCCTATGACAACGCTGTAAAAGTGACCAGTCTATTTCATACAAAGGGGCCAGTTCGGTGACAGTTTGTTAAAATTTCCCGTAGGGCAAATACATATGCAGTACTTCAAATATATAAACGTGACGTGCACACACTTTTTTGCAATATCATATTATTTTCTTTCATTTTCAATTAATGTTTGAATTGATATTATTACTACTTTAATCAAATTTTGTTTCAATTAATCGTATACAATTTTTAGTTTTTAATAGTATCATTTGAATGATAGGTGCAAAGTAGTGTTTCCAATTATTCTACATAGGCGGTTAACCGGTTAATGCATTATTCGAAAAATCACTAAAATTAATTAACCGGTTATTCGGGTCGGTTAATCGAGAAAATTGGCGATTAATTGATTAATCGTTTAATGCAAAAATAATGTATTTTCTTAACTTTTTATCAATAAAAATACAAAGGGCTGACTTTTTTTAATATTAAAAACTAGAAGAGCCTTTTACATTGAGCCAATAACATAAAAAATGTTAAGCTCTATTTGAAAATACCAATTTACTCTGAAAAAATCAGCAAAAAATTTTGTTGAAATGTCTTTAACCCTTTGGCGAGTGACGTACATTACAATGTACGTCGACTTTATCAACTCGTCATTGATTTGAATTTTAACCAAAGCGCTATTCATTTATTGTTATCGATTCGTTATTTTGTTCTTATTAAAATTTTATGCAGGCTATGAAATTTCAAAATAACATGAGATCAGTAGAGTGCGTTTTGTCTTGTGATCGTCAACGCTGCAGAGAATGTGTTAGAAATTAGAATTAAAAAAAAATGCTAAATTTTAGTCTCAAAAATTGTGTGATCAATAAAATTCAAAAACTCAAAGGATTTTATGTAGAGATTAGTAATAGAAAAAATATAAAACTAAAATTTAAAATAAATTTTAACCCGCTCGGGGTTGGCAGCATGTTATTATTTGAACTTTAATTCCAAATATCTCCGCTAGGGGGTGCTGCAAAGCCAAAAAGTAATACACAATATTTCTTGGGCATAGATCTACATTTCCACGAAGTTTGTTCGGAAAATTCCCAGCCATTAAAATTCCCGTGTCAAAGGGTTAAAGTTTGGCGGTTGTCCATTCAGTTTTTTATATAAAATATTTTTCAAATGCAATTAATATGAATTTTTTTGTGTTAAAATGTAAGCACAGGAGCTGTGGTCATATTAACGATATAAATGCGATGTGCTAATCTTGATATTTAAACCACTACTTAGCGTTTTATATAGGTTTTTATGGTTTCAGCGACTTTAGTCGCCGAATGTGCAATCGACCTCAATAAATGTAATGCCTTAAGAGTAGTTTACATTATAGGATTGAATGATATGATCTGTCAAAAAAAACCATGTGCTTAAGATTTTTTTGGCAGTCATACGATTATTTTTCCTAAGATTTCTTATCGGATTTCTCATTTTTAGACTTTTTTCAAAAAATCGTTCTCTCATAAGATTTGCACACACAAAGTCATCTCTGTTGAGTTAGCTCTCTCACATTTAAAGTCTTTAAGATTTTAATTAGGATTATATTCCCAGTGCTATGTTTCTTTTACTTAAAATCATATGATTCAATCCTATAATGTAAACGGCTCTTTAGTAAGGAAGCAATTGAAAGGAAAATATTTCAATAAAAAAAATTTATTCATATATAGCAGGGCTGGCAAAACTATGGCACGCGTGTCGTAGTGGCACGCGACGTTTTGTTGGATATTTTCAAAATATTTAAACTATTAGAAGACCAGCAAAAAATTCAGTTAAATGTTAAATTTCGCTACAAAAATGTGTGATTTAACTCCATAATGGTGAAATTTTTCATAGCGCTTGTAAATCGTCTTTTAAAATGACTAAAACTCTGTATTGCCAACATTTCTTGTTTAAAGAAATATGGTTAATACAGAACTCGCAAATTCGATTATCAGAAAATTCTGGGAAAATTTCTAAAATTCTAGATTGAAAGAAGTTTAAATGTTTCAATGAGAAAATGCCTCATAATCGGAGAAATAAAAGTACCAAAAAATTGCACAAAAATGGAAAACAACTTATAATAAAATTGGATCTAAAAAATTAAGTTTTTTTTTTCAAAGTGAAAATAGGTGCTACGAAATAACCCTCAATGAAATAAAGGCTGAAAATAAGTTTCATAATGAAATAACCCCTTTGTTGGAATTTGAAAGTGGGTTTTGGTCGTGTTTCGCAGAGCCATTTCATCTGAAATAGAAATTTCTCTGTTCAAATCCATAATATTCGCTTTTTATTCCAATGACAGCGTTCTTTTTGCCCGAATCAAATTTTTCAACTAGTTTCTTGCATACTTAAATATTTGATGGCGCGCAATAATTTAACTTTTTTTTAACAAAATGAAATAACCCCCAAAAAAATTAAAAGGCAATCATTTTCAAATTGTTTTAATTTTATTTCATTGGAGATTTTTTCATAATAAAGTAATTTCAATATTTACAGATTAAATAAACCTCCAAAAATTAAATTACCGTCAAACATTTTGTTACCGTCAAACTCTTGGATGTTATTTAAATTTTCCCTTTGGGGGATGTACATATTTATCCTTAGCGCGGATAAATATGTACATCTGAGATATTTTTAAGAGAAATTTTCCAAATTTAAAAATTTTTAAAAAAGGACTTTTAAAAGACAACTAAAATTAAGGTGGCACGCGAGAAATTTTTACAAAAAAAATTTGTCCGTTTCTGGCACGCAGCGTAAAAAGTCTTGCCACCCCTGATCTATAGTATTCATCCTATACGTTAAAATCGCGAATTTTCAAATATTTTATATGGCAGCATAGCTTTCCTAGATGTCCCCAAAGTCCAACTTTTAGTATAATATGGGGTCACCTCCAAAAACTGTTCTTGCAAAATTTCAAGCAAAACAGTTTCCATTGGCAAAAGTTATCGCAATAAATACATTTTTTATTAAGGGTAGTATCGTACTAAAGACACTTTAGTATCATTCAGTTTTTAGATTTTTGTTTATTTCACTCAAAAAAGTTTGACAGTTACTACATGACAGTTGTTTGTGTAGTAATCAGTAGTTGTTGTTTATAACAGTAATTAAAGTTGTTTTTCTATAGAAAAAAGCAACACAACTTTTATGACGGTTATTTAAGAAAACAACTAACGAAAAGTACTCCAATTTTGTAACAGTTGTTTAAATCAGTCATTTGTAATATTGTAATAAACAACTACCAAAACAGTATTGTTACAGTAAACAGTAGTTTTTGTTAGTTATTTAAAAAATAAAAAATTTCATGCATTTTTTTAAATTTTAAAAATTCTTAGTTTATATTTGTTATTATTAATTTATTCCTAGTTTGCAAATAAAAATCAAAAACTTCTATTGTATCTCCAATGCATAATAACTGGACAACGATTTGGAATTTTTACTTCGAATTTTAAATAGCCTGAAGTAATAACACATATTTTTGTAATCGAGAGAAAAAAATGTTTGTTTTATTAAAATATACTTTAATAAACAAAAAGAATTGACTGTGAAAAACAGTAGTTTTTACCAGTTTTGTCAGTTGTTTAAAAATGTTTGTAGTAAAAATTTATCAGTTAATTTTACGACATTGGTAGTTATTTTTAAAGCATTTGTTAGTTGTTTTTCAACAGTTAAAAACAAAACAAAAGTTTAAGTTATTTTAAATACCTTTGTTTTTATACCTTTGTTTTAACTGTCATTTTCAGTAAATTCTACCGACAAACTTTTGTGAGTGTTCCAATCTCCTCCGTGTTTCAATATAAAAATTCATAAAAAGCATATAGACAATTCCCTCAGTGTGCTGTAACAGATGTCAAATGCCAAACAGATTTGTTTGTTCAAACTTTATCACAGATTTTCAAAAGTGAGGGCAGTTTTTCAGCTTTTCAAAATTCTATGTTTGCTATAATAAAATTTTAAAAATTAATACGCACTTTTATTGTTGGTTGCAGTTTGTAACCAAGCCAATTTTGGGGGAACCTTATATGGGCACTAGGTCTAAACATGGATGTTTACCAAAATCAATAGGCATCGTCCTTGGGCCGACATAAGTCGGTGTACCAAGTTTCATCAAAATATCTTAATATTTGCGACCTGTAGAGTGCGCACAAGAATGCATTGACAGACAGACAGACAGACGGACGGACAGACGGACATCGTTAAATCGAAATAAAAAACGAGTAAAAAGGTTAAAGTCGGGCATGCCGACTATAAAATACCCTACACCAGTCTGGTTAAAAGCCAACTAATGTTTGGATCCGAAATTCAAATGGGTTAAAATGGGACTTGTGTCAAAATTTTCTATAATGTGAGTCAGCGAACCAAATTTCATTAAAATATCTTAATATTTGTGACCTGCAGCGTATAAACAATATAATATTGGGGGGACCCTTATATGGGGACTAGGTCTAAACATGGACCGGTGTTTACCAAAATCAATAGGCTTCGTCCTTGGGCTGATATAGGTCGGTGTACCAAATTTCATCAAAATATCTTAATATTTGCGACCTGCAGCGTATAAACAATACAATTTTGGGGGGACCCTTATATGGGCACTAGGTCTAAACATGGACCGCTGTTAACCAAAATCAATAGGCTTCGTCCTTGGGCTGATATAGGTCTGTGTACCAAATTTCATCAAAATATCTTAATACAGTAGATGCTCGCAAATTAGAACCGCTTTTTTTTTGAGGCAATTCTAATTTCTGAATTATTCTAATTTCTGGACGTTTTTTTTCGTTTCGTTTCCAATGATAAAGTGTTTTTTTTTCGTTTATTTAACATTTTAAATGATACACTTTCACTATTTAATAGAGACTGCCAAATAATATGTACACGCGTATCAAATTTCACAATAAACTAGCCAAAAATGTACATAAATGCGACAAAAAAAACAAATAGGGAAAAACATATATAATTTGGTGATTCCCCTTTTTAGTTTTACTTTATTCAAACAGAATAAAAATAAATTGGGGATTTCCTGTGTATTCAAATAACCAAAAAAAAAAAAAAACGCTCAGAAATTAGAATTTTAAATTCGAATTTCAGAGCGTTTAATGTATTGCAAACATTGATTCTAATTTCTGGACGTTCGAATTACTGAAAGCTCTAATTTGCGAGCGTCTACTGTATTTGCGACCTGCAGCGTATAAACAATATAATTTTGGGGGGACCCTTATATGGCAACTAGGTCTAAACATGGACCGGTGTTAACCAAAATCAATAGGCTTCGTCCTTGGGCTGACATAGGTTGGTGTACCTAATTTCATCAAAATATCTTAATATTTGCGACATGCAGCGTATAAACAATATAATTTTGGTAGGACCCTATGGGCACTAGGGCTAACCATGGACCGATGTTCACCAAAATCAATAGGCTTAGTTCTTGGGCCAACATAGGTCTGTGTACCAAATTTGATCAAAATAGCTTAATATTTGCGACCTGCAGCGTTTAAACAATATAATTTTGGGGGTGACCCTTATATGGGCACTAGGTCTAAAGATGGCCCGGTGTTAACCAAATTCAATAGGCCTCGTCCTTGGGTGATATAGATCGGTGTACCAAATTTCATCAAAATATCTCAATATTTGCGACCTGCAGCGTATAAACAATATAATTTTGGTAGGACCCTTATATGGGCACTAGGTCTAAACATGGACCGATGTTCACCAAAATCAATAGACTTCGTCCTGGGGCCAACATAGGTCTGTGTACCAAATTTCATCAAAATATCTTAATATTTCCGACCTGCAGCGTATAAACAATATAATTTTGGTGGGACCCTTGTATGGGCACTAGGTCTAAACATGGACCGATTTTAACCAAAATCAATAGGCGTCGTCCGACATAAGTCGGTGTACCGAGTTTCATCAAAATATGTTAATATTTGCGACCTGTAGAGTGCGCACAAGAATGCATGGACAGACAGACGGACAGACGGACATCGTTAAATCGAAATAAAAAAAATTCTGAGTCGATCGGTATACTATAAGGTGGGTCTAGGACCAATATCAGCACAAACTTATAATACTCTGACCATATAGTGTTGTAGGGTATAAAAATTCTAAGCCAATCGATATACTAGCTGTATTTTCGTTCATACCTATCAACGTTAAGTAGTTATAGAAAATCTACGTTAAACTGATTGGAGTATCAAATTTTTTTAAATAGTGAGTGTTTATGATAGTTCCTGTATAATCAAACGTACGTCAGTAAAACTTTTTAGGTAGTAAACCGAAGAAGTTACGCTAGGTGTGAAAATGTATAAACGTTGAGTTTTCAACGTTGATAATTATCCACGTTGTAAGTTAACGTGCATACGAAAAGTAATATGTCAGTTTTCGTCTAAAAAAACGTTTTTATGCACTTTGTGCTTTTTTAAAAGTTAACGGATATAGTTAAGTCGAAAATACAGCTACTATAAGGTGGGTCTAGGACCAATATTTTTTGGTGTTACAAACATCAGCACAAACTTATAATACCCTGACCACATAGTGGTGTAGGGTATAATCATTGACTAGAGTCTGAAAAACAAATGCGTTTAAGAGTCTTTTAAAACCCATGACGTGTCTCGCTGGTTCCATGTCGACTTGCTTGGAGTTGCTCAAAAAATGGTATTTAAAGGCTTTTCTTTCAATCGATTTTAAAACAATTTTATCGTATTTTAGTTAGTATTTGTTTTTTTCTAAGCGTTTCTTGCAATTTTTTAGCCAAAGTTAAGAAAATTATGAAGTTTTGGGAAAAAATAAAGCAAAAAATTACATATTAAAAATGTGACCGGTTAATCGACCAATTTTAACCGATTCTTCGGGTCGAATAATTATTTATTTTAAATTATTTTTTTCGACATTAACCGAAATAGAGGCGATTAATCGAGGAATCGGTTAATCGTTTAACCGAATTGGAAACACTAGTGCAAATTCAATTAAAATTTTATTTCAATTTTATATCAATTTCGTAATGAGAACTCATTTTTAGATTTTTCTGTGTGGAAATTTATTTTCAATAGATTTTCTTACCTCAAATGTACTTCCAAACTAAGAAGTTGTGTACTAGGGATACCGATCCCGAAAATCCCGGGATTTTCGGCATTTAGAACTCCCGAAATCCCGGGATTGGTCTTGAAAAAATCCCGGGATTTCCGATTTTATTATTTGGCATATTTTACTCTTTTTGTATTTGTTTTATTGTTATATTCGACCTGAATCACATAAATCTAATATCTTATTAAATGTTATTAAAGAACTAACTTTTCCCATTCATAAGTAATAGAATAAAATAGATTACAGATTAAAAATAAATCTGAATAAAAACCTTAATAATTTAAAAACTTTTATTCAGCTGTGAAACTTTTGCAAATCGTAATTCAGCTTTATTTAATCTTTTAACGGACATGTTTTTATTTATTTTATTGATGATTTGCTAAAATCATAACTTCATGCAAAATAATTTTGCCGACTAAAAACAGCAAATTTTCGTTAAATTAGAAAAATCTAACAATCTGCCTTTCTAAAATCAGCTGAGGTATGTCCTTAATATTTTATGTTAATTGATTTAAAAAAATCTAATAGTCCTTAATATTTCTGATGATTTCAGCAGAGTAGTTTTTATTTGCATTCAATTAATTTTCGATAAATATAACTAAACATTTGTAGATATAGCAGTGTTTTAGCTACTTTTAGTTAAAAAGTTTCTTCAGATGTAAATTGTAGTTTGCAATTTGCTTAAATTTAACTCATAAGTATATTTCTTATATTTCGGAAATTTAACAATTATTTAGCAAACAAGTTCTGCTGATTTAAGTAGTTTTAATCGCAGAACATTTTTTGGCAAAAAGCTACTAAAGCTTTTTCTGCTATTTTTACATACTTATTTCTATGAGTGTAGTTTCTGTTTAAAGCCAGATTCACAATGCTGTAGTGCTCCACTCAGAGTGGATTTTGTTTCTCTTTTGCACTTACATATTTTTTGTATCATGCTATCTCTATTTTACACACTCCAATCTGCAGCGTGGAGTACTCCAGCATTGTGAATCCGGCTTAATTTGTTTATTTCTTCATACTACAAGAAATAATAAGTAGATTTATAATGAATTGTTTTAGTTTGTAGGGTTTATTTCAGCTATTTATTTTAAAAATTAAAAATATGATGAAACAAATAAATCCCGAAACCCCGAAAAATCCCAAAATTCCGTAAAATCCCGGGATCCCGATAAATCCCGGAATTAAAATTTTCAAAATCCCGAAACCAGTCCCGTTTGGTATCCCTATTGTGTACACTGTTATTAACTAAAAGTTAACAGCTGACACGAGACTTTACGATACTACCAGAAAAATCTACTAAAACTTAGTTAAAAATAATGACCTTGCAGAAAACACTGCTGAAATTAGCAGATTTTTTTTTTTGCTAAATATGTACTAGTAAAATAAGAACAGCAAACATAAAACTGTTAAAATTACAGAATTTTAGTTGTATTTAAGTTAATATCAATTGAAAATAACAAATTACTCTTTAAAATCTGCAGAAAATGTTGCTAAATATTAGTGGACTCAAAATAGCAAAAACAAACCGTTATATCTACAAAAGTTTTGTTGATTTTAAGTTAAATCTAGTTGAATGCAAATAGTAGTGTAATTTAGTAGGTTTGAGGTTATTTCCTCCGTGTCACCTTTTCGCAAATGTTGCCACACTGACGTTTGGTTTTTACGTACAAGTGCAGGCAATTTGTGTATATTGGAGACGGACAGCCAACAGGGCATTTTTATCCTTCTAGTTAAGTGTTGTTTTCTCAAACTCGTCGTATAGACAAAATACAATTAATATGTATTTTTATTAATTCTAATTTAGTAGGTTTGAGGTTAAGAAGAAGAATATACATTTTCTTCAAAAGTTATAAACACATTAAATTTGCAAATCAGACTCGATCCAGTTTCTGCCTTTTTTATGGACAGCCCAGCCAGAAATTGACAAACATAAACGCGTTCTGAAAGCCCTTTGTATGGTGGTTGAAGCGTTATCAAAGCAACATATTTTTGGATTTTATAGTGTTCTCAGAACACTAAAATGATAACCATGATTTACGGTCTCATGTTTGTATTTAGAGTATTTTAGAAACGTTGCAAAATCAAAAAATAAAGCGATTTTAAAGCGTTATAATTTTTGTTTATAGAACGTTTTCAAAACATTAGAAAATCTAAAAATAAAGTGATTTTAAAGTGTACTAATACAAAAGAGGAGTGTCTTCCGAGAATTTTAAAAACGAAAAGTAGAGCAATTTTCCAGTACTCTAAATACAAAAAATAAAGTAATTTCTTAGTACTTAAAAAACATTTATTTTTTTATATATATTTTATTAGAACTTAAATTAGTTTTAAATGATTATGTTAAAAAATGATAGGATATTAAGAGAAATGTAGATGTGTTCAAAACTGAAAAATTGGGTTGTAGGGAAAATCACAAACCTCTATAGACGAAATATTCACTGCTGTTCTGAGTTTAGAGGATTTTGATTTAGAATGGATTTCTAAAAGCACATGGAATTGAAGTATTCGGAAATTTGCTGTTTTGGTATTCACATATTGAGGGCGTTTCCCTACGTACCCAAAGTTAACGAACTTTACCCAAAGTTACCGAAATTTACCCAAAAGCGTTCCCGTACTCGAAAATTGGGCAAATGAGAGCGCTAATGAGAGTGTATTAGTGTTTCTCTTTTTACCAAAATTTACCCAGAATTTTTCTTCGGGTAAACTTTGGTAACACAGCTGATGTAAATATAAACAAAAAACAATTGTGAAAATAAATTTGAAATTTTGATTAAATCATTTTTTCTTCTTCTTCCTCTTTTTTTTTAATTCCGAAAGAAGATGTTAAAATTTATAGACAGTTTTTAAAATAATCTTTTTATGTATTAAATGTTCTTCAAATTTGAATATTTTAGTGAAAATACAAAGAAAACATTTTAAAATATTGTTCACAAATATTTTTTTAACAATTTAATAAATATTTCATAGAAAAAAATTGCATTCGTTTTTACTTCCACCCAGCTTTTTATACACGGAATATTTCACAAAAATTTTTGTGGATGTGAATCACAAAACAGCAAAAATGTTCAGAATGTTCCACTTTAGAATTTCTTTATGTGGATTCGGAACTGAGAACAGCGCCGATTAATGGTACTGAGATTTGAAGGTTAAACATACATCTCTTCCGAAATGTTCTAAAACTTTATTAGGAACTTCTACTTTGAGCGGTGATTCTAAAGTGATGCTAGGTTTAGACGATACTTTGGGAAATTTTTAATATTTTGGAATAAAGTCTAATCTTAATATCACTTTTGATTCCAATCTTTATTATAATGAAAAGAAATGGGAAATGGGTTTTTAACCTCATACATTACCAAGCCATATTTGATTGGTCTCTATTATGGAAATTCAAAACCGCATTCGGCTAAAAAATTTCTGGAAGAACTTGTTTTGGAAGCTAAGTTTTTAACTAATAAAGGTATAAATATTTTTTTAGTCTCAAACTTCATTAAGTAATAAAGTTTTTATTAATTTAAGATTTAAAGAAAATTTATGGAACTTATGCCACATTTTTATGGCACAAGCTCAGTGACAATGAATATTTATAATCTAATACATATTTCAAATGACGTAAATAATATGGGGGCGCCTATATCACAATTTTCAGCATTTGATTTTGAAAATAGCTTAGGTTTTGTGAAAATTGTAAAATCGCCAACTAATCCCATTTCCCATATACAAAGGAAATTGCATGTTTTTAATACCAATTCCCCAAATAATATTCCATTAGTATATCCTCTCAATAGGAGCAGCAACTATTCTCTGGGGAACCCTTTACACAATTTGAATCAAGTGTTTTTTCTTTCGTAAACATTTGTGGATTTCGAATTACATCTATTCATCCTGATAATATATGTATGTTTATTACACAATGGGAACATTAAGATTGTGAAAGAAATTTTTAGTACAAAACATACGAAACACAAATACAGTGATATGCATTTGAAAGGCAACATTTTCAAGGAAACTAAAATTTTTTTGACTACCCGATCTAATCAAAGGAGATCGGATTATATAATGTAACAAATTTAGATGAAAATTCTTACAACAATTTATAATGAATCAATTGCTATTTCCCTTTTACATAAATAATTGCAACAAAATATTACAAAAGTAATAAAAATAATTTTTAGTACTAAAACACATACAATCTTTCTTTTAATCAACACTTGTAAAATTTGTTAAAAATCGTTATCAAAGCATTTTAGTGATGGTATTTTCCAAACGTTCTCAAAACGTTTTATTTTTGGTATAAACAATGCTTTGAGAGTAATTAGTTTTTTGTACCATCATCAATTTCTGGCTGGGAGGCTTCATCAGTGATTTTCCATTAAATTGTATTATTGTTTATATTTTTATTGTCAGATTGTCTATATATGAATACTTTCAGAAGTGATCAAACAGACATTTACAAACTAAACACGTGCACAGATAGAACTGCTTGTACAAGTTT
Organism: Leucophora obtusa; assembly: GCA_949987735.1. NCBI lineage: Eukaryota > Metazoa > Arthropoda > Insecta > Diptera > Anthomyiidae > Leucophora > Leucophora obtusa. The sequence continues at coordinate 180,926,087 of OX465296.1, forward strand.
CGGTATGTCTACTAATTTGAATACGTATTGATAAGTAATTTAGTGTTTCTGGTATAGTTGATATTGTTATTCTTTCTAGTAGATTGTGTGTAAATGAATAAAGAGAGAATGAGCGTAATATATTTGTTTTACTATAGTATGCTCAAACAAATAAAACAGATAATGAAGATAGTACAATATATACTTATTGTACGCTGCCAATAAATATATTGTGAAAATTTCGACCAAATCAACCCCATGTCTTCCTTCGACCTCTTTTTCACTAATTTTATTTAAATTAAATACAATTTTTTGTTTTAATTGAATTTTATTAATTTTTAAATACAAATTTCACAACAAATTTAATCTTTAGTCACTTGATTATTTGTTTCCATTATTTGCTATTTCCCTTTTACATAAATAATTGCAACAAAATATTACAAAAGTAATAAAAATAATTTTTAGTACTAAAACACATACAATCTTTCTTTTAATCAACACTTGTAAAATTTGTTAAAAATCGTTATCAAAGCATTTTAGAGATGGTATTTTCCAAACGTTCTCAAAACGTTTTATTTTTGGTATAAACAATGCTTTGAGAGTAATTAGTTTTTTGTACCATCATCAATTTCTGGCTGGGAGGCTTCATCAGTGATTTTCCATTAAATTGTATTATTGTTTATATTTTTATTGTCAGATTGTCTATATATGAATACTTTCAGAAGTGATCAAACAGACATTTACAAACTAAACACGTGCACAGATAGAACTGCTTGTACAAGTTTCGGTATGTCTACTGATTTGAATACGTATTGATAAGTAGTTTAGTGTTTCTGGTATGGTTGATATTGTTATTCTTTCTAGTAGATTGTGTGTAAATGAATAAAGAGAGAATGAGCGTAATATATTTGTTTTACTATAGTATGCTCAAACAAATAAAACATATAATGAAGATTGTACAATAGATACTTATTGTACGCTGCCAATAAATATATTGTGAAAATTTCGACCAAATCAACCCCATGTCTTCCTTCGACCTCTTTTTCACTAATTTTATTTAAATTAAATACAATTTTTTGTTTTAATTGAATTTTATTAATTTTTAAATACAAATTTAATCTTTAGTCACTTGATTATTTGTTTCCACAACAATTACTTGAAAATATTTGTGGTACAATAAGTATTTGAGAACAAGAAACAAATAAATGCTTCACTCAATAAAAAACAAGAAATAACTGGTATTGTGTTTATGAATAAAGTGAGTGCGTTGAAACAAAACATAACAATATCAGTTACACTTCTTCTCTTATTTATACCAATAGTAACAGTTATGTACATATATGGTATATTTGTTTTGGAAATACTTTAAGATATACAAGTGCACGTCTTTAATACAAACATTCTACTTTAGATTTCCTGTTTATCTTCTTATTTCCTCCGTGTCACCTTTTCGCAAAAGGTGATTTTACCAGTACAAATCCTGGTAAAATCAGCAGAAATATTTGCTGATTTTTATTTGCGTTAAAAAAATTGAAAAACTTTGAAATTTTTGATTATTTTGTGATTATTTGACCTACTAATTATTTTACAAAATTTTTTGCTGATTTTAGCAGGTTAAGTTGTTATTTTCTATTAAAAAAAATTTAACTCAAATGTAAATAAAATTCTGTATATTTAACAGTTTAATTTTTGCTGTTCCTATCTTACTAATATATAGCAAAAATAATCTTCTAATTTCAGCAGTTTTTTCTGTAACGTAATTTTTAACTAATTTTTAGTAGTTTTAACTAAATCTTTTACTGACTTTTTTCTATTAGTGTACAATACTTTTTTTATTTAGGGTGACCATTAGTTTCTGACTTCAAATCAGTACAAATTTTTTAAAATATAATCATAAAAAAACCTATTATGTTGTCAACCGAATAGCTCAGTCGCTGCAATAAAGTTTTTCGGTTAATACTACAGAATTTTTATTTAGGCCAGCGAATTTCAATTCTCGGAAAAAAACTACCAACTTTCTGGTGATACAAACGACATATTCCATTAGCACAACGAACAAATCGATTGGCTACAAATTGAGCCGTCAGAACAAATACGTTTTCTCTTTGATATTTTCCGATTGATTTCTGCCATTGAAAAACATTCAAATTCTGGCTACTTTTTCCCATAAAAAAATGTTTTATAACCAATTTTAAGGTTTTCTGAACTTTTTCTATCGAAAAACCCTCTGATTCTAAGCACTTTCCCTTTCGAAATTTCCACATAAAACATTTAGATTTTGTTACCAAATAAATGTTGTATCAATTGATTTTCTATTCTCGGAATAAAAATTTTTTTGTTTTATTAACAAAACCACAAAAATTTTATTTAAATCACTGAACAGTAAAAAATCAATTCAAATCACTGAAGGTAAAGATTTAATTTTCAATGAATGTGGAAAAATAGTTTTTAAATTATTGAACAGTTGAGTGAAATTTTCCGTTCACACTGAATAGTTTATAAATTGTAGGAATTCTTTTTTCGATTTATAAAAAACACTGCAGCCCGTTTCTGTCTCTAATTCGAGAAATTTACGCATCGTGAAATGAATTGTCGCCATGCTTTATGTAGGGTGGGTTACAGGATGAGAAAGTTCACTAGAATTTTAGGGATTAATCTTTAGGTTTTGTAAATTTTATGCATTATGTTTTTTAAAATACGTAATTAGATAGAGGATTAAACTGCATGCAGTGCACTATTGGGTTATTTGTTTTTAAATAAATTTTATTGTTTACAACTCACCCTGCGTATAATAAAGTAGGGTTGCATTTTATATGATTTTTGAGAAAACTTTTTCTATACGAGAAATACAAGAACTGGGTACTGAACTCATTCGTCAGTGAATTAATTCATTTGATTTGATTAAAAGAACAATTACAATTGAATTAATTTCTAAATCATTATTGCAGTTGAACGCGTTCAATTGAAGAATTGATTTGATTTTGGCAAGGTTGGTTACCGTTATCGTTATAATACCGTTATCGCTAAAATACCGTTTCAAATTAAATACCGTTACCGTTATAGATACCTCTAAAAAAATTTCCAAATACCGTTATGGTTACCGATACCGTTATTTTTATAGGTAGTTACCGCTATTTATTATTTTATATAAAAATGAGAATTTTTAATTTTATAATATTGAGTGTTTTTTTTACAAAAAAATTAAAACTACCAGAATTGAATTTATAGCTTAAAATCTGTATTTTCAGTACTTAAGATTAAAAATATGCCATGTTTTTCGGATTTTGGATTTTGGTTAAAAAATAAATTAACTTTGAACCCAGTTTACACTAAAACCAAAAACTAGTAGTTTTGGAAAACTTAGTTTTTTATTCAAAATTTGTATGTTTTTGATGCAATTTGACATGTAAACATATGTAAGTACTTTTCAAAAAATACTGTTTTTGGTTATGTGTAAATGTGGTGTTAGACAAAAATTAAAATTTAATTTAACGGGGATTCAGTTGTATTTAAATCAATGTAATATTATTTTTTATATGTTAAAAATCAGTACAAATTTAAACAAATTAGTACAAATCAGTACACGAGTTTTTCATCAGTACACGTAACCAAAAATCAGTATATGTACTGATCAAATCAGTACGAATGGTCACCCTATTTATATTATCTTTGGCCTAAAAATTAGTTGGAGATGGTGGAGATGTATTAACCCTCTAACAAGCTTTCTTCTGATTGCGATTATGTTTACGCCACCCTGTGCGCAAAAATAACCTTCCGATGTTTTTTGGCTGTAATTAAAAAAAAAATGAAAAACTTTGATTCTTCTTGTGGATTATTTTTATTTGGTCTTTTAATTTTTTTTACATCAAGTCGAGAATATGATGTCATGTAAATGGCCGCCGCCACAGTTGATTGTCATTTGAGCCCATTTTTTCATTCAACACCAATCATGAGTGATGAGGCCCATTTCCATCTTAGCGGGTACGTAAATAAGCAAAATTTACGCTTCTGGGGCACTGAAAATCCGCGTGTAACCCACGAAGAGCCATTACACCCGCTCAAAGTCACTGTATGGTGTGCTGTTTTCGCTGGAGGAGTCATCGGACCTTTTTTCTTCGAAAATGCCATAAAAAGGGCTCAAATGACAATCAACTGTGGCGGCGGCCATTTACATGGCATCATATTCTCGACTTGATGTAAAAAAAATTAAAAGACCAAATAAAAATAATCCACAAGAAGAATCAAAGTTTTTCATTTTTTTTTTAAATTACAGCCAAAAAACATCGGAAGGTTATTTTTGCGCCACCCTGTATATATTTGGTATTGAAAGCCTACTATGGAACAATTATTAAAATATTAATTTATCGCATTATTTAGGTCATATATCTATACATATATTGAAGACGAATTAAAAAATCCAATAGTCAAATAATTTCGGGTTTTGCTAGTGTTGTTATTTTAGAAGTTATGGCGATTTTCGATTTTTGAAAATTACGAAAGTTGACGAATTTAGCAATAAGAGTTAATAAATTTTAATGAAATTAGTTTTGCTTACTACTAACTCATTAATGTATACTATACTAATAATTCGTTTTACAATAATGTAAAATGTAGTATTTTAGCAATTCAATTTCAGTTGGAGATTTCATCTCGTTGTGGAATTGAGATATAAGTACGTTTTTCTGGATTACAAAGCTTTCCACGTCCAACATTGGTACAATTAGAAAATAATTCACTTATTCCAAACTCAAATTATGAAAATTATTATTAAGTACATCGAGTATAATTTTGACATTTATTGCAAGTGTCCTAAACATGTCCAAGTCTAATATGAACAAAGTAAAGTAATTTTGTTGTATAAATTTTATTCGACATTTTGTTACAAATACTATTAAATAAATAATCAAGCTTAAGGTCTGTTTTAGCAATAAATTGTATTTACTTCTTTTCTATATTTCGCCTTCAAACATTGGAAGGCATCTTCAGAAAATTACAGAGTAACAAAATTCAAAACAATTAAACGACCAAATGATTTAACTTTTTCTATCGCACTGCAATGAAATATTTGCATCTTTTAAATATTGAAAAGTTTTATATATAATCTGATACTACTTGATTATTTACAGTTTACTATAAAAAAAATATATAATAATTGCTTTATAATTATTAAGAGAAATGCATGAAAATAATATGTGTGTGAAGTGTCATATTTCCATGTCCACAGCTGTATAAGTGACTTTTTCATACAAAATTCATTTTAATGTGTTATAAGGTTTTCAAACTGTTATGCATAGGCACTTTAATGTATAGAATACCTTTAATAAAAAAACCGTAGAAAACCAATTTTCTGAAAAAAAAACAATTTTTTCGAGTAAACTGAAAACCGGTTTTTTGAAAGGGCCGGTTTTTGGATAATCTATACAGCATATTTTTATGGAAAAATATACCAAAGTAAAATATGGAAAACTTACTTTTCTTTAAGCTCTTGTGGTGTGCCTTTATCAGGAAAATTAGAACTAATTGCTTGAAATATAATTGGTGGTGGAAATGACATTTTATCCTTAACATCATCTACTTTATCATCGTCTGTTTTAGATTCAGATTTGACTTCCTTTTCTTCGCACGACTTGTCCTCTTTTGTTTCCGAGGATTTTTCAGGTTTTTCTTCTGTTTCTATATTTTTATTAGTTTCTTCCTTTTTACTGTCATTTTCTGAATTTTCATCCTTTTTAGTGTTTTCTTCAGTTACAGTTTCCGATATTTTGTTATCATTTTCCGTATCTTCAGGTTTGTCTTTGTCTTTTTCCTTGTCATTATCTCCATCTTTAACTTTAGTTTTATCCTCCAACTCTTTATCTTCTTTAATGGCTTCAATTTTAAGAGGCACCCCAGTAATTTCCTCAATTTCTTTGGGATATGTACGCATAAGAGCATGTACCAATTCAACAAATATTGAATCATCCATAAAGGAGGGATCCTTATCGCCATGTACCTTACCATCATAGTTCTTTATTAATTCTTCTATGAATTTACCATCCTTGTCTAAAACTTCATCGCCCATATAGGGAATGTTGTGAAGTACGGTTTCATCTTCAACCATAAAATTTTGCTGAGTAGGTGCCCAAGTATACATTGTAGGTATAGGTGTCACGGCATTTATGATACAAATTGGTACTTGTTGTGCACCCGAACCATTGAACATGGTGATCTCTGCTCTTTTGACACAGTCTACGTGTGGTGGATCATACGGTTGGACCTGCCATACCTTGGGTTCACAGTACAAATCTTGTACATTGTAATTATGTTCATCCCTTTTGTGAATTATTGCAATTTGTTTAAAATTCAGAAAAAAATATGTATGTTTTTGTAAACTTACCAATTTTTTATCCACGCTTCTTTTATTTCATCTGCTCGTTTATAACGTTTTTGTTGTCTGATTTTTTTGTATTCCTTTACCACTCGTCTTTTCCATTCTAATGGTATTTTAGCATTATTCGTCATTTTTATTAAATTAAAATAATTTAACACAATTTTTTAGAGAATATAATTAACTTCAAAATTTTTGTTTACACCATGTCTGAAGAAATTACGCAAAATTTGATTAACTAGCGCAGTAAACGTATTGAGTACTGGTTAATCGATAACAAACAATTTACCGGGTATCGAATTCTAGAACACCAATACTATCGGAGTTGAAATTTTTGCGCTATTGCAAAAAATGAATTTCTATTTAAAAACAATCAAAAAAAAGTGTAAGGAGGGAAATGGAAGAATAAATATATGGAACGGGAAAAAGCTCTATAGATTTTGGTTTGTGAATTTTATTCCCTAATTTACCCGGTGTCTTTAAATACAATAAATTTTATGATATGAAATGTCAAAAACATTGCAGAGAAACGTCAAAATGATATCAATTGCAAAGTGGTGAAGAACACTTGACCATTTCATGGCTAAGAAATATCATAGATTTTTCTTCGAAAAACACAAAATTTTATCAAACATTAAAGGTATTTACGCCTCCTATACTGTGTATGTTGTAATTTTACTCGATTAATATCAAAACTAGTTTACGAGCCCTCGTAAATATACGCTTACATTTTTATGTGTAAACATTTTCGTATTTATACACACATTTGAATATTGTCAAAAATAAAATTATTTTGTGTTGTTTTGCTTGTTGTTTTTTATTTCTGTTTTGTTTGTTTTTAAATGATACAAATTTAAAAAATTTTGTCTTTAATTTATGAAAAGATAAAAAAGTGGCTAAATGCAAAATTGAAATGTAAATATTTTTAAAAAGTGTCCAAGAAACATTTTTACGGACTCTCCGGCACGTACGGAATCATGAATCCGGCTTTTACGTCACGTTAATGGTCCGTGTGCACTAGGGTTATGACTTTTTGATTTTTTTTGCAAATATCAAATTTTACATGCCCTAACCGAAAAGCCCATAAAAAAATATTAAGAAACGCAATGTTACTTTTTCGCTACTGTCAAAAAAGTTCCCGCACCAAAAGGGTTGAAATTTGCTCTTTATGGTTTTAGTTTAATTAAAATATTTCTCCGAAGTTTTAAACATATGAGACTCAAACGATGCGTATTAAAAGCTATTTACGGTAAAAATTACTAAACCTTTTTGGAGGGACTTTTGGATACATTTTTTGTCGTTTACAATAATTTTTGTAATAATTCGTTATGTAAGTTAAACAAAATCCCAAAACAAAAATTATTTTTAGAAAATGCATTTGGTGCGGAAGGTTTTTTTGCCGAAATGATCCGCAAATACGATTTTTAATATTAATTTAGTATTGCCTATCACGTGGTGATAGGTAAAATTTTTGATAAAAATGAGTCATAACCTTAGTGTGCACGTATCCGCAAAAGCTTGTACGTATACGGAACATTAACGGACCGTGTAAACGGATTTTCGAACACAATACGTTTTAACTCCGTATTTTGTATCCGTTTCCGTACTGTAAATACGGACTTAGTTTAAAAAAGAGAAAAAGAACAAATAAAAGATTTGTAAAAAATTATAAAAATTGTGAAATATTAATATGGAATATTTAATGGAACTGTCCCGTATTACAAATAACAGCGTAAACACTTTATATAATAGTAGTGGTGGTAGCAGTATTACGACTATGGAACCAAATAATTTAAGCCAAACTGCAGCTGCTGTGGTCGATAGAGTAGCCGCCGCAGTTTCTGCAGGGCGTGATGGTGGTGGTGTTACTTCGTCTGATCTTGAACAATCTACAACACAAACATTTCCCGATCATCGAGTAATATTGATAATGAATGGAAAAGCCCTTCAAATCCCACAGCTGGTATTTCAATAGTGACCGAAGGCGAACGTTCTGCTTCACCCCCACCTAATTGTGTCATTTCACATAAAGATTTAAAGCAATTCTGAAAATAACACAAAAACAACAACGTTTAACGAAACTGGGAAACATACCTAAACCATAGATTACATAGACATCTTAACCTTCTTCTTCTTTTGTCAACAAACGCATTTTTTCACATACAATCAAATATTTTTTGTATAGGTATAGCACGTATGTCCAACACATTCTCATGAGTTACGTGCACTGACAGCAAATGTCAAAGAGTAAGAGATCTATGACCTAAACATCCAATCAAAAATAGTGTTATTCAAACAAAAAATAATAAATACATTTGAAAAGTAATCGAATAGAATCGAGTACTTAGTTGAAAAGTATTTAGTAGCGGAAAATGAGAAGTAGCAGTATATAACAACACTAGAATTCTGTGCAAAATAAAAAAGTGCGCCAATAAAAAAATAGAAGAAAACTTGCATAGGTGTCGTTTTTAGGCAACTTAAGTGGTGCCAGATGTAACTTATAGTCTACACGACTCTGTTGGTAAAAGTGGCACAAAAGTGCCATTTGTGGCACTATTGAATGTTCAATGGCACCATGGCACTCTTTATAGAATTTTGGCACTTTTTAAGAAAATTTCTATATAATTTGATAAATGGTCGATATCGCTGGTTTTTCATTAAAAGCCATGTCTACTTAGAACGGGTAGCAAAATTAAAAAAAAAATCGCTACACTAAAAATTTCTACAATTTTCTGGACCAGCTAGCTTCCAGTTCTTCGGGGACAATTTAATCATTATTTTGATCTTCAAAAATTAAAGCAATGGGGATAAAATTATAAAAACTTGAATTGATTCTATTGTTGTCACTGGAATTTTTCAAAAATTTGTTATGGTCTATGGTTATGGTATCCCGGTTAAAAATAATCACATGTGCTCGTTTATGTTCATATATGGATGATCATATATGGTTTCATATATGAACATTAACGAAAATTGAGGTAATATGTAGATTTATGATCATGTGTAAACATATATGATGGCATATTTGTATTCATACATGCCTTATTCATGGGTTTTATTGTTCTCATATAAAATAAAAATCTTAATTTTTTATAAAAAATTTTATTGTTTTTTATTATATTTTATTTTAGAATCAAAGACTTAAGTGCTAACATATTTATATACAATTTTTTATAAATTATAAAAGTACTACCGGATTTTTCATTTGAAATTAAGATGAAAACATAGAATTAATATTTTATTAGCAAAGCTGCACTTTTTCTTAACGTGTTAAAGAAAATTATGATTATAAAAATCTTAATTTCAAATATAAATAAAAATTAAATATATATTTCTTAAACAAAACACTAAAATAATGAGACTTACATTTATATATGTAACAAATGTGCAAATTTTTCGTTTTAAACAAGTGTTATCTCAGAACTTAAACGGTCCAATTGAACAAACGGTCCAACTGAACAAAAACAAAAATTTTCCGATGAAGAGGGGACATACCTAAAAAGCATTTAGGGCTACGTATAGGATTTTTACCATCGCCACCAGTAGTCAAACAAATAGTTGCAATTTAAAAACCGATTTAAAATAAATTTTGATAAATTTTGCTGATTGTATAGATTTTTGCTCTCAGCCCCGTATTTGATTTTGACGCATTCATTCGGTTAACTAAAATAGAATTTAAAGACAACATTGAATTTAATGTAAATATTTTTAGCGAAAAACTTACGAAAACAAATGAATTTCCAATATCTATAAGCCAAAAGTCCGTACGTAAAACAATAATAAGATATTTCCGTAAAAATATTTAAAAAGTTCAAAATAAATATAAAAATTCTGACATTCTGATTTGAAAGTTTAAGACAAATTCAAAAGCAAATAAAACAAAATACATAAAAACAATTTAGAAAATATACATAATGAATTTTGACAGATATTCATGGTCATTTATACGCAAAAAATTGGAAAAGGATTAATACAGACAAAAAATTTATTTAAATCCAAAATAATGAACTTAGTTTTAAAAATTGTTCCTTCCATTTTTAATAAAGGTTTTAAATATTATCGCGATAAACTTATGCTGGAACTATTTTCAATATAATTTTCAATGAATTATTGTCTAAAAAATAATTTGAAAATTTTTTCGTTATTGAAGAACATTTTCTCTCGAAAATGGTTTGTCCTTTTGTAATTAAAGGAACAAAATACTCATCAAATTTTAGTATGTCCGTCAATATATTAAATTCAAACATTCCTATATACACATATATGACTAAAAACATATAAAACAAGATAAAATAGATCATTAATGGGAAAACATATGTCATAAACTTACATGTATGACACCACATATTCCCAAATATGGGTCTCTTTTTATCATGCGTAGATACATACATGCTTCCATATATGTCACATATATTCATATATGATTCATATGCGTGCATATATGAATACACATTAAACCATATATGACAATACATCAACATATATTTTTATTTTTAACCGGGATTCTAGTTTTTTTATGACAAGCAAAAGTTTTAAAAATTTCACCATACAATGTTGAAAGCTTTTTCTACCAAAAATAAAATTAAATTATCAAAAAATTGTAATTTGTGAAACATTACGATTTTTTCGATAATTTTATGAAATCTTAAATGAAATGAAAACTTAAAAAAATGTCCAGGAACCGCAGAACACAAGAGAACTAGTTGTAAGCACTTGGAGTTTCCTTTAAATTTTAGCATCAAGCACCCTGAGCTTATTCCTAACAACTTTAGCCCCAAAAATTTATACTTAATCTTCTGGAGGAATTTGCAGGAATTTTAGAATCGGTAAAAGGTTCGATGCATCTTAAAATAATATCTCAAAATATGAATTAGGTATTTCATATTTTATTTCTATGAAGAAACATTATAACATTCTTCAAAAGAAAATAAAATTTTTATATTTTAAATTGTTGACAAATGAAAATATTTGTTTGATATGTGCTTTTTGTTACATGATAATTTTGTCAAGGTTTTGCTGTAACAATTTTTCTCAGAATACCAAAATTATAATAATTTCCATTCACACCAGTTTTGTGACAGTGTAAATGTAAAAATATTTGAAATAAAAGCTGAACATAATTTTTGAAACATTTGCATGTTGCTTAATTTTTTTGGCACTTTTGAAGCTTTTTTGGCACTTTTTTGGCATCATTTAGGCACCAAACAAAAATTCTCAAATACCATCACTGCTACACGATACATCGACTTGTCTCGTGTGGACCACTCTTGTTCATGTTTTGTTCTTGTTCAGACAACGTTGTAAGCACAATCGTTCTCCCAACCATACTCACAACTATGTGCAACAACAACTACGATGCCAGATCTAATTTTTACTTAGTGGCATTCAGAGCTTTGAAGAATTAATTCCTTTTTGAATGAATTCACTACCAATCGAATTCAATTTTCTCTAGAATTGAATGAATTCCTTTTCTTAAGTAATTCACTGAATTCATTCAACTGAATGCGTTCATCAAACAACAAATTCAAAGAATTAATTCAATTGCAATATTCTTTTTATTAAATCAAATGAATTAATTCACCGGTGAACGCGTTCAATTTTATAAATCGAACGGAAAAAAAGTGAATTAATTCCTTACTGAATTAATTCACCACTGAATTCATTCAATTTCATTTTCATTCAGTGAATTAAAAAAAAATAAAATTACATTCAGTGAATTAAAAAAAAAATTATAAGTTCACTGAATTGGAAAAAAAATAAGATAAAAAATAAAATAAATTCAGTAGAAGAAAACAATAATGTACAAATAAAAGTTTTAAATAAGCAATTTTACAGCGTGTGCTAGTAACAAATTAGAAACCGGATGCTGTTTATCAACCTACATGATTCAAAAATAAAGCCTTTTACTATTAAAAATAAAAACTATACAGATATAGATAAATTTGGAAAAAAAATATAACTATATAACTAGTTTGAAATATTAATAGTTAGTTAGTTTGTTGAAATGCTCCTAATTACTTGGCAAAGATTTTTTTGTGTGTCAAAGAAATTGATTCCCTTTTAAAAAATTTTAACAATAACATTTTTGTTTTGGTATTTAAAATATTTTTTAAGGCACATCTACACGAGAGATAAAATTTCTAGAGATAGAGCAAAAAACCCCTCTAATTAGCTCTATTGTGAATGATTTAAGCTATTTAGAGGTGTTTTTTGCTCTATATCTAGCTATTTTATCTCTCGTGTAGATGTGCCTTTATGGCTAAAATTAAAAAAAACCTATTCTAAATAAAAATAATTTAATATTTTTCAAATTTCCCGTTTTCCCGTAATCTATGTTGTGAACATTTAAGGGCGGATTATGGGACCGTAAACGTAAATGTGATGTAACTGTACCGTGCCGTAGCTAAAAAGTACACTTATAGATTATAGTAAACGACATTACTATTTAGCATCTATTTCATGTGGTTTTATATTTTATTCTAAATTTTTCCATGTATTTGTTAATTTTTATTCCTTATTATGAAATAGATGCTAAATAGTAGTGTCGTTTACGATAATCTATAAGTGTACTTTTTAGCTACGGCACGGTACAGTTACATCACATATACGTTTACGGTCCCATAATCCGCCCTTTAGTGTATTTACCACAGATTAATACCAGATGTGAAACCAATGACAGGTGTCAAAAAAGTATTCTCGAATCGTATGGTTTTGTTTACATGGAAGTCAAGTCAAGAGGGAGATAACCATATAAAATCTCCATACATTTTGTATTGCGCAATTTTGTATATATCTGTCTCTTTTTAGATTATTGTGCTTTATCTTTTGTGTTTTTCTTAAATTTTTGCGTTTTGCGTTGCTCATTTTCTGTTGGCCATATTGCCTAAATCAGCTGATTCATATCTGGTATAAATTGTGGTGTTTACCATAGGTGTTTACCAGACACTCAACTGTTGCTAAGCCGCTACTCAACAAACTGGTGAACGATTTGATTAGCTACCGCTAAGTCAACATGTTGTGGTAGCGCTACCTTGTTTTGGTAGCGTAAAAATTTTACGCTACTTGTGAGCAGTTAATGATACATCAGCTGTCGTTTGTATTTTTTTTAAGAATAATAAACATATACAAATATGATTATAAAGGAATAAAAAATTTCGAAAAAATCAATGAAACATCTACAAATATTTTTATTTTAAAACAAAAACAAAAGTAGCATCGTTCACCAGATTAAGGTAATCATAAAGGTGCGTTTACAATGGTAGCATTCGGCAGAGAAACCTTAAACTGATAACGGTGACTTGTAGCGCTTTGTGATTACTTACTCTGCTGAACGATGTTTTCTTTGTTTTGTTTTTAAATACTTTTTTTCTATATTTTCCTTTGATTTTATAAATTTTTTGTTTTTGAATTATATTTGTATGTTTTTATTTGTCAATCATACAAAACAAAAATTTTTTAAAATCAACAACAACAAATGTATCACTATTTGATCAAAAGTAGCAAACATTTTTTACGCTACCAAAATATGACAGCGCTCAGACTGAGCGGTTAGTGATCAGGTCGTTCAGCAGATAGTTGCACAACTGTTGTAGAACTGTTGACTGTCAAATTGTATCTGCCGAACGCACCCAATGATGGAGTACTCTAATCTGTAGCAAATTTAGTTTTTTTCTCTTTCATATTAAAACATTTTTGTATTTTACTATCTCTTTTTATTCCACTCCAGAGTAAAACTTATTTGACTCTAGAGTAAAGATTTGCTCCACTCCAGAGTTTACATTGCTCGTTAACTGTTTAGCATGACAAATATACCTAAAACAACACATCACTAATTTATTCACATCTCTAATTGTCAAGAAATTAAAAAAAAAATTTTTAAATAAACAAATTAAAACATTTTTTTTTAATAAACTATATAAAGAAATATTAAAAAAAAATAAATATCAAAATAAATTGCGGTGGTGGCATAGAATATGCGAAAATATAATGTAAGTATTGAAGTGTCATAAATTATTGAAGTAACTCTACTCTATATTTTGAACAGTTAACATTTCAGTCTGTGCAGCAGAGTAGTCACTCTATCATTGTAAACGCGCCTTAAAGCGCTACATATTATTTGTAGCGGTAGCGGGTTTCTCTGGTAAACTTGCCCATTGTCGTCTATTTCGTCGTCAACGACAAAATGGGACAAATTGTCGCCCAAATGGTCAAATAGAATTTAAGGACAATCCCAGCGAAAATGTCGCTCAGGTGGTCGTGTACGATTTTGCGGACATTCGTTTGAAAATGTCGTCCACGGTTTGTATGGACTGTCGCCAATATGTAGTTTACGAATTTCTATGGTCGTGCACCCGACGATGCACAACCAAATAAAAATGGCAATAATTATGGATCTTCTAAACTACTGATCCAATCGAAAAAAAATGTTCACAAGAACTGAAGAGAAAGATCCAGGCTTTTAGAAAATTAATATTGTAGCCACTCTGTTTTATCACAGAGTGTGCTACAGGGTGTCAAAGTTGACCATCTCGGGTATACAAAAGCTTTATTGTCGTGGAACTTTTACAAATGTGAGCCGATTTAGCTGATTTTAGACTTTTTGTAATCTAGGTTATAAGATAAATAAAAAACATGCATCAAGTACTATAGTAGCTGTGTTTGGGTACTCAACATTGGGATCCCGAGGGATCCCAATTTTACCAAAAAGCGTTTTCTTACTACACAATTGGGTTAATGAGAGCTGTCATGAGAGAGTAATATTCTTATTCTTCTTGCACGAAAAAGCCCAGACTTTTTTTTCGTGTAAATTTGGGTAAATTGTTTTTATCAGCTGTTATATCATCAGTTGGGTGCAACTAGTTCAATTGAACTCTTCACTAATTTGAACCAAAGACCTAGTTCACAACTAATAACTCTTAGTTCAATCGATCATTTCATTTATTCAGAAAATATGTTTATCATTTACAAAAATTAATATAATAGTTGCAAAAGCCTATCGGTGATTTTACAACTCCATAAAATTACCGACAATTTTTTGAAGACGCTTGTTTAAATGTGTTAAAGAGTTAAATATGTAAATAAATCGAAGCTTTTGTTTAATATTAAAATTTTTTCCAAATTTAATAAACTATGTATTCCTTTTTGTAAATGGAAATGCCTAATACGGCATTTAGACTGAGGAAAAACTACCTAGTTTTTGGCTGTTGTTAGTTTTTAATTGTCAAAACCCATATATAAAAAATAAACAGAAACTAGTTTTCTACAAAAACTAGGTAGTTTTTGCTCAGTCTAAATTCATTATAAAAAGGAAATTTTTATTAAATTTTTGATTTAAAAAGGGGTTTAACTAGAAAAGCTATCTAGATTTTTACAACAAATTGAACAAGAACTAGAAAGAGCGCTCACCAAAACGAACTATAATGCACAAATCTATTGACATTTGTTTTTCGGGCTTCAAATGTGGTTTTTCGCGTTCGTTTACTTTTGTGAATTTTTGTCATTTCGGGAGAGTATTTCTTGTTAACTCTCATTTTACCGAACTTTACCCAAAAAGTAAAGAAACAGAGCTAGTATCTCTTATAGTTTAAAAATATTTAACTTTGAATTTCAAAATGTTTATTTTTTACCTTGACTTTTTTTGGTTTTCCCTAATAAGTTTTTCATTATCAGAACAATATGTTTGAAATTTTGTTGTGTCATTTTCCTTTCTAAATTTCAAAATGAAAACTATTTTTGGCTAAAGTGCAGTTTAGGAGCATAACTCCGATCACTTCGAAATTTTTATGATAGGTACACATTTTTATTGTGAGTTCAAAAATATATTTTTTTTGTCGGAAACGCCTACTTTCGAGTTGGCGGGGCTTTAAAATTGAAAATTGAAATTGGAATAAGTCCGGATCAGGACAAAATTCACATCAACTGAAAGGTCTGCAAAATGCCTTTCAGATGGGGTCCAATATGACCCCAAATATTAACCCATTGCGCAGTAAATTGACATTTTTGATTTTTTTCATTGACTTTTTGCATAAAAATCCAATTTCTTCAAAATATGACCCATGCACCATGTTAGCTAAAACTCAAGACTTTAGGCTTTCATTTGAGACATGATATGACTGATTATCTTTTTAAATGGAAAAGTTATTTAAAGTTAAAATTGACATTTCCCTTTTTTTAGTTTTTTTGTTACAACGAGTTTGTTGTTCATATTAATGAACGTAATGCATGCTATTAGGCAGGTATTTAAAATTTCTATATTCATAAAAAAACATGTATGGATTAATTAACTAACCCATTAAGAATTGATTTAAGATTTTAACTATTTATGTGTAACTACTCAGCGAAGCCACTAAACTGCCTATCACATAGGAGAAAACCCCTATTTCCGGCCGAAGCCCGGCAACACAGAAAAACTTTACTCAGCGAAGCCACTAAACTACCTATCACATAGGAGAAAATCTCTAAGTCCGGGCGAAGGCCTGCAACACAGAACAACTTTACTCAGCGAAGCCACTAAACTGCCTATTACATAGGAGAAAACCCCTAAGTCCGGCCGAAGGCCGTCAACATAGAAAAACATTACTCAGCGAAGCCAATAAACTGCCTATCACATAGGAGAAAACCCCTAAGTACGGCCGAAGGCCGGCAATACAGAAAAACTTTACTCAGCGAAGCCACTAAACTGCCTATCACATAGGAGAAAGCTCCTAAGTCCGGCCGGAGGCCGGTAACGCAGAAGAGCTTACTTAGCGAAGCTATAATTATTCGCATATTATGGTACTCAGCGCTGCCAACTTTGACGATTTGTCTCCATTTTGACGATTTTTGAAGCAAAATTTGGGCAAATGACGATTGACGATTTTTGAAAATTTCATATATAAAAAATGACGATTTTTTAAAATGGCATGATTTTTTGTTAAAAAACTGCATTTTTATTAAAAACTACATAAATAAAAATATTCAAAATAATTTTTTACGCTATGTGATATAGAAGAAAAAAATAATGTACACGTATTTTTTCGCGCCCAATCTCATGTTTAGGGGTTAAAAGTAGGGTCAGAACTGACACAATTTTCAGTTTTTTAATTTATTTCTTATAATTTAAAGTCAAATTGGTTAACAATTTTAAGCCTTTTCGGAGACGTATCTGTATACAAAATATACCCGAAGAGTTCCAATTTTTTTTATTCAGTTATTATTTTTTTCGAATAGGAGCTTTGTATGAAAAATTGTTGTACACATAATTATCTCTATTCAATTTTGTATAGGGGGTGTCGATATTCGTTGTCGTTCCATAGAGCCTTTTTCAACATTTCAAATAAGTGGCAACCCTGGACTCACAATAAGGGTATTTAATGTTTGTGTTCTCGAGTACCTTAACTCTGTGTATAAACATATCCAAACTTCGTGAATTTCAGACATGTTTTCATAGAAAAATAGGTTATTTTTGATTCAACTTTTTAACTCTTAAATTTTTTCCTATCATATATCTGAATTTTTTAAATTTGGATACCTTTACCGTTAGGTAAGGTTTTCC
Organism: Leucophora obtusa; assembly: GCA_949987735.1. Classification (NCBI taxonomy): domain Eukaryota; kingdom Metazoa; phylum Arthropoda; class Insecta; order Diptera; family Anthomyiidae; genus Leucophora; species Leucophora obtusa. The sequence goes on from OX465296.1 coordinate 180,943,966, forward strand.
CTGGTGCTTTTCTGTGTATATTATTATAATTATAAAAACTGGGTTTTTGGTAAACTTATTCTTTTTTATTGATATTTAAGGGATTTTTGGATTGACGATTTTTTGAAGATTTCTCATTCCTAAAATGACGATTTTTTCTCCTAAAATTGACGATTTTTCAACAAAATGGGTTGGCAGCACTGATGCTACTTAATAAAAAATTATAACTAAAACAACAGTTAAAAAAAAATCTTAAATCAGTTCTTAATGGGTTAATAAATTGCATTCGTGTATGTTTATGAATATAGAAATTTTAAATGCCTACCTATGGTATTCATTAACATACGTTACTGTAAACAAAAAACACGTTGTAACAAAAAAAACTAAAAAAAGGGAAATGTCCAATTTTGACTTTAAATAACTTTTTCATTTAAAAAGATAATGAGTCATATCATATCTCAAATCAAAGCCTAAAGTCTTGAGTTTTAGCAAACATAAAGTATACTTACCGGTACATGGGTCATATTTTGAAGAAATTTGCTTTTAATGCAAAAAATCAAAAATGTTAATTTACTCCACAATGGGTTAATATTTGGGGTCATATTGGTCCACATCTGAAAGGTATTTTACAGACCTTTGAGTTGATGTGCATTTTGTCCTTATCGGATAAGTATCTCCGGACTTATTCCAATTTCAATTTTCAAGCACCGCCCACTCGAAAGTAAACGTTTCCGACAAAGAAAATTTATATTTTTGAAATCAGCTCAAAAAGCACTACACTGGAAAAAAAAATAAAAAAAACCGGGTTATGCTCCTAAACTGCACTTGTTCCCTATTTTTAATTATCTAGAGCCGTTTAGCAGTAATATTTTTTTTAAATCAAAACTTTTAAGCGTGTCCTGAAAATGGCATTTTTTTTGCAAAAAGGGGGGTTATTTCATTCACTTTTATATCTAAGTTTTTGAAAGCTTTTTAACATTTTTGGACATTTTCTAAAAGAATGAGCTTCAGAAATGCTTTATAGCCCAATTCAGAACATTTTTGAGCATGCCTCCTACGCCCAGCATTGGTCGAAAATGATGAATTTTTGAACAAAATTTATGTCCTAATTTTGTAATTCACCAGCGTTCATCACATCACCTCACTTCACTAACGCGGGGATTGAAAAATGTTATTTTGTAAATCACTACGTCGTTGTGATTATTTTTTTAAACTGCCTACACACTAGGGAACATAGTTAAAAAAAGAGAGCATTTTTTGTGAATGTGTGAGTGCGTTTGTGTGTGTGTGCGTGTTGAGAGCGTGCATTTCGTGTTTACAAAATTTTTTGATATTTTTTGTTCCCTCAACCATGTTCCCTAGTGTGTAGGCAGCTTTACGTTATCACTTAAAATGTCAAATATCTACATTTAAGGATTGCCATTTTTCCGGAAAAGTGTAAAAAATATAACCCTTTTTTGTAGGAATTCATATAATTTAGTATTGGCAACCCTTGAAACTGATTTTAAAATGTAAACAAACAAACAAAAAGAAAAAAATTGATTTCTCTGGAAAAAATTTAAATTGTATTAAACGTATTTGTATTTTGCCGGAACGGATTTTATTGCTTCATTACTTGTAATTGTCGTTATATAATCAGTTTTTGATATCTTTTCTAAAGTTTTTTGTATTTTAAAGTATTTGTTGTATTTAACACCTAAAAAAATAAAGTGAAATATTGTGACAGTTCTGGTGATTAAAAGAAACGCTCCCGTGATTTACAAAAATAACTTTTTCATACTATTTTGTTTCAAAACTACGTAAGTAAGCACGGACAGTCACCGCGTTCATCATCGCGTTTTACAAAATAAAAATTTTGAAAAAATTTGAACCAAAGCAAACATGTTCCAATTGATTTTCCCCTAAATGTCCCGCCGCCCGCTCAAGAACATCGATAGGGGTCAAATTTTGTGGAAAAGGTCATATTTTTAAAAGCATTTTTTTTTATTTGTAAAAAAAATATATGAAAATTACTTATTTTTGTAAAATTTGATTTTTTTTCATTACATGGTAAACAATTGTCATACACTAAAAAAAATTGTTTCGTTACTGTTAATAGTTATTTTTAAATAAAAAGTTAAATTTCTATGTAATATTTTGAAATAAAATGGATTCTATTTTTTTTTTGTGTTTTTTACCGGGGTGTTTAATATTTGAAATATTTTTTAATATTTTTTTATATATTAACAAATAAGACTTATTTATCTATTCAACGATATATAAAATGTTTATATAATTTATTCCATCGAGTCAAACTAATGCACTCAAAAGAGACATCTCAGGTCAAAATTTATTCGATAATTTTTTTCATGCTTAGTAGACTAACCTTTATTTGTAACGTTGTTCCGAATCCCGCTCCCCGAGGCTTATTTTGTGAGGTTGTTAGAAAAACTATTCCAGAAAAAATTTCAGCTTAATTGAAGAATTTTTAAGCTATTCCTGGCCCTTCAAAGTTTTGAATGCGATTTACAAGGGGAAATAAGCTTTTTTGGTTTATTTTGAAAATATTGGCTCTTAAATAACTGTATTTCTGGAAAATGTTAATAGAATCGTAATCTAGACTGAATTATTTTTCTTAAAAGGCATAAAAATCCAAAATCGGTTGGAAAATATTGAAGTAATTGTAATTCGCCCAGACCATTGTAGGTTTAAAATGGCATATAATTTTAATAATTTGGGTAATATCATTAATTTTGGTTTTTTAGCTAGCTCTAACATAATCTTTTAAATTTTTTACTAATTCAGTTAAAGGATATTGTTTTCTGAAAATTTTGCGAAACCTAGACAACGTTAACCCTTTCTATACCAAGTTCAATTTTCAAAAATTTGAAAATTTCACTTTTGACCTTGATATAAAAACGGTTAACGCTGTCGAAGTTTCACAAAATTTTCAGAAAACAATATCCTGTAACTGAATTAGTAAAAAATTTAAAGAGCTTATGTTAGAGTTAGCTAAAAAAACAAAAATTAATGATATTACCCAAATTATTAGCATGCGCAATCAGTGTTTAATAACAAGTTTAAAAAAAATTTGCCTCAACTGGTGACTGTGCTTAAAATAGTTCACACTTTCATATTCAACCATTAACTTGCTTATTTCATTCTAACTGTGTAAGTAAATTTCAAATACACACACAGTCATCATTTACATTTTTTAAGTTTTCAAACTAAGCGCAGCGTAACTGTGTGAGTTCAGCAACAAAACAAATTGTGTTTCTTCTGCTTGCTGCGTTTTGAGTTACTGGTTAATGTGTTTTTACTTGACTGAGTAACGAAAAAAAAACTGCATAGTAGACTGGGAATAGCAGACTCGATAGTAGACTGGGGTCAGCAAACTATGTAGTTGGAACTTAAAGAGTTTTGTATATGTAAACAAAAGAAACACTAGTAGCTTTAAAAAGAAAATACAATTAAACTTATCATATTTCCTATTTTATTTATTATTTTGTTAATTATATAATTTATATATTAATTAATTTCACACTTTATCGTAAATATGTATGTATAATACTTTATTCTGATCAATTGTGGTACATAGTACATATGATTTGATTTTTTAAATTGTCATTAATATGACACTAACTTACAACAATTGATTTTTTGGACAAATTACTACACCCAAAAAATACATGGTAGTTGATCATTATTTTTTCAATTGTGTCATATGTTGGCTGAATAGAAAAATTTGTTATTTTAACAAAGTTTATTCCTGTTTTTTAGCTTAAAATAAAATCTGTTAATTTTAAAACATTTTTTGTTAAATTTAAAAAATCTAAATTTATTTATTACTATTCTTTTGTTTTTGTTAATTAATTCATATATTAATTAATTTAACACTTTATCGTAAATATATACATTTCTGCATTGATTCAATTGGTACATATAATTTGCAGGTTTTTTTTTAATTAATCCACTCTGATATATGTATGTAGGTATATGTGACGCGCAAAATAGAAAGGGACCTAAGGGTAAAAACCGGTTTTGTTCAGGAGAGCATGGGATCGGTCTCATTCGATGCTCAGATGTTGTCCACAAAAAAAAAAATTGATTTTTTTACCCTTAGGTCCCTTTCTCTATGCGCTGTCACATATGTCAAAAATATGTCGTTTAGATAACACTACCTTACAACATTTAATTTTTTGGAGAAATTTCTACACCTAAAAAAATACATAGTTGTTGATCACTATTCAATTATGTCATATGTACTACATATATTTTTTTGTTTGGCATAATACTAACCCGTAGAGTATATACATATATAATTTGAATTAATGCATTTTCTCGATAAAATTTTATGAAATTTAGTACCAGAGATGGGCGAAAATAAATTTTCATTTGCATTGCGACAAGAAGTGATCATATGTACGTGGGCTTTTTTAATTTGCATTTTATTTTAATTTGCATTCCCCATTTATACAATTAAGTATTAGAAATGCAAAATTTTGAATTAATAAATAGATTGGCAATATAATTAATTTTTTTTAAATGGTTGTTGAATTTCTGGCAATTGCAATAAATTCAATTTTGATTTTGTGTTTAAAATTTAGGGTGTAATTTTGTAAAACGCAAAGCCTTGCGTTGCGTTGTTTCCCATACAAATTGTTTTTGTAACAATAACAATTTATACACAAATCAACGCAACACAAAGCGTTGCGTTTTACAAAATAACCCACTTAATTTGTAACTTTTTATATTTTGTTTGATTTTGGCAATTTTTTATTTTACGTTGACATTTCATTTGATATCCAGTGTGTTCGTTTACTCGAAATTCTTACTAATTTTACTACAATTGGAAAGTTTTGTTTATTTTTTGAATTGAACTTTTCCTGTTGTAGTAAAAGTAGCAATTTGTAGTAAGTAAACGAACACGCTTATCGATATATTGGTTGAAGAACCTATACAATATATACACCGAATATTCTATAAATATCACCTACAGGCAATTAAAAAAAAAAAAAACACATTAAATGTATGGGTACTTCTAAAATTTCGGAGTAGCTGTATTTGACCTTAGATTTTTGTAAAGATTAACAAAAAAATAATTAAAATTTTGGATTCAATTTTCCGGCGTTTTTGGAGGGTGGCACTTATAGAATTATGACACATAAAGCATATGACAATAAGTGCGTTCCCGTACGTTCCCAATGTTATCGAAATTTACCCAAAAGCGTTCCCGTCAGTGTTGCCAGAACTCTTGAATGGAAATATGCTAGATTCCTAAAAAATTTCTGCTAAAATCTGCTAAATCCTAAAATAAAAAAAATATGCTTAGAATATGCTAAATTAAAAAATCGCAATTTTTTTATTATATTCATTATGCTAAAGATCTGCTAAATTTAATACAAAAAATATGCTGAAAATCTGCTAAATAATTTTTTTAGTATTATTTAATAAAGTCTTATTAATGGAAAAACTTTTTTTAAACAAATGTTTATAAAAAATTATATTTTAATACTTTTTAAACTATCTTAGAATAAATATAAAAGTTTACCCCTTAATTCATAAATGCTTTCAAAAGTTATAGGAGGTTTATCGAACAAATTTTATGTGAAGAATTTGTTTTGTAAACCTCCTAGAACTTTGCAGAGTGTTTATTAATTGAGAGGTAAACTTTTACATTTATTCTAAGATACTTTAAAAAAGTATGAAAAGATAATTTTTTGTAAATACTGTTTAATCTTTCTTTGAGTCTAAAAAAATAAATTTTTTCATTAAATTTTTTCACAATAAACAACTGATTTAAAATTTTTGCAAGATTTTTTTATGGTTTTTGTAGCATTTTCAAATATAGTAGTATATCAATACTACTAAAAAAGTTTTTCATTCAAAACCGCTTTTTCTAATCACTTGGATTTACTAAATCCAAAAAGTAGTTCTATAGGCACATCTACACGAGAGAGAAAACTGCTAGAGATAGAGCAAAAAACACCTCTAAATAGGTTAAATCATTCACAATAGAGCTAATTAGAAGTGTATTTTGCTCTATCTCTAGCAATTTTCTCTCGCGTGTAAATGTGCCTTAAAAGTGCTCAACAGATGGGGTTAGATTCTCCCTATTTTAAAAAGAATTTTCTGTCCGACACTTCTTTCACCCTAATTTTTAATACCGAATTCGATGATGAAGGATTTTACTTTAACTTTTAAGTTTTAATTATATTTTATATAAAATAGCGAAAGACAGTCGGCCTTTTCAGTTTTAACACTTCTATTTATATTTTTACACAATTGAAAAATTCCATTCCAATATTTAACATTCACTAATTGGATGTAATTAAATTACTTACAGTAGAGTGAAAAATTGCCATTTCTATTTCAGCTATTTCTCCATGTCCAAGATGAAAAATATGTATTTGGAGTGTAGTTTTTTTCTAAACATATTTCATAAAAAAAATTTAATAAAAACCTTTTATTTGTTAGTTTTTCATATTTTGTTTGTTTTTCTTTTAATTTTTCATTCGTATTTTTTCTGACATTAAATTAATAGGCTGTTTCATATATTTGTGCTTTTATTGTGGATTTATTAAATCCAGCTTTTTTTTGGATTTAATAAATCCCCTTTTTGTATAAAAAATTCTAAACCATTAAAAAAAACGCTAATTGTTATTGTTATAAACATTGTTGCAGAAAAAATTATTTTCTTAAAAAATATGCTAAAAATATGCTTTTATTAAATAAAACAAAATATGCTAAAAAATCTGCTTTTGTCCAACAGAATATGCTAAAATGCAGTTAGCATATTTTTACAAAAAAAATATGCAATTGCCCAACTCAATCTGCTAAATCTAGCAGAAAATATGCTAAAATGGCAACACTGGTTCCCGTACTCGAAAATTGGGTAAATGAGAGCGGTAATGAGAGTGTATTAGTGTGTCTCTTTTTACCAAAATTTAACCAGACTTTTTCTTCGGGTAAACTTTGGTAAAACAGCTGATGTAAATATAAACAAAAAAACTATTGTGAAAATAGATTTAAAATTTTAATTAAATAAAGAAATAATCAAAAGAAACTTGTTTTTTTATAAGAATTAATTGAATAAAATCAAAAACAACTTTCAAATGCGAATAAATATGGGTATTAGTGCCAAATTGCAAACTGAAATTATACGCATTTTCACATCAGTGATGGGATTTGTGGCACAATCTAATATTGATTGGTCCAATGGCACAACCGATACTATTTTGGCACATTTTAGTTATCTACAAAATTTAATAGAAAATGGATTTAAAAAATAACGATTCTTTAAAAATTCTTGAATTTTTAGTTTCTGAGCATTTATTCGTATTAAAATACATTTTCAAACAAAGCAAAACTAAAAATGTCATCGAAGATATTACCAAATAACCCATAGAATTTTAAAAATTCAAATGATTTAAATTTAGCTCAGAGTTTCGAAAGAATTAATTTAAGTTTAATTCATGAAAAATTTAATTCAGTTTTAGAAAATGTTTCTATGTACACCATTACGAGTAACCATTCCTAAAGAATTCATTCATTGGCTGCATTCCCAAATCTTTAATAACAATCGAATGAATTTCATTTATCATTTTAATTGAACGAATTCAATAAAATTTTAATTCATTAGGTTAGAATTCATTCAAAATAGAATTAATTCCATAAGAATGCGATTACGAAATGAAATTAAAGTTGAATTACACGAAATGAAATTAAAGTTGAAAACACGGGCACATTTTAGTCACACACTTGGCACAAAATAAAATTTTTCAAGTCCCATCTCTTTTTCCATTATTTTTTGAAATAAGATTTTGGGCTAAAAAAGTGGTTTTTTGTGTTTCCGTACTATTGGGTAATTTTGTCATTTTGTGAGAGGATTATGGGCTTACTCTTATTTCACCGAACTTTACCCAAAAAGTAAAGAAACATACCTAATTATAGAACTTTTAGTCAGGGTTGGCAGGCAATACCGCTAAATTACCGTTATCGATTTAAAACCCTTTCAACTGACTACCATTACCCCTAAACTACCGTTTTAATTTTCTGCTTTTGCTAATTTCACGTGGTTATTGAGAATTTTTTTGTACATTAAGTTGATAAATTGGTTCTGTTTTTAATCTCGTTTGTTTTTTGTAAAAAAAAAATTGCGGCCTGCATCGAAATATCTGACTACCGTTACCCTTAAAATACTTATTTCCGCCAATAATTCTCTACAAAACAATTGTTGTTTTGATAATTTTTTGTCCATTTTTTAACAAAATTTAATTTGATGACTCTAAAAAATTTTGTAAAAAGGTAGTGACGTAAATTTGATATAATTTTTCTTCAATTTGAAAAAAAGAGTATGTAATCTGTGGAAAAAAGTTTAGTGAGTTTAGTTTTGTCGCGTCATTACTCGTGCTAGCATGTGTATTTGTAATTGTCGGAAATATCAATAAATAGACATTAAGTGTTTTTGTTTTTAAAAGTATAGATAATTAACAAATTAACTTGAAGTGAGTTGCTAATTGAAGATTTATAAATTTTAATTTAAATAAATTTATATAATTTTGAAGGTTCTCAATTAAATCGTACATTTAAATTTCTGTCATTAATTTTGATATTCTCTATCTTTTTGTTATTTTGTTTAAGGAAAACTATTAATGAAAGTTGTATATTGTATTTGAATTAATTATTTAAATAAATTAAGTTATATGTTTTTGTATATAAAATGGTTCATGTGTTTTAAATAAATTATAATTTCAATTTTATATTTTATTATTTTTTATGAATTGGGGAAATGTTTTTAGTTGATCTGTTATTTTTAAGTAAATGAATGTTATTTTAGTTTGACTCAAGATCATAAATTAATATCACTTTCTGTTTAAATTATTTTCAAATCAAAGAAAGATGATACAATTTTTACAAGTAAATTACAAAGAATAAAAATTATTGAAAAAACACATTGACACGGTGCAAAAATATAATTTAATAACATACATTTAAATTTAAATTTAACGGTTCGTTGTAATTCAAACATCTGTGTTTATCATACACAGAGTTGAATAGAATCAGCTGAGATATCTTAAGAATTAAGGTTCAAAGCAAAAAAGAGTAATAATAAATAACAAAAGGATAAAAATAGCATTGTTAAATTTCGTTGATGTTAGTCTAAGTTGAGTTGTTGATAACAAACTCGATTTGCTTTCAACAGTCATATAAGTAGACGAATATCAAAATATTAACCCACTCAAAGGCGAAAGGCACTGATGATGGCTTTGTAGCGAAAGCCGAAAATGCGCATTCTGCCTTGCTGGTCTTATCGAATTTTTTCAATAATTTTTATTCTTTGTAATTTACTTGTAAAAATTGTATCATCTTTCTTTGATTTGAAAATAATTTAAACAGAAAGTGATATTAATTTATGATCTTGAGTCAAACTAAAATAACATTCATTTACTTAAAAATAACAGATCAACTAAAAACATTTCCCCAATTCATCTGAAAAACACATTGACACGGTGCAAAAATATAATTTAATAACATACATTTAAACTTAAATTTAACGGTTCGTTGTAATTCAAACATCTGTGTTTATCATACACAGAGTTGAATAGAATCAGCTGAGATATCTTAAGAATTAAGGTTCAAAGCAAAAAAGAGTAATAATAACAAAAGGATAAAAATAGCATTGTTAAATTTCGTTGATGTTAGTCTAAGTTGAGTTGTTGATAACAAACTCGATTTGCTTTCAACAGTCATATAAGTAGACGAATATCAAAATATTAACCCACTCAAAGGCGAAAGGCACTGATGATGGCTTTGTAGCGAAAGCCGAAAATGCGCATTCTGCCTTGCTGGTCTTATCGAATTTTTTCAATAATTTTTATTCTTTGTAATTTACTTGTAAAAATTGTATCATCTTTCTTTGATTTGAAAATAATTTAAACAGAAAGTGATATTAATTTATGATCTTGAGTCAAACTAAAATAACATTCATTTAATTATTTTTTATATTTTATCAAATTCATTATAAAAAAGACATTGTATGTATATTGCTTAAAAAAATTTGAAATTGGTGAAATATAAAAAATAATGAAATATAAGTCTAAAAATTAATAATAAATCGATAAAAAATTAATCAATTAAATAAAATGCATTTTTGAATTGAATAAAATGCATTGGTAAAACAACAAAATCATTATGCAATTTGATTAAATATAATTGTTAAGACAACTAATTTTTGTTTATACATTTGACAATATTTTGTCAAAATAATATCACGTTCTTATATGTATACTTCCAATAGTAAAAACTAAAAACTCCAGTATCCAATGATCGCTAAAAATTTATTAAAAAATCAGGCATAAAACAAAGTTTACACTAAAAAAAATCAAAAACTTCAATTCGCTTGCGCTAACTGGATAATTTTTTTTAGTCCGTTTATAAAAAATTACGGCAAGTGTTTATTCGTATAAATTTTATTCAAAATAATGTACGTGACTCTTTGTTATTTTAAGGCTTTCGATTTTGAGAAGTAATACTGTTTATATAATTATTTGATGAGCTCCTAAATATAAGCAATACAATTAGGTTGTTCATAAGGGGTGTGCTATCTGTTGTATCGTTGTATCGTCCTAACAAAAAACAGAGTTGTTAAAATTTTTATTTGTGTTTAACAACGATTTTCTATTCAGTTTTCTATCGGTTAGCACACTCAAACATAGGACACTAAACATACGTAAAAAAGTTGTATCGTGCTATTCTCAAATGTTGTATTTTTTCAATTTAATTTTTAACAACTCTGTTTTTTGTTAGGACGATACAACGATACAACAAATAGTACACCCCTTGTGAAAACCCTTAATATGATCCGAAAATTGCGTCAGCACTTGCATGTCTCTAATTATATAAAATTAGATATAATTTTATACAATTTCATCCTATTCCAAAATTTTAGAAGTGCCCATATATTTTATGTGTTTTCTTTTTTTGAAAAAATTGCCTGTATGTGATATTTATAGAATGTTCGGTGTATATATTTTATAGGTTCTTCAACCAATATCAAATGAAATGTCAACGTAAAATAAAAAATTGCCAAAATCAAACAAAATAGGGGTTTTCATATAAACTCGTATTCTACTCGTAAACATTTTAAAACTGGTATGTTTATGAGTTTAATGTCAAACTCCATACATAAAAAAATATGGTTTTTATTTATACAAGGTTTACAATTAATTTACGAGTTTATATAAAAACCCCTAATATTAAAAGTTACAAATTAAATTTTAAACTCAGAATCAAAATTGAATTTATTGCAATTGCCACAAATTCAACAACCATTTAAAAAAATTAATTATGTTGCCAATTTATTTATTAATTCAAAATTTTGTATTTCTAATGGAGAATGCAAATTAAAATACAATGCAAATTAAAAAAGCCCACGTATGATCATTTCTTGTCGCAATGCAAATGAAAATTTATTTTGGCCCATCTCTGGTACTAAATTCCATAAAATTTTATCGGGAAAATGCATGAGTTAGCATGATGCCAAACAAAAAAGCAAGTTTGCTTACCGAAACGAATAACCTTAAGTGTAACGGTATCAAATTTTGTTTGTTTCGGCAACGGTAAAGGTAATGGCATTTAAGACTGTTTCGGTAACGTATTCAAAAAATTTATTCTTTGTAATTTACTTGTGAAAATTGTATCATCTTTCTTTAATTTGAAAAATAATTTAAACAGAAAGTGGTATTAATTTATGATCTAGAGTCAAACTAAAAAAAAAAACATTCATTTAAGCACCGTAAGTTGTTTTTCACGTGGAAAAATTTCACTCGAAATTTAAATGCCTCAAATTGCAATTTAATTTAAACAAATGAACAATTTTTTAATTTTATAACAAAGACACAATCAAAATAAACATAAAATGTCACATTTTCCCAAGATAAATAATAATCTTGTACATTAAATTTGCGTGAAAACAAACTCTACACAATTTTCACGTGAAACTGACTGCCCATACTTAGAAATGCGGCGACTAGTTTAGGTATTCCAGAAATTCAAATTTTGTTTACTGACCACCAGTGGTGAATCGCATTTTCATGGAGCAACTCCACAAAAAACTGATAGGATATAAGTGTGATACACCAAAATGTTCGTATGAATAAGGCCTATTAGTGTCCTTACTTAGAAATGCGGCGACTAGTCTAGGTATTCCAGAAATTCAAATTTTGTATACTGACCACCAGTGGTGAATCGCATTTTCATGGAGCAACTCCACAAAACACTGATAGGATATAAGTGTGATACACCAAAATGCTCGTATGAATAAGGCCTATTAGTGTCCATACTTAGAAATGCGGACACTAGTCTAGGTATTCCAGAAATTCAAATTTTGTTTACTGACCACCATTGGTGAATCGCATTTTCATGGAGCAACTCCACAAAAAACTGATAGGATATAAGTGTGGTATACCAAAATGTTCGTATGAATAAGGCCTATTAGTGTCCATACTTAGAAATGCGGCGACTAGTCTAGGTATGCCAGAAATTCAAATTTTGTTTACTGACCACCATTGGTGAATCGCATTTTCATGGAGCAACTCCACTAAAAACTGATAGGATATAAGTGTGATACACCAAAATGCTCGTATGGATAAGGCCTATTAGTATCCATACTTAGAAATGCGGCGACTAGTCTAGATATTCCACAAATTCAGATTTTGTTTACCGACCACCATTGGTGAATCACATTTTCATGGAGCAACTCCACAAAAAACTGATAGGATATAAGTGTGGTATACCAAAATGTTCGTATGAATAAGGCCTACTAGTGTCCATACTTAGAAATGCGGCGACTAGTCTAGGTATTCCAGAAATTCAAATTTTGTTTACTGACCACCATTGGTGAATCGCATTTTCATGGAGCAACTCCACAAAAAACTGATAGGATATAAGTGTGGTATACCAAAATGTTCGTATGAATAAGGCCTATTAGTGTCCATACTTAGAAATGCGGCGACTAGTTTAGGTATTCCAGAAATTCAAATTTTGTTTACTGACCACCAGTGGTGAATCGCATTTTCATGGAGCAACTCCACAAAAAACTGATAGGATATAAGTGTGATACACCAAAATGCTCGTATGGATAAGGCCTATTAGTCTCCATACTTAGAAATGCGGCGACTAGTCTAGATATTTCACAAATTCAGATTTTGTTTACCGACCACCATTGGTGAATCACATTTTCATGGAGCAACTCCACAAAAAACTGATAGGATATAAGTGTGGTATACCAAAATGTTCGTATGAATAAGGCGTATTAGCGTCCATACTTAGAAATGCGGCGACTAGTCTAGGTATTCCAGAAATTCAAATTTTGTTTACTGACCACCAGTGGTGAATCGCATTTTCATGGAGCAACTCCACAACAAACTGATAGGATATAAGTATGATACACCAAAATGTTCGTATGAATAAGGCCTATTAGCGTCCATACTTAGAAATGCGGCGACTAGTCTAGGTATTCCAGAAATTCAAATTTTGTTTACTGACCACCAGTGGTGAATCACATTTTCATGGAGCAACTCCACAAAAAACTGATAGGATATAAGTGTGATACACCAAAATGTTCGTATGAATAAGGCCTATTAGCGTCCATACTTAGAAATGCGGCGACTAGTCTAGGTATTCCAGAAATTCAAATTTTGTATACTGACCACCAGTGGTGAATCGCATTTTCATGGAGCCACTCCACAAAAAACTGATAGGATATAAGTGTGATACACCAAAATGTTCGTATGAATAAGGCCTATTAGCGTCCATACTTAGAAATGCGGCGACTAGTCTAGGTATTCCAGAAATTCAAATTTTGTTTACTGACCACCATTGGTGAATCGCATTTTCATGGAGCAACTCCACAAAAAACTGATAGGATATAAGTGTGGTATACCAAAATGTTCGTATAAATAAGGCCTATTAGTGTCCATACTTAGAAATGCGGCGACTAGTCTAGGTATTCCAGAAATTCAGATTTTGTTTACCGACCACCATTGGTGAATCACATTTTCATGGAGCAACTCCACAAAAAACTGATAGGATATAAGTGTGGTATACCAAAATGTTCGTATGAATAAGGCCTATTAGTGTCCATACTTAGAAATGCGGCGACAAGTCTAGGTATTCCAGAAATTCAAATTTTGTTTACTGACCACCAGTGGTGAATCGCATTTTCATGGAGAAACTCCACAAAAAACTGATAGGATATAAGTGTGGTATACCAAAATGTTCGTATGAATAAGGCCTATTAGTGTCCATACTTAGAAATGCGGCGACTAGTCTAGGTATTCCACAAATTCAAATTTTGTTTACTGACCACCAGTGGTGAATCGCATTTTCATGGAGCAACTCCACAAAAAACTGATAGGATATAAGTGTGATACACCAAAATGCTCGTATGGATAAGGCCTATTAGTGTCCATACTTAGAAATGCGGCGACTAGTCCAGGTATTCGACAAATTCAAATTTTGTTTACTGACCACCAGTGGTGAATCGCATTTTCATGGAGCAACTCCACAAAAAACTGATAGGATATAAGTGTTATACACCAAAATGCTCGTATGGATAAGGCCTATTAGTGTCCATACTGAGAAATGCGGCGACTAGTCTAAGTATTCCACAAATTCAAATTTTGTTTAAAATTTTGTTTACTGACCACCATTGGTGAATCGCATTTTCATGGAGCAACTCCACAAAAAACCGATAGGATATAAGTGTGATACACCAAAATGCTCGTATGGATAAGGCCTATTAGTCTCCATACTTAGAAATGCGGCGACTAGTCTAGATATTCCACAAATTCAGATTTTGTTTACCGACCACCATTGGTGAATCACATTTTCATGGAGCAACTCCACAAAAAACTGATAGGATATAAGTGTGGTATACCAAAATGTTCGTATGAATAAGGCGTATTAGCGTCCATACTTAGAAATGCGGCGACTAGTCTAGGTATTCCAGAAATTCAAATTTTGTTTACTGACCACCAGTGGTGAATCGCATTTTCATGGAGCAACTCCACAACAAACTGATAGGATATAAGTATGATACACCAAAATGTTCGTACGAATAAGGCCTATTAGTGTCCATACTTAGAAATGCGACGACTAGTCTAGGTATTCCAGAAATTCAAATTTTGTTTACTGACCACCAGTGGTGAATCGCATTTTCATGGAGCAACTCCACAAAAAACTGATAGGATATAAGTGTGATACACCAAAATGTTCGTATGAATAAGGCCTATTAGCGTCCATACTTAGAAATGCGGCGACTAGTCTAGGTATTCCAGAAATTCAAATTTTGTTTACTGACCACCATTGGTGAATCGCATTTTCATGGAGCAACTCCACAAAAAACTGATAGGATATAAGTGTGGTATACCAAAATGTTCGTATAAATAAGGCCTATTAGTGTCCATACTTAGAAATGCGGCGACTAGTCTAGGTATTCCAGAAATTCAGATTTTGTTTACCGACCACCATTGGTGAATCACATTTTCATGGAGCAACTCCACAAAAAACTGATAGGATATAAGTGTGGTATACCAAAATGTTCGTATGAATAAGGCCTATTAGTGTCCATACTTAGAAATGCGGCGACTAGTCTAGGTATTCCAGAAATTCAAATTTTGTTTACTGACCACCAGTGGTGAATCGCATTTTCATGGAGAAACTCCACAAACACCTGACAGGATATAAGTGTGATACACCAAAATGTTCGTACGAATAAGGCCTATTAGTGTCCATACTTAGAAATGCGGCGACTAGTCTAGGTATTCCAGAAATTCAAATTTTGTTTACTGACCACCATTGGTGAATCGCATTTTCATTGAGCAACTCCACAAAAAACTGATAGGATATAAGTGTGGTATACCAAAATGTTCGTATGAATAAGGCCTATTAGTGTCCATACTTAGAAATGCGGCGACTAGTCTAGGTATTCCAGAAATTCAAATTTTGTTTACTGACCACCATTGGTGAATCGCATTTTCATTGAGCAACTCCACAAAAAACTGATAGGATATAAGTGTGGTATACCAAAATGTTCGTATGAATAAGGCCTATTAGTGTCCATACTTAGAAATGCGGCGACTAGTCTAGGTATTCCACAAATTCAGATTTTGTTTCAAATTTTGTTTACTGACCACCATTGGTGAATCGCATTTTCATGGAGCAACTCCACAAAAAACTGATAGGATATAAGTGTGATACACCAAAATGTTCGTATGGATAAGGCCTATTAGTGTCCATACTTAGAAATGCGGCGACTAGTCTAGGTATTCCACAAATTCAGATTTTGTTTACCGACCACCATTGGTGAATCACATTTTCATGGAGCAACTCCACAAAAAACTGATAGGATATAAGTGTGGTATACCAAAATGTTCGTATGAATAAGGCCTATTAGTGTCCATACTTAGAAATGCGGCGACTAGTCTAGGTATTCCAGAAATTCAAATTTTGTTTCAAATTTTGTTTACTGACCACCATTGGTGAATCGCATTTTCATGGAGCAACTCCACAAAAAACTGATAGGATATAAGTGTGGTATACCAAAATGTTCGTATGAATAAGGCCTATTAGTGACCATACTTAGAAATGCGGCGACTAGTCTAGGTATTCCAGAAATTCAAATTTTGTTTCAAATTTTGTTTACTGACCACCATTGGTGAATCGCATTTTCATGGAGCAACTCCACAAAAAACTGATAGGATATAAGTGTGATACACCAAAATGTTCGTATGGATAAGGCCTATTAGTGTCCATACGTAGAAATGCGGCGACTAGTCTAGGTATGCCAGAAATTCAAATTTTGTTTACTGACCACCATTGGTGAATCGCATTTTCATTGAGCAACTCCACAAAAAACTGATAGGATATAAGTGTGGTATACCAAAATGTTCGTATGAATAAGGCCTATTAGTGTCCATACTTAGAAATGCGGCGACTAGTCTAGGTATTCCAGAAATTCAAATTTTGTTTACTGACCACCATTGGTGAATCGCATTTTCATTGAGCAACTCCACAAAAAACTGATAGGATATAAGTGTGGTATACCAAAATGTTCGTATGAATAAGGCCTATTAGTGTCCATACTTAGAAATGCGGCGACTAGTCTAGGTATTCCAGAAATTCAAATTTTGTTTCAAATTTTGTTTACTGACCACCATTGGTGAATCGCATTTTCATGGAGCAACTCCACAAAAAACTGATAGGATATAAGTGTGGTATACCAAAATGTTCGTATGAATAAGGCCTATTAGTGTCCATACGTAGAAATGCGGCGACTAGTCTAGGTATGCCAGAAATTCAAATTTTGTTTACTGACCACCATTGGTGAATCGCATTTTCATGGAGCAACTCCACAAAAAACTGATAGGATATAAGTGTGATACACCAAAATGTTCGTATGGATAAGGCCTATTAGTGTCCATACTTAGAAATGCGGCGACTAGTCTAGGTATTCCACAAATTCAGATTTTGTTTACCGACCACCATTGGTGAATCACATTTTCATGGAGCAACTCCACAAAAAACTGATAGGATATAAGTGTGGTATACCAAAATGTTCGTATGAATAAGGCCTATTAGTGTCCATACTTAGAAATGCGGCGACTAGTCTAGGTATTCCAGAAATTCAAATTTTGTTTAAAATTTTGTTTACTGAGCACCATTGGTGAATCGCATTTTCATGGAGCAACTCCACAAAAAACTGATAGGATATAAGTGTGGTATATCAAAATGTTCGTATGCATAAGGCCTATTAGTGTCCATACTTAGAAATGCGGCGACTAGTCTAGGTATTCCAGAACTTCAAATTTTGTTTCAAATTTTGTTTACTGACCACCATTGGTGAATCGCAACTCCACAAAAAACTGATAGGATATAAGTGTGGTATACCAAAATGTTCGTATGAATAAGGCCTATTAGTGTCCATACTTAGAAATGCGGCGACTAGTCTAGGTATTCCACAAATTCAAATTTTGTTTACTGACCACCATTGGTGAATCGCATTTTCATGGAGCAACTCCACAAAAAACTGATATAAGTGTGGTATACCAAAATGTTCGTATGAATAAGGCCTATTAGTGTCCATACTTAGAAATGCGGCGACTAGTCTAGGTATTCCCCAAATTCAAATTTTGTTTACTGACCACCATTGGTGAATCGCATTTTCATGGAGCAACTCCACAAAAAACTGATAGGATATAAGTGTGATACACCAAAATGTTCGTATGGATAAGGCCTATTAGTGTCCATACTTAGAAATGCGGCGACTAGTCTAGGTATTCCACAAATTCAAATTTTGTTTACTGACCACCATTGGTGAATCGCATTTTCATGGAGCAACTCCACAAAAAACTGATAGGATATAAGTGTGGTATACCAAAATGATCGTATGAATAAGGCCTATTAGTGTCCATACTTAGAAATGCGGCGACTAGTTTAGGTATTCCAGAAATTCAAATTTTGTTTACTGACCACCAGTGGTGAATCGCATTTTCATGGAGCAACTCCACAAAAAACTGATAGGATATAAGTGTGGTATACCAAAATGTTCGTATGAATAAGGCCTATTAGTGTCCATACTTAGAAATGCGGCGACTAGTCTAGGTATTCCAGAAATTCAAATTTTGTTTCAAATTTTGTTTACTGACCACCATTGGTGAATCGCATTTTCATGGAGCAACTCCACAAAAAACTGATAGGATATAAGTGTGGTATACCAAAATGTTCGTATGAATAAGGCCTATTAGTGTCCATACTTAGAAATGCGGCGACTAGTCTAGGTATTCCAGAAATTCAAATTTTGTTTCAAATTTTGTTTACTGACCACCATTGGTGAATCGCATTTTCATGGAGCAACTCCACAAAAAACTGATAGGATATAAGTGTGATACACCAAAATGTTCGTATGGATAAGGCCTATTAGTGTCCATACTTAGAAATGCGGCGACTAGTCTAGGTATTCCACAAATTCAAATTTTGTTTACTGACCACCATTGGTGAATCGCATTTTCATGGAGCAACTCCACAAAAAACTGATAGGATATAAGTGTGATACACCAAAATGCTCGTATGGATAAGGCCTATTAGTGTCCATACTTAGAAATGCGGCGACTAGTCTAGGTATTCCACAAATTCAGATTTTGTTTACCGACCACCATTGGTGAATCACATTTTCATGGAGCAACTCCATAAAAAACTGATAGGATATAAGTGTGGTATACCAAAATGTTCGTATGAATAAGGCCTATTAGTGTCCATACTTAGAAATGCGGCGACTAGTCTAGGTATTCCAGAAATTCAAATTTTGTTTCAAATTTTGTTTACTGACCACCATTGGTGAATCGCATTTTCATGGAGCAACTCCACAAAAAACTGATAGGATATAAGTGTGGTATACCAAAATGTTCGTATGAATAAGGCCTATTAGTGTCCATACTTAGAAATGCGGCGACTAGTCTAGGTATTCCAGAAATTCAAATTTTGTTTCAAATTTTGTTTACTGACCACCATTGGTGAATCGCATTTTCATGGAGCAACTCCACAAAAAACTGATAGGATATAAGTGTGGTATACCAAAATGTTCGTATGAATAAGGCCTATTAGTGTCCATACATAGAAATGCGGCGACTAGTCTAGGTATTCCACAAATTCAAATTTTGTTTACTGACCACCATTGGTGAATCGCATTTTCATGGAGCAACTCCATAAAAAACTGATAGGATATAAGTGTGGTATACCAAAATGTTCGTATGAATAAGGCCTATTAGTGTCCATACTTAGAAATGCGGCGACTAGTCTAGGTATTCCACAAATTCAAATTTTGTTTACTGACCACCATTGGTGAATCGCATTTTCATGGAGCAACTCCACAAAAAACTGATAGGATATAAGTGTGGTATACCAAAATGTTCGTATGAATAAGGCCTATTAGTGTCCATACTTAGAAATGCGGCGACTAGTCTAGGTATTCCACAAATTCAAATTTTGTTTACTGACCACCATTGGTGAATCGCATTTTCATGGAGCAACTCCACAAAAAACTGATAGGATATAAGTGTGATACACCAAAATGTTTGTATGGATAAGGCCTATTAGTGTCCATACTTAGAAATGCGGCGACTAGTCTAGGTATTCCACAAATTCAAATTTTGTTTACTGACCACCATTGGTGAATCGCATTTTCATGGAGCAACTCCACAAAAAACTGATAGGATATAAGTGTGGTATACCAAAATGTTCGTATGAATAAGGCCTATTAGTGTCCATACTTAGAAATGCGGCGACTAGTCTAGGTATTCCAGAAATTCAAATTTTGATTCAAATTTTGTTTACTGACCACCATTGGTGAATCGCATTTTCATGGAGCAACTCCACAAAAAACTGATAGGATATAAGTGTGGTATACCAAAATGTTCGTATGAATAAGGCCTATTAGTGTCCATACTTAGAAATGCGGCGACTAGTCTAGGTATTCCACAAATTCAGATTTTGTTTACCGACCACCATTGGTGAATCGCATTTTAATGGAGCAACTCCACAAAAAACTGATAGGATATAAGTGTGGTATACCAAAATGTTCGTATGAATAAGGCCTATTAGTGTCCATACTTAGAAATGCGGCGACTAGTCTAGGTATTCCACAAATTCAAATTTTGTTTACTGACCACCATTGGTGAATCGCATTTTCATGGAGCAACTCCACAAAAAACTGATAGGATATAAGTGTGATACACCAAAATGTTCGTATGGATAAGGCCTATTAGTGTCCATACTTAGAAATGCGGCGACTAGTCTAGGTATTCCACAAATTCAAATTTTGTTTACTGACCACCATTGGTGAATCGCATTTTCATGGAGCAACTCCACAAAAAACTGATAGGATATAAGTGTGGTATACCAAAATGTTCGTATGAATAAGGCCTATTAGTGTCCATACTTAGAAATGCGGCGACTAGTCTAGGTATTCCACAAATTCAAATTTTGTTTACTGACCACCATTGGTGAATCGCATTTTCATGGAGCAACTCCATAAAAAACTGATAGGATATAAGTGTGGTATACCAAAATGTTCGTATGAATAAGGCCTATTAGTGTCCATACTTAGAAATGCGGCGACTAGTCTAGGTATTCCAGAAATTCAAATTTTGTTTCAAATTTTGTTTACTGACCACCATTGGTGAATCGCATTTTCATGGAGCAACTCCACAAAAAACTGATAGGATATAAGTGTGGTATACCAAAATGTTCGTATGAATAAGGCCTATTAGTGTCCATACTTAGAAATGCGGCGACTAGTCTAGGTATTCCACAAATTCAAATTTTGTTTACTGACCACCATTGGTGAATCGCATTTTCATGGAGCAACTCCATAAAAAACTGATAGGATATAAGTGTGGTATACCAAAATGTTCGTATGAATAAGGCCTATTAGTGTCCATACTTAGAAATGCGGCGACTAGTCTAGGTATTCCACAAATTCAAATTTTGTTTACTGACCACCATTGGTGAATCGCATTTTCATGGAGCAACTCCACAAAAAACTGATAGGATATAAGTGTGATACACCAAAATGCTCGTATGGATAAGGCCTATTAGTGTCCATACTTAGAAATGCGGCGACTAGTCTAGGTATTCCAGAAATTCAAATTTTGTTTACTGACCACCATTGGTGAATCGCATTTTCATGGAGCAACTCCACAAAAAACTGATAGGATATAAGTGTGGTATACCAAAATGTTCGTATGCATATGGCCTATTAGTGTCCATACTTAGAAATGCGGCGACTAGTCTAGGTATTCCACAAATTCAAATTTTGTTTACTGACCACCATTGGTGAATCGCATTTTCATGGAGCAACTCCACAAAAAACTGATAGGATATAAGTGTGGTATACCAAAATGTTCGTATGAATAAGGCCTATTAGTGTCCATACTTAGAAATGCGGCGACTAGTCTAGGTATTCCAGAAATTCAAATTTTGTTTCAAATTTTGTTTACTGACCACCATTGGTGAATCGCATTTTCATGGAGCAACTCCACAAAAAACTGATAGGATATAAGTGTGGTATACCAAAATGTTCGTATGAATAAGGCCTATTAGTGTCCATACTTAGAAATGCGGCGACTAGTCTAGGTATTCCAGAAATTCAAATTTTGTTTCAAATTTTGTTTACTGACCACCATTGGTGAATCGCATTTTCATGGAGCAACTCCACAAAAAACTGATAGGATATAAGTGTGGTATACCAAAATGTTCGTATGAATAAGGCCTATTAGTGTCCATACATAGAAATGCGGCGACTAGTCTAGGTATTCCACAAATTCAAATTTTGTTTACTGACCACCATTGGTGAATCGCATTTTCATGGAGCAACTCCATAAAAAACTGATAGGATATAAGTGTGGTATACCAAAATGTTCGTATGAATAAGGCCTATTAGTGTCCATACTTAGAAATGCGGCGACTAGTCTAGGTATTCCACAAATTCAAATTTTGTTTACTGACCACCATTGGTGAATCGCATTTTCATGGAGCAACTCCACAAAAAACTGATAGGATATAAGTGTGGTATACCAAAATGTTCGTATGAATAAGGCCTATTAGTGTCCATACTTAGAAATGCGGCGACTAGTCTAGGTATTCCACAAATTCAAATTTTGTTTACTGACCACCATTGGTGAATCGCATTTTCATGGAGCAACTCCACAAAAAACTGATAGGATATAAGTGTGATACACCAAAATGTTTGTATGGATAAGGCCTATTAGTGTCCATACTTAGAAATGCGGCGACTAGTCTAGGTATTCCACAAATTCAAATTTTGTTTACTGACCACCATTGGTGAATCGCATTTTCATGGAGCAACTCCACAAAAAACTGATAGGATATAAGTGTGGTATACCAAAATGTTCGTATGAATAAGGCCTATTAGTGTCCATACTTAGAAATGCGGCGACTAGTCTAGGTATTCCAGAAATTCAAATTTTGTTTCAAATTTTGTTTACTGACCACCATTGGTGAATCGCATTTTCATGGAGCAACTCCACAAAAAACTGATAGGATATAAGTGTGGTATACCAAAATGTTCGTATGAATAAGGCCTATTAGTGTCCATACTTAGAAATGCGGCGACTAGTCTAGGTATTCCAGAAATTCAAATTTTGATTCAAATTTTGTTTACTGACCACCATTGGTGAATCGCATTTTCATGGAGCAACTCCACAAAAAACTGATAGGATATAAGTGTGGTATACCAAAATGTTCGTATGAATAAGGCCTATTAGTGTCCATACTTAGAAATGCGGCGACTAGTCTAGGTATTCCACAAATTCAGATTTTGTTTACCGACCACCATTGGTGAATCGCATTTTAATGGAGCAACTCCACAAAAAACTGATAGGATATAAGTGTGGTATACCAAAATGTTCGTATGAATAAGGCCTATTAGTGTCCATACTTAGAAATGCGGCGACTAGTCTAGGTATTCCACAAATTCAAATTTTGTTTACTGACCACCATTGGTGAATCGCATTTTCATGGAGCAACTCCACAAAAAACTGATAGGATATAAGTGTGATACACCAAAATGTTCGTATGGATAAGGCCTATTAGTGTCCATACTTAGAAATGCGGCGACTAGTCTAGGTATTCCACAAATTCAAATTTTGTTTACTGACCACCATTGGTGAATCGCATTTTCATGGAGCAACTCCACAAAAAACTGATAGGATATAAGTGTGGTATACCAAAATGTTCGTATGAATAAGGCCTATTAGTGTCCATACTTAGAAATGCGGCGACTAGTCTAGGTATTCCACAAATTCAAATTTTGTTTACTGACCACCATTGGTGAATCGCATTTTCATGGAGCAACTCCATAAAAAACTGATAGGATATAAGTGTGGTATACCAAAATGTTCGTATGAATAAGGCCTATTAGTGTCCATACTTAGAAATGCGGCGACTAGTCTAGGTATTCCACAAATTCAAATTTTGTTTACTGACCACCATTGGTGAATCGCATTTTCATGGAGCAACTCCACAAAAAACTGATAGGATATAAGTGTGATACACCAAAATGCTCGTATGGATAAGGCCTATTAGTGTCCATACTTAGAAATGCGGCGACTAGTCTAGGTATTCCAGAAATTCAAATTTTGTTTACTGACCACCATTGGTGAATCGCATTTTCATGGAGCAACTCCACAAAAAACTGATAGGATATAAGTGTGGTATACCAAAATGTTCGTATGCATATGGCCTATTAGTGTCCATACTTAGAAATGCGGCGACTAGTCTAGGTATTCCACAAATTCAAATTTTGTTTACTGACCACCATTGGTGAATCGCATTTTCATGGAGCAACTCCACAAAAAACTGATAGGATATAAGTGTGGTATACCAAAATGTTCGTATGAATAAGGCCTATTAGTGTCCATACTTAGAAATGCGGCGACTAGTCTAGGTATTCCAGAAATTCAAATTTTGTTTCAAATTTTGTTTACTGACCACCATTGGTGAATCGCATTTTCATGGAGCAACTCCACAAAAAACTGATAGGATATAAGTGTGGTATACCAAAATGTTCGTATGAATAAGGCCTATTAGTGTCCATACTTAGAAATGCGGCGACTAGTCTAGGTATTCCAGAAATTCAAATTTTGTTTCAAATTTTGTTTACTGACCACCATTGGTGAATCGCATTTTCATGGAGCAACTCCACAAAAAACTGATAGGATATAAGTGTGATACACCAAAATGTTCGTATGGATAAGGCCTATTAGTGTCCATACTTAGAAATGCGGCGACTAGTCTAGGTATTCCACAAATTCAAATTTTGTTTACTGACCACCATTGGTGAATCGCATTTTCATGGAGCAACTCCACAAAAAACTGATAGGATATAAGTGTGATACACCAAAATGCTCGTATGGATAAGGCCTATTAGTGTCCATACTTAGAAATGCGGCGACTAGTCTAGGTATTCCACAAATTCAGATTTTGTTTACCGACCACCATTGGTGAATCACATTTTCATGGAGCAGCTCCATAAAAAACTGATAGGATATAAGTGTGGTATACCAAAATGTTCGTATGAATAAGGCCTATTAGTGTCCATACTTAGAAATGCGGCGACTAGTCTAGGTATTCCAGAAATTCAAATTTTGTTTCAAATTTTGTTTACTGACCACCATTGGTGAATCGCATTTTCATGGAGCAACTCCACAAAAAACTGATAGGATATAAGTGTGGTATACCAAAATGTTCGTATGAATAAGGCCTATTAGTGTCCATACTTAGAAATGCGGCGACTAGTCTAGGTATTCCACAAATTCAAATTTTGTTTACTGACCACCATTGGTGAATCGCATTTTCATGGAGCAACTCCACAAAAAACTGATAGGATATAAGTGTGGTATACCAAAATGTTCGTATGAATAAGGCCTATTAGTGTCCATACTTAGAAATGCGGCGACTAGTCTAGGTATTCCAGAAATTCAAATTTTGTTTCAAATTTTGTTTACTGACCACCATTGGTGAATCGCATTTTCATGGAGCAACTCCACAAAAAACTGATAGGATATAAGTGTGGTATACCAAAATGTTCGTATGAATAAGGCCTATTAGTGTCCATACTTAGAAATGCGGCGACTAGTCTAGGTATTCCAGAAATTCAAATTTTGTTTCAAATTTTGTTTACTGACCACCATTGGTGAATCGCATTTTCATGGAGCAACTCCACAAAAAACTGATAGGATATAAGTGTGGTATACCAAAATGTTCGTATGAATAAGGCCTATTAGTGTCCATACTTAGAAATGCGGCGACTAGTCTAGGTATTCCAGAAATTCAAATTTTGTTTCAAATTTTGTTTACTGACCACCATTGGTGAATCGCATTTTCATGGAGCAACTCCACAAAAAACTGATAGGATATAAGTGTGGTATACCAAAATGTTCGTATGAATAAGGCCTATTAGTGTCCATACATAGAAATGCGGCGACTAGTCTAGGTATTCCACAAATTCAAATTTTGTTTACTGACCACCATTGGTGAATCGCATTTTCATGGAGCAACTCCATAAAAAACTGATAGGATATAAGTGTGGTATACCAAAATGTTCGTATGAATAAGGCCTATTAGTGTCCATACTTAGAAATGCGGCGACTAGTCTAGGTATTCCACAAATTCAAATTTTGTTTACTGACCACCATTGGTGAATCGCATTTTCATGGAGCAACTCCACAAAAAACTGATAGGATATAAGTGTGGTATTCCAAAATGTTCGTATGAATAAGGCCTATTAGTGTCCATACTTAGAAATGCGGCGACTAGTCTAGGTATTCCACAAATTCAAATTTTGTTTACTGACCACCATTGGTGAATCGCATTTTCATGGAGCAACTCCACAAAAAACTGATAGGATATAAGTGTGATACACCAAAATGTTTGTATGGATAAGGCCTATTAGTGTCCATACTTAGAAATGCGGCGACTAGTCTAGGTATTCCACAAATTCAAATTTTGTTTACTGACCACCATTGGTGAATCGCATTTTCATGGAGCAACTCCACAAAAAACTGATAGGATATAAGTGTGGTATACCAAAATGTTCGTATGAATAAGGCCTATTAGTGTCCATACTTAGAAATGCGGCGACTAGTCTAGGTATTCCAGAAATTCAAATTTTGTTTCAAATTTTGTTTACTGACCACCATTGGTGAATCGCATTTTCATGGAGCAACTCCACAAAAAACTGATAGGATATAAGTGTGGTATACCAAAATGTTCGTATGAATAAGGCCTATTAGTGTCCATACTTAGAAATGCGGCGACTAGTCTAGGTATTCCAGAAATTCAAATTTTGATTCAAATTTTGTTTACTGACCACCATTGGTGAATCGCATTTTCATGGAGCAACTCCACAAAAAACTGATAGGATATAAGTGTGGTATACCAAAATGTTCGTATGAATAAGGCCTATTAGTGTCCATACTTAGAAATGCGGCGACTAGTCTAGGTATTCCACAAATTCAGATTTTGTTTACCGACCACCATTGGTGAATCGCATTTTAATGGAGCAACTCCACAAAAAACTGATAGGATATAAGTGTGGTATACCAAAATGTTCGTATGAATAAGGCCTATTAGTGTCCATACTTAGAAATGCGGCGACTAGTCTAGGTATTCCACAAATTCAAATTTTGTTTACTGACCACCATTGGTGAATCGCATTTTCATGGAGCAACTCCACAAAAAACTGATAGGATATAAGTGTGATACACCAAAATGTTCGTATGGATAAGGCCTATTAGTGTCCATACTTAGAAATGCGGCGACTAGTCTAGGTATTCCACAATTTCAAATTTTGTTTACTGACCACCATTGGTGAATCGCATTTTCATGGAGCAACTCCACAAAAAACTGATAGGATATAAGTGTGGTATACCAAAATGTTCGTATGAATAAGGCCTATTAGTGTCCATACTTAGAAATGCGGCGACTAGTCTAGGTATTCCACAAATTCAAATTTTGTTTACTGACCACCATTGGTGAATCGCATTTTCATGGAGCAACTCCATAAAAAACTGATAGGATATAAGTGTGGTATACCAAAATGTTCGTATGAATAAGGCCTATTAGTGTCCATACTTAGAAATGCGGCGACTAGTCTAGGTATTCCAGAAATTCAAATTTTGTTTCAAATTTTGTTTACTGACCACCATTGGTGAATCGCATTTTCATGGAGCAACTCCACAAAAAACTGATAGGATATAAGTGTGGTATACCAAAATGTTCGTATGAATAAGGCCTATTAGTGTCCATACTTAGAAATGCGGCGACTAGTCTAGGTATTCCACAAATTCAAATTTTGTTTACTGACCACCATTGGTGAATCGCATTTTCATGGAGCAACTCCATAAAAAACTGATAGGATATAAGTGTGGTATACCAAAATGTTCGTATGAATAAGGCCTATTAGTGTCCATACTTAGAAATGCGGCGACTAGTCTAGGTATTCCACAAATTCAAATTTTGTTTACTGACCACCATTGGTGAATCGCATTTTCATGGAGCAACTCCACAAAAAACTGATAGGATATAAGTGTGATACACCAAAATGCTCGTATGGATAAGGCCTATTAGTATCCATACTTAGAAATGCGGCGACTAGTCTAGATATTCCACAAATTCAGATTTTGTTTCAAATTTTGTTTACTGACCACCATTGGTGAATCGCATTTTCATGGAGCAACTCCACAAAAAACTGATAGGATATAAGTGTGGTATACCAAAATGTTCGTATGAATAAGGCCTATTAGTGTCCATACTTAGAAATGCGGCGACTAGTCTAGGTATTCCACAAATTCAAATTTTGGTTACTGACCACCATTGGTGAATCGCATTTTCATGGAGCAACTCCACAAAAAACTGATAGGATATAAGTGTGGTATACCAAAATGTTCGTATGAATAAGGCCTATTAGTGTCCATACTTAGAAATGCGGCGACTAGTCTAGGTATTCCAGAAATTCAAATTTTGTTTCAAATTTTGTTTACTGACCACCATTGGTGAATCGCATTTTCATGGAGCAACTCCACAAAAAACTGATAGGATATAAGTGTGGTATACCAAAATGTTCGTATGAATAAGGCCTATTAGTGTCCATACTTAGAAATGCGGCGACTAGTCTAGGTATTCCACAAATTCAAATTTTGTTTACTGACCACCATTGGTGAATCGCATTTTCATGGAGCAACTCCATAAAAAACTGATAGGATATAAGTGTGGTATACCAAAATGTTCGTATGAATAAGGCCTATTAGTGTCCATACTTAGAAATGCGGCGACTAGTCTAGGTATTCCAGAAATTCAAATTTTGTTTCAAATTTTGTTTACTGACCACCATTGGTGAATCGCATTTTCATGGAGCAACTCCACAAAAAACTGATAGGATATAAGTGTGGTATACCAAAATGTTCGTATGAATAAGGCCTATTAGTGTCCATACTTAGAAATGCGGCGACTAGTCTAGGTATTCCACAAATTCAAATTTTGTTTACTGACCACCATTGGTGAATCGCATTTTCATGGAGCAACTCCACAAAAAACTGATAGGATATAAGTGTGGTATACCAAAATGTTCGTATGAATAAGGCCTATTAGTGTCCATACTTAGAAATGCGGCGACTAGTCTAGGTATTCCACAAATTCAAATTTTGTTTACTGACCACCATTGGTGAATCGCATTTTCATGGAGCAACTCCACAAAAAACTGATAGGATATAAGTGTGGTATACCAAAATGTTCGTATGAATAAGGCCTATTAGTGTCCATACTTAGAAATGCGGCGACTAGTCTAGGTATTCCAGAAATTCAAATTTTGTTTCAAATTTTGTTTACTGACCACCATTGGTGAATCGCATTTTCATGGAGCAACTCCACAAAAAACTGATAGGATATAAGTGTGGTATACCAAAATGTTCGTATGAATAAGGCCTATTAGTGTCCATACTTAGAAATGCGGCGACTAGTCTAGGTATTCCAGAAATTCAAATTTTGTTTCAAATTTTGTTTACTGACCACCATTGGTGAATCGCATTTTCATGGAGCAACTCCACAAAAAACTGATAGGATATAAGTGTGGTATACCAAAATGTTCGTATGAATAAGGCCTATTAGTGTCCATACTTAGAAATGCGGCGACTAGTCTAGGTATTCCAGAAATTCAAATTTTGTTTCAAATTTTGTTTACTGACCACCATTGGTGAATCGCATTTTCATGGAGCAACTCCACAAAAAACTGATAGGATATAAGTGTGGTATACCAAAATGTTCGTATGAATAAGGCCTATTAGTGTCCATACATAGAAATGCGGCGACTAGTCTAGGTATTCCACAAATTCAAATTTTGTTTACTGACCACCATTGGTGAATCGCATTTTCATGGAGCAACTCCATAAAAAACTGATAGGATATAAGTGTGGTATACCAAAATGTTCGTATGAATAAGGCCTATTAGTGTCCATACTTAGAAATGCGGCGACTAGTCTAGGTATTCCACAAATTCAAATTTTGTTTACTGACCACCATTGGTGAATCGCATTTTCATGGAGCAACTCCACAAAAAACTGATAGGATATAAGTGTGGTATTCCAAAATGTTCGTATGAATAAGGCCTATTAGTGTCCATACTTAGAAATGCGGCGACTAGTCTAGGTATTCCACAAATTCAAATTTTGTTTACTGACCACCATTGGTGAATCGCATTTTCATGGAGCAACTCCACAAAAAACTGATAGGATATAAGTGTGATACACCAAAATGTTTGTATGGATAAGGCCTATTAGTGTCCATACTTAGAAATGCGGCGACTAGTCTAGGTATTCCACAAATTCAAATTTTGTTTACTGACCACCATTGGTGAATCGCATTTTCATGGAGCAACTCCACAAAAAACTGATAGGATATAAGTGTGGTATACCAAAATGTTCGTATGAATAAGGCCTATTAGTGTCCATACTTAGAAATGCGGCGACTAGTCTAGGTATTCCAGAAATTCAAATTTTGTTTCAAATTTTGTTTACTGACCACCATTGGTGAATCGCATTTTCATGGAGCAACTCCACAAAAAACTGATAGGATATAAGTGTGGTATACCAAAATGTTCGTATGAATAAGGCCTATTAGTGTCCATACTTAGAAATGCGGCGACTAGTCTAGGTATTCCAGAAATTCAAATTTTGATTCAAATTTTGTTTACTGACCACCATTGGTGAATCGCATTTTCATGGAGCAACTCCACAAAAAACTGATAGGATATAAGTGTGGTATACCAAAATGTTCGTATGAATAAGGCCTATTAGTGTCCATACTTAGAAATGCGGCGACTAGTCTAGGTATTCCACAAATTCAGATTTTGTTTACCGACCACCATTGGTGAATCGCATTTTAATGGAGCAACTCCACAAAAAACTGATAGGATATAAGTGTGGTATACCAAAATGTTCGTATGAATAAGGCCTATTAGTGTCCATACTTAGAAATGCGGCGACTAGTCTAGGTATTCCACAAATTCAAATTTTGTTTACTGACCACCATTGGTGAATCGCATTTTCATGGAGCAACTCCACAAAAAACTGATAGGATATAAGTGTGATACACCAAAATGTTCGTATGGATAAGGCCTATTAGTGTCCATACTTAGAAATGCGGCGACTAGTCTAGGTATTCCACAATTTCAAATTTTGTTTACTGACCACCATTGGTGAATCGCATTTTCATGGAGCAACTCCACAAAAAACTGATAGGATATAAGTGTGGTATACCAAAATGTTCGTATGAATAAGGCCTATTAGTGTCCATACTTAGAAATGCGGCGACTAGTCTAGGTATTCCACAAATTCAAATTTTGTTTACTGACCACCATTGGTGAATCGCATTTTCATGGAGCAACTCCATAAAAAACTGATAGGATATAAGTGTGGTATACCAAAATGTTCGTATGAATAAGGCCTATTAGTGTCCATACTTAGAAATGCGGCGACTAGTCTAGGTATTCCAGAAATTCAAATTTTGTTTCAAATTTTGTTTACTGACCACCATTGGTGAATCGCATTTTCATGGAGCAACTCCACAAAAAACTGATAGGATATAAGTGTGGTATACCAAAATGTTCGTATGAATAAGGCCTATTAGTGTCCATACTTAGAAATGCGGCGACTAGTCTAGGTATTCCACAAATTCAAATTTTGTTTACTGACCACCATTGGTGAATCGCATTTTCATGGAGCAACTCCATAAAAAACTGATAGGATATAAGTGTGGTATACCAAAATGTTCGTATGAATAAGGCCTATTAGTGTCCATACTTAGAAATGCGGCGACTAGTCTAGGTATTCCACAAATTCAAATTTTGTTTACTGACCACCATTGGTGAATCGCATTTTCATGGAGCAACTCCACAAAAAACTGATAGGATATAAGTGTGATACACCAAAATGCTCGTATGGATAAGGCCTATTAGTATCCATACTTAGAAATGCGGCGACTAGTCTAGATATTCCACAAATTCAGATTTTGTTTCAAATTTTGTTTACTGACCACCATTGGTGAATCGCATTTTCATGGAGCAACTCCACAAAAAACTGATAGGATATAAGTGTGGTATACCAAAATGTTCGTATGAATAAGGCCTATTAGTGTCCATACTTAGAAATGCGGCGACTAGTCTAGGTATTCCACAAATTCAAATTTTGGTTACTGACCACCATTGGTGAATCGCATTTTCATGGAGCAACTCCACAAAAAACTGATAGGATATAAGTGTGGTATACCAAAATGTTCGTATGAATAAGGCCTATTAGTGTCCATACTTAGAAATGCGGCGACTAGTCTAGGTATTCCAGAAATTCAAATTTTGTTTCAAATTTTGTTTACTGACCACCATTGGTGAATCGCATTTTCATGGAGCAACTCCACAAAAAACTGATAGGATATAAGTGTGGTATACCAAAATGTTCGTATGAATAAGGCCTATTAGTGTCCATACTTAGAAATGCGGCGACTAGTCTAGGTATTCCACAAATTCAAATTTTGTTTACTGACCACCATTGGTGAATCGCATTTTCATGGAGCAACTCCATAAAAAACTGATAGGATATAAGTGTGGTATACCAAAATGTTCGTATGAATAAGGCCTATTAGTGTCCATACTTAGAAATGCGGCGACTAGTCTAGGTATTCCAGAAATTCAAATTTTGTTTCAAATTTTGTTTACTGACCACCATTGGTGAATCGCATTTTCATGGAGCAACTCCACAAAAAACTGATAGGATATAAGTGTGGTATACCAAAATGTTCGTATGAATAAGGCCTATTAGTGTCCATACTTAGAAATGCGGCGACTAGTCTAGGTATTCCACAAATTCAAATTTTGTTTACTGACCACCATTGGTGAATCGCATTTTCATGGAGCAACTCCATAAAAAACTGATAGGATATAAGTGTGGTATACCAAAATGTTCGTATGAATAAGGCCTATTAGTGTCCATACTTAGAAATGCGGCGACTAGTCTAGGTATTCCACAAATTCAAATTTTGTTTACTGACCACCATTGGTGAATCGCATTTTCATGGAGCAACTCCACAAAAAACTGATAGGATATAAGTGTGACACACCAAAATGCTCGTATGGATAAGGCCTATTAGTATCCATACTTAGAAATGCGGCGACTAGTCTAGATATTCCACAAATTCAGATTTTGTTTCAAATTTTGTTTACTGACCACCATTGGTGAATCGCATTTTCATGGAGCAACTCCACAAAAAACTGATAGGATATAAGTGTGGTATACCAAAATGTTCGTATGAATAAGGCCTATTAGTGTCCATACTTAGAAATGCGGAGACTAGTCTAGGTATTCCACAAATTCAAATTTTGTTTACTGACCACCATTGGTGAATCGCATTTTCATGGAGCAACTCCACAAAAAACTGATAGGATATAAGTGTGGTATACCAAAATGTTCGTATGAATAAGGCCTATTAGTGTCCATACTTAGAAATGCGGCGACTAGTCTAGGTATTCCAGAAATTCAAATTTTGTTTCAAATTTTGTTTACTGACCACCATTGGTGAATCGCATTTTCATGGAGCAACTCCACAAAAAACTGATAGGATATAAGTGTGGTATACCAAAATGTTCGTATGAATAAGGCCTATTAGTGTCCATACTTAGAAATGCGGAGACTAGTCTAGGTATTCCACAAATTCAAATTTTGTTTACTGACCACCATTGGTGAATCGCATTTTCATGGAGCAACTCCACAAAAAACTGATAGGATATAAGTGTGGTATACTAAAATGTTCGTATGAATAAGGCCTATTAGTGTCCATACTTGGAAATGCGGCGACTAGTCTAGGTATTCCAGAAATTCAAATTTTGTTTCAAATTTTGTTTACTGACCACCATTGGTGAATCGCATTTTCATGGAGCAACTCCACAAAAAACTGATAGGATATAAGTGTGGTATACCAAAATGTTCGTATGAATAAGGCCTATTAGTGTCCATACTTAGAAATGCGGCGACTAGTCTAGGTATTCCAGAAATTCAAATTTTGTTTCAAATTTTGTTTACTGACCACCATTGGTGAATCGCATTTTCATGGAGCAACTCCACAAAAAACTGATAGGATATAAGTATGGTATACCAAAATGTTCGTATGAATAAGGCCTATTAGTGTCCATACTTAGAAATGCGGCGACTAGTCTAGGTATTCCAGAAATTCAAATTTTGTTTCAAATTTTGTTTACTGACCACCATTGGTGAATCGCATTTTCATGGAGCAACTCCACAAAAAACTGATAGGATATAAGTGTGGTATACCAAAATGTTCGTATGAATAAGGCCTATTAGTGTCCATACTTAGAAATGCGGCGACTAGTCTAGGTATTCCAGAAATTCAAATTTTGTTTCAAATTTTGTTTACTGACCACCATTGGTGAATCGCATTTTCATGGAGCAACTCCACAAAAAACTGATAGGATATAAGTGTGGTATACCAAAATGTTCGTATGAATAAGGCCTATTAGCGTCCATACTTAGAAATGCGGCGACTAGTCTAGGTATTCCAGAAATTCAAATTTTGTTTCAAATTTTGTTTACTGACCACCATTGGTGAATCGCATTTTCATGGAGCAACTCCACAAAAAACTGATAGGATATAAGTGTGATACACCAAAATGTTCGTATGGATAAGGCCTATTAGTGTCCATACTTAGAAATGCGGCGACTAGTCTAGGTATTCCACAAATTCAAATTTTGTTTACTGACCACCATTGGTGAATCGCATTTTCATGGAGCAACTCCACAAAAAACTGATAGGATATAAGTGTGGTATACCAAAATGTTCGTATGAATAAGGCCTATTAGTGTCCATACTTAGAAATGCGGCGACTAGTCTAGGTATTCCACAAATTCAAATTTTGTTTACTGACCACCATTGGTGAATCGCATTTTCATGGAGCAACTCCATAAAAAACTGATAGGATATAAGTGTGGTATACCAAAATGTTCGTACGAATAAGGCCTATTAGTGTCCATACTTAGAAATGCGGCGACTAGTCTAGGTATTCCACAAATTCAAATTTTGTTTACTGACCACCATTGGTGAATCGAATTTTCATGGAGCAACTCCACAAAAAACTGATAGGATATAAGTGTGGTATACTAAAATGTTCGTATGAATAAGGCCTATTAGTGTCCATACTTAGAAATGCGGCGACTAGTCTAGGTATTCCAGAAATTCAAATTTTGTTTCAAATTTTGTTTACTGACCACCATTGGTGAATCGCATTTTCATGGAGCAACTCCACAAAAAACTGATAGGATATAAGTGTGGTATACCAAAATGTTCGTATGAATAAGGCCTATTAGTGTCCATACTTAGAAATGCGGCGACTAGTCTAGGTATTCCAGAAATTCAAATTTTGTTTCAAATTTTGTTTACTGACCACCATTGGTGAATCGCATTTTCATGGAGCAACTCCACAAAAAACTGATAGGATATAAGTGTGGTATACCAAAATGTTCGTATGAATAAGGCCTATTAGTGTCCATACTTAGAAATGCGGCGACTAGTCTAGGTATTCCAGAAATTCAAATTTTGTTTCAAATTTTGTTTACTGACCACCATTGGTGAATCGCATTTTCATGGAGCAACTCCACAAAAAACTGATAGGATATAAGTGTGATACACCAAAATGTTCGTATGGATAAGGCCTATTAGTGTCCATACTTAGAAATGCGGCGACTAGTCTAGGTATTCCACAAATTCAAATTTTGTTTACTGACCACCATTGGTGAATCGCATTTTCATGGAGCAACTCCACAAAAAACTGATAGGATATAAGTGTGGTATACCAAAATGTTCGTATGAATAAGGCCTATTAGTGTCCATACTTAGAAATGCGGCGACTAGTCTAGGTATTCCACAAATTCAAATTTTGTTTACTGACCACCATTGGTGAATCGCATTTTCATGGAGCAACTCCATAAAAAACTGATAGGATATAAGTGTGGTATACCAAATTGTTCGTATGAATAAGGCCTATTAGTGTCCATACTTAGAAATGCGGCGACTAGTCTAGGTATTCCACAAATTCAAATTTTGTTTCAAATTTTGTTTACTGACCACCATTGGTGAATCGCATTTTCATGGAGCAACTCCACAAAAAACTGATAGGATATAAGTGTGGTATACTAAAATGTTCGTATGAATAAGGCCTATTAGTGTCCATACTTGGAAATGCGGCGACTAGTCTAGGTATTCCAGAAATTCAAATTTTGTTTCAAATTTTGTTTACTGACCACCATTGGTGAATCGCATTTTCATGGAGCAACTCCACAAAAAACTGATAGGATATAAGTGTGGTATACCAAAATGTTCGTATGAATAAGGCCTATTAGTGTCCATACTTAGAAATGCGGCGACTAGTCTAGGTATTCCAGAAATTCAAATTTTGTTTCAAATTTTGTTTACTGACCACCATTGGTGAATCGCATTTTCATGGAGCAACTCCACAAAAAACTGATAGGATATAAGTGTGGTATACCAAAATGTTCGTATGAATAAGGCCTATTAGTGTCCATACTTAGAAATGCGGCGACTAGTCTAGGTATTCCAGAAATTCAAATTTTGTTTCAAATTTTGTTTACTGACCACCATTGGTGAATCGCATTTTCATGGAGCAACTCCACAAAAAACTGATAGGATATAAGTGTGATACACCAAAACGTTCGTATGGATAAGGCCTATTAGTGTCCATACCTAGAAATGCGGCGACTAGTCTAGGTATTCCACAAATTCAAATTTTGTTTACTGACCACCATTGGTGAATCGCATTTTCACGGAGCAACTCCACAAAAAACTGATAGGATATAAGTGTGGTATACCAAAATGTTCGTATGAATAAGGCCTATTAGTGTCCATACTTAGAAATGCGGCGACTAGTCTAGGTATTCCAGAAATTCAAATTTTGTTTCAAATTTTGTTTACTGACCACCATTGGTGAATCGCATTTTCATGGAGCAACTCCACAAAAAACTGATAGGATATAAGTGTGGTATACCAAAATGTTCGTATGAATAAGGCCTATTAGTGTCCATACTTAGAAATGCGGCGACTAGTCTAGGTATTCCACAAATTCAGATTTTGTTTACCGACCACCATTGGTGAATCGCATTTTCATGGAGCAACTCCACAAAAAACTGATAGGATATAAGTGTGGTATACCAAAATGTTCGTATGAATAAGGCCTATTAGTGTCCATACTTAGAAATGCGGCGACTAGTCTAGGTATTCCACAAATTCAAATTTTGTTTACTGACCCCCATTGGTGAATCGCATTTTCATGGAGCAACTCCACAAAAAACTGATAGGATATAAGTGTGATACACCAAAATGTTCGTATGGATAAGGCCTATTAGTGTCCATTAGGCTGGGTCGATTTGTGGGGAGGCAAAAAAATCGCCCATGGCTCAGGGAAAATCGTATTCTAGGGATCAAAATAAGAAACTTTGCCGAAGGAACCATACCTCTAAAACGAATTCTACTACCCCTAACTGTTGACTTTTGTCCCGTAGGGTCAAGTTTTGAAAAATCCCACTTTGACCCATTTAGAGTGCCCCAATCGAGTCCAAATGTATGACCGACCCCCACTAACTTTGGAGGGCCGATCCACCCATGCCAGTGGTACACCCCCTGGAACTCCCCTGGGGGGTTCCCCATACAAACATTTTAAAAAATCACCATTTTTGGCACTTTATTTTATTATTTTTTATTTATTTTATTTATTTTTATTATTTTATTTATTTTTTCTCCTTAGAAATTTATTTAGTCAGAACATATGTAAATGAAAAAATTAATTTAACTTAGTAATAGAAAAGAAAAAATGCCCAGACTTGAAAGCAAAAAAGACTTCAAACAGTAATTTTTTTTATTTTCTTTTCTATTACTAAGTTAAATTAATTTTTTCATTTACATATGTTCTGACTAAATAAATTTCTAAAGAGAAAAAATAAATAAAATAATAAAAATAAATAAAATAAATAAAAAATAATAAAATAAAGTGCCAAAAATGGTGATTTTTTAAAATGTTTGTATGGGGAACCCCCCAGGGGAGTTCCAGGGGGTGTGCCACTGGCATGGGTGGATCGGCCCTCCAAAGTTAGTGGGGGTCGGTCATACATTTGGACTCGATTGGGGCACTCTAAATGGGTCAAAGTGGGATTTTTCAAAACTTGACCCTACGGGACAAAAGTCAACAGTTGGGGGTAGTAGAATTCGTTTTAGAGGTATGGTTCCTTCGGCAAAGTTTCTTATTTTGATCCCTAGAATACGATTTTCACTGAGCCATGGGCGATTATTAAATCGACCCGCCCTAGTGTCCATACTTAGAAATGCGGCGACTAGTCTAGGTATTCCACAAATTCAAATTTTGTTTACTGATCACCATTGGTGAATCGCATTTTCATGGAGCAACTCCACAAAAAACTGATAGGATATAAGTGTGGTATACCAAAATGTTCGTATGAATAAGGCCTATTAGTGTCCATACTTAGAAATGCGGCGACTAGTCTAGGTATTCCACAAATTCAAATTTTGTTTACTGACCACCATTGGTGAATCGCATTTTCATGGAGCAACTCCATAAAAAACTGATAGGATATAAGTGTGGTATACCAAAATGTTCGTATGAATAAGGCCTATTAGTGTCCATACTTAGAAATGCGGCGACTAGTCTAGGTATTCCACAAATTCAAATTTTGTTTACTGACCACCATTGGTGAATCGCATTTTCATGGAGCAACTCCACAAAAAACTGATAGGATATAAGTGTGATACACCAAAATGTTCGTATGGATAAGGCCTATTAGTGTCCATACTTAGAAATGCGGCAACTAGTCTAGGTATTCCACAAATTCAAATTTTGTTTACTGACCACCATTGGTGAATCGCATTTTCATGGAGCAACTCCACAAAAAACTGATAGGATATAAGTGTGGTATACCAAAATGTTCGTATGAATAAGGCCTATTAGTGTCCATACTTAGAAATGCGGCGACTAGTCTAGGTATTCCACAAATTCAAATTTTGTTTACTGACCACCATTGGTGAATCGCATTTTCATGGAGCAACTCCACAAAAAACTGATAGGATATAAGTGTGGTATACCAAAATGTTCGTATGAATAAGGCCTATTAGTGTCCATACTTAGAAATGCGGCGACTAGTCTAGGTATTCCAGAAATTCAAATTTTGTTTCAAATTTTGTTTACTGACCACCATTGGTGAATCGCATTTTCATGGAGCAACTCCACAAAAAACTGATAGGATATAAGTGTGGTATACCAAAATGTTCGTATGAATAAGGCCTATTAGTGTCCATACTTAGAAATGCGGCGACTAGTCTAGGTATTCCACAAATTCAAATTTTGTTTACTGACCACCATTGGTGAATCGCATTTTCATGGAGCAACTCCACAAAAAACTGATAGGATATAAGTGTGGTATACCAAAATGTTCGTATGAATAAGGCCTATTAGTGTCCATACTTAGAAATGCGGCGACTAGTCTAGGTATTCCACAAATTCAAATTTTGTTTACTGACCACCATTGGTGAATCGCATTTTCATGGAGCAACTCCATAAAAAACTGATAGGATATAAGTGTGGTATACCAAAATGTTCGTATGAATAAGGCCTATTAGTGTCCATACTTAGAAATGCGGCGACTAGTCTAGGTATTCCAGAAATTCAAATTTTGTTTACTGACCACCATTGGTGAATCGCATTTTCATGGAGCAACTCCACAAAAAACTGATAGGATATAAGTGTGATACACCAAAATGTTCGTATGGATAAGGCCTATTAGTGTCCATACTTAGAAATGCGGCGACTAGTCTAGGTATTCCACAAATTCAAATTTTGTTTCAAATTTTGTTTACTGACAACCATTGGTGAATCGCATTTTCATGGAGCAACTCCACAAAAAACTGATAGGATATAAGTGTGATACACCAAAATGTTCGTATGGATAAGGCCTATTAGTGTCCATACTTAGAAATGCGGCGACTAGTCTAAGTATTCCACAAATTCAGATTTTGTTTACCGACCACCATTGGTGAATCACATTTTCATGGAGCAACTCCACAAAAAACTGATAGGATATAAGTGTGGTATACCAAAATGTTCGTATGAATAAGGCCTATTAGTGTCCATACTTAGAAATGCGGCGACTAGTCTAGGTATTCCAGAAATTCAAATTTTGTTTCAAATTTTGTTTACTGACCACCATTGGTGAATCGCATTTTCATGGAGCAACTCCACAAAAAACTGATAGGATATAAGTGTGGTATACCAAAATGTTCGTATGAATAAGGCCTATTAGTGTCCATACTTAGAAATGCGGCGACTAGTCTAGGTATTCCAGAAATTCAAATTTTGTTTCAAATTTTGTTTACTGACCACCATTGGTGAATCGCATTTTCATGGAGCAACTCCACAAAAAACTGATAGGATATAAGTGTGGTATACCAAAATGTTCGTATGAATAAGGCCTATTAGTGTCCATACTTAGAAATGCGGCGACTAGTCTGGGTATTCCAGAAATTCAAATTTTGTTTCAAATTTTGTTTACTGACCACCATTGGTGAATCGCATTTTCATGGAGCAACTCCACAAAAAACTGATAGGATATAAGTGTGATACACCAAAATGTTCGTATGGATAAGGCCTATTAGTGCCCATACTTAGAAATGCGGCGACTAGTCTAGGTATTCCACAAATTCAAATTTTGTTTACTGACCACCATTGGTGAATCGCATTTTCATGGAGCAACTCCACAAAAAACTGATAGGATATAAGTGTGGTATACCAAAATGTTCGTATGAATAAGGCCTATTAGTGTCCATACTTAGAAATGCGGCGACTAGTCTAGGTATTCCAGAAATTCAAATTTTGTTTCAAATTTTGTTTACTGACCACCATTGGTGAATCGCATTTTCATGGAGCAACTCCACAAAAAACTGATAGGATATAAGTGTGGTATACCAAAATGTTCGTATGAATAAGGCCTATTAGTGTCCATACTTAGAAATGCGGCGACTAGTCTAGGTATTCCACAAATTCAGATTTTGTTTACCGACCACCATTGGTGAATCGCATTTTCATGGAGCAACTCTACAAAAAACTGATAGGATATAAGTGTGGTATACCAAAATGTTCGCATGAATAAGGCCTATTAGTGTCCATACTGAGAAATGCGGCGACTAGTCTAGGTATTCCACAAATTCAAATTTTGTTTACTGACCACCATTGGTGAATCGCATTTTCATGGAGCAACTCCACAAAAAACTGATAGGATATAAGTGTGGTATACCAAAATGTTCGTATGAATAAGGCCTATTAGTGTCCATACTTAGAAATGCGGCGACTAGTCTAGGTATTCCAGAAATTCAAATTTTGTTTCAAATTTTGTTTACTGACCACCATTGGTGAATCGCATTTTCATGGAGCAACTCCACAAAAAACTGATAGGATATAAGTGTGGTATACCAAAATGTTCGTATGAATAAGGCCTATTAGTGTCCATACTTAGAAATGCGGCGACTAGTCTAGGTATTCCACAAATTCAAATTTTGTTTACTGACCACCATTGGTGAATCGCATTTTCATGGAGCAACTCCACAAAAAACTGATAGGATATAAGTGTGGTATACCAAAATGTTCGTATGAATAAGGCCTATTAGTGTCCATACTTAGAAATGCGGCGACTAGTCTAGGTATTCCACAAATTCAAATTTTGTTTACTGACCACCATTGGTGAATCGCATTTTCATGGAGCAACTCCATAAAAAACTGATAGGATATAAGTGTGGTATACCAAAATGTTCGTATGAATAAGGCCTATTAGTGTCCATACTTAGAAATGCGGCGACTAGTCTAGGTATTCCAGAAATTCAAATTTTGTTTCAAATTTTGTTTACTGACCACCATTGGTGAATCGCATTTTCATGGAGCAACTCCACAAAAAACTGATAGGATATAAGTGTGGTATACCAAAATGTTCGTATGAATAAGGCCTATTAGTGTCCATACTTAGAAATGCGGCGACTAGTCTAGGTATTCCACAAATTCAAATTTTGTTTACTGACCACCATTGGTGAATCGCATTTTCATGGAGCAACTCCATAAAAAACTGATAGGATATAAGTGTGGTATACCAAAATGTTCGTATGAATAAGGCCTATTAGTGTCCATACTTAGAAATGCGGCGACTAGTCTAGGTATTCCAGAAATTCAAATTTTGTTTCAAATTTTGTTTACTGACCACCATTGGTGAATCGCATTTTCATGGAGCAACTCCACAAAAAACTGATAGGATATAAGTGTGATACACCAAAATGTTCGTATGGATAAGGCCTATTAGTGTCCATACTTAGAAATGCGGCGACTAGTCTAGGTATTCCACAAATTCAAATTTTGTTTCAAATTTTGTTTACTGACAACCATTGGTGAATCGCATTTTCATGGAGCAACTCCACAAAAAACTGATAGGATATAAGTGTGATACACCAAAATGTTCGTATGGATAAGGCCTATTAGTGTCCATACTTAGAAATGCGGCGACTAGTCTAAGTATTCCACAAATTCAGATTTTGTTTACCGACCACCATTGGTGAATCACATTTTCATGGAGCAACTCCACAAAAAACTGATAGGATATAAGTGTGGTATACCAAAATGTTCGTATGAATAAGGCCTATTAGTGTCCATACTTAGAAATGCGGCGACTAGTCTAGGTATTCCAGAAATTCAAATTTTGTTTCAAATTTTGTTTACTGACCACCATTGGTGAATCGCATTTTCATGGAGCAACTCCACAAAAAACTGATAGGATATAAGTGTGGTATACCAAAATGTTCGTATGAATAAGGCCTATTAGTGTCCATACTTAGAAATGCGGCGACTAGTCTAGGTATTCCAGAAATTCAAATTTTGTTTCAAATTTTGTTTACTGACCACCATTGGTGAATCGCATTTTCATGGAGCAACTCCACAAAAAACTGATAGGATATAAGTGTGATACACCAAAATGTTTGTATGGATAAGGCCTATTAGTGTCCATACTTAGAAATGCGGCGACTAGTCTAGGTATTCCACAAATTCAAATTTTGTTTACTGACCACCATTGGTGAATTGCATTTTCATGGAGCAACTCCACAAAAAACTGATAGGATATAAGTGTGGTATACCAAAATGTTCGTATGAATAAGGCCTATTAGTGTCCATACTTAGAAATGCGGCGACTAGTCTAGGTATTCCAGAAATTCAAATTTTGTTTCAAATTTTGTTTACTGACCACCATTGGTGAATCGCATTTTCATGGAGCAACTCCACAAAAAACTGATAGGATATAAGTGTGGTATACCAAAATGTTCGTATGAATAAGGCCTATTAGTGTCCATACTTAGAAATGCGGCGACTAGTCTGGGTATTCCAGAAATTCAAATTTTGTTTCAAATTTTGTTTACTGACCACCATTGGTGAATCGCATTTTCATGGAGCAACTCCACAAAAAACTGATAGGATATAAGTGTGATACACCAAAATGTTCGTATGGATAAGGCCTATTAGTGCCCATACTTAGAAATGCGGCGACTAGTCTAGGTATTCCACAAATTCAAATTTTGTTTACTGACCACCATTGGTGAATCGCATTTTCATGGAGCAACTCCACAAAAAACTGATAGGATATAAGTGTGGTATACCAAAATGTTCGTATGAATAAGGCCTATTAGTGTCCATACTTAGAAATGCGGCGACTAGTCTAGGTATTCCAGAAATTCAAATTTTGTTTCAAATTTTGTTTACTGACCACCATTGGTGAATCGCATTTTCATGGAGCAACTCCACAAAAAACTGATAGGATATAAGTGTGGTATACCAAAATGTTCGTATGAATAAGGCCTATTAGTGTCCATACTTAGAAATGCGGCGACTAGTCTAGGTATTCCACAAATTCAGATTTTGTTTACCGACCACCATTGGTGAATCGCATTTTCATGGAGCAACTCTACAAAAAACTGATAGGATATAAGTGTGGTATACCAAAATGTTCGCATGAATAAGGCCTATTAGTGTCCATACTGAGAAATGCGGCGACTAGTCTAGGTATTCCACAAATTCAAATTTTGTTTACTGACCACCATTGGTGAATCGCATTTTCATGGAGCAACTCCACAAAAAACTGATAGGATATAAGTGTGATACCCCAAAATGTTCGTATGGATAAGGCCTATTAGTGTCCATACTTAGAAATGCGGCGACTAGTCTAGGTATTCCACAAATTCAAATTTTGTTTACTGATCACCATTGGTGAATCGCATTTTCATGGAGCAACTCCACAAAAAACTGATAGGATATAAGTGTGGTATACCAAAATGTTCGTATGAATAAGGCCTATTAGTGTCCATACTTAGAAATGCGGCGACTAGTCTAGGTATTCCACAAATTCAAATTTTGTTTACTGACCACCATTGGTGAATCGCATTTTCATGGAGCAACTCCATAAAAAACTGATAGGATATAAGTGTGGTATACCAAAATGTTCGTATGAATAAGGCCTATTAGTGTCCATACTTAGAAATGCGGCGACTAGTCTAGGTATTCCACAAATTCAAATTTTGTTTACTGACCACCATTGGTGAATCGAATTTTCATGGAGCAACTCCACAAAAAACTGATAGGATATAAGTGTGGTATACTAAAATGTTCGTATGAATAAGGCCTATTAGTGTCCATACTTAGAAATGCGGCGACTAGTCTAGGTATTCCAGAAATTCAAATTTTGTTTCAAATTTTGTTTACTGACCACCATTGGTGAATCGCATTTTCATG
Source organism: Leucophora obtusa (assembly GCA_949987735.1). Classification (NCBI taxonomy): domain Eukaryota; kingdom Metazoa; phylum Arthropoda; class Insecta; order Diptera; family Anthomyiidae; genus Leucophora; species Leucophora obtusa. The sequence continues at coordinate 180,988,949 of OX465296.1, forward strand.
GAGCAACTCCACAAAAAACTGATAGGATATAAGTGTGGTATACCAAAATGTTCGTATGAATAAGGCCTATTAGTGTCCATACTTAGAAATGCGGCGACTAGTCTAGGTATTCCAGAAATTCAAATTTTGTTTCAAATTTTGTTTACTGACCACCATTGGTGAATCGCATTTTCATGGAGCAACTCCACAAAAAACTGATAGGATATAAGTGTGATACACCAAAATGTTCGTATGGATAAGGCCTATTAGTGTCCATACTTAGAAATGCGGCGACTAGTCTAGGTATTCCACAAATTCAAATTTTGTTTACTGATCACCATTGGTGAATCGCATTTTCATGGAGCAACTCCACAAAAAACTGATAGGATATAAGTGTGGTATACCAAAATGTTCGTATGAATAAGGCCTATTAGTGTCCATACTTAGAAATGCGGCGACTAGTCTAGGTACTCCACAAATTCAAATTTTGTTTACTGACCACCATTGGTGAATCGCATTTTCATGGAGCAACTCCATAAAAAACTGATAGGATATAAGTGTGGTATACCAAAATGTTCGTATGAATAAGGCCTATTAGTGTCCATACTTAGAAATGCGGCGACTAGTCTAGGTATTCCACAAATTCAAATTTTGTTTACTGACCACCATTGGTGAATCGCATTTTCATGGAGCAACTCCACAAAAAACTGATAGGATATAAGTGTGGTATACCAAAATGTTCGTATGAATAAGGCCTATTAGTGTCCATACTTAGAAATGCGGCGACTAGTCTAGGTATTCCAGAAATTCAAATTTTGTTTCAAATTTTGTTTACTGACCACCATTGGTGAATCGCATTTTCATGGAGCAACTCCACAAAAAACTGATAGGATATAAGTGTGGTATACCAAAATGTTCGTATGAATAAGGCCTATTAGTGTCCATACTTAGAAATGCGGCGACTAGTCTAGGTATTCCACAAATTCAAATTTTGTTTACTGACCACCATTGGTGAATCGCATTTTCATGGAGCAACTCCACAAAAAACTGATAGGATATAAGTGTGGTATACCAAAATGTTCGTATGAATAAGGCCTATTAGTGTCCATACTTAGAAATGCGGCGACTAGTCTAGGTATTCCAGAAATTCAAATTTTGTTTCAAATTTTGTTTACTGACCACCATTGGTGAATCGCATTTTCATGGAGCAACTCCACAAAAAACTGATAGGATATAAGTGTGGTATACCAAAATGTTCGTATGAATAAGGCCTATTAGTGTCCATACTTAGAAATGCGGCGACTAGTCTAGGTATTCCACAAATTCAAATTTTGTTTACTGACCACCATTGGTGAATCGCATTTTCATGGAGCAACTCCACAAAAAACTGATAGGATATAAGTGTGGTATACTAAAATGTTCGTATGAATAAGGCCTATTAGTGTCCATACTTAGAAATGCGGCGACTAGTCTAGGTATTCCACAAATTCAAATTTTGTTTACTGACCACCATTGGTGAATCGCATTTTCATGGAGCAACTCCATAAAAAACTGATAGGATATAAGTGTGGTATACCAAAATGTTCGTATGAATAAGGCCTATTAGTGTCCATACTTAGAAATGCGGCGACTAGTCTAGGTATTCCAGAAATTCAAATTTTGTTTCAAATTTTGTTTACTGACCACCATTGGTGAATCGCATTTTCATGGAGCAACTCCACAAAAAACTGATAGGATATAAGTGTGGTATACCAAAATGTTCGTATGAATAAGGCCTATTAGTGTCCATACTTAGAAATGCGGCGACTAGTCTAGGTATTCCACAAATTCAGATTTTGTTTACCGACCACCATTGGTGAATCGCATTTTCATGGAGCAACTCCACAAAAAACTGATAGGATATAAGTGTGGTATACCAAAATGTTCGTATGAATAAGGCCTATTAGTGTCCATACTTAGAAATGCGGCGACTAGTCTAGGTATTCCACAAATTCAAATTTTGTTTACTGACCACCATTGGTGAATCGCATTTTCATGGAGCAACTCCACAAAAAACTGATAGGATATAAGTGTGGTATACCAAAATGTTCGTATGAATAAGGCCTATTAGTGTCCATACTTAGAAATGCGGCGACTAGTCTAGGTATTCCACAAATTCAAATTTTGTTTACTGACCACCATTGGTGAATCGCATTTTCATGGAGCAACTCCATAAAAAACTGATAGGATATAAGTGTGGTATACCAAAATGTTCGTATGAATAAGGCCTATTAGTGTCCATACTTAGAAATGCGGCGACTAGTCTAGGTATTCCAGAAATTCAAATTTTGTTTCAAATTTTGTTTACTGACCACCATTGGTGAATCGCATTTTCATGGAGCAACTCCACAAAAAACTGATAGGATATAAGTGTGGTATACCAAAATGTTCGTATGAATAAGGCCTATTAGTGTCCATACTTAGAAATGCGGCGACTAGTCTAGGTATTCCACAAATTCAGATTTTGTTTACCGACCACCATTGGTGAATCGCATTTTCATGGAGCAACTCCACAAAAAACTGATAGGATATAAGTGTGGTATACCAAAATGTTCGTATGAATAAGGCCTATTAGTGTCCATACTTAGAAATGCGGCGACTAGTCTAGGTATTCCACAAATTCAAATTTTGTTTACTGACCACCATTGGTGAATCGCATTTTCATGGAGCAACTCCACAAAAAACTGATAGGATATAAGTGTGATACACCAAAATGTTCGTATGGATAAGGCCTATTAGTGTCCATACTTAGAAATGCGGCGACTAGTCTAGGTATTCCACAAATTCAAATTTTGTTTACTGATCACCATTGGTGAATCGCATTTTCATGGAGCAACTCCACAAAAAACTGATAGGATATAAGTGTGGTATACCAAAATGTTCGTATGAATAAGGCCTATTAGTGTCCATACTTAGAAATGCGGCGACTAGTCTAGGTATTCCACAAATTCAAATTTTGTTTACTGACCACCATTGGTGAATCGCATTTTCATGGAGCAACTCCATAAAAAACTGATAGGATATAAGTGTGGTATACCAAAATGTTCGTATGAATAAGGCCTATTAGTGTCCATACTTAGAAATGCGGCGACTAGTCTAGGTATTCCACAAATTCAAATTTTGTTTACTGACCACCATTGGTGAATCGCATTTTCATGGAGCAACTCCACAAAAAACTGATAGGATATAAGTGTGATACACCAAAATGTTCGTATGGATAAGGCCTATTAGTGTCCATACTTAGAAATGCGGCAACTAGTCTAGGTATTCCACAAATTCAAATTTTGTTTACTGACCACCATTGGTGAATCGCATTTTCATGGAGCAACTCCACAAAAAACTGATAGGATATAAGTGTGGTATACCAAAATGTTCGTATGAATAAGGCCTATTAGTGTCCATACTTAGAAATGCGGCGACTAGTCTAGGTATTCCACAAATTCAAATTTTGTTTACTGACCACCATTGGTGAATCGCATTTTCATGGAGCAACTCCACAAAAAACTGATAGGATATAAGTGTGGTATACCAAAATGTTCGTATGAATAAGGCCTATTAGTGTCCATACTTAGAAATGCGGCGACTAGTCTAGGTATTCCAGAAATTCAAATTTTGTTTCAAATTTTGTTTACTGACCACCATTGGTGAATCGCATTTTCATGGAGCAACTCCACAGAAAACTGATAGGATATAAGTGTGGTATACCAAAATGTTCGTATGAATAAGGCCTATTAGTGTCCATACTTAGAAATGCGGCGACTAGTCTAGGTATTCCACAAATTCAAATTTTGTTTACTGACCACCATTGGTGAATCGCATTTTCATGGAGCAACTCCACAAAAAACTGATAGGATATAAGTGTGGTATACCAAAATGTTCGTATGAATAAGGCCTATTAGTGTCCATACTTAGAAATGCGGCGACTAGTCTAGGTATTCCAGAAATTCAAATTTTGTTTCAAATTTTGTTTACTGACCACCATTGGTGAATCGCATTTTCATGGAGCAACTCCACAAAAAACTGATAGGATATAAGTGTGGTATACCAAAATGTTCGTATGAATAAGGCCTATTAGTGTCCATACTTAGAAATGCGGCGACTAGTCTAGGTATTCCACAAATTCAAATTTTGTTTACTGACCACCATTGGTGAATCGCATTTTCATGGAGCAACTCCACAAAAAACTGATAGGATATAAGTGTGGTATACCAAAATGTTCGTATGAATAAGGCCTATTAGTGTCCATACTTAGAAATGCGGCGACTAGTCTAGGTATTCCAGAAATTCAAATTTTGTTTCAAATTTTGTTTACTGACCACCATTGGTGAATCGCATTTTCATGGAGCAACTCCACAGAAAACTGATAGGATATAAGTGTGGTATACCAAAATGTTCGTATGAATAAGGCCTATTAGTGTCCATACTTAGAAATGCGGCGACTAGTCTAGGTATTCCACAAATTCAAATTTTGTTTACTGACCACCATTGGTGAATCGCATTTTCATGGAGCAACTCCATAAAAAACTGATAGGATATAAGTGTGGTATACCAAAATGTTCGTATGAATAAGGCCTATTAGTGTCCATACTTAGAAATGCGGCGACTAGTCTAGGTATTCCAGAAATTCAAATTTTGTTTCAAATTTTGTTTACTGACCACCATTGGTGAATCGCATTTTCATGGAGCAACTCCACAAAAAACTGATAGGATATAAGTGTGGTATACCAAAATGTTCGTATGAATAAGGCCTATTAGTGTCCATACTTAGAAATGCGGCGACTAGTCTAGGTATTCCACAAATTCAAATTTTGTTTACTGACCACCATTGGTGAATCGCATTTTCATGGAGCAACTCCATAAAAAACTGATAGGATATAAGTGTGGTATACCAAAATGTTCGTATGAATAAGGCCTATTAGTGTCCATACTTAGAAATGCGGCGACTAGTCTAGGTATTCCAGAAATTCAAATTTTGTTTCAAATTTTGTTTACTGACCACCATTGGTGAATCGCATTTTCATGGAGCAACTCCACAAAAAACTGATAGGATATAAGTGTGATACACCAAAATGTTCGTATGGATAAGGCCTATTAGTGTCCATACTTAGAAATGCGGCGACTAGTCTAGGTATTCCACAAATTCAAATTTTGTTTCAAATTTTGTTTACTGACAACCATTGGTGAATCGCATTTTCATGGAGCAACTCCACAAAAAACTGATAGGATATAAGTGTGATACACCAAAATGTTCGTATGGATAAGGCCTATTAGTGTCCATACTTAGAAATGCGGCGACTAGTCTAAGTATTCCACAAATTCAGATTTTGTTTACCGACCACCATTGGTGAATCACATTTTCATGGAGCAACTCCACAAAAAACTGATAGGATATAAGTGTGGTATACCAAAATGTTCGTATGAATAAGGCCTATTAGTGTCCATACTTAGAAATGCGGCGACTAGTCTAGGTATTCCAGAAATTCAAATTTTGTTTCAAATTTTGTTTACTGACCACCATTGGTGAATCGCATTTTCATGGAGCAACTCCACAAAAAACTGATAGGATATAAGTGTGGTATACCAAAATGTTCGTATGAATAAGGCCTATTAGTGTCCATACTTAGAAATGCGGCGACTAGTCTAGGTATTCCAGAAATTCAAATTTTGTTTCAAATTTTGTTTACTGACCACCATTGGTGAATCGCATTTTCATGGAGCAACTCCACAAAAAACTGATAGGATATAAGTGTGGTATACCAAAATGTTCGTATGAATAAGGCCTATTAGTGTCCATACTTAGAAATGCGGCGACTAGTCTGGGTATTCCAGAAATTCAAATTTTGTTTCAAATTTTGTTTACTGACCACCATTGGTGAATCGCATTTTCATGGAGCAACTCCACAAAAAACTGATAGGATATAAGTGTGATACACCAAAATGTTTGTATGGATAAGGCCTATTAGTGCCCATACTTAGAAATGCGGCGACTAGTCTAGGTATTCCACAAATTCAAATTTTGTTTACTGACCACCATTGGTGAATCGCATTTTCATGGAGCAACTCCACAAAAAACTGATAGGATATAAGTGTGGTATACCAAAATGTTCGTATGAATAAGGCCTATTAGTGTCCATACTTAGAAATGCGGCGACTAGTCTAGGTATTCCAGAAATTCAAATTTTGTTTCAAATTTTGTTTACTGACCACCATTGGTGAATCGCATTTTCATGGAGCAACTCCACAAAAAACTGATAGGATATAAGTGTGGTATACCAAAATGTTCGTATGAATAAGGCCTATTAGTGTCCATACTTAGAAATGCGGCGACTAGTCTAGGTATTCCACAAATTCAGATTTTGTTTACCGACCACCATTGGTGAATCGCATTTTCATGGAGCAACTCTACAAAAAACTGATAGGATATAAGTGTGGTATACCAAAATGTTCGCATGAATAAGGCCTATTAGTGTCCATACTGAGAAATGCGGCGACTAGTCTAGGTATTCCACAAATTCAAATTTTGTTTACTGACCACCATTGGTGAATCGCATTTTCATGGAGCAACTCCACAAAAAACTGATAGGATATAAGTGTGGTATACCAAAATGTTCGTATGAATAAGGCCTATTAGTGTCCATACTTAGAAATGCGGCGACTAGTCTAGGTATTCCACAAATTCAAATTTTGTTTACTGACCACCATTGGTGAATCGCATTTTCATGGAGCAACTCCATAAAAAACTGATAGGATATAAGTGTGGTATACCAAAATGTTCGTATGAATAAGGCCTATTAGTGTCCATACTTAGAAATGCGGCGACTAGTCTAGGTATTCCAGAAATTCAAATTTTGTTTCAAATTTTGTTTACTGACCACCATTGGTGAATCGCATTTTCATGGAGCAACTCCACAAAAAACTGATAGGATATAAGTGTGGTATACCAAAATGTTCGTATGAATAAGGCCTATTAGTGTCCATACTTAGAAATGCGGCGACTAGTCTAGGTATTCCACAAATTCAAATTTTGTTTACTGACCACCATTGGTGAATCGCATTTTCATGGAGCAACTCCATAAAAAACTGATAGGATATAAGTGTGGTATACCAAAATGTTCGTATGAATAAGGCCTATTAGTGTCCATACTTAGAAATGCGGCGACTAGTCTAGGTATTCCAGAAATTCAAATTTTGTTTCAAATTTTGTTTACTGACCACCATTGGTGAATCGCATTTTCATGGAGCAACTCCACAAAAAACTGATAGGATATAAGTGTGATACACCAAAATGTTCGTATGGATAAGGCCTATTAGTGTCCATACTTAGAAATGCGGCGACTAGTCTAGGTATTCCACAAATTCAAATTTTGTTTCAAATTTTGTTTACTGACAACCATTGGTGAATCGCATTTTCATGGAGCAACTCCACAAAAAACTGATAGGATATAAGTGTGATACACCAAAATGTTCGTATGGATAAGGCCTATTAGTGTCCATACTTAGAAATGCGGCGACTAGTCTAAGTATTCCACAAATTCAGATTTTGTTTACCGACCACCATTGGTGAATCACATTTTCATGGAGCAACTCCACAAAAAACTGATAGGATATAAGTGTGGTATACCAAAATGTTCGTATGAATAAGGCCTATTAGTGTCCATACTTAGAAATGCGGCGACTAGTCTAGGTATTCCAGAAATTCAAATTTTGTTTCAAATTTTGTTTACTGACCACCATTGGTGAATCGCATTTTCATGGAGCAACTCCACAAAAAACTGATAGGATATAAGTGTGGTATACCAAAATGTTCGTATGAATAAGGCCTATTAGTGTCCATACTTAGAAATGCGGCGACTAGTCTAGGTATTCCAGAAATTCAAATTTTGTTTCAAATTTTGTTTACTGACCACCATTGGTGAATCGCATTTTCATGGAGCAACTCCACAAAAAACTGATAGGATATAAGTGTGGTATACCAAAATGTTCGTATGAATAAGGCCTATTAGTGTCCATACTTAGAAATGCGGCGACTAGTCTGGGTATTCCAGAAATTCAAATTTTGTTTCAAATTTTGTTTACTGACCACCATTGGTGAATCGCATTTTCATGGAGCAACTCCACAAAAAACTGATAGGATATAAGTGTGATACACCAAAATGTTTGTATGGATAAGGCCTATTAGTGCCCATACTTAGAAATGCGGCGACTAGTCTAGGTATTCCACAAATTCAAATTTTGTTTACTGACCACCATTGGTGAATCGCATTTTCATGGAGCAACTCCACAAAAAACTGATAGGATATAAGTGTGGTATACCAAAATGTTCGTATGAATAAGGCCTATTAGTGTCCATACTTAGAAATGCGGCGACTAGTCTAGGTATTCCAGAAATTCAAATTTTGTTTCAAATTTTGTTTACTGACCACCATTGGTGAATCGCATTTTCATGGAGCAACTCCACAAAAAACTGATAGGATATAAGTGTGGTATACCAAAATGTTCGTATGAATAAGGCCTATTAGTGTCCATACTTAGAAATGCGGCGACTAGTCTAGGTATTCCACAAATTCAGATTTTGTTTACCGACCACCATTGGTGAATCGCATTTTCATGGAGCAACTCTACAAAAAACTGATAGGATATAAGTGTGGTATACCAAAATGTTCGCATGAATAAGGCCTATTAGTGTCCATACTGAGAAATGCGGCGACTAGTCTAGGTATTCCACAAATTCAAATTTTGTTTACTGACCACCATTGGTGAATCGCATTTTCATGGAGCAACTCCACAAAAAACTGATAGGATATAAGTGTGGCATACCAAAATGTTCGTATGAATAAGGCCTATTAGTGTCCATACTTAGAAATGCGGCGACTAGTCTAGGTATTCCACAAATTCAAATTTTGTTTACTGACCACCATTGGTGAATCGCATTTTCATGGAGCAACTCCATAAAAAACTGATAGGATATAAGTGTGGTATACCAAAATGTTCGTATGAATAAGGCCTATTAGTGTCCATACTTAGAAATGCGGCGACTAGTCTAGGTATTCCAGAAATTCAAATTTTGTTTCAAATTTTGTTTACTGACCACCATTGGTGAATCGCATTTTCATGGAGCAACTCCACAAAAAACTGATAGGATATAAGTGTGGTATACCAAAATGTTCGTATGAATAAGGCCTATTAGTGTCCATACTTAGAAATGCGGCGACTAGTCTAGGTATTCCACAAATTCAAATTTTGTTTACTGACCACCATTGGTGAATCGCATTTTCATGGAGCAACTCCATAAAAAACTGATAGGATATAAGTGTGGTATACCAAAATGTTCGTATGAATAAGGCCTATTAGTGTCCATACTTAGAAATGCGGCGACTAGTCTAGGTATTCCAGAAATTCAAATTTTGTTTCAAATTTTGTTTACTGACCACCATTGGTGAATCGCATTTTCATGGAGCAACTCCACAAAAAACTGATAGGATATAAGTGTGATACACCAAAATGTTCGTATGGATAAGGCCTATTAGTGTCCATACTTAGAAATGCGGCGACTAGTCTAGGTATTCCACAAATTCAAATTTTGTTTCAAATTTTGTTTACTGACAACCATTGGTGAATCGCATTTTCATGGAGCAACTCCACAAAAAACTGATAGGATATAAGTGTGATACACCAAAATGTTCGTATGGATAAGGCCTATTAGTGTCCATACTTAGAAATGCGGCGACTAGTCTAAGTATTCCACAAATTCAGATTTTGTTTACCGACCACCATTGGTGAATCACATTTTCATGGAGCAACTCCACAAAAAACTGATAGGATATAAGTGTGGTATACCAAAATGTTCGTATGAATAAGGCCTATTAGTGTCCATACTTAGAAATGCGGCGACTAGTCTAGGTATTCCAGAAATTCAAATTTTGTTTCAAATTTTGTTTACTGACCACCATTGGTGAATCGCATTTTCATGGAGCAACTCCACAAAAAACTGATAGGATATAAGTGTGGTATACCAAAATGTTCGTATGAATAAGGCCTATTAGTGTCCATACTTAGAAATGCGGCGACTAGTCTAGGTATTCCAGAAATTCAAATTTTGTTTCAAATTTTGTTTACTGACCACCATTGGTGAATCGCATTTTCATGGAGCAACTCCACAAAAAACTGATAGGATATAAGTGTGGTATACCAAAATGTTCGTATGAATAAGGCCTATTAGTGTCCATACTTAGAAATGCGGCGACTAGTCTGGGTATTCCAGAAATTCAAATTTTGTTTCAAATTTTGTTTACTGACCACCATTGGTGAATCGCATTTTCATGGAGCAACTCCACAAAAAACTGATAGGATATAAGTGTGATACACCAAAATGTTTGTATGGATAAGGCCTATTAGTGCCCATACTTAGAAATGCGGCGACTAGTCTAGGAATTCCACAAATTCAAATTTTGTTTACTGACCACCATTGGTGAATCGCATTTTCATGGAGCAACTCCACAAAAAACTGATAGGATATAAGTGTGGTATACCAAAATGTTCGTATGAATAAGGCCTATTAGTGTCCATACTTAGAAATGCGGCGACTAGTCTAGGTATTCCAGAAATTCAAATTTTGTTTCAAATTTTGTTTACTGACCACCATTGGTGAATCGCATTTTCATGGAGCAACTCCACAAAAAACTGATAGGATATAAGTGTGGTATACCAAAATGTTCGTATGAATAAGGCCTATTAGTGTCCATACTTAGAAATGCGGCGACTAGTCTAGGTATTCCACAAATTCAGATTTTGTTTACCGACCACCATTGGTGAATCGCATTTTCATGGAGCAACTCTACAAAAAACTGATAGGATATAAGTGTGGTATACCAAAATGTTCGCATGAATAAGGCCTATTAGTGTCCATACTGAGAAATGCGGCGACTAGTCTAGGTATTCCACAAATTCAAATTTTGTTTACTGACCACCATTGGTGAATCGCATTTTCATGGAGCAACTCCACAAAAAACTGATAGGATATAAGTGTGATACCCCAAAATGTTCGTATGGATAAGGCCTATTAGTGTCCATACTTAGAAATGCGGCGACTAGTCTAGGTATTCCACAAATTCAAATTTTGTTTACTGATCACCATTGGTGAATCGCATTTTCATGGAGCAACTCCACAAAAAACTGATAGGATATAAGTGTGGTATACCAAAATGTTCGTATGAATAAGGCCTATTAGTGTCCATACTTAGAAATGCGGCGACTAGTCTAGGTATTCCACAAATTCAAATTTTGTTTACTGACCACCATTGGTGAATCGCATTTTCATGGAGCAACTCCATAAAAAACTGATAGGATATAAGTGTGGTATACCAAAATGTTCGTATGAATAAGGCCTATTAGTGTCCATACTTAGAAATGCGGCGACTAGTCTAGGTATTCCACAAATTCAAATTTTGTTTACTGACCACCATTGGTGAATCGCATTTTCATGGAGCAACTCCACAAAAAACTGATAGGATATAAGTGTGATACACCAAAATGTTCGTATGGATAAGGCCTATTAGTGTCCATACTTAGAAATGCGGCAACTAGTCTAGGTATTCCACAAATTCAAATTTTGTTTACTGACCACCATTGGTGAATCGCATTTTCATGGAGCAACTCCACAAAAAACTGATAGGATATAAGTGTGGTATACCAAAATGTTCGTATGAATAAGGCCTATTAGTGTCCATACTTAGAAATGCGGCGACTAGTCTAGGTATTCCACAAATTCAAATTTTGTTTACTGACCACCATTGGTGAATCGCATTTTCATGGAGCAACTCCACAAAAAACTGATAGGATATAAGTGTGGTATACCAAAATGTTCGTATGAATAAGGCCTATTAGTGTCCATACTTAGAAATGCGGCGACTAGTCTAGGTATTCCAGAAATTCAAATTTTGTTTCAAATTTTGTTTACTGACCACCATTGGTGAATCGCATTTTCATGGAGCAACTCCACAAAAAACTGATAGGATATAAGTGTGGTATACCAAAATGTTCGTATGAATAAGGCCTATTAGCGTCCATACTTAGAAATGCGGCGACTAGTCTAGGTATTCCACAAATTCAAATTTTGTTTACTGACCACCATTGGTGAATCGCATTTTCATGGAGCAACTCCACAAAAAACTGATAGGATATAAGTGTGGTATACCAAAATGTTCGTATGAATAAGGCCTATTAGTGTCCATACTTAGAAATGCGGCGACTAGTCTAGGTATTCCAGAAATTCAAATTTTGTTTCAAATTTTGTTTACTGACCACCATTGGTGAATCGCATTTTCATGGAGCAACTCCACAAAAAACTGATAGGATATAAGTGTGGTATACCAAAATGTTCGTATGAATAAGGCCTATTAGTGTCCATACTTAGAAATGCGGCGACTAGTCTAGGTATTCCACAAATTCAAATTTTGTTTACTGACCACCATTGGTGAATCGCATTTTCATGGAGCAACTCCACAAAAAACTGATAGGATATAAGTGTGGTATACCAAAATGTTCGTATGAATAAGGCCTATTAGTGTCCATACTTAGAAATGCGGCGACTAGTCTAGGTATTCCAGAAATTCAAATTTTGTTTCAAATTTTGTTTACTGACCACCATTGGTGAATCGCATTTTCATGGAGCAACTCCACAAAAAACTGATAGGATATAAGTGTGGTATACCAAAATGTTCGTATGAATAAGGCCTATTAGTGTCCATACTTAGAAATGCGGCGACTAGTCTAGGTATTCCACAAATTCAGATTTTGTTTACCGACCACCATTGGTGAATCGCATTTTCATGGAGCAACTCCACAAAAAACTGATAGGATATAAGTGTGGTATACCAAAATGTTCGTATGAATAAGGCCTATTAGTGTCCATACTTAGAAATGCGGCGACTAGTCTAGGTATTCCACAAATTCAAATTTTGTTTACTGACCACCATTGGTGAATCGCATTTTCATGGAGCAACTCCACAAAAAACTGATAGGATATAAGTGTGGTATACCAAAATGTTCGTATGAATAAGGCCTATTAGTGTCCATACTTAGAAATGCGGCGACTAGTCTAGGTATTCCACAAATTCAAATTTTGTTTACTGACCACCATTGGTGAATCGCATTTTCATGGAGCAACTCCATAAAAAACTGATAGGATATAAGTGTGGTATACCAAAATGTTCGTATGAATAAGGCCTATTAGTGTCCATACTTAGAAATGCGGCGACTAGTCTAGGTATTCCAGAAATTCAAATTTTGTTTCAAATTTTGTTTACTGACCACCATTGGTGAATCGCATTTTCATGGAGCAACTCCATAAAAAACTGATAGGATATAAGTGTGGTATACCAAAATGTTCGTATGAATAAGGCCTATTAGTGTCCATTCTTAGAAATGCGGCGACTAGTCTAGGTATTCCACAAATTCAAATTTTGTTTACTGACCACCATTGGTGAATCGCATTTTCATGGAGCAACTCCACAAAAAACTGATAGGATATAAGTGTGATACACCAAAATGTTCGTATGGATAAGGCCTATTAGTGTCCATACTTAGAAATGCGGCAACTAGTCTAGGTATTCCACAAATTCAAATTTTGTTTACTGACCACCATTGGTGAATCGCATTTTCATGGAGCAACTTCACAAAAAACTGATAGGATATAAGTGTGGTATACCAAAATGTTCGTATGAATAAGGCCTATTAGTGTCCATACTTAGAAATGCGGCGACTAGTCTAGGTATTCCACAAATTCAAATTTTGTTTACTGACCACCATTGGTGAATCGCATTTTCATGGAGCAACTCCACAAAAAACTGATAGGATATAAGTGTGGTATACCAAAATGTTCGTATGAATAAGGCCTATTAGTGTCCATACTGAGAAATGCGGCGACTAGTCTAGGTATTCCACAAATTCAAATTTTGTTTACTGACCACCATTGGTGAATCGCATTTTCATGGAGCAACTCCACAAAAAACTGATAGGATATAAGTGTGGTATACCAAAATGTTCGTATGAATAAGGCCTATTAGTGTCCATACTTAGAAATGCGGCGACTAGTCTAGGTATTCCACAAATTCAGATTTTGTTTACCGACCACCATTGGTGAATCGCATTTTCATGGAGCAACTCCACAAAAAACTGATAGGATATAAGTGTGGTATACCAAAATGTTCGTATGAATAAGGCCTATTAGTGTCCATACTTAGAAATGCGGCGACTAGTCTAGGTATTCCACAAATTCAAATTTTGTTTACTGACCACCATTGGTGAATCGCATTTTCATGGAGCAACTCCACAAAAAACTGATAGGATATAAGTGTGATACACCAAAATGTTCGTATGGATAAGGCCTATTAGTGTCCATACTTAGAAATGCGGCGACTAGTCTAGGTATTCCACAAATTCAAATTTTGTTTACTGATCACCATTGGTGAATCGCATTTTCATGGAGCAACTCCACAAAAAACTGATAGGATATAAGTGTGGTATACCAAAATGTTCGTATGAATAAGGCCTATTAGTGTCCATACTTAGAAATGCGGCGACTAGTCTAGGTATTCCACAAATTCAAATTTTGTTTACTGACCACCATTGGTGAATCGCATTTTCATGGAGCAACTCCATAAAAAACTGATAGGATATAAGTGTGGTATACCAAAATGTTCGTATGAATAAGGCCTATTAGTGTCCATACTTAGAAATGCGGCGACTAGTCTAGGTATTCCACAAATTCAAATTTTGTTTACTGACCACCATTGGTGAATCGCATTTTCATGGAGCAACTCCACAAAAAACTGATAGGATATAAGTGTGATACACCAAAATGTTCGTATGGATAAGGCCTATTAGTGTCCATACTTAGAAATGCGGCAACTAGTCTAGGTATTCCACAAATTCAAATTTTGTTTACTGACCACCATTGGTGAATCGCATTTTCATGGAGCAACTCCACAAAAAACTGATAGGATATAAGTGTGGTATACCAAAATGTTCGTATGAATAAGGCCTATTAGTGTCCATACTTAGAAATGCGGCGACTAGTCTAGGTATTCCAGAAATTCAAATTTTGTTTCAAATTTTGTTTACTGACCACCATTGGTGAATCGCATTTTCATGGAGCAACTCCACAAAAAACTGATAGGATATAAGTGTGGTATACCAAAATGTTCGTATGAATAAGGCCTATTAGTGTCCATACTTAGAAATGCGGCGACTAGTCTAGGTATTCCACAAATTCAAATTTTGTTTACTGACCACCATTGGTGAATCGCATTTTCATGGAGCAACTCCACAAAAAACTGATAGGATATAAGTGTGGTATACCAAAATGTTCGTATGAATAAGGCCTATTAGTGTCCATACTTAGAAATGCGGCGACTAGTCTAGGTATTCCACAAATTCAAATTTTGTTTACTGACCACCATTGGTGAATCGCATTTTCATGGAGCAACTCCATAAAAAACTGATAGGATATAAGTGTGGTATACCAAAATGTTCGTATGAATAAGGCCTATTAGTGTCCATACTTAGAAATGCGGCGACTAGTCTAGGTATTCCAGAAATTCAAATTTTGTTTCAAATTTTGTTTACTGACCACCATTGGTGAATCGCATTTTCATGGAGCAACTCCACAAAAAACTGATAGGATATAAGTGTGGTATACCAAAATGTTCGTATGAATAAGGCCTATTAGTGTCCATACTTAGAAATGCGGCGACTAGTCTAGGTATTCCACAAATTCAAATTTTGTTTACTGACCACCATTGGTGAATCGCATTTTCATGGAGCAACTCCATAAAAAACTGATAGGATATAAGTGTGGTATACCAAAATGTTCGTATGAATAAGGCCTATTAGTGTCCATACTTAGAAATGCGGCGACTAGTCTAGGTATTCCAGAAATTCAAATTTTGTTTCAAATTTTGTTTACTGACCACCATTGGTGAATCGCATTTTCATGGAGCAACTCCACAAAAAACTGATAGGATATAAGTGTGATACACCAAAATGTTCGTATGGATAAGGCCTATTAGTGTCCATACTTAGAAATGCGGCGACTAGTCTAGGTATTCCACAAATTCAAATTTTGTTTCAAATTTTGTTTACTGACAACCATTGGTGAATCGCATTTTCATGGAGCAACTCCACAAAAAACTGATAGGATATAAGTGTGATACACCAAAATGTTCGTATGGATAAGGCCTATTAGTGTCCATACTTAGAAATGCGGCGACTAGTCTAAGTATTCCACAAATTCAGATTTTGTTTACCGACCACCATTGGTGAATCACATTTTCATGGAGCAACTCCACAAAAAACTGATAGGATATAAGTGTGGTATACCAAAATGTTCGTATGAATAAGGCCTATTAGTGTCCATACTTAGAAATGCGGCGACTAGTCTAGGTATTCCAGAAATTCAAATTTTGTTTCAAATTTTGTTTACTGACCACCATTGGTGAATCGCATTTTCATGGAGCAACTCCACAAAAAACTGATAGGATATAAGTGTGGTATACCAAAATGTTCGTATGAATAAGGCCTATTAGTGTCCATACTTAGAAATGCGGCGACTAGTCTAGGTATTCCAGAAATTCAAATTTTGTTTCAAATTTTGTTTACTGACCACCATTGGTGAATCGCATTTTCATGGAGCAACTCCACAAAAAACTGATAGGATATAAGTGTGGTATACCAAAATGTTCGTATGAATAAGGCCTATTAGTGTCCATACTTAGAAATGCGGCGACTAGTCTGGGTATTCCAGAAATTCAAATTTTGTTTCAAATTTTGTTTACTGACCACCATTGGTGAATCGCATTTTCATGGAGCAACTCCACAAAAAACTGATAGGATATAAGTGTGATACACCAAAATGTTCGTATGGATAAGGCCTATTAGTGCCCATACTTAGAAATGCGGCGACTAGTCTAGGTATTCCACAAATTCAAATTTTGTTTACTGACCACCATTGGTGAATCGCATTTTCATGGAGCAACTCCACAAAAAACTGATAGGATATAAGTGTGGTATACCAAAATGTTCGTATGAATAAGGCCTATTAGTGTCCATACTTAGAAATGCGGCGACTAGTCTAGGTATTCCAGAAATTCAAATTTTGTTTCAAATTTTGTTTACTGACCACCATTGGTGAATCGCATTTTCATGGAGCAACTCCACAAAAAACTGATAGGATATAAGTGTGGTATACCAAAATGTTCGTATGAATAAGGCCTATTAGTGTCCATACTTAGAAATGCGGCGACTAGTCTAGGTATTCCACAAATTCAGATTTTGTTTACCGACCACCATTGGTGAATCGCATTTTCATGGAGCAACTCTACAAAAAACTGATAGGATATAAGTGTGGTATACCAAAATGTTCGCATGAATAAGGCCTATTAGTGTCCATACTGAGAAATGCGGCGACTAGTCTAGGTATTCCACAAATTCAAATTTTGTTTACTGACCACCATTGGTGAATCGCATTTTCATGGAGCAACTCCACAAAAAACTGATAGGATATAAGTGTGATACCCCAAAATGTTCGTATGGATAAGGCATATTAGTGTCCATACTTAGAAATGCGGCGACTAGTCTAGGTATTCCACAAATTCAAATTTTGTTTACTGATCACCATTGGTGAATCGCATTTTCATGGAGCAACTCCACAAAAAACTGATAGGATATAAGTGTGGTATACCAAAATGTTCGTATGAATAAGGCCTATTAGTGTCCATACTTAGAAATGCGGCGACTAGTCTAGGTATTCCACAAATTCAAATTTTGTTTACTGACCACCATTGGTGAATCGCATTTTCATGGAGCAACTCCATAAAAAACTGATAGGATATAAGTGTGGTATACCAAAATGTTCGTATGAATAAGGCCTATTAGTGTCCATACTTAGAAATGCGGCGACTAGTCTAGGTATTCCACAAATTCAAATTTTGTTTACTGACCACCATTGGTGAATCGCATTTTCATGGAGCAACTCCACAAAAAACTGATAGGATATAAGTGTGATACACCAAAATGTTCGTATGGATAAGGCCTATTAGTGTCCATACTTAGAAATGCGGCAACTAGTCTAGGTATTCCACAAATTCAAATTTTGTTTACTGACCACCATTGGTGAATCGCATTTTCATGGAGCAACTCCACAAAAAACTGATAGGATATAAGTGTGGTATACCAAAATGTTCGTATGAATAAGGCCTATTAGTGTCCATACTTAGAAATGCGGCGACTAGTCTAGGTATTCCAGAAATTCAAATTTTGTTTCAAATTTTGTTTACTGACCACCATTGGTGAATCGCATTTTCATGGAGCAACTCCACAAAAAACTGATAGGATATAAGTGTGGTATACCAAAATGTTCGTATGAATAAGGCCTATTAGCGTCCATACTTAGAAATGCGGCGACTAGTCTAGGTATTCCACAAATTCAAATTTTGTTTACTGACCACCATTGGTGAATCGCATTTTCATGGAGCAACTCCACAAAAAACTGATAGGATATAAGTGTGGTATACCAAAATGTTCGTATGAATAAGGCCTATTAGTGTCCATACTTAGAAATGCGGCGACTAGTCTAGGTATTCCAGAAATTCAAATTTTGTTTCAAATTTTGTTTACTGACCACCATTGGTGAATCGCATTTTCATGGAGCAACTCCACAAAAAACTGATAGGATATAAGTGTGGTATACCAAAATGTTCGTATGAATAAGGCCTATTAGCGTCCATACTTAGAAATGCGGCGACTAGTCTAGGTATTCCACAAATTCAAATTTTGTTTACTGACCACCATTGGTGAATCGCATTTTCATGGAGCAACTCCACAAAAAACTGATAGGATATAAGTGTGGTATACCAAAATGTTCGTATGAATAAGGCCTATTAGTGTCCATACTTAGAAATGCGGCGACTAGTCTAGGTATTCCACAAATTCAAATTTTGTTTACTGACCACCATTGGTGAATCGCATTTTCATGGAGCAACTCCACAAAAAACTGATAGGATATAAGTGTGGTATACCAAAATGTTCGTATGAATAAGGCCTATTAGTGTCCATACTTAGAAATGCGGCGACTAGTCTAGGTATTCCAGAAATTCAAATTTTGTTTCAAATTTTGTTTACTGACCACCATTGGTGAATCGTGTGGTATATAAGTGTGGTATACCAAAATGTTCGTATGAATAAGGCCTATTAGTGTCCATACTTAGAAATGCGGCGACTAGTCTAGGTATTCCAGAAATTCAAATTTTGTTTCAAATTTTGTTTACTGACCACCATTGGTGAATCGCATTTTCATGGAGCAACTCCACAAAAAACTGATAGGATATAAGTGTGATACACCAAAATGTTCGTATGGATAAGGCCTATTAGTGCCGATACTTAGAAATGCGGCGACTAGTCTAGGTATTCCACAAATTAAAATTTTGTTTACTGACCACCATTGGTGAATCGCATTTTCATGGAGCAACTCCACAAAAAACTGATAGGATATAAGTGTGGTATACCAAAATGTTCGTATGAATAAGGCCTATTAGTGTCCATACTTAGAAATGCGGCGACTAGTCTAGGTATTCCAGAAATTCAAATTTTGTTTCAAATTTTGTTTACTGACCACCATTGGTGAATCGCATTTTCATGGAGCAACTCCACAAAAAACTGATAGGATATAAGTGTGGTATACCAAAATGTTCGTATGAATAAGGCCTATTAGTGTCCATACTTAGAAATGCGGCGACTAGTCTAGGTATTCCACAAATTCAGATTTTTTTTACCGACCACCATTGGTGAATCGCATTTTCATGGAGCAACTCTACAAAAAACTGATAGGATATAAGTGTGGTATACCAAAATGTTCGCATGAATAAGGCCTATTAGTGTCCATACTTAGAAATGCGGCGACTAGTCTAGGTATTCCACAAATTCAAATTTTGTTTACTGACCACCATTGGTGAATCGCATTTTCATGGAGCAACTCCACAAAAAACTGATAGGATATAAGTGTGATACACCAAAATGTTCGTATGGATAAGGCCTATTAGTGTCCATACTTAGAAATGCGGCGACTAGTCTAGGTATTCCACAAATTCAAATTTTGTTTACTGATCACCATTGGTGAATCGCATTTTCATGGAGCAACTCCACAAAAAACTGATAGGATATAAGTGCGGTATACCAAAATGTTCGTATGGATAAGGCCTATTAGTGTCCATACTTAGAAATGCGGCGACTAGTCTAGGTATTCCACAAATTCAAATTTTGTTTACTGACCACCATTGGTGAATCGCATTTTCATGGAGCAACTCTACAAAAAAGTGATAGGATATAAGTGTGGTATACCAAAATGTTCGCATGAATAAGGCCTATTAGTGTCCATACTTAGAAATGCGGCGACTAGTCTAGGTATTCCACAAATTCAAGTTTTGTTTACTGATCACCATTGGTGAATCGCATTTTCATGGAGCAACTCCACAAAAAACTGATAGGATATAAGTGTGGTATACCAAAATGTTCGTATGAATAAGGCCTATTAGTGTCCATACTTAGAAATGCGGCGACTAGTCTAGGTATTCCACAAATTCAAATTTTGTTTACAGACCACCATTGGTGAATCGCATTTTCATGGAGCAACTCCATAAAAAACTGATAGGATATAAGTGTGGTATACCAAAATGTTCGTATGAATAAGGCCTATTAGTGTCCATACTTAGAAATGCGGCGACTAGTCTAGGTATTCCACAAATTCAAATTTTGTTTACTGACCACCATTGGTGAATCGCATTTTCATGGAGCAACTCCACAAAAAACTGATAGGATATAAGTGTGATACACCAAAATGTTCGTATGGATAAGGCCTATTAGTGTCCATACTTAGAAATGCGGCAACTAGTCTAGGTATTCCACAAATTCAAATTTTGTTTACTGACCACCATTGGTGAATCGCATTTTCATGGAGCAACTCCACAAAAAACTGATAGGATATAAGTGTGGTATACCAAAATGTTCGTATGAATAAGGCCTATTAGTGTCCATACTTAGAAATGCGGCGACTAGTCTAGGTATTCCACAAATTCAAATTTTGTTTACTGACCACCATTGGTGAATCGCATTTTCATGGAGCAACTCCACAAAAAACTGATAGGATATAAGTGTGGTATACCAAAATGTTCGTATGAATAAGGCCTATTAGTGTCCATACTTAGAAATGCGGCGACTAGTCTAGGTATTCCACAAATTCAAATTTTGTTTACTGACCACCATTGGTGAATCGCATTTTCATGGAGCAACTCCACAAAAAACTGATAGGATATAAGTGTGGTATACCAAAATGTTCGTATGAATAAGGCCTATTAGTGTCCATACTTAGAAATGCGGCGACTAGTCTAGGTATTCCAGAAATTCAAATTTTGTTTCAAATTTTGTTTACTGACCACCATTGGTGAATCGCATTTTCATGGAGCAACTCCACAAAAAACTGATAGGATATAAGTGTGGTATACCAAAATGTTCGTATGAATAAGGCCTATTAGTGTCCATACTTAGAAATGCGGCGACTAGTCTAGGTATTCCACAAATTCAAATTTTGTTTACTGACCACCATTGGTGAATCGCATTTTCATGGAGCAACTCCACAAAAAACTGATAGGATATAAGTGTGGTATACCAAAATGTTCGTATGAATAAGGCCTATTAGTGTCCATACTTAGAAATGCGGCGACTAGTCTAGGTATTCCAGAAATTCAAATTTTGTTTCAAATTTTGTTTACTGACCACCATTGGTGAATCGCATTTTCATGGAGCAACTCCACAAAAAACTGATAGGATATAAGTGTGGTATACCAAAATGTTCGTATGAATAAGGCCTATTAGTGTCCATACTTAGAAATGCGGCGACTAGTCTAGGTATTCCACAAATTCAAATTTTGTTTACTGACCACCATTGGTGAATCGCATTTTCATGGAGCAACTCCACAAAAAACTGATAGGATATAAGTGTGGTATACCAAAATGTTCGTATGAATAAGGCCTATTAGTGTCCATACTTAGAAATGCGGCGACTAGTCTAGGTATTCCACAAATTCAAATTTTGTTTACTGACCACCATTGGTGAATCGCATTTTCATGGAGCAACTCCACAAAAAACTGATAGGATATAAGTGTGGTATACCAAAATGTTCGTATGAATAAGGCCTATTAGTGTCCATACTTAGAAATGCGGCGACTAGTCTAGGTATTCCACAAATTCAAATTTTGTTTACTGACCACCATTGGTGAATCGCTTTTTCATGGAGCAACTCCACAAAAAACTGATAGGATATAAGTGTGGTATACCAAAATGTTCGTATGAATAAGGCCTATTAGTGTCCATACTTAGAAATGCGGCGACTAGTCTAGGTATTCCACAAATTCAAATTTTGTTTACTGACCACCATTGGTGAATCGCATTTTCATGGAGCAACTCCACAAAAAACTGATAGGATATAAGTGTGGTATACCAAAATGTTCGTATGAATAAGGCCTATTAGTGTCCATACTTAGAAATGCGGCGACTAGTCTAGGTATTCCAGAAATTCAAATTTTGTTTCAAATTTTGTTTACTGACCACCATTGGTGAATCGCATTTTCATGGAGCAACTCCACAAAAAACTGATAGGATATAAGTGTGGTATACCAAAATGTTCGTATGAATAAGGCCTATTAGTGTCCATACTTAGAAATGCGGCGACTAGTCTAGGTATTCCACAAATTCAGATTTTGTTTACCGACCACCATTGGTGAATCGCATTTTCATGGAGCAACTCTACAAAAAACTGATAGGATATAAGTGTGGTATACCAAAATGTTCGCATGAATAAGGCCTATTAGTGTCCATACTGAGAAATGCGGCGACTAGTCTAGGTATTCCACAAATTCAAATTTTGTTTACTGACCACCATTGGTGAATCGCATTTTCATGGAGCAACTCCACAAAAAACTGATAGGATATAAGTGTGATACCCCAAAATGTTCGTATGGATAAGGCCTATTAGTGT
The DNA here is from genome assembly GCA_949987735.1 of Leucophora obtusa. Classification (NCBI taxonomy): domain Eukaryota; kingdom Metazoa; phylum Arthropoda; class Insecta; order Diptera; family Anthomyiidae; genus Leucophora; species Leucophora obtusa. The sequence continues at coordinate 181,012,051 of OX465296.1, forward strand.
CCATACTTAGAAATGCGGCGACTAGTCTAGGTATTCCACAAATTCAAATTTTGTTTACTGATCACCATTGGTGAATCGCATTTTCATGGAGCAACTCCACAAAAAACTGATAGGATATAAGTGTGGTATACCAAAATGTTCGTATGAATAAGGCCTATTAGTGTCCATACTTAGAAATGCGGCGACTAGTCTAGGTATTCCACAAATTCAAATTTTGTTTACTGACCACCATTGGTGAATCGCATTTTCATGGAGCAACTCCATAAAAAACTGATAGGATATAAGTGTGGTATACCAAAATGTTCGTATGAATAAGGCCTATTAGTGTCCATACTTAGAAATGCGGCGACTAGTCTAGGTATTCCACAAATTCAAATTTTGTTTACTGACCACCATTGGTGAATCGCATTTTCATGGAGCAACTCCACAAAAAACTGATAGGATATAAGTGTGATACACCAAAATGTTCGTATGGATAAGGCCTATTAGTGTCCATACTTAGAAATGCGGCAACTAGTCTAGGTATTCCACAAATTCAAATTTTGTTTACTGACCACCATTGGTGAATCGCATTTTCATGGAGCAACTCCACAAAAAACTGATAGGATATAAGTGTGGTATACCAAAATGTTCGTATGAATAAGGCCTATTAGTGTCCATACTTAGAAATGCGGCGACTAGTCTAGGTATTCCAGAAATTCAAATTTTGTTTCAAATTTTGTTTACTGACCACCATTGGTGAATCGCATTTTCATGGAGCAACTCCACAAAAAACTGATAGGATATAAGTGTGATACACCAAAATGTTCGTATGGATAAGGCCTATTAGTGCCGATACTTAGAAATGCGGCGACTAGTCTAGGTATTCCACAAATTCAAATTTTGTTTACTGACCACCATTGGTGAATCGCATTTTCATGGAGCAACTCCACAAAAAACTGATAGGATATAAGTGTGGTATACTAAAATGTTCGTATGAATAAGGCCTATTAGTGTCCATACTTAGAAATGCGGCGACTAGTCTAGGTATTCCAGAAATTCAAATTTTGTTTCAAATTTTGTTTACTGACCACCATTGGTGAATCGCATTTTCATGGAGCAACTCCACAAAAAACTGATAGGATATAAGTGTGGTATACCAAAATGTTCGTATGAATAAGGCCTATTAGTGTCCATACTTAGAAATGCGGCGACTAGTCTAGGTATTCCACAAATTCAGATTTTTTTTACCGACCACCATTGGTGAATCGCATTTTCATGGAGCAACTCTACAAAAAACTGATAGGATATAAGTGTGGTATACCAAAATGTTCGCATGAATAAGGCCTATTAGTGTCCATACTTAGAAATGCGGCGACTAGTCTAGGTATTCCACAAATTCAAATTTTGTTTACTGACCACCATTGGTGAATCGCATTTTCATGGAGCAACTCCACAAAAAACTGATAGGATATAAGTGTGATACACCAAAATGTTCGTATGGATAAGGCCTATTAGTGTCCATACTTAGAAATGCGGCGACTAGTCTAGGTATTCCACAAATTCAAATTTTGTTTACTGATCACCATTGGTGAATCGCATTTTCATGGAGCAACTCCACAAAAAACTGATAGGATATAAGTGCGGTATACCAAAATGTTCGTATGGATAAGGCCTATTAGTGTCCATACTTAGAAATGCGGCGACTAGTCTAGGTATTCCACAAATTCAAATTTTGTTTACTGACCACCATTGGTGAATCGCATTTTCATGGAGCAACTCTACAAAAAAGTGATAGGATATAAGTGTGGTATACCAAAATGTTCGCATGAATAAGGCCTATTAGTGTCCATACTTAGAAATGCGGCGACTAGTCTAGGTATTCCACAAATTCAAGTTTTGTTTACTGATCACCATTGGTGAATCGCATTTTCATGGAGCAACTCCACAAAAAACTGATAGGATATAAGTGTGGTATACCAAAATGTTCGTATGAATAAGGCCTATTAGTGTCCATACTTAGAAATGCGGCGACTAGTCTAGGTATTCCACAAATTCAAATTTTGTTTACTGACCACCATTGGTGAATCGCATTTTCATGGAGCAACTCCATAAAAAACTGATAGGATATAAGTGTGGTATACCAAAATGTTCGTATGAATAAGGCCTATTAGTGTCCATACTTAGAAATGCGGCGACTAGTCTAGGTATTCCACAAATTCAAATTTTGTTTACTGACCACCATTGGTGAATCGCATTTTCATGGAGCAACTCCACAAAAAACTGATAGGATATAAGTGTGATACACCAAAATGTTCGTATGGATAAGGCCTATTAGTGTCCATACTTAGAAATGCGGCAACTAGTCTAGGTATTCCACAAATTCAAATTTTGTTTACTGACCACCATTGGTGAATCGCATTTTCATGGAGCAACTCCACAAAAAACTGATAGGATATAAGTGTGGTATACCAAAATGTTCGTATGAATAAGGCCTATTAGTGTCCATACTTAGAAATGCGGCGACTAGTCTAGGTATTCCACAAATTCAAATTTTGTTTACTGACCACCATTGGTGAATCGCATTTTCATGGAGCAACTCCACAAAAAACTGATAGGATATAAGTGTGGTATACCAAAATGTTCGTATGAATAAGGCCTATTAGTGTCCATACTTAGAAATGCGGCGACTAGTCTAGGTATTCCACAAATTCAAATTTTGTTTACTGACCACCATTGGTGAATCGCATTTTCATGGAGCAACTCCACAAAAAACTGATAGGATATAAGTGTGGTATACCAAAATGTTCGTATGAATAAGGCCTATTAGTGTCCATACTTAGAAATGCGGCGACTAGTCTAGGTATTCCAGAAATTCAAATTTTGTTTCAAATTTTGTTTACTGACCACCATTGGTGAATCGCATTTTCATGGAGCAACTCCACAAAAAACTGATAGGATATAAGTGTGGTATACCAAAATGTTCGTATGAATAAGGCCTATTAGTGTCCATACTTAGAAATGCGGCGACTAGTCTAGGTATTCCACAAATTCAAATTTTGTTTACTGACCACCATTGGTGAATCGCATTTTCATGGAGCAACTCCACAAAAAACTGATAGGATATAAGTGTGGTATACCAAAATGTTCGTATGAATAAGGCCTATTAGTGTCCATACTTAGAAATGCGGCGACTAGTCTAGGTATTCCAGAAATTCAAATTTTGTTTCAAATTTTGTTTACTGACCACCATTGGTGAATCGCATTTTCATGGAGCAACTCCACAAAAAACTGATAGGATATAAGTGTGGTATACCAAAATGTTCGTATAAATAAGGCCTATTAGTGTCCATACTTAGAAATGCGGCGACTAGTCTAGGTATTCCACAAATTCAAATTTTGTTTACTGACCACCATTGGTGAATCGCTTTTTCATGGAGCAACTCCACAAAAAACTGATAGGATATAAGTGTGGTATACCAAAATGTTCGTATGAATAAGGCCTATTAGTGTCCATACTTAGAAATGCGGCGACTAGTCTAGGTATTCCACAAATTCAAATTTTGTTTACTGACCACCATTGGTGAATCGCATTTTCATGGAGCAACTCCACAAAAAACTGATAGGATATAAGTGTGGTATACCAAAATGTTCGTATGAATAAGGCCTATTAGTGTCCATACTTAGAAATGCGGCGACTAGTCTAGGTATTCCAGAAATTCAAATTTTGTTTCAAATTTTGTTTACTGACCACCATTGGTGAATCGCATTTTCATGGAGCAACTCCACAAAAAACTGATAGGATATAAGTGTGGTATACCAAAATGTTCGTATGAATAAGGCCTATTAGTGTCCATACTTAGAAATGCGGCGACTAGTCTAGGTATTCCACAAATTCAGATTTTGTTTACCGACCACCATTGGTGAATCGCATTTTCATGGAGCAACTCTACAAAAAACTGATAGGATATAAGTGTGGTATACCAAAATGTTCGCATGAATAAGGCCTATTAGTGTCCATACTGAGAAATGCGGCGACTAGTCTAGGTATTCCACAAATTCAAATTTTGTTTACTGACCACCATTGGTGAATCGCATTTTCATGGAGCAACTCCACAAAAAACTGATAGGATATAAGTGTGATACCCCAAAATGTTCGTATGGATAAGGCCTATTAGTGTCCATACTTAGAAATGCGGCGACTAGTCTAGGTATTCCACAAATTCAAATTTTGTTTACTGATCACCATTGGTGAATCGCATTTTCATGGAGCAACTCCACAAAAAACTGATAGGATATAAGTGTGGTATACCAAAATGTTCGTATGAATAAGGCCTATTAGTGTCCATACTTAGAAATGCGGCGACTAGTCTAGGTATTCCACAAATTCAAATTTTGTTTACTGACCACCATTGGTGAATCGCATTTTCATGGAGCAACTCCATAAAAAACTGATAGGATATAAGTGTGGTATACCAAAATGTTCGTATGAATAAGGCCTATTAGTGTCCATACTTAGAAATGCGGCGACTAGTCTAGGTATTCCACAAATTCAAATTTTGTTTACTGACCACCATTGGTGAATCGCATTTTCATGGAGCAACTCCACAAAAAACTGATAGGATATAAGTGTGATACACCAAAATGTTCGTATGGATAAGGCCTATTAGTGTCCATACTTAGAAATGCGGCAACTAGTCTAGGTATTCCACAAATTCAAATTTTGTTTACTGACCACCATTGGTGAATCGCATTTTCATGGAGCAACTCCACAAAAAACTGATAGGATATAAGTGTGGTATACCAAAATGTTCGTATGAATAAGGCCTATTAGTGTCCATACTTAGAAATGCGGCGACTAGTCTAGGTATTCCACAAATTCAAATTTTGTTTACTGACCACCATTGGTGAATCGCATTTTCATGGAGCAACTCCACAAAAAACTGATAGGATATAAGTGTGGTATACCAAAATGTTCGTATGAATAAGGCCTATTAGTGTCCATACTTAGAAATGCGGCGACTAGTCTAGGTATTCCAGAAATTCAAATTTTGTTTCAAATTTTGTTTACTGACCACCATTGGTGAATCGTGTGGTATATAAGTGTGGTATACCAAAATGTTCGTATCAATAAGGCCTATTAGTGTCCATACTTAGAAATGCGGCGACTAGTCTAGGTATTCCAGAAATTCAAATTTTGTTTCAAATTTTGTTTACTGACCACCATTGGTGAATCGCATTTTCATGGAGCAACTCCACAAAAAACTGATAGGATATAAGTGTGATACACCAAAATGTTCGTATGGATAAGGCCTATTAGTGCCGATACTTAGAAATGCGGCGACTAGTCTAGGTATTCCACAAATTCAAATTTTGTTTACTGACCACCATTGGTGAATCGCATTTTCATGGAGCAACTCCACAAAAAACTGATAGGATATAAGTGTGGTATACTAAAATGTTCGTATGAATAAGGCCTATTAGTGTCCATACTTAGAAATGCGGCGACTAGTCTAGGTATTCCAGAAATTCAAATTTTGTTTCAAATTTTGTTTACTGACCACCATTGGTGAATCGCATTTTCATGGAGCAACTCCACAAAAAACTGATAGGATATAAGTGTGGTATACCAAAATGTTCGTATGAATAAGGCCTATTAGTGTCCATACTTAGAAATGCGGCGACTAGTCTAGGTATTCCACAAATTCAGATTTTTTTTACCGACCACCATTGGTGAATCGCATTTTCATGGAGCAACTCTACAAAAAACTGATAGGATATAAGTGTGGTATACCAAAATGTTCGCATGAATAAGGCCTATTAGTGTCCATACTTAGAAATGCGGCGACTAGTCTAGGTATTCCACAAATTCAAATTTTGTTTACTGACCACCATTGGTGAATCGCATTTTCATGGAGCAACTCCACAAAAAACTGATAGGATATAAGTGTGATACACCAAAATGTTCGTATGGATAAGGCCTATTAGTGTCCATACTTAGAAATGCGGCGACTAGTCTAGGTATTCCACAAATTCAAATTTTGTTTACTGATCACCATTGGTGAATCGCATTTTCATGGAGCAACTCCACAAAAAACTGATAGGATATAAGTGCGGTATACCAAAATGTTCGTATGGATAAGGCCTATTAGTGTCCATACTTAGAAATGCGGCGACTAGTCTAGGTATTCCACAAATTCAAATTTTGTTTACTGACCACCATTGGTGAATCGCATTTTCATGGAGCAACTCTACAAAAAAGTGATAGGATATAAGTGTGGTATACCAAAATGTTCGCATGAATAAGGCCTATTAGTGTCCATACTTAGAAATGCGGCGACTAGTCTAGGTATTCCACAAATTCAAGTTTTGTTTACTGATCACCATTGGTGAATCGCATTTTCATGGAGCAACTCCACAAAAAACTGATAGGATATAAGTGTGGTATACCAAAATGTTCGTATGAATAAGGCCTATTAGTGTCCATACTTAGAAATGCGGCGACTAGTCTAGGTATTCCACAAATTCAAATTTTGTTTACTGACCACCATTGGTGAATCGCATTTTCATGGAGCAACTCCATAAAAAACTGATAGGATATAAGTGTGGTATACCAAAATGTTCGTATGAATAAGGCCTATTAGTGTCCATACTTAGAAATGCGGCGACTAGTCTAGGTATTCCACAAATTCAAATTTTGTTTACTGACCACCATTGGTGAATCGCATTTTCATGGAGCAACTCCACAAAAAACTGATAGGATATAAGTGTGATACACCAAAATGTTCGTATGGATAAGGCCTATTAGTGTCCATACTTAGAAATGCGGCAACTAGTCTAGGTATTCCACAAATTCAAATTTTGTTTACTGACCACCATTGGTGAATCGCATTTTCATGGAGCAACTCCACAAAAAACTGATAGGATATAAGTGTGGTATACCAAAATGTTCGTATGAATAAGGCCTATTAGTGTCCATACTTAGAAATGCGGCGACTAGTCTAGGTATTCCAGAAATTCAAATTTTGTTTCAAATTTTGTTTACTGACCACCATTGGTGAATCGCATTTTCATGGAGCAACTCCAGAAAAAACTGATAGGATATAAGTGTGGTATACCAAAATGTTCGTATGAATAAGGCCTATTAGTGTCCATACTTAGAAATGCGGCGACTAGTCTAGGTATTCCACAAATTCAAATTTTGTTTACTGACCACCATTGGTGAATCGCATTTTCATGGAGCAACTCCACAAAAAACTGATAGGATATAAGTGTGGTATACCAAAATGTTCGTATGAATAAGGCCTATTAGTGTCCATACTTAGAAATGCGGCGACTAGTCTAGGTATTCCAGAAATTCAAATTTTGTTTCAAATTTTGTTTACTGACCACCATTGGTGAATCGCATTTTCATGGAGCAACTCCACAAAAAACTGATAGGATATAAGTGTGGTATACCAAAATGTTCGTATGAATAAGGCCTATTAGTGTCCATACTTAGAAATGCGGCGACTAGTCTAGGTATTCCACAAATTCAAATTTTGTTTACTGACCACCATTGGTGAATCGCATTTTCATGGAGCAACTCCACAAAAAACTGATAGGATATAAGTGTGGTATACCAAAATGTTCGTATGAATAAGGCCTATTAGTGTCCATACTTAGAAATGCGGCGACTAGTCTAGGTATTCCAGAAATTCAAATTTTGTTTCAAATTTTGTTTACTGACCACCATTAGTGAATCGCATTTTCATGGAGCAACTCCACAAAAAACTGATAGGATATAAGTGTGGTATACCAAAATGTTCGTATGAATAAGGCCTATTAGTGTCCATACTTAGAAATGCGGCGACTAGTCTAGGTATTCCACAAATTCAAATTTTGTTTACTGACCACCATTGGTGAATCGCATTTTCATGGAGCAACTCCACAAAAAACTGATAGGATATAAGTGTGGTATACCAAAATGTTCGTATGAATAAGGCCTATTAGTGTCCATACTTAGAAATGCGGCGACTAGTCTAGGTATTCCACAAATTCAAATTTTGTTTACTGACCACCATTGGTGAATCGCATTTTCATGGAGCAACTCCACAAAAAACTGATAGGATATAAGTGTGGTATACCAAAATGTTCGTATGAATAAGGCCTATTAGTGTCCATACTTAGAAATGCGGCGACTAGTCTAGGTATTCCAGAAATTCAAATTTTGTTTCAAATTTTGTTTACTGACCACCATTGGTGAATCGCATTTTCATGGAGCAACTCCACAAAAAACTGATAGGATATAAGTGTGGTATACCAAAATGTTCGTATGAATAAGGCCTATTAGTGTCCATACTTAGAAATGCGGCGACTAGTCTAGGTATTCCAGAAATTCAAATTTTGTTTCAAATTTTGTTTACTGACCACCATTGGTGAATCGCATTTTCATGGAGCAACTCCACAAAAAACTGATAGGATATAAGTGTGGTATACCAAAATGTTCGTATGAATAAGGCCTATTAGTGTCCATACTTAGAAATGCGGCGACTAGTCTAGGTATTCCACAAATTCAAATTTTGTTTACTGACCACCATTGGTGAATCGCATTTTCATGGAGCAACTCCACAAAAAACTGATAGGATATAAGTGTGGTATACCAAAATGTTCGTATGAATAAGGCCTATTAGTGTCCATACTTAGAAATGCGGCGACTAGTCTAGGTATTCCACAAATTCAAATTTTGTTTACTGACCACCATTGGTGAATCGCATTTTCATGGAGCAACTCCACAAAAAACTGATAGGATATAAGTGTGGTATACCAAAATGTTCGTATGAATAAGGCCTATTAGTGTCCATACTTAGAAATGCGGCGACTAGTCTAGGTATTCCAGAAATTCAAATTTTGTTTCAAATTTTGTTTACTGACCACCATTGGTGAATCGCATTTTCATGGAGCAACTCCACAAAAAACTGATAGGATATAAGTGTGGTATACCAAAATGTTCGTATGAATAAGGCCTATTAGTGTCCATACTTAGAAATGCGGCGACTAGTCTAGGTATTCCACAAATTCAGATTTTGTTTACCGACCACCATTGGTGAATCGCATTTTCATGGAGCAACTCTACAAAAAACTGATAGGATATAAGTGTGGTATACCAAAATGTTCGCATGAATAAGGCCTATTAGTGTCCATACTGAGAAATGCGGCGACTAGTCTAGGTATTCCACAAATTCAAATTTTGTTTACTGACCACCATTGGTGAATCGCATTTTCATGGAGCAACTCCACAAAAAACTGATAGGATATAAGTGTGATACCCCAAAATGTTCGTATGGATAAGGCCTATTAGTGTCCATACTTAGAAATGCGGCGACTAGTCTAGGTATTCCACAAATTCAAATTTTGTTTACTGATCACCATTGGTGAATCGCATTTTCATGGAGCAACTCCACAAAAAACTGATAGGATATAAGTGTGGTATACCAAAATGTTCGTATGAATAAGGCCTATTAGTGTCCATACTTAGAAATGCGGCGACTAGTCTAGGTATTCCACAAATTCAGATTTTGTTTACTGACCACCATTTGTGAATCGCATTTTCATGGAGCAACTCCATAAAAAACTGATAGGATATAAGTGTGGTATACCAAAATGTTCGTATGAATAAGGCCTATTAGTGTCCATACTTAGAAATGCGGCGACTAGTCTAGGTATTCCACAAATTCAAATTTTGTTTACTGACCACCATTGGTGAATCGCATTTTCATGGAGCAACTCCACAAAAAACTGATAGGATATAAGTGTGGTATACCAAAATGTTCGTATGAATAAGGCCTATTAGTGTCCATACTTAGAAATGCGGCGACTAGTCTAGGTATTCCAGAAATTCAAATTTTGTTTCAAATTTTGTTTACTGACCACCATTGGTGAATCGCATTTTCATGGAGCAACTCCACAAAAAACTGATAGGATATAAGTGTGGTATACCAAAATGTTCGTATGAATAAGGCCTATTAGTGTCCATACTTAGAAATGCGGCGACTAGTCTAGGTATTCCACAAATTCAAATTTTGTTTACTGACCACCATTGGTGAATCGCATTTTCATGGAGCAACTCCACAAAAAACTGATAGGATATAAGTGTGGTATACCAAAATGTTCGTATGAATAAGGCCTATTAGTGTCCATACTTAGAAATGCGGCGACTAGTCTAGGTATTCCAGAAATTCAAATTTTGTTTACTGACCACCATTGGTGAATCGCATTTTCATGGAGCAACTCCACAAAAAACTGATAGGATATAAGTGTGGTATACCAAAATGTTCGTATGAATAAGGCCTATTAGTGTCCATACTTAGAAATGCGGCGACTAGTCTAGGTATTCCACAAATTCAAATTTTGTTTACTGACCACCATTGGTGAATCGCATTTTCATGGAGCAACTCCACAAAAAACTGATAGGATATAAGTGTGGTATACCAAAATGTTCGTATGAATAAGGCCTATTAGTGTCCATACTTAGAAATGCGGCGACTAGTCTAGGTATTCCAGAAATTCAAATTTTGTTTCAAATTTTGTTTACTGACCACCATTGGTGAATCGCATTTTCATGGAGCAACTCCACAAAAAACTGATAGGATATAAGTGTGGTATACCAAAATGTTCGTATGAATAAGGCCTATTAGTGTCCATACTTAGAAATGCGGCGACTAGTCTAGGTATTCCACAAATTCAAATTTTGTTTCAAATTTTGTTTACTGACCACCATTGGTGAATCGCATTTTCATGGAGCAACTCCATAAAAAACTGATAGGATATAAGTGTGGTATACCAAAATGTTCGTATGAATAAGGCCTATTAGTGTCCATACTTAGAAATGCGGCGACTAGTCTAGGTATTCCAGAAATTCAAATTTTGTTTCAAATTTTGTTTACTGACCACCATTGGTGAATCGCATTTTCATGGAGCAACTCCACAAAAAACTGATAGGATATAAGTGTGGTATACCAAAATGTTCGTATGAATAAGGCCTATTAGTGTCCATACTTAGAAATGCGGCGACTAGTCTAGGTATTCCACAAATTCAAATTTTGTTTACTGACCACCATTGGTGAATCGCATTTTCATGGAGCAACTCCACAAAAAACTGATAGGATATAAGTGTGATACACCAAAATGTTCGTATGGATAAGGCCTATTAGTGTCCATACTTAGAAATGCGGCAACTAGTCTAGGTATTCCACAAATTCAAATTTTGTTTACTGACCACCATTGGTGAATCGCATTTTCATGGAGCAACTCCACAAAAAACTGATAGGATATAAGTGTGGTGTACCAAAATGTTCGTATGAATAAGGCCTATTAGTGTCCATACTTAGAAATGCGGCGACTAGTCTAGGTATTCCACAAATTCAAATTTTGTTTACTGACCACCATTGGTGAATCGCATTTTCATGGAGCAACTCCACAAAAAACTGATAGGATATAAGTGTGGTATACCAAAATGTTCGTATGAATAAGGCCTATTAGTGTCCATACTTAGAAATGCGGCGACTAGTCTAGGTATTCCACAAATTCAGATTTTTTTTACCGACCACCATTGGTGAATCGCATTTTCATGGAGCAACTCTACAAAAAACTGATAGGATATAAGTGTGGTATACCAAAATGTTCGCATGAATAAAGCCTATTAGTGTCCATACTTAGAAATGCGGCGACTAGTCTAGGTATTCCACAAATTCAAATTTTGTTTACTGACCACCATTGGTGAATCGCATTTTCATGGAGCAACTCCACAAAAAACTGATAGGATATAAGTGTGATACACCAAAATGTTCGTATGGATAAGGCCTATTAGTGTCCATACTTAGAAATGCGGCGACTAGTCTAGGTATTCCACAAATTCAAATTTTGTTTACTGATCACCATTGGTGAATCGCATTTTCATGGAGCAACTCCACAAAAAACTGATAGGATATAAGTGCGGTATACCAAAATGTTCGTATGGATAAGGCCTATTAGTGTCCATACTTAGAAATGCGGCGACTAGTCTAGGTATTCCACAAATTCAAATTTTGTTTACTGACCACCATTGGTGATTCGCATTTTCATGGAGCAACTCTACAAAAAAGTGATAGGATATAAGTGTGGTATACCAAAATGTTCGCATGAATAAGGCCTATTAGTGTCCATACTTAGAAATGCGGCGACTAGTCTAGGTATTCCACAAATTCAAGTTTTGTTTACTGATCACCATTGGTGAATCGCATTTTCATGGAGCAACTCCACAAAAAACTGATAGGATATAAGTGTGGTATACCAAAATGTTCGTATGAATAAGGCCTATTAGTGTCCATACTTAGAAATGCGGCGACTAGTCTAGGTATTCCACAAATTCAAATTTTGTTTACTGACCACCATTGGTGAATCGCATTTTCATGGAGCAACTCCATAAAAAACTGATAGGATATAAGTGTGGTATACCAAAATGTTCGTATGAATAAGGCCTATTAGTGTCCATACTTAGAAATGCGGCGACTAGTCTAGGTATTCCACAAATTCAAATTTTGTTTACTGACCACCATAGGTGAATCGCATTTTCATGGAGCAACTCCACAAAAAACTGATAGGATATAAGTGTGATACACCAAAATGTTCGTATGGATAAGGCCTATTAGTGTCCGTACTTAGAAATGCGGCAACTAGTCTAGGTATTCCACAAATTCAAATTTTGTTTACTGACCACCATTGGTGAATCGCATTTTCATGGAGCAACTCCACAAAAAACTGATAGGATATAAGTGTGGTATACCAAAATGTTCGTATGAATAAGGCCTATTAGTGTCCATACTTAGAAATGCGGCGACTAGTCTAGGTATTCCACAAATTCAAATTTTGTTTACTGACCACCATTGGTGAATCGCATTTTCATGGAGCAACTCCACAAAAAACTGATAGGATATAAGTGTGGTATACCAAAATGTTCGTATGAATAAGGCCTATTAGTGTCCATACTTAGAAATGCGGCGACTAGTCTAGGTATTCCACAAATTCAAATTTTGTTTACTGACCACCATTGGTGAATCGCATTTTCATGGAGCAACTCCACAAAAAACTGATAGGATATAAGTGTGGTATACCAAAATGTTCGTATGAATAAGGCCTATTAGTGTCCATACTTAGAAATGCGGCGACTAGTCTAGGTATTCCAGAAATTCAAATTTTGTTTCAAATTTTGTTTACTGACCACCATTGGTGAATCGCATTTTCATGGAGCAACTCCACAAAAAACTGATAGGATATAAGTGTGGTATACCAAAATGTTCGTATGAATAAGGCCTATTAGTGTCCATACTTAGAAATGCGGCGACTAGTCTAGGTATTCCACAAATTCAAATTTTGTTTACTGACCACCATTGGTGAATCGCATTTTCATGGAGCAACTCCACAAAAAACTGATAGGATATAAGTGTGGTATACCAAAATGTTTGTATGAATAAGGCCTATTAGTGTCCATACTTAGAAATGCGGCGACTAGTCTAGGTATTCCAGAAATTCAAATTTTGTTTCAAATTTTGTTTACTGACCACCATTGGTGAATCGCATTTTCATGGAGCAACTCCACAAAAACTGATAGGATATAAGTGTGGTATACCAAAATGTTCGTATGAATAAGGCCTATTAGTGTCCATACTTAGAAATGCGGCGACTAGTCTAGGTATTCCACAAATTCAAATTTTGTTTACTGACCACCATTGGTGAATCGCATTTTCATGGAGCAACTCCACAAAAAACTGATAGGATATAAGTGTGGTATACCAAAATGTTCGTATGAATAAGGCCTATTAGTGTCCATACTTAGAAATGCGGCGACTAGTCTAGGTATTCCACAAATTCAAATTTTGTTTACTGACCACCATTGGTGAATCGCATTTTCATGGAGCAACTCCACAAAAAACTGATAGGATATAAGTGTGGTATACCAAAATGTTCGTATGAATAAGGCCTATTAGTGTCCATACTTAGAAATGCGGCGACTAGTCTAGGTATTCCAGAAATTCAAATTTTGTTTCAAATTTTGTTTACTGACCACCATTGGTGAATCGCATTTTCATGGAGCAACTCCACAAAAAACTGATAGGATATAAGTGTGGTATACCAAAATGTTCGTATGAATAAGGCCTATTAGTGTCCATACTTAGAAATGCGGCGACTAGTCTAGGTATTCCACAAATTCAAATTTTGTTTACTGACCACCATTGGTGAATCGCATTTTCATGGAGCAACTCCACAAAAAACTGATAGGATATAAGTGTGGTATACCAAAATGTTCGTATGAATAAGGCCTATTAGTGTCCATACTTAGAAATGCGGCGACTAGTCTAGGTATTCCAGAAATTCAAATTTTGTTTCAAATTTTGTTTACTGACCACCATTGGTGAATCGCATTTTCATGGAGCAACTCCACAAAAAACTGATAGGATATAAGTGTGGTATACCAAAATGTTCGTATGAATAAGGCCTATTAGTGTCCATACTTAGAAATGCGGCGACTAGTCTAGGTATTCCACAAATTCAAATTTTGTTTCAAATTTTGTTTACTGACCACCATTGGTGAATCGCATTTTCATGGAGCAACTCCATAAAAAACTGATAGGATATAAGTGTGGTATACCAAAATGTTCGTATGAATAAGGCCTATTAGTGTCCATACTTAGAAATGCGGCGACTAGTCTAGGTATTCCAGAAATTCAAATTTTGTTTCAAATTTTGTTTACTGACCACCATTGGTGAATCGCATTTTCATGGAGCAACTCCACAAAAAACTGATAGGATATAAGTGTGGTATACCAAAATGTTCGTATGAATAAGGCCTATTAGTGTCCATACTTAGAAATGCGGCGACTAGTCTAGGTATTCCACAAATTCAAATTTTGTTTACTGACCACCATTGGTGAATCGCATTTTCATGGAGCAACTCCACAAAAAACTGATAGGATATAAGTGTGATACACCAAAATGTTCGTATGGATAAGGCCTATTAGTGTCCATACTTAGAAATGCGGCAACTAGTCTAGGTATTCCACAAATTCAAATTTTGTTTACTGACCACCATTGGTGAATCGCATTTTCATGGAGCAACTCCACAAAAAACTGATAGGATATAAGTGTGGTGTACCAAAATGTTCGTATGAATAAGGCCTATTAGTGTCCATACTTAGAAATGCGGCGACTAGTCTAGGTATTCCACAAATTCAAATTTTGTTTACTGACCACCATTGGTGAATCGCATTTTCATGGAGCAACTCCACAAAAAACTGATAGGATATAAGTGTGGTATACCAAAATGTTCGTATGAATAAGGCCTATTAGTGTCCATACTTAGAAATGCGGCGACTAGTCTAGGTATTCCACAAATTCAGATTTTTTTTACCGACCACCATTGGTGAATCGCATTTTCATGGAGCAACTCTACAAAAAACTGATAGGATATAAGTGTGGTATACCAAAATGTTCGCATGAATAAAGCCTATTAGTGTCCATACTTAGAAATGCGGCGACTAGTCTAGGTATTCCACAAATTCAAATTTTGTTTACTGACCACCATTGGTGAATCGCATTTTCATGGAGCAACTCCACAAAAAACTGATAGGATATAAGTGTGATACACCAAAATGTTCGTATGGATAAGGCCTATTAGTGTCCATACTTAGAAATGCGGCGACTAGTCTAGGTATTCCACAAATTCAAATTTTGTTTACTGATCACCATTGGTGAATCGCATTTTCATGGAGCAACTCCACAAAAAACTGATAGGATATAAGTGCGGTATACCAAAATGTTCGTATGGATAAGGCCTATTAGTGTCCATACTTAGAAATGCGGCGACTAGTCTAGGTATTCCACAAATTCAAATTTTGTTTACTGACCACCATTGGTGATTCGCATTTTCATGGAGCAACTCTACAAAAAAGTGATAGGATATAAGTGTGGTATACCAAAATGTTCGCATGAATAAGGCCTATTAGTGTCCATACTTAGAAATGCGGCGACTAGTCTAGGTATTCCACAAATTCAAGTTTTGTTTACTGATCACCATTGGTGAATCGCATTTTCATGGAGCAACTCCACAAAAAACTGATAGGATATAAGTGTGGTATACCAAAATGTTCGTATGAATAAGGCCTATTAGTGTCCATACTTAGAAATGCGGCGACTAGTCTAGGTATTCCACAAATTCAAATTTTGTTTACTGACCACCATTGGTGAATCGCATTTTCATGGAGCAACTCCATAAAAAACTGATAGGATATAAGTGTGGTATACCAAAATGTTCGTATGAATAAGGCCTATTAGTGTCCATACTTAGAAATGCGGCGACTAGTCTAGGTATTCCACAAATTCAAATTTTGTTTACTGACCACCATAGGTGAATCGCATTTTCATGGAGCAACTCCACAAAAAACTGATAGGATATAAGTGTGATACACCAAAATGTTCGTATGGATAAGGCCTATTAGTGTCCGTACTTAGAAATGCGGCAACTAGTCTAGGTATTCCACAAATTCAAATTTTGTTTACTGACCACCATTGGTGAATCGCATTTTCATGGAGCAACTCCACAAAAAACTGATAGGATATAAGTGTGGTATACCAAAATGTTCGTATGAATAAGGCCTATTAGTGTCCATACTTAGAAATGCGGCGACTAGTCTAGGTATTCCACAAATTCAAATTTTGTTTACTGACCACCATTGGTGAATCGCATTTTCATGGAGCAACTCCACAAAAAACTGATAGGATATAAGTGTGGTATACCAAAATGTTCGTATGAATAAGGCCTATTAGTGTCCATACTTAGAAATGCGGCGACTAGTCTAGGTATTCCACAAATTCAAATTTTGTTTACTGACCACCATTGGTGAATCGCATTTTCATGGAGCAACTCCACAAAAAACTGATAGGATATAAGTGTGGTATACCAAAATGTTCGTATGAATAAGGCCTATTAGTGTCCATACTTAGAAATGCGGCGACTAGTCTAGGTATTCCAGAAATTCAAATTTTGTTTCAAATTTTGTTTACTGACCACCATTGGTGAATCGCATTTTCATGGAGCAACTCCACAAAAAACTGATAGGATATAAGTGTGGTATACCAAAATGTTCGTATGAATAAGGCCTATTAGTGTCCATACTTAGAAATGCGGCGACTAGTCTAGGTATTCCACAAATTCAAATTTTGTTTACTGACCACCATTGGTGAATCGCATTTTCATGGAGCAACTCCACAAAAAACTGATAGGATATAAGTGTGGTATACCAAAATGTTTGTATGAATAAGGCCTATTAGTGTCCATACTTAGAAATGCGGCGACTAGTCTAGGTATTCCAGAAATTCAAATTTTGTTTCAAATTTTGTTTACTGACCACCATTGGTGAATCGCATTTTCATGGAGCAACTCCACAAAAAACTGATAGGATATAAGTGTGGTATACCAAAATGTTCGTATGAATAAGGCCTATTAGTGTCCATACTTAGAAATGCGGCGACTAGTCTAGGTATTCCACAAATTCAAATTTTGTTTACTGACCACCATTGGTGAATCGCATTTTCATGGAGCAACTCCACAAAAAACTGATAGGATATAAGTGTGGTATACCAAAATGTTCGTATGAATAAGGCCTATTAGTGTCCATACTTAGAAATGCGGCGACTAGTCTAGGTATTCCACAAATTCAAATTTTGTTTACTGACCACCATTGGTGAATCGCATTTTCATGGAGCAACTCCACAAAAAACTGATAGGATATAAGTGTGGTATACCAAAATGTTCGTATGAATAAGGCCTATTAGTGTCCATACTTAGAAATGCGGCGACTAGTCTAGGTATTCCAGAAATTCAAATTTTGTTTCAAATTTTGTTTACTGACCACCATTGGTGAATCGCATTTTCATGGAGCAACTCCACAAAAAACTGATAGGATATAAGTGTGGTATACCAAAATGTTCGTATGAATAAGGCCTATTAGTGTCCATACTTAGAAATGCGGCGACTAGTCTAGGTATTCCAGAAATTCAAATTTTGTTTCAAATTTTGTTTACTGACCACCATTGGTGAATCGCATTTTCATGGAGCAACTCCACAAAAAACTGATAGGATATAAGTGTGGTATACCAAAATGTTCGTATGAATAAGGCCTATTAGTGTCCATACTTAGAAATGCGGCGACTAGTCTAGGTATTCCACAAATTCAAATTTTGTTTACTGACCACCATTGGTGAATCGCATTTTCATGGAGCAACTCCACAAAAAACTGATAGGATATAAGTGTGGTATACCAAAATGTTCGTATGAATAAGGCCTATTAGTGTCCATACTTAGAAATGCGGCGACTAGTCTAGGTATTCCAGAAATTCAAATTTTGTTTCAAATTTTGTTTACTGACCACCATTGGTGAATCGCATTTTCATGGAGCAACTCCACAAAAAACTGATAGGATATAAGTGTGGTATACCAAAATGTTCGTATGAATAAGGCCTATTAGTGTCCATACTTAGAAATGCGGCGACTAGTCTAGGTATTCCACAAATTCAAATTTTGTTTACTGACCACCATTGGTGAATCGCATTTTCATGGAGCAACTCCACAAAAAACTGATAGGATATAAGTGTGGTATACCAAAATGTTCGTATGAATAAGGCCTATTAGTGTCCATACTTAGAAATGCGGCGACTAGTCTAGGTATTCCACAAATTCAAATTTTGTTTACTGACCACCATTGGTGAATCGCATTTTCATGGAGCAACTCCACAAAAAACTGATAGGATATAAGTGTGGTATACCAAAATGTTCGTATGAATAAGGCCTATTAGTGTCCATACTTAGAAATGCGGCGACTAGTCTAGGTATTCCAGAAATTCAAATTTTGTTTCAAATTTTGTTTACTGACCACCATTGGTGAATCGCATTTTCATGGAGCAACTCCACAAAAAACTGATAGGATATAAGTGTGGTATACCAAAATGTTCGTATGAATAAGGCCTATTAGTGTCCATACTTAGAAAT
The DNA here is from genome assembly GCA_949987735.1 of Leucophora obtusa. Classification (NCBI taxonomy): domain Eukaryota; kingdom Metazoa; phylum Arthropoda; class Insecta; order Diptera; family Anthomyiidae; genus Leucophora; species Leucophora obtusa. Next base: position 181,031,090 of record OX465296.1, read on the forward strand.
GCGGCGACTAGTCTAGGTATTCCACAAATTCAAATTTTGTTTACTGACCACCATTGGTGAATCGCATTTTCATGGAGCAACTCCACAAAAAACTGATAGGATATAAGTGTGGTATACCAAAATGTTCGTATGAATAAGGCCTATTAGTGTCCATACTTAGAAATGCGGCGACTAGTCTAGGTATTCCAGAAATTCAAATTTTGTTTCAAATTTTGTTTACTGACCACCATTGGTGAATCGCATTTTCATGGAGCAACTCCACAAAAAACTGATAGGATATAAGTGTGGTATACCAAAATGTTCGTATGAATAAGGCCTATTAGTGTCCATACTTAGAAATGCGGCGACTAGTCTAGGTGTTCCACAAATTCAAATTTTGTTTACTGACCACCATTGGTGAATCGCATTTTCATGGAGCAACTCCACAAAAAACTGATAGGATATAAGTGTGGTATACCAAAATGTTCGTATGAATAAGGCCTATTAGTGTCCATACTTAGAAATGCGGCGACTAGTCTAGGTATTCCACAAATTCAAATTTTGTTTACTGACCACCATTGGTGAATCGCATTTTCATGGAGCAACTCCACAAAAAACTGATAGGATATAAGTGTGGTATACCAAAATGTTCGTATGAATAAGGCCTATTAGTGTCCATACTTAGAAATGCGGCGACTAGTCTAGGTATTCCAGAAATTCAAATTTTGTTTCAAATTTTGTTTACTGACCACCATTGGTGAATCGCATTTTCATGGAGCAACTCCACAAAAAACTGATAGGATATAAGTGTGGTATACCAAAATGTTCGTATGAATAAGGACTATTAGTGTCCATACTTAGAAATGCGGCGACTAGTCTAGGTATTCCAGAAATTCAAATTTTGTTTCAAATTTTGTTTACTGACCACCATTGGTGAATCGCATTTTCATGGAGCAACTCCACAAAAAACTGATAGGATATAAGTGTGGTATACCAAAATGTTCGTATGAATAAGGCCTATTAGTGTCCATACTTAGAAATGCGGCGACTAGTCTAGGTATTCCACAAATTCAAATTTTGTTTACTGACCACCATTGGTGAATCGCATTTTCATGGAGCAACTCCACAAAAAACTGATAGGATATAAGTGTGGTATACCAAAATGTTCGTATGAATAAGGCCTATTAGTGTCCATACTTAGAAATGCGGCGACTAGTCTAGGTATTCCACAAATTCAAATTTTGTTTACTGACCACCATTGGTGAATCGCATTTTCATGGAGCAACTCCACAAAAAACTGATAGGATATAAGTGTGGTATACCAAAATGTTCGTATGAATAAGGCCTATTAGTGTCCATACTTAGAAATGCGGCGACTAGTCTAGGTATTCCAGAAATTCAAATTTTGTTTCAAATTTTGTTTACTGACCACCATTGGTGAATCGCATTTTCATGGAGCAACTCCACAAAAAACTGATAGGATATAAGTGTGGTATACCAAAATGTTCGTATGAATAAGGCCTATTAGTGTCCATACTTAGAAATGCGGCGACTAGTCTAGGTATTCCAGAAATTCAAATTTTGTTTCAAATTTTGTTTACTGACCACCATTGGTGAATCGCATTTTCATGGAGCAACTCCACAAAAAACTGATAGGATATAAGTGTGGTATACCAAAATGTTCGTATGAATAAGGCCTATTAGTGTCCATACTTAGAAATGCGGCGACTAGTCTAGGTATTCCACAAATTCAAATTTTGTTTACTGACCACCATTGGTGAATCGCATTTTCATGGAGCAACTCCACAAAAAACTGATAGGATATAAGTGTGGTATACCAAAATGTTCGTATGAATAAGGCCTATTAGTGTCCATACTTAGAAATGCGGCGACTAGTCTAGGTATTCCAGAAATTCAAATTTTGTTTCAAATTTTGTTTACTGACCACCATTGGTGAATCGCATTTTCATGGAGCAACTCCACAAAAAACTGATAGGATATAAGTGTGGTATACCAAAATGTTCGTATGAATAAGGCCTATTAGTGTCCATACTTAGAAATGCGGCGACTAGTCTAGGTATTCCACAAATTCAAATTTTGTTTACTGACCACCATTGGTGAATCGCATTTTCATGGAGCAACTCCACAAAAAACTGATAGGATATAAGTGTGGTATACCAAAATGTTCGTATGAATAAGGCCTATTAGTGTCCATACTTAGAAATGCGGCGACTAGTCTAGGTATTCCACAAATTCAAATTTTGTTTACTGACCACCATTGGTGAATCGCATTTTCATGGAGCAACTCCACAAAAAACTGATAGGATATAAGTGTGGTATACCAAAATGTTCGTATGAATAAGGCCTATTAGTGTCCATACTTAGAAATGCGGCGACTAGTCTAGGTATTCCAGAAATTCAAATTTTGTTTCAAATTTTGTTTACTGACCACCATTGGTGAATCGCATTTTCATGGAGCAACTCCACAAAAAACTGATAGGATATAAGTGTGGTATACCAAAATGTTCGTATGAATAAGGCCTATTAGTGTCCATACTTAGAAATGCGGCGACTAGTCTAGGTATTCCACAAATTCAAATTTTGTTTACTGACCACCATTGGTGAATCGCATTTTCATGGAGCAACTCCACAAAAAACTGATAGGATATAAGTGTGGTATACCAAAATGTTCGTATGAATAAGGCCTATTAGTGTCCATACTTAGAAATGCGGCGACTAGTCTAGGTATTCCAGAAATTCAAATTTTGTTTCAAATTTTGTTTACTGACCACCATTGGTGAATCGCATTTTCATGGAGCAACTCCACAAAAAACTGATAGGATATAAGTGTGGTATACCAAAATGTTCGTATGAATAAGGCCTATTAGTGTCCATACTTAGAAATGCGGCGACTAGTCTAGGTGTTCCACAAATTCAAATTTTGTTTACTGACCACCATTGGTGAATCGCATTTTCATGGAGCAACTCCACAAAAAACTGATAGGATATAAGTGTGGTATACCAAAATGTTCGTATGAATAAGGCCTATTAGTGTCCATACTTAGAAATGCGGCGACTAGTCTAGGTATTCCACAAATTCAAATTTTGTTTACTGACCACCATTGGTGAATCGCATTTTCATGGAGCAACTCCACAAAAAACCGATAGGATATAAGTGTGGTATACCAAAATGTTCGTATGAATAAGGCCTATTAGTGTCCATACTTAGAAATGCGGCGACTAGTCTAGGTATTCCAGAAATTCAAATTTTGTTTCAAATTTTGTTTACTGACCACCATTGGTGAATCGCATTTTCATGGAGCAACTCCACAAAAAACTGATAGGATATAAGTGTGGTATACCAAAATGTTCGTATGAATAAGGACTATTAGTGTCCATACTTAGAAATGCGGCGACTAGTCTAGGTATTCCAGAAATTCAAATTTTGTTTCAAATTTTGTTTACTGACCACCATTGGTGAATCGCATTTTCATGGAGCAACTCCACAAAAAACTGATAGGATATAAGTGTGGTATACCAAAATGTTCGTATGAATAAGGCCTATTAGTGTCCATACTTAGAAATGCGGCGACTAGTCTAGGTATTCCACAAATTCAAATTTTGTTTACTGACCACCATTGGTGAATCGCATTTTCATGGAGCAACTCCACAAAAAACTGATAGGATATAAGTGTGGTATACCAAAATGTTCGTATGAATAAGGCCTATTAGTGTCCATACTTAGAAATGCGGCGACTAGTCTAGGTATTCCACAAATTCAAATTTTGTTTACTGACCACCATTGGTGAATCGCATTTTCATGGAGCAACTCCACAAAAAACTGATAGGATATAAGTGTGGTATACCAAAATGTTCGTATGAATAAGGCCTATTAGTGTCCATACTTAGAAATGCGGCGACTAGTCTAGGTATTCCAGAAATTCAAATTTTGTTTCAAATTTTGTTTACTGACCACCATTGGTGAATCGCATTTTCATGGAGCAACTCCACAAAAAACTGATAGGATATAAGTGTGGTATACCAAAATGTTCGTATGAATAAGGCCTATTAGTGTCCATACTTAGAAATGCGGCGACTAGTCTAGGTATTCCACAAATTCAGATTTTGTTTACCGACCACCATTGGTGAATCGCATTTTCATGGAGCAACTCTACAAAAAACTGATAGGATATAAGTGTGGTATACCAAAATGTTCGCATGAATAAGGCCTATTAGTGTCCATACTGAGAAATGCGGCGACTAGTCTAGGTATTCCACAAATTCAAATTTTGTTTACTGACCACCATTGGTGAATCGCATTTTCATGGAGCAACTCCACAAAAAACTGATAGGATATAAGTGTGATACCCCAAAATGTTCGTATGGATAAGGCCTATTAGTGTCCATACTTAGAAATGCGGCGACTAGTCTAGGTATTCCACAAATTCAAATTTTGTTTACTGATCACCATTGGTGAATCGCATTTTCATGGAGCAACTCCACAAAAAACTGATAGGATATAAGTGTGGTATACCAAAATGTTCGTATGAATAAGGCCTATTAGTGTCCATACTTAGAAATGCGGCGACTAGTCTAGGTATTCCACAAATTCAAATTTTGTTTACTGACCACCATTTGTGAATCGCATTTTCATGGAGCAACTCCATAAAAAACTGATAGGATATAAGTGTGGTATACCAAAATGTTCGTATGAATAAGGCCTATTAGTGTCCATACTTAGAAATGCGGCGACTAGTCTAGGTATTCCACAAATTCAAATTTTGTTTACTGACCACCATTGGTGAATCGCATTTTCATGGAGCAACTCCACAAAAAACTGATAGGATATAAGTGTGGTATACCAAAATGTTCGTATGAATAAGGCCTATTAGTGTCCATACTTAGAAATGCGGCGACTAGTCTAGGTATTCCAGAAATTCAAATTTTGTTTCAAATTTTGTTTACTGACCACCATTGGTGAATCGCATTTTCATGGAGCAACTCCACAAAAAACTGATAGGATATAAGTGTGGTATACCAAAATGTTCGTATGAATAAGGCCTATTAGTGTCCATACTTAGAAATGCGGCGACTAGTCTAGGTATTCCACAAATTCAAATTTTGTTTACTGACCACCATTGGTGAATCGCATTTTCATGGAGCAACTCCACAAAAAACTGATAGGATATAAGTGTGGTATACCAAAATGTTCGTATGAATAAGGCCTATTAGTGTCCATACTTAGAAATGCGGCGACTAGTCTAGGTATTCCAGAAATTCAAATTTTGTTTACTGACCACCATTGGTGAATCGCATTTTCATGGAGCAACTCCACAAAAAACTGATAGGATATAAGTGTGGTATACCAAAATGTTCGTATGAATAAGGCCTATTAGTGTCCATACTTAGAAATGCGGCGACTAGTCTAGGTATTCCACAAATTCAAATTTTGTTTACTGACCACCATTGGTGAATCGCATTTTCATGGAGCAACTCCACAAAAAACTGATAGGATATAAGTGTGGTATACCAAAATGTTCGTATGAATAAGGCCTATTAGTGTCCATACTTAGAAATGCGGCGACTAGTCTAGGTATTCCAGAAATTCAAATTTTGTTTCAAATTTTGTTTACTGACCACCATTGGTGAATCGCATTTTCATGGAGCAACTCCACAAAAAACTGATAGGATATAAGTGTGATACACCAAAATGTTCGTATGGATAAGGCCTATTAGTGCCGATACTTAGAAATGCGGCGACTAGTCTAGGTATTCCACAAATTCAAATTTTGTTTACTGACCACCATTGGTGAATCGCATTTTCATGGAGCAACTCCACAAAAAACTGATAGGATATAAGTGTGATACCCCAAAATGTTCGTATGGATAAGGCCTATTAGTGTCCATACTTAGAAATGCGGCGACTAGTCTAGGTATTCCACAAATTCAAATTTTGTTTACTGATCACCATTGGTGAATCGCATTTTCATGGAGCAACTCCACAAAAAACTGATAGGATATAAGTGTGGTATACCAAAATGTTCGTATGAATAAGGCCTATTAGTGTCCATACTTAGAAATGCGGCGACTAGTCTAGGTATTCCACAAATTCAAATTTTGTTTACTGACCACCATTTGTGAATCGCATTTTCATGGAGCAACTCCATAAAAAACTGATAGGATATAAGTGTGGTATACCAAAATGTTCGTATGAATAAGGCCTATTAGTGTCCATACTTAGAAATGCGGCGACTAGTCTAGGTATTCCACAAATTCAAATTTTGTTTACTGACCACCATTGGTGAATCGCATTTTCATGGAGCAACTCCACAAAAAACTGATAGGATATAAGTGTGGTATACCAAAATGTTCGTATGAATAAGGCCTATTAGTGTCCATACTTAGAAATGCGGCGACTAGTCTAGGTATTCCAGAAATTCAAATTTTGTTTCAAATTTTGTTTACTGACCACCATTGGTGAATCGCATTTTCATGGAGCAACTCCACAAAAAACTGATAGGATATAAGTGTGGTATACCAAAATGTTCGTATGAATAAGGCCTATTAGTGTCCATACTTAGAAATGCGGCGACTAGTCTAGGTATTCCACAAATTCAAATTTTGTTTACTGACCACCATTGGTGAATCGCATTTTCATGGAGCAACTCCACAAAAAACTGATAGGATATAAGTGTGGTATACCAAAATGTTCGTATGAATAAGGCCTATTAGTGTCCATACTTAGAAATGCGGCGACTAGTCTAGGTATTCCAGAAATTCAAATTTTGTTTACTGACCACCATTGGTGAATCGCATTTTCATGGAGCAACTCCACAAAAAACTGATAGGATATAAGTGTGGTATACCAAAATGTTCGTATGAATAAGGCCTATTAGTGTCCATACTTAGAAATGCGGCGACTAGTCTAGGTATTCCACAAATTCAAATTTTGTTTACTGACCACCATTGGTGAATCGCATTTTCATGGAGCAACTCCACAAAAAACTGATAGGATATAAGTGTGGTATACCAAAATGTTCGTATGAATAAGGCCTATTAGTGTCCATACTTAGAAATGCGGCGACTAGTCTAGGTATTCCAGAAATTCAAATTTTGTTTCAAATTTTGTTTACTGACCACCATTGGTGAATCGCATTTTCATGGAGCAACTCCACAAAAAACTGATAGGATATAAGTGTGATACACCAAAATGTTCGTATGGATAAGGCCTATTAGTGCCGATACTTAGAAATGCGGCGACTAGTCTAGGTATTCCACAAATTCAAATTTTGTTTACTGACCACCATTGGTGAATCGCATTTTCATGGAGCAACTCCACAAAAAACTGATAGGATATAAGAGTGGTATACCAAAATGTTCGTATGAATAAGGCCTATTAGTGTCCATACTTAGAAATGCGGCGACTAGTCTAGGTATTCCAGAAATTCAAATTTTGTTTCAAATTTTGTTTACTGACCACCATTGGTGAATCGCATTTTCATGGAGCAACTCCACAAAAAACTGATAGGATATAAGTGTGGTATACCAAAATGTTCGTATGAATAAGGCCTATTAGTGTCCATACTTAGAAATGCGGCGACTAGTCTAGGTATTCCACAAATTCAGATTTTTTTTACCGACCACCATTGGTGAATCGCATTTTCATGGAGCAACTCTACAAAAAACTGATAGGATATAAGTGTGGTATACCAAAATGTTCGCATGAATAAGGCCTATTAGTGTCCATACTTAGAAATGCGGCGACTAGTCTAGGTATTCCACAAATTCAAATTTTGTTTACTGACCACCATTGGTGAATCGCATTTTCATGGAGCAACTCCACAAAAAACTGATAGGATATAAGTGTGATACACCAAAATGTTCGTATGGATAAGGCCTATTAGTGTCCATACTTAGAAATGCGGCGACTAGTCTAGGTATTCCACAAATTCAAATTTTGTTTACTGATCACCATTGGTGAATCGCATTTTCATGGAGCAACTCCACAAAAAACTGATAGGATATAAGTGCGGTATACCAAAATGTTCGTATGGATAAGGCCTATTAGTGTCCATACTTAGAAATGCGGCGACTAGTCTAGGTATTCCAGAAATTCAAATTTTGTTTCAAATTTTGTTTACTGACCACCATTGGTGAATCGCATTTTCATGGAGCAACTCCACAAAAAACTGATAGGATATAAGTGTGGTATACCAAAATGTTCGTATGAATAAGGCCTATTAGTGTCCATACTTAGAAATGCGGCGACTAGTCTAGGTATTCCACAAATTCAAATTTTGTTTACTGACCACCATTGGTGAATCGCATTTTCATGGAGCAACTCCACAAAAAACTGATAGGATATAAGTGTGGTATACCAAAATGTTCGTATGAATAAGGCCTATTAGTGTCCATACTTAGAAATGCGGCGACTAGTCTAGGTATTCCAGAAATTCAAATTTTGTTTCAAATTTTGTTTACTGACCACCATTGGTGAATCGCATTTTCATGGAGCAACTCCACAAAAAACTGATAGGATATAAGTGTGATACACCAAAATGTTCGTATGGATAAGGCCTATTAGTGCCGATACTTAGAAATGCGGCGACTAGTCTAGGTATTCCACAAATTCAAATTTTGTTTACTGACCACCATTGGTGAATCGCATTTTCATGGAGCAACTCCACAAAAAACTGATAGGATATAAGTGTGGTATACCAAAATGTTCGTATGAATAAGGCCTATTAGTGTCCATACTTAGAAATGCGGCGACTAGTCTAGGTATTCCACAAATTCAAATTTTGTTTACTGACCACCATTGGTGAATCGCATTTTCATGGAGCAACTCCACAAAAAACTGATAGGATATAAGTGTGATACACCAAAATGTTCGTATGGATAAGGCCTATTAGTGTCCATACTTAGAAATGCGGCGACTAGTCTAGGTATTCCACAAATTCAAATTTTGTTTACTGATCACCATTGGTGAATCGCATTTTCATGGAGCAACTCCACAAAAAACTGATAGGATATAAGTGCGGTATACCAAAATGTTCGTATGGATAAGGCCTATTAGTGTCCATACTTAGAAATGCGGCGACTAGTCTAGGTATTCCACAAATTCAAATTTTGTTTACTGACCACCATTGGTGAATCGCATTTTCATGGAGCAACTCTACAAAAAAGTGATAGGATATAAGTGTGGTATACCAAAATGTTCGCATGAATAAGGCCTATTAGTGTCCATACTTAGAAATGCGGCGACTAGTCTAGGTATTCCACAAATTCAAGTTTTGTTTACTGATCACCATTGGTGAATCGCATTTTCATGGAGCAACTCCACAAAAAACTGATAGGATATAAGTGTGGTATACCAAAATGTTCGTATGAATAAGGCCTATTAGTGTCCATACTTAGAAATGCGGCGACTAGTCTAGGTATTCCACAAATTCAAATTTTGTTTACTGACCACCATTGGTGAATCGCATTTTCATGGAGCAACTCCATAAAAAACTGATAGGATATAAGTGTGGTATACCAAAATGTTCGTATGAATAAGGCCTATTAGTGTCCATACTTAGAAATGCGGCGACTAGTCTAGGTATTCCACAAATTCAAATTTTGTTTACTGACCACCATTGGTGAATCGCATTTTCATGGAGCAACTCCACAAAAAACTGATAGGATATAAGTGTGATACACCAAAATGTTCGTATGGATAAGGCCTATTAGTGTCCATACTTAGAAATGCGGCAACTAGTCTAGGTATTCCACAAATTCAAATTTTGTTTACTGACCACCATTGGTGAATCGCATTTTCATGGAGCAACTCCACAAAAAACTGATAGGATATAAGTGTGGTATACCAAAATGTTCGTATGAATAAGGCCTATTAGTGTCCATACTTAGAAATGCGGCGACTAGTCTAGGTATTCCACAAATTCAAATTTTGTTTACTGACCACCATTGGTGAATCGCATTTTCATGGAGCAACTCCACAAAAAACTGATAGGATATAAGTGTGGTATACCAAAATGTTCGTATGAATAAGGCCTATTAGTGTCCATACTTAGAAATGCGGCGACTAGTCTAGGTATTCCACAAATTCAAATTTTGTTTACTGACCACCATTGGTGAATCGCATTTTCATGGAGCAACTCCACAAAAAACTGATAGGATATAAGTGTGGTATACCAAAATGTTCGTATGAATAAGGCCTATTAGTGTCCATACTTAGAAATGCGGCGACTAGTCTAGGTATTCCAGAAATTCAAATTTTGTTTCAAATTTTGTTTACTGACCACCATTGGTGAATCGCATTTTCATGGAGCAACTCCACAAAAAACTGATAGGATATAAGTGTGGTATACCAAAATGTTCGTATGAATAAGGCCTATTAGTGTCCATACTTAGAAATGCGGCGACTAGTCTAGGTATTCCACAAATTCAAATTTTGTTTACTGACCACCATTGGTGAATCGCATTTTCATGGAGCAACTCCACAAAAAACTGATAGGATATAAGTGTGGTATACCAAAATGTTCGTATGAATAAGGCCTATTAGTGTCCATACTTAGAAATGCGGCGACTAGTCTAGGTATTCCAGAAATTCAAATTTTGTTTCAAATTTTGTTTACTGACCACCATTGGTGAATCGCATTTTCATGGAGCAACTCCACAAAAAACTGATAGGATATAAGTGTGGTATACCAAAATGTTCGTATGAATAAGGCCTATTAGTGTCCATACTTAGAAATGCGGCGACTAGTCTAGGTATTCCACAAATTCAAATTTTGTTTACTGACCACCATTGGTGAATCGCATTTTCATGGAGCAACTCCACAAAAAACTGATAGGATATAAGTGTGGTATACCAAAATGTTCGTATGAATAAGGCCTATTAGTGTCCATACTTAGAAATGCGGCGACTAGTCTAGGTATTCCACAAATTCAAATTTTGTTTACTGACCACCATTGGTGAATCGCATTTTCATGGAGCAACTCCACAAAAAACTGATAGGATATAAGTGTGGTATACCAAAATGTTCGTATGAATAAGGCCTATTAGTGTCCATACTTAGAAATGCGGCGACTAGTCTAGGTATTCCAGAAATTCAAATTTTGTTTCAAATTTTGTTTACTGACCACCATTGGTGAATCGCATTTTCATGGAGCAACTCCACAAAAAACTGATAGGATATAAGTGTGGTATACCAAAATGTTCGTATGAATAAGGCCTATTAGTGTCCATACTTAGAAATGCGGCGACTAGTCTAGGTATTCCAGAAATTCAAATTTTGGTTCAAATTTTGTTTACTGACCACCATTGGTGAATCGCATTTTCATGGAGCAACTCCACAAAAAACTGATAGGATATAAGTGTGATACCCCAAAATGTTCGTATGGATAAGGCCTATTAGTGTCCATACTTAGAAATGCGGCGACTAGTCTAGGTATTCCACAAATTCAAATTTTGTTTACTGATCACCATTGGTGAATCGCATTTTCATGGAGCAACTCCACAAAAAACTGATAGGATATAAGTGTGGTATACCAAAATGTTCGTATGAATAAGGCCTATTAGTGTCCATACTTAGAAATGCGGCGACTAGTCTAGGTATTCCACAAATTCAAATTTTGTTTACTGACCACCATTTGTGAATCGCATTTTCATGGAGCAACTCCATAAAAAACTGATAGGATATAAGTGTGGTATACCAAAATGTTCGTATGAATAAGGCCTATTAGTGTCCATACTTAGAAATGCGGCGACTAGTCTAGGTATTCCACAAATTCAAATTTTGTTTACTGACCACCATTGGTGAATCGCATTTTCATGGAGCAACTCCACAAAAAACTGATAGGATATAAGTGTGGTATACCAAAATGTTCGTATGAATAAGGCCTATTAGTGTCCATACTTAGAAATGCGGCGACTAGTCTAGGTATTCCAGAAATTCAAATTTTGTTTCAAATTTTGTTTACTGACCACCATTGGTGAATCGCATTTTCATGGAGCAACTCCACAAAAAACTGATAGGATATAAGTGTGGTATACCAAAATGTTCGTATGAATAAGGCCTATTAGTGTCCATACTTAGAAATGCGGCGACTAGTCTAGGTATTCCACAAATTCAAATTTTGTTTACTGACCACCATTGGTGAATCGCATTTTCATGGAGCAACTCCACAAAAAACTGATAGGATATAAGTGTGGTATACCAAAATGTTCGTATGAATAAGGCCTATTAGTGTCCATACTTAGAAATGCGGCGACTAGTCTAGGTATTCCAGAAATTCAAATTTTGTTTACTGACCACCATTGGTGAATCGCATTTTCATGGAGCAACTCCACAAAAAACTGATAGGATATAAGTGTGGTATACCAAAATGTTCGTATGAATAAGGCCTATTAGTGTCCATACTTAGAAATGCGGCGACTAGTCTAGGTATTCCACAAATTCAAATTTTGTTTACTGACCACCATTGGTGAATCGCATTTTCATGGAGCAACTCCACAAAAAACTGATAGGATATAAGTGTGGTATACCAAAATGTTCGTATGAATAAGGCCTATTAGTGTCCATACTTAGAAATGCGGCGACTAGTCTAGGTATTCCAGAAATTCATATTTTGTTTCAAATTTTGTTTACTGACCACCATTGGTGAATCGCATTTTCATGGAGCAACTCCACAAAAAACTGATAGGATATAAGTGTGGTATACCAAAATGTTCGTATGAATAAGGCCTATTAGTGTCCATACTTAGAAATGCGGCGACTAGTCTAGGTATTCCACAAATTCAAATTTTGTTTACTGACCACCATTGGTGAATCGCATTTTCATGGAGCAACTCCACAAAAAACTGATAGGATATAAGTGTGGTATACCAAAATGTTCGTATGAATAAGGCCTATTAGTGCCCATACTTAGAAATGCGGCGACTAGTCTAGGTATTCCAGAAATTCAAATTTTGTTTCAAATTTTGTTTACTGACCACCATTGGTGAATCGCATTTTCATGGAGCAACTCCACAAAAAACTGATAGGATATAAGTGTGGTATACCAAAATGTTCGTATGAATAAGGCCTATTAGTGTCCATACTTAGAAATGCGGCGACTAGTCTAGGTATTCCACAAATTCAGATTTTTTTTACCGACCACCATTGGTGAATCGCATTTTCATGGAGCAACTCTACAAAAAACTGATAGGATATAAGTGTGGTATACCAAAATGTTCGCATGAATAAGGCCTATTAGTGTCCATACTTAGAAATGCGGCGACTAGTCTAGGTATTCCACAAATTCAAATTTTGTTTACTGACCACCATTGGTGAATCGCATTTTCATGGAGCAACTCCACAAAAAACTGATAGGATATAAGTGTGATACACCAAAATGTTCGTATGGATAAGGCCTATTAGTGTCCATACTTAGAAATGCGGCGACTAGTCTAGGTATTCCACAAATTCAAATTTTGTTTACTGATCACCATTGGTGAATCGCATTTTCATGGAGCAACTCCACAAAAAACTGATAGGATATAAGTGCGGTATACCAAAATGTTCGTATGGATAAGGCCTATTAGTGTCCATACTTAGAAATGCGGCGACTAGTCTAGGTATTCCACAAATTCAAATTTTGTTTACTGACCACCATTGGTGAATCGCATTTTCATGGAGCAACTCTACAAAAAAGTGATAGGATATAAGTGTGGTATACCAAAATGTTCGCATGAATAAGGCCTATTAGTGTCCATACTTAGAAATGCGGCGACTAGTCTAGGTATTCCACAAATTCAAGTTTTGTTTACTGATCACCATTGGTGAATCGCATTTTCATGGAGCAACTCCACAAAAAACTGATAGGATATAAGTGTGGTATACCAAAATGTTCGTATGAATAAGGCCTATTAGTGTCCATACTTAGAAATGCGGCGACTAGTCTAGGTATTCCACAAATTCAAATTTTGTTTACTGACCACCATTGGTGAATCGCATTTTCATGGAGCAACTCCATAAAAAACTGATAGGATATAAGTGTGGTATACCAAAATGTTCGTATGAATAAGGCCTATTAGTGTCCATACTTAGAAATGCGGCGACTAGTCTAGGTATTCCACAAATTCAAATTTTGTTTACTGACCACCATTGGTGAATCGCATTTTCATGGAGCAACTCCACAAAAAACTGATAGGATATAAGTGTGATACACCAAAATGTTCGTATGGATAAGGCCTATTAGTGTCCATACTTAGAAATGCGGCAACTAGTCTAGGTATTCCACAAATTCAAATTTTGTTTACTGACCACCATTGGTGAATCGCATTTTCATGGAGCAACTCCACAAAAAACTGATAGGATATAAGTGTGGTATACCAAAATGTTCGTATGAATAAGGCCTATTAGTGTCCATACTTAGAAATGCGGCGACTAGTCTAGGTATTCCACAAATTCAAATTTTGTTTACTGACCACCATTGGTGAATCGCATTTTCATGGAGCAACTCCACAAAAAACTGATAGGATATAAGTGTGGTATACCAAAATGTTCGTATGAATAAGGCCTATTAGTGTCCATACTTAGAAATGCGGCGACTAGTCTAGGTATTCCACAAATTCAAATTTTGTTTACTGACCACCATTGGTGAATCGCATTTTCATGGAGCAACTCCACAAAAAACTGATAGGATATAAGTGTGGTATACCAAAATGTTCGTATGAATAAGGCCTATTAGTGTCCATACTTAGAAATGCGGCGACTAGTCTAGGTATTCCAGAAATTCAAATTTTGTTTCAAATTTTGTTTACTGACCACCATTGGTGAATCGCATTTTCATGGAGCAACTCCACAAAAAACTGATAGGATATAAGTGTGGTATACCAAAATGTTCGTATGAATAAGGCCTATTAGTGTCCATACTTAGAAATGCGGCGACTAGTCTAGGTATTCCACAAATTCAAATTTTGTTTACTGACCACCATTGGTGAATCGCATTTTCATGGAGCAACTCCACAAAAAACTGATAGGATATAAGTGTGGTATACCAAAATGTTCGTATGAATAAGGCCTATTAGTGTCCATACTTAGAAATGCGGCGACTAGTCTAGGTATTCCAGAAATTCAAATTTTGTTTCAAATTTTGTTTACTGACCACCATTGGTGAATCGCATTTTCATGGAGCAACTCCACAAAAAACTGATAGGATATAAGTGTGGTATACCAAAATGTTCGTATGAATAAGGCCTATTAGTGTCCATACTTAGAAATGCGGCGACTAGTCTAGGTATTCCACAAATTCAAATTTTGTTTACTGACCACCATTGGTGAATCGCATTTTCATGGAGCAACTCCACAAAAAACTGATAGGATATAAGTGTGGTATACCAAAATGTTCGTATGAATAAGGCCTATTAGTGTCCATACTTAGAAATGCGGCGACTAGTCTAGGTATTCCACAAATTCAAATTTTGTTTACTGACCACCATTGGTGAATCGCATTTTCATGGAGCAACTCCACAAAAAACTGATAGGATATAAGTGTGGTATACCAAAATGTTCGTATGAATAAGGCCTATTAGTGTCCATACTTAGAAATGCGGCGACTAGTCTAGGTATTCCAGAAATTCAAATTTTGTTTCAAATTTTGTTTACTGACCACCATTGGTGAATCGCATTTTCATGGAGCAACTCCACAAAAAACTGATAGGATATAAGTGTGGTATACCAAAATGTTCGTATGAATAAGGCCTATTAGTGTCCATACTTAGAAATGCGGCGACTAGTCTAGGTATTCCAGAAATTCAAATTTTGGTTCAAATTTTGTTTACTGACCACCATTGGTGAATCGCATTTTCATGGAGCAACTCCACAAAAAACTGATAGGATATAAGTGTGATACCCCAAAATGTTCGTATGGATAAGGCCTATTAGTGTCCATACTTAGAAATGCGGCGACTAGTCTAGGTATTCCACAAATTCAAATTTTGTTTACTGATCACCATTGGTGAATCGCATTTTCATGGAGCAACTCCACAAAAAACTGATAGGATATAAGTGTGGTATACCAAAATGTTCGTATGAATAAGGCCTATTAGTGTCCATACTTAGAAATGCGGCGACTAGTCTAGGTATTCCACAAATTCAAATTTTGTTTACTGACCACCATTTGTGAATCGCATTTTCATGGAGCAACTCCATAAAAAACTGATAGGATATAAGTGTGGTATACCAAAATGTTCGTATGAATAAGGCCTATTAGTGTCCATACTTAGAAATGCGGCGACTAGTCTAGGTATTCCACAAATTCAAATTTTGTTTACTGACCACCATTGGTGAATCGCATTTTCATGGAGCAACTCCACAAAAAACTGATAGGATATAAGTGTGGTATACCAAAATGTTCGTATGAATAAGGCCTATTAGTGTCCATACTTAGAAATGCGGCGACTAGTCTAGGTATTCCAGAAATTCAAATTTTGTTTCAAATTTTGTTTACTGACCACCATTGGTGAATCGCATTTTCATGGAGCAACTCCACAAAAAACTGATAGGATATAAGTGTGGTATACCAAAATGTTCGTATGAATAAGGCCTATTAGTGTCCATACTTAGAAATGCGGCGACTAGTCTAGGTATTCCACAAATTCAAATTTTGTTTACTGACCACCATTGGTGAATCGCATTTTCATGGAGCAACTCCACAAAAAACTGATAGGATATAAGTGTGGTATACCAAAATGTTCGTATGAATAAGGCCTATTAGTGTCCATACTTAGAAATGCGGCGACTAGTCTAGGTATTCCAGAAATTCAAATTTTGTTTACTGACCACCATTGGTGAATCGCATTTTCATGGAGCAACTCCACAAAAAACTGATAGGATATAAGTGTGGTATACCAAAATGTTCGTATGAATAAGGCCTATTAGTGTCCATACTTAGAAATGCGGCGACTAGTCTAGGTATTCCACAAATTCAAATTTTGTTTACTGACCACCATTGGTGAATCGCATTTTCATGGAGCAACTCCACAAAAAACTGATAGGATATAAGTGTGGTATACCAAAATGTTCGTATGAATAAGGCCTATTAGTGTCCATACTTAGAAATGCGGCGACTAGTCTAGGTATTCCAGAAATTCATATTTTGTTTCAAATTTTGTTTACTGACCACCATTGGTGAATCGCATTTTCATGGAGCAACTCCACAAAAAACTGATAGGATATAAGTGTGGTATACCAAAATGTTCGTATGAATAAGGCCTATTAGTGTCCATACTTAGAAATGCGGCGACTAGTCTAGGTATTCCACAAATTCAAATTTTGTTTACTGACCACCATTGGTGAATCGCATTTTCATGGAGCAACTCCACAAAAAACTGATAGGATATAAGTGTGGTATACCAAAATGTTCGTATGAATAAGGCCTATTAGTGCCCATACTTAGAAATGCGGCGACTAGTCTAGGTATTCCAGAAATTCAAATTTTGTTTCAAATTTTGTTTACTGACCACCATTGGTGAATCGCATTTTCATGGAGCAACTCCACAAAAAACTGATAGGATATAAGTGTGGTATACCAAAATGTTCGTATGAATAAGGCCTATTAGTGTCCATACTTAGAAATGCGGCGACTAGTCTAGGTATTC
Source organism: Leucophora obtusa (assembly GCA_949987735.1). Taxonomy (NCBI): domain Eukaryota; kingdom Metazoa; phylum Arthropoda; class Insecta; order Diptera; family Anthomyiidae; genus Leucophora; species Leucophora obtusa. Next base: position 181,048,716 of record OX465296.1, read on the forward strand.
CACAAATTCAAATTTTGTTTCAAATTTTGTTTACTGACCACCATTGGTGAATCGCATTTTCATGGAGCAACTCCACAAAAAACTGATAGGATATAAGTGTGATACACCAAAATGTTCGTATGGATAAGGCCTATTAGTGTCCATACTTAGAAATGCGGCGACTAGTCTAGGTATTCCACAAATTCAAATTTTGTTTACTGACCGCCATTGGTGAATCGCATTTTCATGGAGCAACTCCATAAAAAACTGATAGGATATAAGTGTGGTATACCAAAATGTTCGTATGAATAAGGCCTATTAGTGTCCATACTTAGAAATGCGGCGACTAGTCTAGGTATTCCAGAAATTCAAATTTTGTTTCAAATTTTGTTTACTGACCACCATTGGTGAATCGCATTTTCATGGAGCAACTCCACAAAAAACTGATAGGATATAAGTGTGGTATACCAAAATGTTCGTATGAATAAGGCCTATTAGTGTCCATACTTAGAAATGCGGCGACTAGTCTAGGTATTCCACAAATTCAAATTTTGTTTCAAATTTTGTTTACTGACCACCATTGGTGAATCGCATTTTCATGGAGCAACTCCACAAAAAACTGATAGGATATAAGTGTGATACACCAAAATGTTCGTATGGATAAGGCCTATTAGTGTCCATACTTAGAAATGCGGCGACTAGTCTAGGTATTCCACAAATTCAAATTTTGTTTACTGACCACCATTGGTGAATCGCATTTTCATGGAGCAACTCCACAAAAAACTGATAGGATATAAGTGTGGTATACCAAAATGTTCGTATGAATAAGGCCTATTAGTGCCCATACTTAGAAATGCGGCGACTAGTCTAGGTATTCCAGAAATTCAAATTTTGTTTCAAATTTTGTTTACTGACCACCATTGGTGAATCGCATTTTCATGGAGCAACTCCACAAAAAACTGATAGGATATAAGTGTGGTATACCAAAATGTTCGTATGAATAAGGCCTATTAGTGTCCATACTTAGAAATGCGGCGACTAGTCTAGGTATTCCACAAATTCAAATTTTGTTTCAAATTTTGTTTACTGACCACCATTGGTGAATCGCATTTTCATGGAGCAACTCCACAAAAAACTGATAGGATATAAGTGTGGTATACCAAAATGTTCGTATGAATAAGGCCTATTAGTGTCCATACTTAGAAATGCGGCGACTAGTCTAGGTATTCCACAAATTCAAATTTTGTTTACTGACCACCATTGGTGAATCGCATTTTCATGGAGCAACTCCACAAAAAACTGATAGGATATAAGTGTGGTATACCAAAATGTTCGTATGAATAAGGCCTATTAGTGTCCATACTTAGAAATGCGGCGACTAGTCTAGGTATTCCAGAAATTCAAATTTTGTTTCAAATTTTGTTTACTGACCACCATTGGTGAATCGCATTTTCATGGAGCAACTCCACAAAAAACTGATAGGATATAAGTGTGGTATACCAAAATGTTCGTATGAATAAGGCCTATTAGTGTCCATACTTAGAAATGCGGCGACTAGTCTAGGTATTCCAGAAATTCAAATTTTGGTTCAAATTTTGTTTACTGACCACCATTGGTGAATCGCATTTTCATGGAGCAACTCCACAAAAAACTGATAGGATATAAGTGTGATACCCCAAAATGTTCGTATGGATAAGGCCTATTAGTGTCCATACTTAGAAATGCGGCGACTAGTCTAGGTATTCCACAAATTCAAATTTTGTTTACTGATCACCATTGGTGAATCGCATTTTCATGGAGCAACTCCACAAAAAACTGATAGGATATAAGTGTGGTATACCAAAATGTTCGTATGAATAAGGCCTATTAGTGTCCATACTTAGAAATGCGGCGACTAGTCTAGGTATTCCACAAATTCAAATTTTGTTTACTGACCACCATTTGTGAATCGCATTTTCATGGAGCAACTCCATAAAAAACTGATAGGATATAAGTGTGGTATACCAAAATGTTCGTATGAATAAGGCCTATTAGTGTCCATACTTAGAAATGCGGCGACTAGTCTAGGTATTCCACAAATTCAAATTTTGTTTACTGACCACCATTGGTGAATCGCATTTTCATGGAGCAACTCCACAAAAAACTGATAGGATATAAGTGTGGTATACCAAAATGTTCGTATGAATAAGGCCTATTAGTGTCCATACTTAGAAATGCGGCGACTAGTCTAGGTATTCCAGAAATTCAAATTTTGTTTCAAATTTTGTTTACTGACCACCATTGGTGAATCGCATTTTCATGGAGCAACTCCACAAAAAACTGATAGGATATAAGTGTGGTATACCAAAATGTTCGTATGAATAAGGCCTATTAGTGTCCATACTTAGAAATGCGGCGACTAGTCTAGGTATTCCACAAATTCAAATTTTGTTTACTGACCACCATTGGTGAATCGCATTTTCATGGAGCAACTCCACAAAAAACTGATAGGATATAAGTGTGGTATACCAAAATGTTCGTATGAATAAGGCCTATTAGTGTCCATACTTAGAAATGCGGCGACTAGTCTAGGTATTCCAGAAATTCAAATTTTGTTTACTGACCACCATTGGTGAATCGCATTTTCATGGAGCAACTCCACAAAAAACTGATAGGATATAAGTGTGGTATACCAAAATGTTCGTATGAATAAGGCCTATTAGTGTCCATACTTAGAAATGCGGCGACTAGTCTAGGTATTCCACAAATTCAAATTTTGTTTACTGACCACCATTGGTGAATCGCATTTTCATGGAGCAACTCCACAAAAAACTGATAGGATATAAGTGTGGTATACCAAAATGTTCGTATGAATAAGGCCTATTAGTGTCCATACTTAGAAATGCGGCGACTAGTCTAGGTATTCCAGAAATTCAAATTTTGTTTCAAATTTTGTTTACTGACCACCATTGGTGAATCGCATTTTCATGGAGCAACTCCACAAAAAACTGATAGGATATAAGTGTGGTATACCAAAATGTTCGTATGAATAAGGCCTATTAGTGTCCATACTTAGAAATGCGGCGACTAGTCTAGGTATTCCACAAATTCAAATTTTGTTTACTGACCACCATTGGTGAATCGCATTTTCATGGAGCAACTCCACAAAAAACTGATAGGATATAAGTGTGGTATACCAAAATGTTCGTATGAATAAGGCCTATTAGTGCCCATACTTAGAAATGCGGCGACTAGTCTAGGTATTCCAGAAATTCAAATTTTGTTTCAAATTTTGTTTACTGACCACCATTGGTGAATCGCATTTTCATGGAGCAACTCCACAAAAAACTGATAGGATATAAGTGTGGTATACCAAAATGTTCGTATGAATAAGGCCTATTAGTGTCCATACTTAGAAATGCGGCGACTAGTCTAGGTATTCCAGAAATTCAAATTTTGTTTCAAATTTTGTTTACTGACCACCATTGGTGAATCGCATTTTCATGGAGCAACTCCACAAAAAACTGATAGGATATAAGTGTGGTATACCAAAATGTTCGTATGAATAAGGCCTATTAGTGTCCATACTTAGAAATGCGGCGACTAGTCTAGGTATTCCACAAATTCAAATTTTGTTTACTGACCACCATTGGTGAATCGCATTTTCATGGAGCAACTCCACAAAAAACTGATAGGATATAAGTGTGGTATACCAAAATGTTCGTATGAATAAGGCCTATTAGTGCCCATACTTAGAAATGCGGCGACTAGTCTAGGTATTCCAGAAATTCAAATTTTGTTTCAAATTTTGTTTACTGACCACCATTGGTGAATCGCATTTTCATGGAGCAACTCCACAAAAAACTGATAGGATATAAGTGTGGTATACCAAAATGTTCGTATGAATAAGGCCTATTAGTGTCCATACTTAGAAATGCGGCGACTAGTCTAGGTATTCCACAAATTCAAATTTTGTTTCAAATTTTGTTTACTGACCACCATTGGTGAATCGCATTTTCATGGAGCAACTCCACAAAAAACTGATAGGATATAAGTGTGATACACCAAAATGTTCGTATGGATAAGGCCTATTAGTGTCCATACTTAGAAATGCGGCGACTAGTCTAGGTATTCCACAAATTCAAATTTTGTTTACTGACCACCATTGGTGAATCGCATTTTCATGGAGCAACTCCACAAAAAACTGATAGGATATAAGTGTGGTATACCAAAATGTTCGTATGAATAAGGCCTATTAGTGTCCATACTTAGAAATGCGGCGACTAGTCTAGGTATTCCAGAAATTCAAATTTTGTTTACTGACCACCATTGGTGAATCGCATTTTCATGGAGCAACTCCACAAAAAACTGATAGGATATAAGTGTGGTATACCAAAATGTTCGTATGAATAAGGCCTATTAGTGTCCATACTTAGAAATGCGGCGACTAGTCTAGGTATTCCAGAAATTCAAATTTTGTTTCAAATTTTGTTTACTGACCACCATTGGTGAATCGCATTTTCATGGAGCAACTCCACAAAAAACTGATAGGATATAAGTGTGGTATACCAAAATGTTCGTATGAATAAGGCCTATTAGTGTCCATACTTAGAAATGCGGCGACTAGTCTAGGTATTCCAGAAATTCAAATTTTGTTTACTGACCACCATTGGTGAATCGCATTTTCATGGAGCAACTCCACAAAAAACTGATAGGATATAAGTGTGGTATACCAAAATGTTCGTATGAATAAGGCCTATTAGTGTCCATACTTAGAAATGCGGCGACTAGTCTAGGTATTCCAGAAATTCAAATTTTGTTTACTGACCACCATTGGTGAATCGCATTTTCATGGAGCAACTCCACAAAAAACTGATAGGATATAAGTGTGGTATACCAAAATGTTCGTATGAATAAGGCCTATTAGTGTCCATACTTAGAAATGCGGCGACTAGTCTAGGTATTCCACAAATTCAAATTTTGTTTACTGACCACCATTGGTGAATCGCATTTTCATGGAGCAACTCCACAAAAAACTGATAGGATATAAGTGTGGTATACCAAAATGTTCGTATGAATAAGGCCTATTAGTGTCCATACTTAGAAATGCGGCGACTAGTCTAGGTATTCCAGAAATTCATATTTTGTTTCAAATTTTGTTTACTGACCACCATTGGTGAATCGCATTTTCATGGAGCAACTCCACAAAAAACTGATAGGATATAAGTGTGGTATACCAAAATGTTCGTATGAATAAGGCCTATTAGTGTCCATACTTAGAAATGCGGCGACTAGTCTAGGTATTCCACAAATTCAAATTTTGTTTACTGACCACCATTGGTGAATCGCATTTTCATGGAGCAACTCCACAAAAAACTGATAGGATATAAGTGTGGTATACCAAAATGTTCGTATGAATAAGGCCTATTAGTGCCCATACTTAGAAATGCGGCGACTAGTCTAGGTATTCCAGAAATTCAAATTTTGTTTCAAATTTTGTTTACTGACCACCATTGGTGAATCGCATTTTCATGGAGCAACTCCACAAAAAACTGATAGGATATAAGTGTGGTATACCAAAATGTTCGTATGAATAAGGCCTATTAGTGTCCATACTTAGAAATGCGGCGACTAGTCTAGGTATTCCACAAATTCAAATTTTGTTTCAAATTTTGTTTACTGACCACCATTGGTGAATCGCATTTTCATGGAGCAACTCCACAAAAAACTGATAGGATATAAGTGTGATACACCAAAATGTTCGTATGGATAAGGCCTATTAGTGTCCATACTTAGAAATGCGGCGACTAGTCTAGGTATTCCACAAATTCAAATTTTGTTTACTGACCGCCATTGGTGAATCGCATTTTCATGGAGCAACTCCATAAAAAACTGATAGGATATAAGTGTGGTATACCAAAATGTTCGTATGAATAAGGCCTATTAGTGTCCATACTTAGAAATGCGGCGACTAGTCTAGGTATTCCAGAAATTCAAATTTTGTTTCAAATTTTGTTTACTGACCACCATTGGTGAATCGCATTTTCATGGAGCAACTCCACAAAAAACTGATAGGATATAAGTGTGGTATACCAAAATGTTCGTATGAATAAGGCCTATTAGTGTCCATACTTAGAAATGCGGCGACTAGTCTAGGTATTCCACAAATTCAAATTTTGTTTCAAATTTTGTTTACTGACCACCATTGGTGAATCGCATTTTCATGGAGCAACTCCACAAAAAACTGATAGGATATAAGTGTGATACACCAAAATGTTCGTATGGATAAGGCCTATTAGTGTCCATACTTAGAAATGCGGCGACTAGTCTAGGTATTCCACAAATTCAAATTTTGTTTACTGACCACCATTGGTGAATCGCATTTTCATGGAGCAACTCCACAAAAAACTGATAGGATATAAGTGTGGTATACCAAAATGTTCGTATGAATAAGGCCTATTAGTGCCCATACTTAGAAATGCGGCGACTAGTCTAGGTATTCCAGAAATTCAAATTTTGTTTCAAATTTTGTTTACTGACCACCATTGGTGAATCGCATTTTCATGGAGCAACTCCACAAAAAACTGATAGGATATAAGTGTGGTATACCAAAATGTTCGTATGAATAAGGCCTATTAGTGTCCATACTTAGAAATGCGGCGACTAGTCTAGGTATTCCACAAATTCAAATTTTGTTTCAAATTTTGTTTACTGACCACCATTGGTGAATCGCATTTTCATGGAGCAACTCCACAAAAAACTGATAGGATATAAGTGTGGTATACCAAAATGTTCGTATGAATAAGGCCTATTAGTGTCCATACTTAGAAATGCGGCGACTAGTCTAGGTATTCCACAAATTCAAATTTTGTTTACTGACCACCATTGGTGAATCGCATTTTCATGGAGCAACTCCACAAAAAACTGATAGGATATAAGTGTGGTATACCAAAATGTTCGTATGAATAAGGCCTATTAGTGTCCATACTTAGAAATGCGGCGACTAGTCTAGGTATTCCAGAAATTCAAATTTTGTTTCAAATTTTGTTTACTGACCACCATTGGTGAATCGCATTTTCATGGAGCAACACCACAAAAAACTGATAGGATATAAGTGTGGTATACCAAAATGTTCGTATGAATAAGGCCTATTAGTGTCCATACTTAGAAATGCGGCGACTAGTCTAGGTATTCCAGAAATTCAAATTTTGGTTCAAATTTTGTTTACTGACCACCATTGGTGAATCGCATTTTCATGGAGCAACTCCACAAAAAACTGATAGGATATAAGTGTGATACCCCAAAATGTTCGTATGGATAAGGCCTATTAGTGTCCATACTTAGAAATGCGGCGACTAGTCTAGGTATTCCACAAATTCAAATTTTGTTTACTGATCACCATTGGTGAATCGCATTTTCATGGAGCAACTCCACAAAAAACTGATAGGATATAAGTGTGGTATACCAAAATGTTCGTATGAATAAGGCCTATTAGTGTCCATACTTAGAAATGCGGCGACTAGTCTAGGTATTCCACAAATTCAAATTTTGTTTACTGACCACCATTTGTGAATCGCATTTTCATGGAGCAACTCCATAAAAAACTGATAGGATATAAGTGTGGTATACCAAAATGTTCGTATGAATAAGGCCTATTAGTGTCCATACTTAGAAATGCGGCGACTAGTCTAGGTATTCCACAAATTCAAATTTTGTTTACTGACCACCATTGGTGAATCGCATTTTCATGGAGCAACTCCACAAAAAACTGATAGGATATAAGTGTGGTATACCAAAATGTTCGTATGAATAAGGCCTATTAGTGTCCATACTTAGAAATGCGGCGACTAGTCTAGGTATTCCAGAAATTCAAATTTTGTTTCAAATTTTGTTTACTGACCACCATTGGTGAATCGCATTTTCATGGAGCAACTCCACAAAAAACTGATAGGATATAAGTGTGGTATACCAAAATGTTCGTATGAATAAGGCCTATTAGTGTCCATACTTAGAAATGCGGCGACTAGTCTAGGTATTCCACAAATTCAAATTTTGTTTACTGACCACCATTGGTGAATCGCATTTTCATGGAGCAACTCCACAAAAAACTGATAGGATATAAGTGTGGTATACCAAAATGTTCGTATGAATAAGGCCTATTAGTGTCCATACTTAGAAATGCGGCGACTAGTCTAGGTATTCCAGAAATTCAAATTTTGTTTACTGACCACCATTGGTGAATCGCATTTTCATGGAGCAACTCCACAAAAAACTGATAGGATATAAGTGTGGTATACCAAAATGTTCGTATGAATAAGGCCTATTAGTGTCCATACTTAGAAATGCGGCGACTAGTCTAGGTATTCCACAAATTCAAATTTTGTTTACTGACCACCATTGGTGAATCGCATTTTCATGGAGCAACTCCACAAAAAACTGATAGGATATAAGTGTGGTATACCAAAATGTTCGTATGAATAAGGCCTATTAGTGTCCATACTTAGAAATGCGGCGACTAGTCTAGGTATTCCAGAAATTCAAATTTTGTTTCAAATTTTGTTTACTGACCACCATTGGTGAATCGCATTTTCATGGAGCAACTCCACAAAAAACTGATAGGATATAAGTGTGGTATACCAAAATGTTCGTATGAATAAGGCCTATTAGTGTCCATACTTAGAAATGCGGCGACTAGTCTAGGTATTCCACAAATTCAAATTTTGTTTACTGACCACCATTGGTGAATCGCATTTTCATGGAGCAACTCCACAAAAAACTGATAGGATATAAGTGTGGTATACCAAAATGTTCGTATGAATAAGGCCTATTAGTGCCCATACTTAGAAATGCGGCGACTAGTCTAGGTATTCCAGAAATTCAAATTTTGTTTCAAATTTTGTTTACTGACCACCATTGGTGAATCGCATTTTCATGGAGCAACTCCACAAAAAACTGATAGGATATAAGTGTGGTATACCAAAATGTTCGTATGAATAAGGCCTATTAGTGTCCATACTTAGAAATGCGGCGACTAGTCTAGGTATTCCACAAATTCAAATTTTGTTTACTGACCGCCATTGGTGAATCGCATTTTCATGGAGCAACTCCATAAAAAACTGATAGGATATAAGTGTGGTATACCAAAATGTTCGTATGAATAAGGCCTATTAGTGTCCATACTTAGAAATGCGGCGACTAGTCTAGGTATTCCAGAAATTCAAATTTTGTTTCAAATTTTGTTTACTGACCACCATTGGTGAATCGCATTTTCATGGAGCAACTCCACAAAAAACTGATAGGATATAAGTGTGGTATACCAAAATGTTCGTATGAATAAGGCCTATTAGTGTCCATACTTAGAAATGCGGCGACTAGTCTAGGTATTCCACAAATTCAAATTTTGTTTACTGACCACCATTGGTGAATCGCATTTTCATGGAGCAACTCCATAAAAAACTGATAGGATATAAGTGTGGTATACCAAAATGTTCGTATGAATAAGGCCTATTAGTGTCCATACTTAGAAATGCGGCGACTAGTCTAGGTATTCCACAAATTCAAATTTTGTTTACTGACCACCATTGGTGAATCGCATTTTCATGGAGCAACTCCACAAAAAACTGATAGGATATAAGTGTGATACACCAAAATGTTCGTATGGATAAGGCCTATTAGTGTCCATACTTAGAAATGCGGCAACTAGTCTAGGTATTCCACAAATTCAAATTTTGTTTACTGACCACCATTGGTGAATCGCATTTTCATGGAGCAACTCCACAAAAAACTGATAGGATATAAGTGTGGTATACCAAAATGTTCGTATGAATAAGGCCTATTAGTGTCCATACTTAGAAATGCGGCGACTAGTCTAGGTATTCCACAAATTCAAATTTTGTTTACTGACCACCATTGGTGAATCGCATTTTCATGGAGCAACTCCACAAAAAACTGATAGGATATAAGTGTGGTATACCAAAATGTTCGTATGAATAAGGCCTATTAGTGTCCATACTTAGAAATGCGGCGACTAGTCTAGGTATTCCACAAATTCAAATTTTGTTTACTGACCACCATTGGTGAATCGCATTTTCATGGAGCAACTCCACAAAAAACTGATAGGATATAAGTGTGATACACCAAAATGTTCGTATGGATAAGGCCTATTAGTGTCCATACTTAGAAATGCGGCGACTAGTCTAGGTATTCCACAAATTCAAATTTTGTTTACTGACCACCATTGGTGAATCGCATTTTCATGGAGCAACTCCACAAAAAACTGATAGGATATAAGTGTGGTATACCAAAATGTTCGTATGAATAAGGCCTATTAGTGCCCATACTTAGAAATGCGGCGACTAGTCTAGGTATTCCAGAAATTCAAATTTTGTTTCAAATTTTGTTTACTGACCACCATTGGTGAATCGCATTTTCATGGAGCAACTCCACAAAAAACTGATAGGATATAAGTGTGGTATACCAAAATGTTCGTATGAATAAGGCCTATTAGTGTCCATACTTAGAAATGCGGCGACTAGTCTAGGTATTCCACAAATTCAAATTTTGTTTCAAATTTTGTTTACTGACCACCATTGGTGAATCGCATTTTCATGGAGCAACTCCACAAAAAACTGATAGGATATAAGTGTGGTATACCAAAATGTTCGTATGAATAAGGCCTATTAGTGTCCATACTTAGAAATGCGGCGACTAGTCTAGGTATTCCACAAATTCAAATTTTGTTTACTGACCACCATTGGTGAATCGCATTTTCATGGAGCAACTCCACAAAAAACTGATAGGATATAAGTGTGGTATACCAAAATGTTCGTATGAATAAGGCCTATTAGTGTCCATACTTAGAAATGCGGCGACTAGTCTAGGTATTCCAGAAATTCAAATTTTGTTTCAAATTTTGTTTACTGACCACCATTGGTGAATCGCATTTTCATGGAGCAACTCCACAAAAAACTGATAGGATATAAGTGTGGTATACCAAAATGTTCGTATGAATAAGGCCTATTAGTGTCCATACTTAGAAATGCGGCGACTAGTCTAGGTATTCCAGAAATTCAAATTTTGGTTCAAATTTTGTTTACTGACCACCATTGGTGAATCGCATTTTCATGGAGCAACTCCACAAAAAACTGATAGGATATAAGTGTGATACCCCAAAATGTTCGTATGGATAAGGCCTATTAGTGTCCATACTTAGAAATGCGGCGACTAGTCTAGGTATTCCACAAATTCAAATTTTGTTTACTGATCACCATTGGTGAATCGCATTTTCATGGAGCAACTCCACAAAAAACTGATAGGATATAAGTGTGGTATACCAAAATGTTCGTATGAATAAGGCCTATTAGTGTCCATACTTAGAAATGCGGCGACTAGTCTAGGTATTCCACAAATTCAAATTTTGTTTACTGACCACCATTTGTGAATCGCATTTTCATGGAGCAACTCCATAAAAAACTGATAGGATATAAGTGTGGTATACCAAAATGTTCGTATGAATAAGGCCTATTAGTGTCCATACTTAGAAATGCGGCGACTAGTCTAGGTATTCCACAAATTCAAATTTTGTTTACTGACCACCATTGGTGAATCGCATTTTCATGGAGCAACTCCACAAAAAACTGATAGGATATAAGTGTGGTATACCAAAATGTTCGTATGAATAAGGCCTATTAGTGTCCATACTTAGAAATGCGGCGACTAGTCTAGGTATTCCAGAAATTCAAATTTTGTTTCAAATTTTGTTTACTGACCACCATTGGTGAATCGCATTTTCATGGAGCAACTCCACAAAAAACTGATAGGATATAAGTGTGGTATACCAAAATGTTCGTATGAATAAGGCCTATTAGTGTCCATACTTAGAAATGCGGCGACTAGTCTAGGTATTCCACAAATTCAAATTTTGTTTACTGACCACCATTGGTGAATCGCATTTTCATGGAGCAACTCCACAAAAAACTGATAGGATATAAGTGTGGTATACCAAAATGTTCGTATGAATAAGGCCTATTAGTGTCCATACTTAGAAATGCGGCGACTAGTCTAGGTATTCCAGAAATTCAAATTTTGTTTACTGACCACCATTGGTGAATCGCATTTTCATGGAGCAACTCCACAAAAAACTGATAGGATATAAGTGTGGTATACCAAAATGTTCGTATGAATAAGGCCTATTAGTGTCCATACTTAGAAATGCGGCGACTAGTCTAGGTATTCCACAAATTCAAATTTTGTTTACTGACCACCATTGGTGAATCGCATTTTCATGGAGCAACTCCACAAAAAACTGATAGGATATAAGTGTGGTATACCAAAATGTTCGTATGAATAAGGCCTATTAGTGTCCATACTTAGAAATGCGGCGACTAGTCTAGGTATTCCAGAAATTCAAATTTTGTTTCAAATTTTGTTTACTGACCACCATTGGTGAATCGCATTTTCATGGAGCAACTCCACAAAAAACTGATAGGATATAAGTGTGGTATACCAAAATGTTCGTATGAATAAGGCCTATTAGTGTCCATACTTAGAAATGCGGCGACTAGTCTAGGTATTCCACAAATTCAAATTTTGTTTACTGACCACCATTGGTGAATCGCATTTTCATGGAGCAACTCCACAAAAAACTGATAGGATATAAGTGTGGTATACCAAAATGTTCGTATGAATAAGGCCTATTAGTGCCCATACTTAGAAATGCGGCGACTAGTCTAGGTATTCCAGAAATTCAAATTTGTTTCAAATTTTGTTTACTGACCACCATTGGTGAATCGCATTTTCATGGAGCAACTCCACAAAAAACTGATAGGATATAAGTGTGGTATACCAAAATGTTCGTATGAATAAGGCCTATTAGTGTCCATACTTAGAAATGCGGCGACTAGTCTAGGTATTCCACAAATTCAAATTTTGTTTCAAATTTTGTTTACTGACCACCATTGGTGAATCGCATTTTCATGGAGCAACTCCACAAAAAACTGATAGGATATAAGTGTGATACACCAAAATGTTCGTATGGATAAGGCCTATTAGTGTCCATACTTAGAAATGCGGCGACTAGTCTAGGTATTCCACAAATTCAAATTTTGTTTACTGACCGCCATTGGTGAATCGCATTTTCATGGAGCAACTCCATAAAAAACTGATAGGATATAAGTGTGGTATACCAAAATGTTCGTATGAATAAGGCCTATTAGTGTCCATACTTAGAAATGCGGCGACTAGTCTAGGTATTCCAGAAATTCAAATTTTGTTTCAAATTTTGTTTACTGACCACCATTGGTGAATCGCATTTTCATGGAGCAACTCCACAAAAAACTGATAGGATATAAGTGTGGTATACCAAAATGTTCGTATGAATAAGGCCTATTAGTGTCCATACTTAGAAATGCGGCGACTAGTCTAGGTATTCCACAAATTCAAATTTTGTTTACTGACCACCATTGGTGAATCGCATTTTCATGGAGCAACTCCATAAAAAACTGATAGGATATAAGTGTGGTATACCAAAATGTTCGTATGAATAAGGCCTATTAGTGTCCATACTTAGAAATGCGGCGACTAGTCTAGGTATTCCACAAATTCAAATTTTGTTTACTGACCACCATTGGTGAATCGCATTTTCATGGAGCAACTCCACAAAAAACTGATAGGATATAAGTGTGATACACCAAAATGTTCGTATGGATAAGGCCTATTAGTGTCCATACTTAGAAATGCGGCAACTAGTCTAGGTATTCCACAAATTCAAATTTTGTTTACTGACCACCATTGGTGAATCGCATTTTCATGGAGCAACTCCACAAAAAACTGATAGGATATAAGTGTGGTATACCAAAATGTTCGTATGAATAAGGCCTATTAGTGTCCATACTTAGAAATGCGGCGACTAGTCTAGGTATTCCACAAATTCAAATTTTGTTTACTGACCACCATTGGTGAATCGCATTTTCATGGAGCAACTCCACAAAAAACTGATAGGATATAAGTGTGGTATACCAAAATGTTCGTATGAATAAGGCCTATTAGTGTCCATACTTAGAAATGCGGCGACTAGTCTAGGTATTCCAGAAATTCAAATTTTGTTTCAAATTTTGTTTACTGACCACCATTGGTGAATCGCATTTTCATGGAGCAACTCCACAAAAAACTGATAGGATATAAGTGTGGTATACCAAAATGTTCGTATGAATAAGGCCTATTAGTGTCCATACTTAGAAATGCGGCGACTAGTCTAGGTATTCCACAAATTCAAATTTTGTTTACTGACCACCATTGGTGAATCGCATTTTCATGGAGCAACTCCACAAAAAACTGATAGGATATAAGTGTGGTATACCAAAATGTTCGTATGAATAAGGCCTATTAGTGTCCATACTTAGAAATGCGGCGACTAGTCTAGGTATTCCAGAAATTCAAATTTTGTTTCAAATTTTGTTTACTGACCACCATTGGTGAATCGCATTTTCATGGAGCAACTCCACAAAAAACTGATAGGATATAAGTGTGGTATACCAAAATGTTCGTATGAATAAGGCCTATTAGTGTCCATACTTAGAAATGCGGCGACTAGTCTAGGTATTCCACAAATTCAAATTTTGTTTACTGACCACCATTGGTGAATCGCATTTTCATGGAGCAACTCCACAAAAAACTGATAGGATATAAGTGTGGTATACCAAAATGTTCGTATGAATAAGGCCTATTAGTGTCCATACTTAGAAATGCGGCGACTAGTCTAGGTATTCCACAAATTCAAATTTTGTTTACTGACCACCATTGGTGAATCGCATTTTCATGGAGCAACTCCACAAAAAACTGATAGGATATAAGTGTGGTATACCAAAATGTTCGTATGAATAAGGCCTATTAGTGTCCATACTTAGAAATGCGGCGACTAGTCTAGGTATTCCAGAAATTCAAATTTTGTTTCAAATTTTGTTTACTGACCACCATTGGTGAATCGCATTTTCATGGAGCAACTCCACAAAAAACTGATAGGATATAAGTGTGGTATACCAAAATGTTCGTATGAATAAGGCCTATTAGTGTCCATACTTAGAAATGCGGCGACTAGTCTAGGTATTCCAGAAATTCAAATTTTGTTTCAAATTTTGTTTACTGACCACCATTGGTGAATCGCATTTTCATGGAGCAACTCCACAAAAAACTGATAGGATATAAGTGTGGTATACCAAAATGTTCGTATGAATAAGGCCTATTAGTGTCCATACTTAGAAATGCGGCGACTAGTCTAGGTATTCCACAAATTCAAATTTTGTTTACTGACCACCATTGGTGAATCGCATTTTCATGGAGCAACTCCACAAAAAACTGATAGGATATAAGTGTGGTATACCAAAATGTTCGTATGAATAAGGCCTATTAGTGTCCATACTTAGAAATGCGGCGACTAGTCTAGGTATTCCACAAATTCAAATTTTGTTTACTGACCACCATTGGTGAATCGCATTTTCATGGAGCAACTCCACAAAAAACTGATAGGATATAAGTGTGGTATACCAAAATGTTCGTATGAATAAGGCCTATTAGTGTCCATACTTAGAAATGCGGCGACTAGTCTAGGTATTCCAGAAATTCAAATTTTGTTTCAAATTTTGTTTACTGACCACCATTGGTGAATCGCATTTTCATGGAGCAACTCCACAAAAAACTGATAGGATATAAGTGTGGTATACCAAAATGTTCGTATGAATAAGGCCTATTAGTGTCCATACTTAGAAATGCGGCGACTAGTCTAGGTATTCCACAAATTCAGATTTTGTTTACCGACCACCATTGGTGAATCGCATTTTCATGGAGCAACTCTACAAAAAACTGATAGGATATAAGTGTGGTATACCAAAATGTTCGCATGAATAATGCCTATTAGTGTCCATACTGAGAAATGCGGCGACTAGTCTAGGTATTCCACAAATTCAAATTTTGTTTACTGACCACCATTGGTGAATCGCATTTTCATGGAGCAACTCCACAAAAAACTGATAGGATATAAGTGTGATACCCCAAAATGGATAAGGCCTATTAGTGTCCATACTTAGAAATGCGGCGACTAGTCTAGGTATTCCACAAATTCAAATTTTGTTTACTGATCACCATTGGTGAATCGCATTTTCATGGAGCAACTCCACAAAAAACTGATAGGATATAAGTGTGGTATACCAAAATGTTCGTATGAATAAGGCCTATTAGTGTCCATACTTAGAAATGCGGCGACTAGTCTAGGTATTCCACAAATTCAAATTTTGTTTACTGACCACCATTTGTGAATCGCATTTTCATGGAGCAACTCCATAAAAAACTGATAGGATATAAGTGTGGTATACCAAAATGTTCGTATGAATAAGGCCTATTAGTGTCCATACTTAGAAATGCGGCGACTAGTCTAGGTATTCCACAAATTCAAATTTTGTTTACTGACCACCATTGGTGAATCGCATTTTCATGGAGCAACTCCACAAAAAACTGATAGGATATAAGTGTGGTATACCAAAATGTTCGTATGAATAAGGCCTATTAGTGTCCATACTTAGAAATGCGGCGACTAGTCTAGGTATTCCAGAAATTCAAATTTTGTTTCAAATTTTGTTTACTGACCACCATTGGTGAATCGCATTTTCATGGAGCAACTCCACAAAAAACTGATAGGATATAAGTGTGGTATACCAAAATGTTCGTATGAATAAGGCCTATTAGTGTCCATACTTAGAAATGCGGCGACTAGTCTAGGTATTCCACAAATTCAAATTTTGTTTACTGACCACCATTGGTGAATCGCATTTTCATGGAGCAACTCCACAAAAAACTGATAGGATATAAGTGTGGTATACCAAAATGTTCGTATGAATAAGGCCTATTAGTGTCCATACTTAGAAATGCGGCGACTAGTCTAGGTATTCCAGAAATTCAAATTTTGTTTACTGACCACCATTGGTGAATCGCATTTTCATGGAGCAACTCCACAAAAAACTGATAGGATATAAGTGTGGTATACCAAAATGTTCGTATGAATAAGGCCTATTAGTGTCCATACTTAGAAATGCGGCGACTAGTCTAGGTATTCCACAAATTCAAATTTTGTTTACTGACCACCATTGGTGAATCGCATTTTCATGGAGCAACTCCACAAAAAACTGATAGGATATAAGTGTGGTATACCAAAATGTTCGTATGAATAAGGCCTATTAGTGTCCATACTTAGAAATGCGGCGACTAGTCTAGGTATTCCAGAAATTCAAATTTTGTTTCAAATTTTGTTTACTGACCACCATTGGTGAATCGCATTTTCATGGAGCAACTCCACAAAAAACTGATAGGATATAAGTGTGGTATACCAAAATGTTCGTATGAATAAGGCCTATTAGTGTCCATACTTAGAAATGCGGCGACTAGTCTAGGTATTCCACAAATTCAAATTTTGTTTACTGACCACCATTGGTGAATCGCATTTTCATGGAGCAACTCCACAAAAAACTGATAGGATATAAGTGTGGTATACCAAAATGTTCGTATGAATAAGGCCTATTAGTGTCCATACTTAGAAATGCGGCGACTAGTCTAGGTATTCCAGAAATTCAAATTTTGTTTCAAATTTTGTTTACTGACCACCATTGGTGAATCGCATTTTCATGGAGCAACTCCACAAAAAACTGATAGGATATAAGTGTGGTATACCAAAATGTTCGTATGAATAAGGCCTATTAGTGTCCATACTTAGAAATGCGGCGACTAGTCTAGGTATTCCACAAATTCAAATTTTGTTTCAAATTTTGTTTACTGACCACCATTGGTGAATCGCATTTTCATGGAGCAACTCCACAAAAAACTGATAGGATATAAGTGTGATACACCAAAATGTTCGTATGGATAAGGCCTATTAGTGTCCATACTTAGAAATGCGGCGACTAGTCTAGGTATTCCACAAATTCAAATTTTGTTTACTGACCACCATTGGTGAATCGCATTTTCATGGAGCAACTCCATAAAAAACTGATAGGATATAAGTGTGGTATACCAAAATGTTCGTATGAATAAGGCCTATTAGTGTCCATACTTAGAAATGCGGCGACTAGTCTAGGTATTCCAGAAATTCAAATTTTGTTTCAAATTTTGTTTACTGACCACCATTGGTGAATCGCATTTTCATGGAGCAACTCGACAAAAAACTGATAGGATATAAGTGTGGTATACCAAAATGTTCGTATGAATAAGGCCTATTAGTGTCCATACTTAGAAATGCGGCGACTAGTCTAGGTATTCCACAAATTCAAATTTTGTTTACTGACCACCATTGGTGAATCGCATTTTCATGGAGCAACTCCACAAAAAACTGATAGGATATAAGTGTGATACACCAAAATGTTCGTATGGATAAGGCCTATTAGTGTCCATACTTAGAAATGCGGCAACTAGTCTAGGTATTCCACAAATTCAAATTTTGTTTACTGACCACCATTGGTGAATCGCATTTTCATGGAGCAACTCCACAAAAAACTGATAGGATATAAGTGTGGTGTACCAAAATGTTCGTATGAATAAGGCCTATTAGTGTCCATACTTAGAAATGCGGCGACTAGTCTAGGTATTCCACAAATTCAAATTTTGTTTACTGACCACCATTGGTGAATCGCATTTTCATGGAGCAACTCCACAAAAAACTGATAGGATATAAGTGTGGTATACCAAAATGTTCGTATGAATAAGGCCTATTAGTGTCCATACTTAGAAATGCGGCGACTAGTCTAGGTATTCCACAAATTCAAATTTTGTTTACTGACCACCATTGGTGAATCGCATTTTCATGGAGCAACTCCACAAAAAACTGATAGGATATAAGTGTGGTATACCAAAATGTTTGTATGAATAAGGCCTATTAGTGTCCATACTTAGAAATGCGGCGACTAGGCTAGGTATTCCAGAAATTCAAATTTTGTTTCAAATTTTGTTTAATGACCACCATTGGTGAATCGCATTTTCATGGAGCAACTCCACAAAAAACTGATAGGATATAAGTGTGGTATATCAAAATGTTCGTATGAATAAGGCCTATTAGTGTCCATACTTAGAAATGCGGCGACTAGTCTAGGTATTCCACAAATTCAAATTTTGTTTCAAATTTTGTTTACTGACCACCATTGGTGAATCGCATTTTCATGGAGCAACTCCACAAAAAACTGATAGGATATAAGTGTGATACACCAAAATGTTCGTATGGATAAGGCCTATTAGTGTCCATACTTAGAAATGCGGCGACTAGTCTAGGTATTCCACAAATTCAAATTTTGTTTACTGACCACCATTGGTGAATCGCATTTTCATGGAGCAACTCCATAAAAAACTGATAGGATATAAGTGTGGTATACCAAAATGTTCGTATGAATAAGGCCTATTAGTGTCCATACTTAGAAATGCGGCGACTAGTCTAGGTATTCCAGAAATTCAAATTTTGTTTCAAATTTTGTTTACTGACCACCGTTGGTGAATCGCATTTTCATGGAGCAACTCCACAAAAAACTGATAGGATATAAGTATACCAAAATGTTCGTATGAATAAGGCCTATTAGTGTCCATACTTAGAAATGCGGCGACTAGTCTAGGTATTCCACAAATTCAAATTTTGTTTACTGACCACCATTGGTGAATCGCATTTTCATGGAGCAACTCCATAAAAAACTGACAGGATATAAGTGTGGTATACCAAAATGTTCGTATGAATAAGGCCTATTAGTGTCCATACTTAGAAATGCGGCGACTAGTCTAGGTATTCCACAAATTCAAATTTTGTTTACTGACCACCATTGGTGAATCGCATTTTCATGGAGCAACTCCACAAAAAACTGATAGGATATAAGTGTGATAGACCAAAATGTTCGTATGGATAAGGCCTATAAGTGTCCATACTTAGAAATGCGGCAACTAGTCTAGGTATTCCACAAATTCAAATTTTGTTTACTGACCACCATTGGTGAATCGCATTTTCATGGAGCAACTCCACAAAAAACTGATAGGATATAAGTGTGGTATACCAAAATGTTCGTATGAATAAGGCCTATTAGTGTCCATACTTAGAAATGCGGCGACTAGTCTAGGTATTCCACAAATTCAAATTTTGTTTACTGACCACCATTGGTGAATCGCATTTTCATGGAGCAACTCCACAAAAAACTGATAGGATATAAGTGTGGTATACCAAAATGTTCGTATGAATAAGGCCTATTAGTGTCCATACTTAGAAATGCGGCGACTAGTCTAGGTATTCCAGAAATTCAAATTTTGTTTCAAATTTTGTTTACTGACCACCATTGGTGAATCGCATTTTCATGGAGCAACTCCACAAAAAACTGATAGGATATAAGTGTGGTATACCAAAATGTTCGTATGAATAAGGCCTATTAGTGTCCATACTTAGAAATGCGGCGACTAGTCTAGGTATTCCACAAATTCAAATTTTGTTTACTGACCACCACTGGTGAATCGCATTTTCATGGAGCAACTCCACAAAAAACTGATAGCATATAAGTGTGGTATACCAAAATGTTCGTATGAATAAGGCCTATTAGTGTCCATACTTAGAAATGCGGCGACTAGTCCAGGTATTCCAGAAATTCAAATTTTGTTTCAAATTTTGTTTACTGACCACCATTGGTGAATCGCATTTTCATGGAGCAACTCCACAAAAAACTGATAGGATATAAGTGTGATACACCAAAATGTTCGTATGGATAAGGCCTATTAGTGTCCATACTTAGAAATGCGGCGACTAGTCTAGGTATTCCACAAATTCAAATTTTGTTTACTGACCACCATTGGTGAATCGCATTTTCATGGAGCAACTCCACAAAAAACTGATAGGATATAAGTGTGGTATACCAAAATGTTCGTATGAATAAGGCCTATTAGTGTCCATACTTAGAAATGCGGCGACTAGTCTAGGTATTCCACAAATTCAAATTTTGTTTACTGACCACCATTGGTGAATCGCATTTTCATGGAGCAACTCCATAAAAAACTGATAGGATATAAGTGTGGTATACCAAAATGTTCGTATGAATAAGGCCTATTAGTGTCCATTCTTAGAAATGCGGCGACTAGTCTAGGTATTCCACAAATTCAAATTTTGTTTACTGACCACCATTGGTGAATCGCATTTTCATGGAGCAACTCCACAAAAAACTGATAGGATATAAGTGTGATACACCAAAATGTTCGTATGGATAAGGCCTATTAGTGTCCATACTTAGAAATGCGGCAACTAGTCTAGGTATTCCACAAATTCAAATTTTGTTTACTGACCACCATTGGTGAATCGCATTTTCATGGAGCAACTTCACAAAAAACTGATAGGATATAAGTGTGGTATACCAAAATGTTCGTATGAATAAGGCCTATTAGTGTCCATACTTAGAAATGCGGCGACTAGTCTAGGTATTCCACAAATTCAAATTTTGTTTACTGACCACCATTGGTGAATCGCATTTTCATGGAGCAACTCCACAAAAAACTGATAGGATATAAGTGTGGTATACCAAAATGTTCGTATGAATAAGGCCTATTAGTGTCCATACTGAGAAATGCGGCGACTAGTCTAGGTATTCCACAAATTCAAATTTTGTTTACTGACCACCATTGGTGAATCGCATTTTCATGGAGCAACTCCACAAAAAACTGATAGGATATAAGTGTGGTATACCAAAATGTTCGTATGAATAAGGCCTATTAGTATCCATACTTAGAAATGCGGCGACTAGTCTAGGTATTCCAGAAATTCAAATTTTGTTTCAAATTTTGTTTACTGACCACCATTGGTGAATCGCATTTTCATGGAGCAACTCCACAAAAAACTGATAGGATATAAGTGTGGTATACCAAAATGTTCGTATGAATAAGGCCTATTAGTGTCCATACTTAGAAATGCGGCGAATAGTCTAGGTATTCCACAAATTCAAATTTTGTTTCAAATTTTGTTTACTGACCACCATTGGTGAATCGCATTTTCATGGAGCAACTCCACAAAAAACTGATAGGATATAAGTGTGGTATACCAAAATGTTCGTATGAATAAGGCCTATTAGTGTCCATACTTAGAAATGCGGCGACTAGTCTAGGTATTCCACAAATTCAAATTTTGTTTACTGACCACCATTGGTGAATCGCATTTTCATGGAGCAACTCCACAAAAAACTGATAGGATATAAGTGTGATACACCAAAATGTTCGTATGGATAAGGCCTATTAGTGTCCATACTTAGAAATGCGGCAACTAGTCTAGGTATTCCACAAATTCAAATTTTGTTTACTGACCACCATTGGTGAATCGCATTTTCATGGAGCAACTCCACAAAAAACTGATAGGATATAAGTGTGGTATACCAAAATGTTCGTATGAATAAGGCCTATTAGTGTCCATACTTAGAAATGCGGCGACTAGTCTAGGTATTCCACAAATTCAAATTTTGTTTACTGACCACCATTGGTGAATCGCATTTTCATGGAGCAACTCCACAAAAAACTGATAGGATATAAGTGTGGTATACCAAAATGTTCGTATGAATAAGGCCTATTAGTGTCCATACTTAGAAATGCGGCGACTAGTCTAGGTATTCCACAAATTCAAATTTTGTTTACTGACCACCATTGGTGAATCGCATTTTCATGGAGCAACTCCACAAAAAACTGATAGGATATAAGTGTGGCATACCAAAATGTTTGTATGAATAAGGCCTATTAGTGTCCATACTTAGAAATGCGGCGACTAGGCTAGGTATTCCAGAAATTCAAATTTTGTTTCAAATTTTGTTTACTGACCACCATTGGTGAATCGCATTTTCATGGAGCAACTCCACAAAAAACTGATAGGATATAAGTGTGGTATATCAAAATGTTCGTATGAATAAGGCCTATTAGTGTCCATACTTAGAAATGCGGCGACTGGTCTAGGTATTCCACAAATTCAAATTTTGTTTCAAATTTTGTTTACTGACCACCATTGGTGAATCGCATTTTCATGGAGCAACTCCACAAAAAACTGATAGGATATAAGTGTGAAACACCAAAATGTTCGTATGGATAAGGCCTATTAGTGTCCATACTTAGAAATGCGGCGACTAGTCTAGGTATTCCACAAATTCAAATTTTGTTTACTGACCACCATTGGTGAATCGCATTTTCATGGAGCAACTCCATAAAAAACTGATAGGATATAAGTGTGGTATACCAAAATGTTCGTATGAATAAGGCCTATTAGTGTCCATACTTAGAAATGCGGCGACTAGTCTAGGTATTCCAGAAATTCAAATTTTGTTTCAAATTTTGTTTACTGACCACCATTGGTGAATCGCATTTTCATGGAGCAACTCCACAAAAAACTGATAGGATATAAGTGTGGTATACCAAAATGTTCGTATGAATAAGGCCTATTAGTGTCCATACTTAGAAATGCGGCGACTAGTCTAGGTATTCCACAAATTCAAATTTTGTTTACTGACCACCATTGGTGAATCGCATTTTCATGGAGCAACTCCACAAAAAACTGATAGGATATAAGTGTGATACACCAAAATGTTCGTATGGATAAGGCCTATTAGTGTCCATACTTAGAAATGCGGCAACTAGTCTAGGTATTCCACAAATTCAAATTTTGTTTACTGACCACCATTGGTGAATCGCATTTTCATGGAGCAACTCCACAAAAAACTGATAGGATATAAGTGTGGTATACCAAAATGTTCGTATGAATAAGGCCTATTAGTGTCCATACTTAGAAATGCGGCGACTAGTCTAGGTATTCCACAAATTCAAATTTTGTTTACTGACCACCATTGGTGAATCGCATTTTCATGGAGCAACTCCACAAAAAACTGATAGGATATAAGTGTGATACACCAAAATGTTCGTATGGATAAGGCCTATTAGTGTCCATACTTAGAAATGCGGCAACTAGTCTAGGTATTCCACAAATTCAAATTTTGTTTACTGACCACCATTGGTGAATCGCATTTTCATGGAGCAACTCCACAAAAAACTGATAGGATATAAGTGTGGTATACCAAAATGTTCGTATGAATAAGGCCTATTAGTGTCCATACTTAGAAATGCGGCGACTAGTCTAGGTATTCCCCAAATTCAAATTTTGTTTACTGACCACCATTGGTGAATCGCATTTTCATGGAGCAACTCCACAAAAAACTGATAGGATATAAGTGTGGTATACCAAAATGTTCGTATGAATAAGGCCTATTAGTGTCCATACTTAGAAATGCGGCGACTGGTCTAGGTATTCCACAAATTCAAATTTTGTTTCAAATTTTGTTTACTGACCACCATTGGTGAATCGCATTTTCATGGAGCAACTCCACAAAAAACTGATAGGATATAAGTGTGATACACCAAAATGTTCGTATGGATAAGGCCTATTAGTGTCCATACTTAGAAATGCGGCGACTAGTCTAGGTATTCCCCAAATTCAAATTTTGTTTACTGACCACCATTGGTGAATCGCATTTTCATGGAGCAACTCCATAAAAAACTGATAGGATATAAGTGTGGTATACCAAAATGTTCGTATGAATAAGGCCTATTAGTGTCCATACTTAGAAATGCGGCGACTAGTCTAGGTATTCCAGAAATTCAAATTTTGTTTCAAATTTTGTTTACTGACCACCATTGGTGAATCGCATTTTCATGGAGCAACTCCACAAAAAACTGATAGGATATAAGTGTGGTATACCAAAATGTTCGTATGAATAAGGCCTATTAGTGTCCATACTTAGAAATGCGGCGACTAGTCTAGGTATTCCACAAATTCAAATTTTGTTTACTGACCACCATTGGTGAATCGCATTTTCATGGAGCAACTCCATAAAAAACTGATAGGATATAAGTGTGGTATACCAAAATGTTCGTATGAATAAGGCCTATTAGTGTCCATACTTAGAAATGCGGCGACTAGTCTAGGTATTCCACAAATTCAAATTTTGTTTACTGACCACCATTGGTGAATCGCATTTTCATGGAGCAACTCCACAAAAAACTGATAGGATATAAGTGTGATACACCAAAATGTTCGTATGGATAAGGCCTATTAGTGTCCATACTTAGAAATGCGGCAACTAGTCTAGGTATTCCACAAATTCAAATTTTGTTTACTGACCACCATTGGTGAATCGCATTTTCATGGAGCAACTCCACAAAAAACTGATAGGATATAAGTGTGGTATACCAAAATGTTCGTATGAATAAGGCCTATTAGTGTCCATACTTAGAAATGCGGCGACTAGTCTAGGTATTCCACAAATTCAAATTTTGTTTACTGACCACCATTGGTGAATCGCATTTTCATGGAGCAACTCCACAAAAAACTGATAGGATATAAGTGTGGTATACCAAAATGTTCGTATGAATAAGGCCTATTAGTGTCCATACTTAGAAATGCGGCGACTAGTCTAGGTATTCCAGAAATTCAAATTTTGTTTCAAATTTTGTTTACTGACCACCATTGGTGAATCGCATTTTCATGGAGCAACTCCACAAAAAACTGATAGCATATAAGTGTGGTATACCAAAATGTTCGTATGAATAAGGCCTATTAGTGTCCATACTTAGAAATGCGGCGACTAGTCTAGGTATTCCACAAATTCAAATTTTGTTTACTGACCACCATTGGTGAATCGCATTTTCATGGAGCAACTCCACAAAAAACTGATAGCATATAAGTGTGGTATACCAAAATGTTCGTATGAATAAGGCCTATTAGTGTCCATACTTAGAAATGCGGCGACTAGTCTAGGTATTCCAGAAATTCAAATTTTGTTTCAAATTTTGTTTACTGACCACCATTGGTGAATCGCATTTTCATGGAGCAACTCCACAAAAAACTGATAGGATATAAGTGTGATACACCAAAATGTTCGTATGGATAAGGCCTATTAGTGTCCATACTTAGAAATGCGGCGACTAGTCTAGGTATTCCACAAATTCAAATTTTGTTTACTGACCACCATTGGTGAATCGCATTTTCATGGAGCAACTCCACAAAAAACTGATAGGATATAAGTGTGATACACCAAAATGTTCGTATGGATAAGGCCTATTAGTGTCCATACTTAGAAATGCGGCAACTAGTCTAGGTATTCCACAAATTCAAATTTTGTTTACTGACCACCATTGGTGAATCGCATTTTCATGGAGCAACTCCACAAAAAACTGATAGGATATAAGTGTGGTATACCAAAATGTTCGTATGAATAAGGCCTATTAGTGTCCATACTTAGAAATGCGGCGACTAGTCTAGGTATTCCACAAATTCAAATTTTGTTTACTGACCACCATTGGTGAATCGCATTTTCATGGAGCAACTCCACAAAAAACTGATAGGATATAAGTGTGAAACACCAAAATGTTCGTATGGATAAGGCCTATTAGTGTCCATACTTAGAAATGCGGCGACTAGTCTAGGTATTCCACAAATTCAAATTTTGTTTACTGACCACCATTGGTGAATCGCATTTTCATGGAGCAACTCCATAAAAAACTGATAGGATATAAGTGTGGTATACCAAAATGTTCGTATGAATAAGGCCTATTAGTGTCCATACTTAGAAATGCGGCGACTAGTCTAGGTATTCCAGAAATTCAAATTTTGTTTCAAATTTTGTTTACTGACCACCATTGGTGAATCGCATTTTCATGGAGCAACTCCACAAAAAACTGATAGGATATAAGTATGGTATACCAAAATGTTCGTATGAATAAGGCCTATTAGTGTCCATACTTAGAAATGCGGCGAATAGTCTAGGTATTCCACAAATTCAAATTTTGTTTACTGACCACCATTGGTGAATCGCATTTTCATGGAGCAACTCCACAAAAAACTGATAGGATATAAGTGTGATACACCAAAATGTTCGTATGGATAAGGCCTATTAGTGTCCATACTTAGAAATGCGGCAACTAGTCTAGGTATTCCACAAATTCAAATTTTGTTTACTGACCACCATTGGTGAATCGCATTTTCATGGAGCAACTCCACAAAAAACTGATAGGATATAAGTGTGGTATACCAAAATGTTCGTATGAATAAGGCCTATTAGTGTCCATACTTAGAAATGCGGCGACTAGTCTAGGTATTCCACAAATTCAAATTTTGTTTACTGACCACCATTGGTGAATCGCATTTTCATGGAGCAACTCCACAAAAAACTGATAGGATATAAGTGTGATACACCAAAATGTTCGTATGGATAAGGCCTATTAGTGTCCATACTTAGAAATGCGGCAACTAGTCTAGGTATTCCACAAATTCAAATTTTGTTTACTGACCACCATTGGTGAATCGCATTTTCATGGAGCAACTCCACAAAAAACTGATAGGATATAAGTGTGGTATACCAAAATGTTCGTATGAATAAGGCCTATTAGTGTCCATACTTAGAAATGCGGCGACTAGTCTAGGTATTCCACAAATTCAAATTTTGTTTACTGACCACCATTGGTGAATCGCATTTTCATGGAGCAACTCCACAAAAAACTGATAGGATATAAGTGTGGTATACCAAAATGTTTGTATGAATAAGGCCTATTAGTGTCCATACTTAGAAATGCGGCGACTAGGCTAGGTATTCCAGAAATTCAAATTTTGTTTCAAATTTTGTTTACTGACCACCATTGGTGAATCGCATTTTCATGGAGCAACTCCACAAAAAACTGATAGGATATAAGTGTGGTATATCAAAATGTTCGTATGAATAAGGCCTATTAGTGTCCATACTTAGAAATGCGGCGACTGGTCTAGGTATTCCACAAATTCAAATTTTGTTTCAAATTTTGTTTACTGACCACCATTGGTGAATCGCATTTTCATGGAGCAACTCCACAAAAAACTGATAGGATATAAGTGTGATACACCAAAATGTTCGTATGGATAAGGCCTATTAGTGTCCATACTTAGAAATGCGGCGACTAGTCTAGGTATTCCACAAATTCAAATTTTGTTTACTGACCACCATTGGTGAATCGCATTTTCATGGAGCAACTCCATAAAAAACTGATAGGATATAAGTGTGGTATACCAAAATGTTCGTATGAATAAGGCCTATTAGTGTCCATACTTAGAAATGCGGCGACTAGTCTAGGTATTCCAGAAATTCAAATTTTGTTTCAAATTTTGTTTACTGACCACCATTGGTGAATCGCATTTTCATGGAGCAACTCCACAAAAAACTGATAGGATATAAGTGTGGTATACCAAAATGTTCGTATGAATAAGGCCTATTAGTGTCCATACTTAGAAATGCGGCGACTAGTCTAGGTATTCCACAAATTCAAATTTTGTTTACTGACCACCATTGGTGAATCGCATTTTCATGGAGCAACTCCATAAAAAACTGATAGGATATAAGTGTGGTATACCAAAATGTTCGTATGAATAAGGCCTATTAGTGTCCATACTTAGAAATGCGGCGACTAGTCTAGGTATTCCACAAATTCAAATTTTGTTTACTGACCACCATTGGTGAATCGCATTTTCATGGAGCAACTCCACAAAAAACTGATAGGATATAAGTGTGATACACCAAAATGTTCGTATGGATAAGGCCTATTAGTGTCCATACTTAGAAATGCGGCAACTAGTCTAGGTATTCCACAAATTCAAATTTTGTTTACTGACCACCATTGGTGAATCGCATTTTCATGGAGCAACTCCACAAAAAACTGATAGGATATAAGTGTGGTATACCAAAATGTTCGTATGAATAAGGCCTATTAGTGTCCATACTTAGAAATGCGGCGACTAGTCTAGGTATTCCACAAATTCAAATTTTGTTTACTGACCACCATTGGTGAATCGCATTTTCATGGAGCAACTCCACAAAAAACTGATAGGATATAAGTGTGGTATACCAAAATGTTCGTATGAATAAGGCCTATTAGTGTCCATACTTAGAAATGCGGCGACTAGTCTAGGTATTCCAGAAATTCAAATTTTGTTTCAAATTTTGTTTACTGACCACCATTGGTGAATCGCATTTTCATGGAGCAACTCCACAAAAAACTGATAGCATATAAGTGTGGTATACCAAAATGTTCGTATGAATAAGGCCTATTAGTGTCCATACTTAGAAATGCGGCGACTAGTCTAGGTATTCCACAAATTCAAATTTTGTTTACTGACCACCATTGGTGAATCGCATTTTCATGGAGCAACTCCACAAAAAACTGATAGCATATAAGTGTGGTATACCAAAATGTTCGTATGAATAAGGCCTATTAGTGTCCATACTTAGAAATGCGGCGACTAGTCTAGGTATTCCAGAAATTCAAATTTTGTTTCAAATTTTGTTTACTGACCACCATTGGTGAATCGCATTTTCATGGAGCAACTCCACAAAAAACTGATAGGATATAAGTGTGATACACCAAAATGTTCGTATGGATAAGGCCTATTAGTGTCCATACTTAGAAATGCGGCGACTAGTCTAGGTATTCCACAAATTCAAATTTTGTTTACTGACCACCATTGGTGAATCGCATTTTCATGGAGCAACTCCACAAAAAACTGATAGGATATAAGTGTGGTATACCAAAATGTTCGTATGAATAAGGCCTATTAGTGTCCATACTTAGAAATGCGGCGACTAGTCTAGGTATTCCACAAATTCAAATTTTGTTTACTGACCACCATTGGTGAATCGCATTTTCATGGAGCAACTCCACAAAAAACTGATAGGATATAAGTGTGGTATACCAAAATGTTCGTATGAATAAGGCCTATTAGTGTCCATACTTAGAAATGCGGCGACTAGTCTAGGTATTCCACAAATTCAAATTTTGTTTACTGACCACCATTGGTGAATCGCATTTTCATGGAGCAACTCCACAAAAAACTGATAGGATATAAGTGTGAAACACCAAAATGTTCGTATGGATAAGGCCTATTAGTGTCCATACTTAGAAATGCGGCGACTAGTCTAGGTATTCCACAAATTCAAATTTTGTTTACTGACCACCATTGGTGAATCGCATTTTCATGGAGCAACTCCATAAAAAACTGATAGGATATAAGTGTGGTATACCAAAATGTTCGTATGAATAAGGCCTATTAGTGTCCATACTTAGAAATGCGGCGACTAGTCTAGGTATTCCAGAAATTCAAATTTTGTTTCAAATTTTGTTTACTGACCACCATTGGTGAATCGCATTTTCATGGAGCAACTCCACAAAAAACTGATAGGATATAAGTGTGGTATACCAAAATGTTCGTATGAATAAGGCCTATTAGTGTCCATACTTAGAAATGCGGCGACTAGTCTAGGTATTCCACAAATTCAAATTTTGTTTACTGACCACCATTGGTGAATCGCATTTTCATGGAGCAACTCCACAAAAAACTGATAGGATATAAGTGTGATACACCAAAATGTTCGTATGGATAAGGCCTATTAGTGTCCATACTTAGAAATGCGGCAACTAGTCTAGGTATTCCACAAATTCAAATTTTGTTTACTGACCACCATTGGTGAATCGCATTTTCATGGAGCAACTCCACAAAAAACTGATAGGATATAAGTGTGGTATACCAAAATGTTCGTATGAATAAGGCCTATTAGTGTCCATACTTAGAAATGCGGCGACTAGTCTAGGTATTCCACAAATTCAAATTTTGTTTACTGACCACCATTGGTGAATCGCATTTTCATGGAGCAACTCCACAAAAAACTGATAGGATATAAGTGTGGTATACCAAAATGTTCGTATGAATAAGGCCTATTAGTGTCCATACTTAGAAATGCGGCGACTAGTCTAGGTATTCCACAAATTCAAATTTTGTTTACTGACCACCATTGGTGAATCGCATTTTCATGGAGCAACTCCACAAAAAACTGATAGGATATAAGTGTGAAACACCAAAATGTTCGTATGGATAAGGCCTATTAGTGTCCATACTTAGAAATGCGGCGACTAGTCTAGGTATTCCACAAATTCAAATTTTGTTTACTGACCACCATTGGTGAATCGCATTTTCATGGAGCAACTCCATAAAAAACTGATAGGATATAAGTGTGGTATACCAAAATGTTCGTATGAATAAGGCCTATTAGTGTCCATACTTAGAAATGCGGCGACTAGTCTAGGTATTCCAGAAATTCAAATTTTGTTTCAAATTTTGTTTACTGACCACCATTGGTGAATCGCATTTTCATGGAGCAACTCCACAAAAAACTGATAGGATATAAGTGTGGTATACCAAAATGTTCGTATGAATAAGGCCTATTAGTGTCCATACTTAGAAATGCGGCGACTAGTCTAGGTATTCCACAAATTCAAATTTTGTTTACTGACCACCATTGGTGAATCGCATTTTCATGGAGCAACTCCACAAAAAACTGATAGGATATAAGTGTGATACACCAAAATGTTCGTATGGATAAGGCCTATTAGTGTCCATACTTAGAAATGCGGCAACTAGTCTAGGTATTCCACAAATTCAAATTTTGTTTACTGACCACCATTGGTGAATCGCATTTTCATGGAGCAACTCCACAAAAAACTGATAGGATATAAGTGTGGTATACCAAAATGTTCGTATGAATAAGGCCTATTAGTGTCCATACTTAGAAATGCGGCGACTAGTCTAGGTATTCCACAAATTCAAATTTTGTTTACTGACCACCATTGGTGAATCGCATTTTCATGGAGCAACTCCACAAAAAACTGATAGGATATAAGTGTGATACACCAAAATGTTCGTATGGATAAGGCCTATTAGTGTCCATACTTAGAAATGCGGCAACTAGTCTAGGTATTCCACAAATTCAAATTTTGTTTACTGACCACCATTGGTGAAT
Organism: Leucophora obtusa; assembly: GCA_949987735.1. Classification (NCBI taxonomy): domain Eukaryota; kingdom Metazoa; phylum Arthropoda; class Insecta; order Diptera; family Anthomyiidae; genus Leucophora; species Leucophora obtusa. The sequence continues at coordinate 181,080,554 of OX465296.1, forward strand.
CGCATTTTCATGGAGCAACTCCACAAAAAACTGATAGGATATAAGTGTGGTATACCAAAATGTTCGTATGAATAAGGCCTATTAGTGTCCATACTTAGAAATGCGGCGACTAGTCTAGGTATTCCACAAATTCAAATTTTGTTTACTGACCACCATTGGTGAATCGCATTTTCATGGAGCAACTCCACAAAAAACTGATAGGATATAAGTGTGGTATACCAAAATGTTCGTATGAATAAGGCCTATTAGTGTCCATACTTAGAAATGCGGCGACTAGTCTAGGTATTCCACAAATTCAAATTTTGTTTACTGACCACCATTGGTGAATCGCATTTTCATGGAGCAACTCCACAAAAAACTGATAGGATATAAGTGTGGTATACCAAAATGTTTGTATGAATAAGGCCTATTAGTGTCCATACTTAGAAATGCGGCGACTAGGCTAGGTATTCCAGAAATTCAAATTTTGTTTCAAATTTTGTTTACTGACCACCATTGGTGAATCGCATTTTCATGGAGCAACTCCACAAAAAACTGATAGGATATAAGTGTGGTATATCAAAATGTTCGTATGAATAAGGCCTATTAGTGTCCATACTTAGAAATGCGGCGACTGGTCTAGGTATTCCACAAATTCAAATTTTGTTTCAAATTTTGTTTACTGACCACCATTGGTGAATCGCATTTTCATGGAGCAACTCCACAAAAAACTGATAGGATATAAGTGTGATACACCAAAATGTTCGTATGGATAAGGCCTATTAGTGTCCATACTTAGAAATGCGGCGACTAGTCTAGGTATTCCACAAATTCAAATTTTGTTTACTGACCACCATTGGTGAATCGCATTTTCATGGAGCAACTCTATAAAAAACTGATAGGATATAAGTGTGGTATACCAAAATGTTCGTATGAATAAGGCCTATTAGTGTCCATACTTAGAAATGCGGCGACTAGTCTAGGTATTCCAGAAATTCAAATTTTGTTTCAAATTTTGTTTACTGACCACCATTGGTGAATCGCATTTTCATGGAGCAACTCCACAAAAAACTGATAGGATATAAGTGTGGTATACCAAAATGTTCGTATGAATAAGGCCTATTAGTGTCCATACTTAGAAATGCGGCGACTAGTCTAGGTATTCCACAAATTCAAATTTTGTTTACTGACCACCATTGGTGAATCGCATTTTCATGGAGCAACTCCATAAAAAACTGATAGGATATAAGTGTGGTATACCAAAATGTTCGTATGAATAAGGCCTATTAGTGTCCATACTTAGAAATGCGGCGACTAGTCTAGGTATTCCACAAATTCAAATTTTGTTTACTGACCACCATTGGTGAATCGCATTTTCATGGAGCAACTCCACAAAAAACTGATAGGATATAAGTGTGATACACCAAAATGTTCGTATGGATAAGGCCTATTAGTGTCCATACTTAGAAATGCGGCAACTAGTCTAGGTATTCCACAAATTCAAATTTTGTTTACTGACCACCATTGGTGAATCGCATTTTCATGGAGCAACTCCACAAAAAACTGATAGGATATAAGTGTGGTATACCAAAATGTTCGTATGAATAAGGCCTATTAGTGTCCATACTTAGAAATGCGGCGACTAGTCTAGGTATTCCACAAATTCAAATTTTGTTTACTGACCACCATTGGTGAATCGCATTTTCATGGAGCAACTCCACAAAAAACTGATAGCATATAAGTGTGGTATACCAAAATGTTCGTATGAATAAGGCCTATTAGTGTCCATACTTAGAAATGCGGCGACTAGTCTAGGTATTCCAGAAATTCAAATTTTGTTTCAAATTTTGTTTACTGACCACCATTGGTGAATCGCATTTTCATGGAGCAACTCCACAAAAAACTGATAGGATATAAGTGTGATACACCAAAATGTTCGTATGGATAAGGCCTATTAGTGTCCATACTTAGAAATGCGGCGACTAGTCTAGGTATTCCACAAATTCAAATTTTGTTTACTGACCACCATTGGTGAATCGCATTTTCATGGAGCAACTCCACAAAAAACTGATAGGATATAAGTGTGGTATACCAAAATGTTCGTATGAATAAGGCCTATTAGTGTCCATACTTAGAAATGCGGCGACTAGTCTAGGTATTCCACAAATTCAAATTTTGTTTACTGACCACCATTGGTGAATCGCATTTTCATGGAGCAACTCCACAAAAAACTGATAGGATATAAGTGTGGTATACCAAAATGTTCGTATGAATAAGGCCTATTAGTGTCCATACTTAGAAATGCGGCGACTAGTCTAGGTATTCCACAAATTCAAATTTTGTTTACTGACCACCATTGGTGAATCGCATTTTCATGGAGCAACTCCACAAAAAACTGATAGGATATAAGTGTGGTATACCAAAATGTTTGTATGAATAAGGCCTATTAGTGTCCATACTTAGAAATGCGGCGACTAGGCTAGGTATTCCAGAAATTCAAATTTTGTTTCAAATTTTGTTTACTGACCACCATTGGTGAATCGCATTTTCATGGAGCAACTCCACAAAAAACTGATAGGATATAAGTGTGGTATATCAAAATGTTCGTATGAATAAGGCCTATTAGTGTCCATACTTAGAAATGCGGCGACTGGTCTAGGTATTCCACAAATTCAAATTTTGTTTCAAATTTTGTTTACTGACCACCATTGGTGAATCGCATTTTCATGGAGCAACTCCACAAAAAACTGATAGGATATAAGTGTGATACACCAAAATGTTCGTATGGATAAGGCCTATTAGTGTCCATACTTAGAAATGCGGCAACTAGTCTAGGTATTCCACAAATTCAAATTTTGTTTACTGACCACCATTGGTGAATCGCATTTTCATGGAGCAACTCCACAAAAAACTGATAGGATATAAGTGTGGTATACCAAAATGTTCGTATGAATAAGGCCTATTAGTGTCCATACTTAGAAATGCGGCGACTAGTCTAGGTATTCCACAAATTCAAATTTTGTTTACTGACCACCATTGGTGAATCGCATTTTCATGGAGCAACTCCACAAAAAACTGATAGGATATAAGTGTGATACACCAAAATGTTCGTATGGATAAGGCCTATTAGTGTCCATACTTAGAAATGCGGCAACTAGTCTAGGTATTCCACAAATTCAAATTTTGTTTACTGACCACCATTGGTGAATCGCATTTTCATGGAGCAACTCCACAAAAAACTGATAGGATATAAGTGTGGTATACCAAAATGTTCGTATGAATAAGGCCTATTAGTGTCCATACTTAGAAATGCGGCGACTAGTCTAGGTATTCCACAAATTCAAATTTTGTTTACTGACCACCATTGGTGAATCGCATTTTCATGGAGCAACTCCACAAAAAACTGATAGGATATAAGTGTGGTATACCAAAATGTTCGTATGAATAAGGCCTATTAGTGTCCATACTTAGAAATGCGGCGACTAGTCTAGGTATTCCACAAATTCAAATTTTGTTTACTGACCACCATTGGTGAATCGCATTTTCATGGAGCAACTCCACAAAAAACTGATAGGATATAAGTGTGGTATACCAAAATGTTTGTATGAATAAGGCCTATTAGTGTCCATACTTAGAAATGCGGCGACTAGGCTAGGTATTCCAGAAATTCAAATTTTGTTTCAAATTTTGTTTACTGACCACCATTGGTGAATCGCATTTTCATGGAGCAACTCCACAAAAAACTGATAGGATATAAGTGTGGTATATCAAAATGTTCGTATGAATAAGGCCTATTAGTGTCCATACTTAGAAATGCGGCGACTGGTCTAGGTATTCCACAAATTCAAATTTTGTTTCAAATTTTGTTTACTGACCACCATTGGTGAATCGCATTTTCATGGAGCAACTCCACAAAAAACTGATAGGATATAAGTGTGATACACCAAAATGTTCGTATGGATAAGGCCTATTAGTGTCCATACTTAGAAATGCGGCGACTAGTCTAGGTATTCCACAAATTCAAATTTTGTTTACTGACCACCATTGGTGAATCGCATTTTCATGGAGCAACTCCATAAAAAACTGATAGGATATAAGTGTGGTATACCAAAATGTTCGTATGAATAAGGCCTATTAGTGTCCATACTTAGAAATGCGGCGACTAGTCTAGGTATTCCAGAAATTCAAATTTTGTTTCAAATTTTGTTTACTGACCACCATTGGTGAATCGCATTTTCATGGAGCAACTCCACAAAAAACTGATAGGATATAAGTGTGGTATACCAAAATGTTCGTATGAATAAGGCCTATTAGTGTCCATACTTAGAAATGCGGCGACTAGTCTAGGTATTCCACAAATTCAAATTTTGTTTACTGACCACCATTGGTGAATCGCATTTTCATGGAGCAACTCCATAAAAAACTGATAGGATATAAGTGTGGTATACCAAAATGTTCGTATGAATAAGGCCTATTAGTGTCCATACTTAGAAATGCGGCGACTAGTCTAGGTATTCCACAAATTCAAATTTTGTTTACTGACCACCATTGGTGAATCGCATTTTCATGGAGCAACTCCACAAAAAACTGATAGGATATAAGTGTGATACACCAAAATGTTCGTATGGATAAGGCCTATTAGTGTCCATACTTAGAAATGCGGCAACTAGTCTAGGTATTCCACAAATTCAAATTTTGTTTACTGACCACCATTGGTGAATCGCATTTTCATGGAGCAACTCCACAAAAAACTGATAGGATATAAGTGTGGTATACCAAAATGTTCGTATGAATAAGGCCTATTAGTGTCCATACTTAGAAATGCGGCGACTAGTCTAGGTATTCCACAAATTCAAATTTTGTTTACTGACCACCATTGGTGAATCGCATTTTCATGGAGCAACTCCACAAAAAACTGATAGCATATAAGTGTGGTATACCAAAATGTTCGTATGAATAAGGCCTATTAGTGTCCATACTTAGAAATGCGGCGACTAGTCTAGGTATTCCAGAAATTCAAATTTTGTTTCAAATTTTGTTTACTGACCACCATTGGTGAATCGCATTTTCATGGAGCAACTCCACAAAAAACTGATAGGATATAAGTGTGATACACCAAAATGTTCGTATGGATAAGGCCTATTAGTGTCCATACTTAGAAATGCGGCGACTAGTCTAGGTATTCCACAAATTCAAATTTTGTTTACTGACCACCATTGGTGAATCGCATTTTCATGGAGCAACTCCACAAAAAACTGATAGGATATAAGTGTGGTATACCAAAATGTTCGTATGAATAAGGCCTATTAGTGTCCATACTTAGAAATGCGGCGACTAGTCTAGGTATTCCACAAATTCAAATTTTGTTTACTGACCACCATTGGTGAATCGCATTTTCATGGAGCAACTCCACAAAAAACTGATAGGATATAAGTGTGGTATACCAAAATGTTCGTATGAATAAGGCCTATTAGTGTCCATACTTAGAAATGCGGCGACTAGTCTAGGTATTCCACAAATTCAAATTTTGTTTACTGACCACCATTGGTGAATCGCATTTTCATGGAGCAACTCCACAAAAAACTGATAGGATATAAGTGTGGTATACCAAAATGTTTGTATGAATAAGGCCTATTAGTGTCCATACTTAGAAATGCGGCGACTAGGCTAGGTATTCCAGAAATTCAAATTTTGTTTCAAATTTTGTTTACTGACCACCATTGGTGAATCGCATTTTCATGGAGCAACTCCACAAAAAACTGATAGGATATAAGTGTGGTATATCAAAATGTTCGTATGAATAAGGCCTATTAGTGTCCATACTTAGAAATGCGGCGACTGGTCTAGGTATTCCACAAATTCAAATTTTGTTTCAAATTTTGTTTACTGACCACCATTGGTGAATCGCATTTTCATGGAGCAACTCCACAAAAAACTGATAGGATATAAGTGTGAAACACCAAAATGTTCGTATGGATAAGGCCTATTAGTGTCCATACTTAGAAATGCGGCGACTAGTCTAGGTATTCCACAAATTCAAATTTTGTTTACTGACCACCATTGGTGAATCGCATTTTCATGGAGCAACTCCATAAAAAACTGATAGGATATAAGTGTGGTATACCAAAATGTTCGTATGAATAAGGCCTATTAGTGTCCATACTTAGAAATGCGGCGACTAGTCTAGGTATTCCAGAAATTCAAATTTTGTTTCAAATTTTGTTTACTGACCACCATTGGTGAATCGCATTTTCATGGAGCAACTCCACAAAAAACTGATAGGATATAAGTGTGGTATACCAAAATGTTCGTATGAATAAGGCCTATTAGTGTCCATACTTAGAAATGCGGCGACTAGTCTAGGTATTCCACAAATTCAAATTTTGTTTACTGACCACCATTGGTGAATCGCATTTTCATGGAGCAACTCCACAAAAAACTGATAGGATATAAGTGTGATACACCAAAATGTTCGTATGGATAAGGCCTATTAGTGTCCATACTTAGAAATGCGGCAACTAGTCTAGGTATTCCACAAATTCAAATTTTGTTTACTGACCACCATTGGTGAATCGCATTTTCATGGAGCAACTCCACAAAAAACTGATAGGATATAAGTGTGGTATACCAAAATGTTCGTATGAATAAGGCCTATTAGTGTCCATACTTAGAAATGCGGCGACTAGTCTAGGTATTCCACAAATTCAAATTTTGTTTACTGACCACCATTGGTGAATCGCATTTTCATGGAGCAACTCCACAAAAAACTGATAGGATATAAGTGTGATACACCAAAATGTTCGTATGGATAAGGCCTATTAGTGTCCATACTTAGAAATGCGGCAACTAGTCTAGGTATTCCACAAATTCAAATTTTGTTTACTGACCACCATTGGTGAATCGCATTTTCATGGAGCAACTCCACAAAAAACTGATAGGATATAAGTGTGGTATACCAAAATGTTCGTATGAATAAGGCCTATTAGTGTCCATACTTAGAAATGCGGCGACTAGTCTAGGTATTCCACAAATTCAAATTTTGTTTACTGACCACCATTGGTGAATCGCATTTTCATGGAGCAACTCCACAAAAAACTGATAGGATATAAGTGTGGTATACCAAAATGTTCGTATGAATAAGGCCTATTAGTGTCCATACTTAGAAATGCGGCGACTAGTCTAGGTATTCCACAAATTCAAATTTTGTTTACTGACCACCATTGGTGAATCGCATTTTCATGGAGCAACTCCACAAAAAACTGATAGGATATAAGTGTGGTATACCAAAATGTTTGTATGAATAAGGCCTATTAGTGTCCATACTTAGAAATGCGGCGACTAGGCTAGGTATTCCAGAAATTCAAATTTTGTTTCAAATTTTGTTTACTGACCACCATTGGTGAATCGCATTTTCATGGAGCAACTCCACAAAAAACTGATAGGATATAAGTGTGGTATATCAAAATGTTCGTATGAATAAGGCCTATTAGTGTCCATACTTAGAAATGCGGCGACTGGTCTAGGTATTCCACAAATTCAAATTTTGTTTCAAATTTTGTTTACTGACCACCATTGGTGAATCGCATTTTCATGGAGCAACTCCACAAAAAACTGATAGGATATAAGTGTGATACACCAAAATGTTCGTATGGATAAGGCCTATTAGTGTCCATACTTAGAAATGCGGCGACTAGTCTAGGTATTCCACAAATTCAAATTTTGTTTACTGACCACCATTGGTGAATCGCATTTTCATGGAGCAACTCCATAAAAAACTGATAGGATATAAGTGTGGTATACCAAAATGTTCGTATGAATAAGGCCTATTAGTGTCCATACTTAGAAATGCGGCGACTAGTCTAGGTATTCCAGAAATTCAAATTTTGTTTCAAATTTTGTTTACTGACCACCATTGGTGAATCGCATTTTCATGGAGCAACTCCACAAAAAACTGATAGGATATAAGTGTGGTATACCAAAATGTTCGTATGAATAAGGCCTATTAGTGTCCATACTTAGAAATGCGGCGACTAGTCTAGGTATTCCACAAATTCAAATTTTGTTTACTGACCACCATTGGTGAATCGCATTTTCATGGAGCAACTCCATAAAAAACTGATAGGATATAAGTGTGGTATACCAAAATGTTCGTATGAATAAGGCCTATTAGTGTCCATACTTAGAAATGCGGCGACTAGTCTAGGTATTCCACAAATTCAAATTTTGTTTACTGACCACCATTGGTGAATCGCATTTTCATGGAGCAACTCCACAAAAAACTGATAGGATATAAGTGTGATACACCAAAATGTTCGTATGGATAAGGCCTATTAGTGTCCATACTTAGAAATGCGGCAACTAGTCTAGGTATTCCACAAATTCAAATTTTGTTTACTGACCACCATTGGTGAATCGCATTTTCATGGAGCAACTCCACAAAAAACTGATAGGATATAAGTGTGGTATACCAAAATGTTCGTATGAATAAGGCCTATTAGTGTCCATACTTAGAAATGCGGCGACTAGTCTAGGTATTCCACAAATTCAAATTTTGTTTACTGACCACCATTGGTGAATCGCATTTTCATGGAGCAACTCCACAAAAAACTGATAGGATATAAGTGTGGTATACCAAAATGTTCGTATGAATAAGGCCTATTAGTGTCCATACTTAGAAATGCGGCGACTAGTCTAGGTATTCCAGAAATTCAAATTTTGTTTCAAATTTTGTTTACTGACCACCATTGGTGAATCGCATTTTCATGGAGCAACTCCACAAAAAACTGATAGCATATAAGTGTGGTATACCAAAATGTTCGTATGAATAAGGCCTATTAGTGTCCATACTTAGAAATGCGGCGACTAGTCTAGGTATTCCACAAATTCAAATTTTGTTTACTGACCACCATTGGTGAATCGCATTTTCATGGAGCAACTCCACAAAAAACTGATAGCATATAAGTGTGGTATACCAAAATGTTCGTATGAATAAGGCCTATTAGTGTCCATACTTAGAAATGCGGCGACTAGTCTAGGTATTCCAGAAATTCAAATTTTGTTTCAAATTTTGTTTACTGACCACCACTGGTGAATCGCATTTTCATGGAGCAACTCCACAAAAAACTGATAGGATATAAGTGTGATACACCAAAATGTTCGTATGGATAAGGCCTATTAGTGTCCATACTTAGAAATGCGGCGACTAGTCTAGGTATTCCACAAATTCAAATTTTGTTTCAAATTTTGTTTACTGACCACCATTGGTGAATCGCATTTTCATGGAGCAACTCCACAAAAAACTGATAGGATATAAGTGTGGTATACCAAAATGTTTGTATGAATAAGGCCTATTAGTGTCCATACTTAGAAATGCGGCGACTAGGCTAGGTATTCCAGAAATTCAAATTTTGTTTCAAATTTTGTTTACTGACCACCATTGGTGAATCGCATTTTCATGGAGCAACTCCACAAAAAACTGATAGGATATAAGTGTGGTATATCAAAATGTTCGTATGAATAAGGCCTATTAGTGTCCATACTTAGAAATGCGGCGACTGGTCTAGGTATTCCACAAATTCAAATTTTGTTTCAAATTTTGTTTACTGACCACCATTGGTGAATCGCATTTTCATGGAGCAACTCCACAAAAAACTGATAGGATATAAGTGTGAAACACCAAAATGTTCGTATGGATAAGGCCTATTAGTGTCCATACTTAGAAATGCGGCGACTAGTCTAGGTATTCCACAAATTCAAATTTTGTTTACTGACCACCATTGGTGAATCGCATTTTCATGGAGCAACTCCATAAAAAACTGATAGGATATAAGTGTGGTATACCAAAATGTTCGTATGAATAAGGCCTATTAGTGTCCATACTTAGAAATGCGGCGACTAGTCTAGGTATTCCAGAAATTCAAATTTTGTTTCAAATTTTGTTTACTGACCACCATTGGTGAATCGCATTTTCATGGAGCAACTCCACAAAAAACTGATAGGATATAAGTGTGGTATACCAAAATGTTCGTATGAATAAGGCCTATTAGTGTCCATACTTAGAAATGCGGCGACTGGTCCAGGTATTCCACAAATTCAAATTTTGTTTACTGACCACCATTGGTGAATCGCATTTTCATGGAGCAACTCCACAAAAAACTGATAGGATATAAGTGTGATACACCAAAATGTTCGTATGGATAAGGCCTATTAGTGTCCATACTTAGAAATGCGGCAACTAGTCTAGGTATTCCACAAATTCAAATTTTGTTTACTGACCACCATTGGTGAATCGCATTTTCATGGAGCAACTCCACAAAAAACTGATAGGATATAAGTGTGGTATACCAAAATGTTCGTATGAATAAGGCCTATTAGTGTCCATACTTAGAAATGCGGCGACTAGTCTAGGTATTCCACAAATTCAAATTTTGTTTACTGACCACCATTGGTGAATCGCATTTTCATGGAGCAACTCCACAAAAAACTGATAGGATATAAGTGTGATACACCAAAATGTTCGTATGGATAAGGCCTATTAGTGTCCATACTTAGAAATGCGGCAACTAGTCTAGGTATTCCACAAATTCAAATTTTGTTTACTGACCACCATTGGTGAATCGCATTTTCATGGAGCAACTCCACAAAAAACTGATAGGATATAAGTGTGGTATACCAAAATGTTCGTATGAATAAGGCCTATTAGTGTCCATACTTAGAAATGCGGCGACTAGTCTAGGTATTCCACAAATTCAAATTTTGTTTACTGACCACCATTGGTGAATCGCATTTTCATGGAGCAACTCCACAAAAAACTGATAGGATATAAGTGTGGTATACCAAAATGTTCGTATGAATAAGGCCTATTAGTGTCCATACTTAGAAATGCGGCGACTAGTCTAGGTATTCCACAAATTCAAATTTTGTTTACTGACCACCATTGGTGAATCGCATTTTCATGGAGCAACTCCACAAAAAACTGATAGGATATAAGTGTGGTATACCAAAATGTTTGTATGAATAAGGCCTATTAGTGTCCATACTTAGAAATGCGGCGACTAGGCTAGGTATTCCAGAAATTCAAATTTTGTTTCAAATTTTGTTTACTGACCACCATTGGTGAATCGCATTTTCATGGAGCAACTCCACAAAAAACTGATAGGATATAAGTGTGGTATATCAAAATGTTCGTATGAATAAGGCCTATTAGTGTCCATACTTAGAAATGCGGCGACTGGTCTAGGTATTCCACAAAATCAAATTTTGTTTCAAATTTTGTTTACTGACCACCATTGGTGAATCGCATTTTCATGGAGCAACTCCACAAAAAACTGATAGGATATAAGTGTGATACACCAAAATGTTCGTATGGATAAGGCCTATTAGTGTCCATACTTAGAAATGCGGCGACTAGTCTAGGTATTCCACAAATTCAAATTTTGTTTACTGACCACCATTGGTGAATCGCATTTTCATGGAGCAACTCCATAAAAAACTGATAGGATATAAGTGTGGTATACCAAAATGTTCGTATGAATAAGGCCTATTAGTGTCCATACTTAGAAATGCGGCGACTAGTCTAGGTATTCCAGAAATTCAAATTTTGTTTCAAATTTTGTTTACTGACCACCATTGGTGAATCGCATTTTCATGGAGCAACTCCACAAAAAACTGATAGGATATAAGTGTGGTATACCAAAATGTTCGTATGAATAAGGCCTATTAGTGTCCATACTTAGAAATGCGGCGACTAGTCTAGGTATTCCACAAATTCAAATTTTGTTTACTGACCACCATTGGTGAATCGCATTTTCATGGAGCAACTCCATAAAAAACTGATAGGATATAAGTGTGGTATACCAAAATGTTCGTATGAATAAGGCCTATTAGTGTCCATACTTAGAAATGCGGCGACTAGTCTAGGTATTCCACAAATTCAAATTTTGTTTACTGACCACCATTGGTGAATCGCATTTTCATGGAGCAACTCCACAAAAAACTGATAGGATATAAGTGTGATACACCAAAATGTTCGTATGGATAAGGCCTATTAGTGTCCATACTTAGAAATGCGGCAACTAGTCTAGGTATTCCACAAATTCAAATTTTGTTTACTGACCACCATTGGTGAATCGCATTTTCATGGAGCAACTCCACAAAAAACTGATAGGATATAAGTGTGGTATACCAAAATGTTCGTATGAATAAGGCCTATTAGTGTCCATACTTAGAAATGCGGCGACTAGTCTAGGTATTCCACAAATTCAAATTTTGTTTACTGACCACCATTGGTGAATCGCATTTTCATGGAGCAACTCCACAAAAAACTGATAGGATATAAGTGTGGTATACCAAAATGTTCGTATGAATAAGGCCTATTAGTGTCCATACTTAGAAATGCGGCGACTAGTCTAGGTATTCCAGAAATTCAAATTTTGTTTCAAATTTTGTTTACTGACCACCATTGGTGAATCGCATTTTCATGGAGCAACTCCACAAAAAACTGATAGCATATAAGTGTGGTATACCAAAATGTTCGTATGAATAAGGCCTATTAGTGTCCATACTTAGAAATGCGGCGACTAGTCTAGGTATTCCACAAATTCAAATTTTGTTTACTGACCACCATTGGTGAATCGCATTTTCATGGAGCAACTCCACAAAAAACTGATAGCATATAAGTGTGGTATACCAAAATGTTCGTATGAATAAGGCCTATTAGTGTCCATACTTAGAAATGCGGCGACTAGTCTAGGTATTCCAGAAATTCAAATTTTGTTTCAAATTTTGTTTACTGACCACCATTGGTGAATCGCATTTTCATGGAGCAACTCCACAAAAAACTGATAGGATATAAGTGTGATACACCAAAATGTTCGTATGGATAAGGCCTATTAGTGTCCATACTTAGAAATGCGGCGACTAGTCTAGGTATTCCACAAATTCAAATTTTGTTTACTGACCACCATTGGTGAATCGCATTTTCATGGAGCAACTCCACAAAAAACTGATAGGATATAAGTGTGGTATACCAAAATGTTCGTATGAATAAGGCCTATTAGTGTCCATACTTAGAAATGCGGCGACTAGTCTAGGTATTCCACAAATTCAAATTTTGTTTACTGACCACCATTGGTGAATCGCATTTTCATGGAGCAACTCCACAAAAAACTGATAGGATATAAGTGTGATACACCAAAATGTTCGTATGGATAAGGCCTATTAGTGTCCATACTTAGAAATGCGGCAACTAGTCTAGGTATTCCACAAATTCAAATTTTGTTTACTGACCACCATTGGTGAATCGCATTTTCATGGAGCAACTTCACAAAAAACTGATAGGATATAAGTGTGGTATACCAAAATGTTCGTATGAATAAGGCCTATTAGTGTCCATACTTAGAAATGCGGCGACTAGTCTAGGTATTCCACAAATTCAAATTTTGTTTGCTGACCACCATTGGTGAATCGCATTTTCATGGAGCAACTCCACAAAAAACTGATAGGATATAAGTGTGATACACCAAAATGTTCGTATGAATAAGGCCTATTAGTGTCCATACTTAGAAATGCGGCGACTAGTCTAGGTATTCCACAAATTCAAATTTTGTTTACTGACCACCATTGGTGAATCGCATTTTCATGGAGCAACTCCACAAAAAACTGATAGGATATAAGTGTGGTATACCAAAATGTTCGTATGAATAAGGCCTATTAGTGTCCATACTTAGAAATGCGGCGACTAGTCTAGGTATTCCAGAAATTCAAATTTTGTTTCAAATTTTGTTTACTGACCACCATTGGTGAATCGCATTTTCATGGAGCAACTCCACAAAAAACTGATAGGATATAAGTGTGGTATACCAAAATGTTCGTATGAATAAGGCCTATTAGTGTCCATACTTAGAAATGCGGCGACTAGTCTAGGTATTCCACAAATTCAAATTTTGTTTCAAATTTTGTTTACTGACCACCATTGGTGAATCGCATTTTCATGGAGCAACTCCACAAAAAACTGATAGGATATAAGTGTGATACACCAAAATGTTCGTATGAATAAGGCCTATTAGTGTCCATACTTAGAAATGCGGCGACTAGTCTAGGTATTCCACAAATTCAAATTTTGTTTACTGACCACCATTGGTGAATCGCATTTTCATGGAGCAACTCCACAAAAAACTGATAGGATATAAGTGTGGTATACCAAAATGTTCGTACGAATAAGGCCTATTAGTGTCTATACTTAGAAATGCGGCGACTAGTCTAGGTATTCCAGAAATTCAAATTTTGTTTCAAATTTTGTTTACTGACCACCATTGGTGAATCGCATTTTCATGGAGCAACTCCACAAAAAACTGATAGGATATAAGTGTGGTATACCAAAATGTTCGTATGAATAAGGCCTATTAGTGTCCATACTTAGAAATGCGGCGACTAGTCTAGGTATTCCAGAAATTCAAATTTTGTTTCAAATTTTGTTTACTGACCACCATTGGTGAATCGCATTTTCATGGAGCAACTCCACAAAAAACTGATAGGATATAAGTGTGGTATACCAAAATGTTCGTATGAATAAGGCCTATTAGTGTCCATACTTAGAAATGCGGCGACTAGTCTAGGTATTCCAGAAATTCAAATTTTGTTTCAAATTTTGTTTACTGACCACCATTGGTGAATCGCATTTTCATGGAGCAACTCCACAAAAAACTGATAGGATATAAGTGTGGTATACCAAAATGTTCGTATGAATAAGGCCTATTAGTGTCCATACTTAGAAATGCGGCGACTAGTCTAGGTATTCCAGAAATTCAAATTTTGTTTCAAATTTTGTTTACTGACCACCATTGGTGAATCGCATTTTCATGGAGCAACTCCACAAAAAACTGATAGGATATAAGTGTGATACACCAAAATGTTCGTATGGATAAGGCCTATTAGTGTCCATACTTAGAAATGCGGCGACTAGTCTAGGTATTCCACAAATTCAAATTTTGTTTACTGACCACCATTGGTGAATCGCATTTTCATGGAGCAACTCCACAAAAAACTGATAGCATATAAGTGTGGTATACCAAAATGTTCGTATGAATAAGGCCTATTAGTGTCCATACTTAGAAATGCGGCGACTAGTCTAGGTATTCCAGAAATTCAAATTTTGTTTCAAATTTTGTTTACTGACCACCATTGGTGAATCGCATTTTCATGGAGCAACTCCACAAAAAACTGATAGGATATAAGTGTGATACACCAAAATGTTCGTATGGATAAGGCCTATTAGTGTCCATACTTAGAAATGCGGCGACTAGTCTAGGTATTCCACAAATTCAAATTTTGTTTACTGACCACCATTGGTGAATCGCATTTTCATGGAGCAACTCCACAAAAAACTGATAGGATATAAGTGTGATACACCAAAATGTTCGTATGAATAAGGCCTATTAGTGTCCATACTTAGAAATGCGGCGACTAGTCTAGGTATTCCACAAATTCAAATTTTGTTTACTGACCACCATTGGTGAATCGCATTTTCATGGAGCAACTCCACAAAAAACTGATAGGATATAAGTGTGGTATACCAAAATGTTCGTATGAATAAGGCCTATTAGTGTCCATACTTAGAAATGCGGCGACTAGTCTAGGTATTCCAGAAATTCAAATTTTGTTTCAAATTTTGTTTACTGACCACCATTGGTGAATCGCATTTTCATGGAGCAACTCCACAAAAAACTGATAGGATATAAGTGTGGTATACCAAAATGTTCGTATGAATAAGGCCTATTAGTGTCCATACTTAGAAATGCGGCGACTAGTCTAGGTATTCCACAAATTCAAATTTTGTTTCAAATTTTGTTTACTGACCACCATTGGTGAATCGCATTTTCATGGAGCAACTCCACAAAAAACTGATAGGATATAAGTGTGATACACCAAAATGTTCGTATGAATAAGGCCTATTAGTGTCCATACTTAGAAATGCGGCGACTAGTCTAGGTATTCCACAAATTCAAATTTTGTTTACTGACCACCATTGGTGAATCGCATTTTCATGGAGCAACTCCACAAAAAACTGATAGGATATAAGTGTGGTATACCAAAATGTTCGTACGAATAAGGCCTATTAGTGTCTATACTTAGAAATGCGGCGACTAGTCTAGGTATTCCAGAAATTCAAATTTTGTTTCAAATTTTGTTTACTGACCACCATTGGTGAATCGCATTTTCATGGAGCAACTCCACAAAAAACTGATAGGATATAAGTGTGGTATACCAAAATGTTCGTATGAATAAGGCCTATTAGTGTCCATACTTAGAAATGCGGCGACTAGTCTAGGTATTCCAGAAATTCAAATTTTGTTTCAAATTTTGTTTACTGACCACCATTGGTGAATCGCATTTTCATGGAGCAACTCCACAAAAAACTGATAGGATATAAGTGTGGTATACCAAAATGTTCGTATGAATAAGGCCTATTAGTGTCCATACTTAGAAATGCGGCGACTAGTCTAGGTATTCCAGAAATTCAAATTTTGTTTCAAATTTTGTTTACTGACCACCATTGGTGAATCGCATTTTCATGGAGCAACTCCACAAAAAACTGATAGGATATAAGTGTGGTATACCAAAATGTTCGTATGAATAAGGCCTATTAGTGTCCATACTTAGAAATGCGGCGACTAGTCTAGGTATTCCAGAAATTCAAATTTTGTTTCAAATTTTGTTTACTGACCACCATTGGTGAATCGCATTTTCATGGAGCAACTCCACAAAAAACTGATAGGATATAAGTGTGATACACCAAAATGTTCGTATGGATAAGGCCTATTAGTGTCCATACTTAGAAATGCGGCGACTAGTCTAGGTATTCCACAAATTCAAATTTTGTTTACTGACCACCATTGGTGAATCGCATTTTCATGGAGCAACTCCACAAAAAACTGATAGCATATAAGTGTGGTATACCAAAATGTTCGTATGAATAAGGCCTATTAGTGTCCATACTTAGAAATGCGGCGACTAGTCTAGGTATTCCAGAAATTCAAATTTTGTTTCAAATTTTGTTTACTGACCACCATTGGTGAATCGCATTTTCATGGAGCAACTCCACAAAAAACTGATAGGATATAAGTGTGATACACCAAAATGTTCGTATGGATAAGGCCTATTAGTGTCCATACTTAGAAATGCGGCGACTAGTCTAGGTATTCCACAAATTCAAATTTTGTTTACTGACCACCATTGGTGAATCGCATTTTCATGGAGCAACTCCACAAAAAACTGATAGGATATAAGTGTGGTATACCAGAATGTTCGTATGAATAAGGCCTATTAGTGTCCATACTTAGAAATGCGGCGACTAGTCTAGGTATTCCACAAATTCAAATTTTGTTTACTGACCACCATTGGTGAATCGCATTTTCATGGAGCAACTCCATAAAAAACTGATAGGATATAAGTGTGGTATACCAAAATGTTCGTATGAATAAGGCCTATTAGTGTCCATACTTAGAAATGCGGCGACTAGTCTAGGTATTCCAGAAATTCAAATTTTGTTTCAAATTTTGTTTACTGACCACCATTGGTGAATCGCATTTTCATGGAGCAACTCCACAAAAAACTGATAGGATATAAGTGTGGTATACCAAAATGTTCGTATGAATAAGGCCTATTAGTGTCCATACTTAGAAATGCGGCGACTAGTCTAGGTATTCCACAAATTCAGATTTTGTTTACCGACCACCATTGGTGAAACGCATTTTCATGGAGCAACTCCACAAAAAACTGATAGGATATAAGTGTGGTATACCAAAATGTTCGTATGAATAAGGCCTATTAGTGTCCATACTTAGAAATGCGGCGACTAGTCTAGGTATTCCACAAATTCAAATTTTGTTTACTGACCACCATTGGTGAATCGCATTTTCATGGAGCAACTCCACAAAAAACTGATAGGATATAAGTGTGGTATACCAAAATGTTCGTATGAATAAGGCCTATTAGTGTCCATACTTAGAAATGCGGCGACTAGTCTAGGTATTCCACAAATTCAAATTTTGTTTACTGACCACCATTGGTGAATCGCATTTTCATGGAGCAACTCCATAAAAAACTGATAGGATATAAGTGTGGTATACCAAAATGTTCGTATGAATAAGGCCTATTAGTGTCCATACTTAGAAATGCGGCGACTAGTCTAGGTATTCCAGAAATTCAAATTTTGTTTCAAATTTTGTTTACTGACCACCATTGGTGAATCGCATTTTCATGGAGCAACTCCACAAAAAACTGATAGGATATAAGTGTGGTATACCAAAATGTTCGTATGAATAAGGCCTATTAGTGTCCATATTTAGAAATGCGGCGACTAGTCTAGGTATTCCACAAATTCAAATTTTGTTTACTGACCACCATTGGTGAATCGCATTTTCATGGAGCAACTCCATAAAAAACTGATAGGATATAAGTGTGGTATACCAAAATGTTCGTATGAATAAGGCCTATTAGTGTCCATACTTAGAAATGCGGCGACTAGTCTAGGTATTCCACAAATTCAAATTTTGTTTACTGACCACCATTGGTGAATCGCATTTTCATGGAGCAACTCCACAAAAAACTGATAGGATATAAGTGTGGTATACCATAATGTTCGTATGAATAAGGCCTATTAGTGTCCATACTTAGAAATGCGGCGACTAGTCTAGGTATTCCACAAATTCAAATTTTGTTTACTGACCACCATTGGTGAATCGCATTTTCATGGAGCAACTCCACAAAAAACTGATAGGATATAAGTGTGGTATACCAAAATGT
Source organism: Leucophora obtusa (assembly GCA_949987735.1). Taxonomy (NCBI): domain Eukaryota; kingdom Metazoa; phylum Arthropoda; class Insecta; order Diptera; family Anthomyiidae; genus Leucophora; species Leucophora obtusa. The sequence continues at coordinate 181,099,337 of OX465296.1, forward strand.
TCGTATGAATAAGGCCTATTAGTGTCCATACTTAGAAATGCGGCGACTAGTCTAGGTATTCCAGAAATTCAAATTTTGTTTCAAATTTTGTTTACTGACCACCATTGGTGAATCGCATTTTCATGGAGCAACTCCACAAAAAACTGATAGGATATAAGTGTGGTATACCAAAATGTTCGTATGAATAAGGCCTATTAGTGTCCATACTTAGAAATGCGGCGACTAGTCTAGGTATTCCACAAATTCAAATTTTGTTTACTGACCACCATTGGTGAATCGCATTTTCATGGAGCAACTCCACAAAAAACTGATAGGATATAAGTGTGGTATACCAAAATGTTCGTATGAATAAGGCCTATTAGTGTCCATACTTAGAAATGCGGCGACTAGTCTAGGTATTCCAGAAATTCAAATTTTGTTTCAAATTTTGTTTACTGACCACCATTGGTGAATCGCATTTTCATGGAGCAACTCCACAAAAAACTGATAGGATATAAGTGTGGTATACCAAAATGTTCGTATGAATAAGGCCTATTAGTGTCCATATTTAGAAATGCGGCGACTAGTCTAGGTATTCCACAAATTCAAATTTTGTTTACTGACCACCATTGGTGAATCGCATTTTCATGGAGCAACTCCATAAAAAACTGATAGGATATAAGTGTGGTATACCAAAATGTTCGTATGAATAAGGCCTATTAGTGTCCATACTTAGAAATGCGGCGACTAGTCTAGGTATTCCAGAAATTCAAATTTTGTTTCAAATTTTGTTTACTGACCACCATTGGTGAATCGCATTTTCATGGAGCAACTCCACAAAAAACTGATAGGATATAAGTGTGGTATACCAAAATGTTCGTATGAATAAGGCCTATTAGTGTCCATACTTAAAAATGCGGCGACTAGTCTAGGTATTCCACAAATTCAAATTTTGTTTACTGACCACCATTGGTGAATCGCAATTTCATGGAGCAACTCCACAAAAAACTGATAGGATATAAGTGTGGTATACCAAAATGTTCGTATGAATAAGGCCTATTAGTGTCCATACTTAGAAATGCGGCGAATAGTCTAGGTATTCCACAAATTCAAATTTTGTTTACTGACCACCATTGGTGAATCGCATTTTCATGGAGCAACTCCACAAAAAACTGATAGGATATAAGTGTGGTATACCAAAATGTTCGTATGAATAAGGCCTATTAGTGTCCATACTTAGAAATGCGGCGACTAGTCTAGGTATTCCAGAAATTCAAATTTTGTTTCAAATTTTGTTTACTGACCACCATTGGTGAATCGCATTTTCATGGAGCAACTCCACAAAAAACTGATAGGATATAAGTGTGGTATACCAAAATGTTCGTATGAATAAGGCCTATTAATGTCCATACTTAGAAATGCGGCGACTAGTCTAGGTATTCCACAAATTCAAATTTTGTTTCAAATTTTGTTTACTGACCATAATTGGTGAATCGCATTTTCATGGAGCAACTCCACAAAAAACTGATAGGATATAAGTGTGGTATACCAAAATGTTCGTATGAATAAGGCCTATTAGTGTCCATACTTAGAAATGCGGCGACTAGTCTAGGTATTCCAGAAATTCAAATTTTGTTTCAAATTTTGTTTACTGACCACCATTGGTGAATCGCATTTTCATGGAGCAACTCCACAAAAAACTGATAGGATATAAGTGTGGTATACCAAAATGTTTGTATGAATAAGGCCTATTAGTGTCCATACTTAGAAATGCGGCGACTAGTCTAGGTATTCCAGAAATTCAAATTTTGTTTCAAATTTTGTTTACTGACCACCATTGGTGAATCGCATTTTCATGGAGCAACTCCACAAAAAACTGATAGGATATAAGTGTGGTATACCAAAATGTTCGTATGAATAAGGCCTATTAGTGTCCATATTTAGAAATGCGGCTACTAGTCTAGGTATTCCACAAATTCAAATTTTGTTTACTGACCACCATTGGTGAATCGCATTTTCATGGAGCAACTCCATAAAAAACTGATAGGATATAAGTGTGGTATACCAAAATGTTCGTATGAATAAGGCCTATTAGTGTCCATACTTAGAAATGCGGCGACTAGTCTAGGTATTCCACAAATTCAAATTTTGTTTACTGACCACCATTGGTGAATCGCATTTTCATGGAGCAACTCCACAAAAAACTGATAGGATATAAGTGTGGTATACCAAAATGTTCGTATGAATAAGGCCTATTAGTGTCCATACTTAGAAATGCGGCGACTAGTCTAGGTATTCCAGAAATTCAAATTTTGTTTCAAATTTTGTTTACTGACCACCATTGGTGAATCGCATTTTCATGGAGCAACTCCACAAAAAACTGATAGGATATAAGTGTGGTATACCAAAATGTTCGTATGAATAAGGCCTATTAGTGTCCATACTTAGAAATGCGGCGACTAGTCTAGGTATTCCACAAATTCAAATTTTGTTTACTGACCACCATTGGTGAATCGCATTTTCATGGAGCAACTCCACAAAAAACTGATAGGATATAAGTGTGGTATACCAAAATGTTCGTATGAATAAGGCCTATTAGTGTCCATACTTAGAAATGCGGCGACTAGTCTAGGTATTCCAGAAATTCAAATTTTGTTTCAAATTTTGTTTACTGACCACCATTGGTGAATCGCATTTTCATGGAGCAACTCCACAAAAAACTGATAGGATATAAGTGTGGTATACCAAAATGTTCGTATGAATAAGGCCTATTAGTGTCCATATTTAGAAATGCGGCGACTAGTCTAGGTATTCCACAAATTCAAATTTGGTTACTGACCACCATTGGTGAATCGCATTTTCATGGAGCAACTCCATAAAAAACTGATAGGATATAAGTGTGGTATACCAAAATGTTCGTATGAATAAGGCCTATTAGTGTCCATACTTAGAAATGCGGCGACTAGTCTAGGTATTCCACAAATTCAAATTTTGTTTCAAATTTTGTTTACTGACCATAATTGGTGAATCGCATTTTCATGGAGCAACTCCACAAAAAACTGATAGGATATAAGTGTGGTATACCAAAATGTTCGTATGAATAAGGCCTATTAGTGTCCATACTTAGAAATGCGGCGACTAGTCTAGGTATTCCAGAAATTCAAATTTTGTTTCAAATTTTGTTTACTGACCACCATTGGTGAATCGCATTTTCATGGAGCAACTCCACAAAAAACTGATAGGATATAAGTGTGATACACCAAAATGTTCGTATGGATAAGGCCTATTAGTGTCCATACTTAGAAATGCGGCGACTAGTCTAGGTATTCCACAAATTCAAATTTTGTTTACTGATCACCATTGGTGAATCGCATTTTCATGGAGCAACTCCATAAAAAACTGATAGGATATAAGTGTGGTATACCAAAATGTTCGTATGAATAAGGCCTATTAGTGTCCATACTTAGAAATGCGGCGACTAGTCTAGGTATTCCACAAATTCAAATTTTGTTTACTGACCACCATTGGTGAATCGCAATTTCATGGAGCAACTCCACAAAAAACTGATAGGATATAAGTGTGATACACCAAAATGTTCGTATGGATAAGGCCTATTAGTGTCCATACTTAGAAATGCGGCGACTAGTCTAGGTATTCCACAAATTCAAATTTTGTTTACTGACCACCATTGGTGAATCGCATTTTCATGGAGCAACTCCACAAAAAACTGATAGGATATAAGTGTGGTATACCAAAATGTTCGTATGAATAAGGCCTATTAGTGTCCATACTTAGAAATGCGGCGACTAGTCTAGGTATTCCACAAATTCAAATTTTGTTTACTGACCACCATTGGTGAATCGCATTTTCATGGAGCAACTCCATAAAAAACTGATAGGATATAAGTGTGGTATACCAAAATGTTCGTATGAATAAGGCCTATTAGTGTCCATACTTAGAAATGCGGCGACTAGTCTAGGTATTCCACAAATTCAAATTTTGTTTGCTGACCACCATTGGTGAATCGCATTTTCATGGAGCAACTCCACAAAAAACTGATAGGATATAAGTGTGATACACCAAAATGTTCGTATGAATAAGGCCTATTAGTGTCCATACTTAGAAATGCGGCGACTAGTCTAGGTATTCCAGAAATTCAAATTTTGTTTCAAATTTTGTTTACTGACCACCATTGGTGAATCGCATTTTCATGGAGCAACTCCACAAAAAACTGATAGGATATAAGTGTGGTATACCAAAATGTTCGTATGAATAAGGCCTATTAGTGTCCATACTTAGAAATGCGGCGACTAGTCTAGGTATTCCAGAAATTCAAATTTTGTTTCAAATTTTGTTTACTGACCACCATTGGTGAATCGCATTTTCATGGAGCAACTCCACAAAAAACTGATAGGATATAAGTGTGGTATACCAAAATGTTCGTATGAATAAGGCCTATTAGTGTCCATACTTAGAAATGCGGCGACTAGTCTAGGTATTCCAGAAATTCAAATTTTGTTTCAAATTTTGTTTACTGACCACCATTGGTGAATCGCATTTTCATGGAGCAACTCCACAAAAAACTGATAGGATATAAGTGTGATACACCAAAATGTTCGTATGGATAAGGCCTATTAGTGTCCATACTTAGAAATGCGGCGACTAGTCTAGGTATTCCACAAATTCAAATTTTGTTTACTGACCACCATTGGTGAATCGCATTTTCATGGAGCAACTCCACAAAAAACTGATAGGATATAAGTGTGGTATACCAAAATGTTCGTATGAATAAGGCCTATTAGTGTCTATACTTAGAAATGCGGCGACTAGTCTAGGTATTCCAGAAATTCAAATTTTGTTTCAAATTTTGTTTACTGACCACCATTGGTGAATCGCATTTTCATGGAGCAACTCCACAAAAAACTGATAGGATATAAGTGTGGTATACCAAAATGTTCGTATGAATAAGGCCTATTAGTGTCCATACTTAGAAATGCGGCGACTAGTCTAGGTATTCCAGAAATTCAAATTTTGTTTCAAATTTTGTTTACTGACCACCATTGGTGAATCGCATTTTCATGGAGCAACTCCATAAAAAACTGATAGGATATAAGTGTGGTATACCAAAATGTTCGTATGAATAAGGCCTATTAGTGTCCATACTTAAAAATGCGGCGACTAGTCTAGGTATTCCAGAAATTCAAATTTTGTTTCAAATTTTGTTTACTGACCACCATTGGTGAATCGCATTTTCATGGAGCAACTCCACAAAAAACTGATAGGATATAAGTGTGGTATACCAAAATGTTCGTATGAATAAGGCCTATTAGCGTCCATACTTAGAAATGCGGCGACTAGTCTAGGTATTCCACAAATTCAAATTTTGTTTACTGACCACCATTGGTGAATCGCATTGTCATGGAGCAACTCCATAAAAAACTGATAGGATATAAGTGTGGTATACCAAAATGTTCGTATGAATAAGGCCTATTAGTGTCCATACTTAGAAATGCGGCGACTAGTCTAGGTATTCCACAAATTCAAATTTTGTTTGCTGACCACCATTGGTGAATCGCATTTTCATGGAGCAACTCCACAAAAAACTGATAGGATATAAGTGTGATACACCAAAATGTTCGTATGAATAAGGCCTATTAGTGTCCATACTTAGAAATGCGGCGACTAGTCTAGGTATTCCACAAATTCAAATTTTGTTTACTGACCACCATTGGTGAATCGCATTTTCATGGAGCAACTCCACAAAAAACTGATAGGATATAAGTGTGGTATACCAAAACGTTCGTATGAATAAGGCCTATTAGTGTCCATACTTAGAAATGCGGCGACTAGTCTAGGTATTCCAGAAATTCAAATTTTGTTTCAAATTTTGTTTACTGACCACCATTGGTGAATCGCATTTTCATGGAGCAACTCCACAAAAAACTGATAGGATATAAGTGTGGTATACCAAAATGTTCGTATGAATAAGGCCTATTAGTGTCCATACTTAGAAATGCGGCGACTAGTCTAGGTATTCCACAAATTCAAATTTTGTTTCAAATTTTGTTTACTGACCACCATTGGTGAATCGCATTTTCATGGAGCAACTCCACAAAAAACTGATAGGATATAAGTGTGATACACCAAAATGTTCGTATGGATAAGGCCTATTAGTGTCCATACTTAGAAATGCGGCGACTAGTCTAGGTATTCCACAAATTCAAATTTTGTTTACTGACCACCATTGGTGAATCGCATTTTCATGGAGCAACTCCACAAAAAACTGATAGGATATAAGTGTGGTATACCAAAATGTTCGTATGAATAAGGCCTATTAGTGTCTATACTTAGAAATGCGGCGACTAGTCTAGGTATTCCAGAAATTCAAATTTTGTTTCAAATTTTGTTTACTGACCACCATTGGTGAATCGCATTTTCATGGAGCAACTCCACAAAAAACTGATAGGATATAAGTGTGGTATACCAAAATGTTCGTATGAATAAGGCCTATTAGTGTCCATACTTAGAAATGCGGCGACTAGTCTAGGTATTCCAGAAATTCAAATTTTGTTTCAAATTTTGTTTACTGACCACCATTGGTGAATCGCATTTTCATGGAGCAACTCCATAAAAAACTGATAGGATATAAGTGTGGTATACCAAAATGTTCGTATGAATAAGGCCTATTAGTGTCCATACTTAAAAATGCGGCGACTAGTCTAGGTATTCCAGAAATTCAAATTTTGTTTCAAATTTTGTTTACTGACCACCATTGGTGAATCGCATTTTCATGGAGCAACTCCACAAAAAACTGATAGGATATAAGTGTGGTATACCAAAATGTTCGTATGAATAAGGCCTATTAGTGTCCATACTTAGAAATGCGGCGACTAGTCTAGGTATTCCACAAATTCAAATTTTGTTTACTGACCACCATTGGTGAATCGCATTGTCATGGAGCAACTCCACAAAAAACTGATAGGATATAAGTGTGGTATACCAAAACGTTCGTATGAATAAGGCCTATTAGTGTCCATACTTAGAAATGCGGCGACTAGTCTAGGTATTCCAGAAATTCAAATTTTGTTTCAAATTTTGTTTACTGACCACCATTGGTGAATCGCATTTTCATGGAGCAACTCCACAAAAAACTGATAGGATATAAGTGTGGTATACCAAAATGTTCGTATGAATAAGGCCTATTAGTGTCCATACTTAGAAATGCGGCGACTAGTCTAGGTATTCCACAAATTCAAATTTTGTTTCAAATTTTGTTTACTGACCACCATTGGTGAATCGCATTTTCATGGAGCAACTCCACAAAAAACTGATAGGATATAAGTGTGATACACCAAAATGTTCGTATGGATAAGGCCTATTAGTGTCCATACTTAGAAATGCGGCGACTAGTCTAGGTATTCCACAAATTCAAATTTTGTTTACTGACCACCATTGGTGAATCGCATTTTCATGGAGCAACTCCACAAAAAACTGATAGGATATAAGTGTGGTATATCAAAATGTTCGTATGAATAAGGCCTATTAGTGTCCATACTTAGAAATGCGGCGACTGGTCTAGGTATTCCACAAATTCAAATTTTGTTTCAAATTTTGTTTACTGACCACCATTGGTGAATCGCATTTTCATGGAGCAACTCCACAAAAAACTGATAGGATATAAGTGTGATACACCAAAATGTTCGTATGGATAAGGCCTATTAGTGTCCATACTTAGAAATGCGGCGACTAGTCTAGGTATTCCACAAATTCAAATTTTGTTTACTGACCACCATTGGTGAATCGCATTTTCATGGAGCAACTCCATAAAAAACTGATAGGATATAAGTGTGGTATACCAAAATGTTCGTATGAATAAGGCCTATTAGTGTCCATACTTAAAAATGCGGCGACTAGTCTAGGTATTCCAGAAATTCAAATTTTGTTTCAAATTTTGTTTACTGACCACCATTGGTGAATCGCATTTTCATGGAGCAACTCCACAAAAAACTGATAGGATATAAGTGTGGTATACCAAAATGTTCGTATGAATAAGGCCTATTAGTGTCCATACTTAGAAATGCGGCGACTAGTCTAGGTATTCCACAAATTCAAATTTTGTTTACTGACCACCATTGGTGAATCGCATTGTCATGGAGCAACTCCATAAAAAACTGATAGGATATAAGTGTGGTATACCAAAATGTTCGTATGAATAAGGCCTATTAGTGTCCATACTTAGAAATGCGGCGACTAGTCTAGGTATTCCACAAATTCAAATTTTGTTTGCTGACCACCATTTGTGAATCGCATTTTCATGGAGCAACTCCACAAAAAACTGATAGGATATAAGTGTGATACACCAAAATGTTCGTATAAATAAGGCCTATTAGTGTCCATACTTAGAAATGCGGCGACTAGTCTAGGTATTCCACAAATTCAAATTTTGTTTACTGACCACCATTGGTGAATCGCATTTTCATGGAGCAACTCCACAAAAAACTGATAGGATATAAGTGTGGTATACCAAAATGTTCGTATGAATAAGGCCTATTAGTGTCCATACTTAGAAATGCGGCGACTAGTCTAGGTATTCCAGAAATTCAAATTTTGTTTCAAATTTTGTTTACTGACCACCATTGGTGAATCGCATTTTCATGGAGCAACTCCACAAAAAACTGATAGGATATAAGTGTGGTATACCAAAATGTTCGTATGAATAAGGCCTATTAGTGTCCATACTTAGAAATGCGGCGACTAGTCTAGGTATTCCACAAATTCAAATTTTGTTTCAAATTTTGTTTCAAATTTTGTTTACTGACCACCATTGGTGAATCGCATTTTCATGGAGCAACTCCACAAAAAACTGATAGGATATAAGTGTGATACACCAAAATGTTCGTATGGATAAGGCCTATTAGTGTCCATACTTAGAAATGCGGCGACTAGTCTAGGTATTCCACAAATTCAAATTTTGTTTACTGACCACCATTGGTGAATCGCATTTTCATGGAGCAACTCCACAAAAAACTGATAGAATATAAGTGTGGTATACCAAAATGTTCGTATGAATAAGGCCTATTAGAGTCCATACTTAGAAATGCGGCGACTAGTCTAGGTATTCCAGAAATTCAAATTTTGTTTCAAATTTTGTTTACTGACCACCATTGGTGAATCGCATTTTCATGGAGCAACTCCACAAAAAACTGATAGGATATAAGTGTGATACACCAAAATGTTCGTATGGATAAGGCCTATTAGTGTCCATACTTAGAAATGCGGCGACTAGTCTAGGTATTCCACAAATTCAAATTTTGTTTACTGACCACCATTGGTGAATCGCATTTTCATGGAGCAACTCCACAAAAAACTGATATGATATAAGTGTGGTATACCAAAATGTTCGTATGAATAAGGCCTATTAGTGTCCATACTTAGAAATGCGGCGACTAGTCTAGGTATTCCAGAAATTCAAATTTTGTTTCAAATTTTGTTTACTGACCACCATTGGTGAATCGCATTTTCATGGAGCAACTCCACAAAAAACTGATAGGATATAAGTGTGGTATACCAAAATGTTCGTATGAATAAGGCCTATTAGTGTCCATACTTAGAAATGCGGCGACTAGTCTAGGTATTCCACAAATTCAAATTTTGTTTACTGACCACCATTGGTGAATCGCATTTTCATGGAGCAACTCCACAAAAAACTGATAGGATATAAGTGTGGTATACCAAAATGTTCGTATGAATAAGGCCTATTAGTGTCCATACTTAGAAATGCGGCGACTAGTCTAGGTATTCCACAAATTCAAATTTTGTTTACTGACCACCATTGGTGAATCGCATTTTCATGGAGCAACTCCATAAAAAACTGATAGGATATAAGTGTGGTATACCAAAATGTTCGTATGAATAAGGCCTATTAGTGTCCATACTTAGAAATGCGGCGACTAGTCTAGGTATTCCACAAATTCAAATTTTGTTTACTGACCACCATTGGTGAATCGCAATTTCATGGAGCAACTCCACAAAAAACTGATAGGATATAAGTGTGGTATACCAAAATGTTCGTATGAATAAGGCCTATTAGTGTCCATACTTAGAAATGCGGCGAATAGTCTAGGTATTCCACAAATTCAAATTTTGTTTACTGACCACCATTGGTGAATCGCATTTTCATGGAGCAACTCCACAAAAAACTGATAGGATATAAGTGTGGTATATCAAAATGTTCGTATGAATAAGGCCTATTAGTGTCCATACTTAGAAATGCGGCGACTAGTCTAGGTATTCCACAAATTCAAATTTTGTTTCAAATTTTGTTTACTGACCACCATTGGTGAATCGCATTTTCATGGAGCAACTCCACAAAAAACTGATAGGATATAAGTGTGATACACCAAAATGTTCGTATGGATAAGGCCTATTAGTGTCCATACTTAGAAATGCGGCGACTAGTCTAGGTATTCCACAAATTCAAATTTTGTTTACTGACCACCATTGGTGAATCGCATTTTCATGGAGCAACTCCATAAAAAACTGATAGGATATAAGTGTGGTATACCAAAATGTTCGTATGAATAAGGCCTATTAGTGTCCATACTTAGAAATGCGGCGACTAGTCTAGGTATTCCAGAAATTCAAATTTTGTTTCAAATTTTGTTTACTGACCACCATTGGTGAATCGCATTTTCATGGAGCAACTCCACAAAAAACTGATAGGATATAAGTGTGGTATACCAAAATGTTCGTATGAATAAGGCCTATTAGTGTCCATACTTAGAAATGCGGCGACTAGTCTAGGTATTCCACAAATTCAAATTTTGTTTACTGACCACCATTGGTGAATCGCATTTTCATGGAGCAACTCCATAAAAAACTGATAGGATATAAGTGTGGTATACCAAAATGTTCGTATGAATAAGGCCTATTAGTGTCCATACTTAGAAATGCGGCGACTAGTCTAGGTATTCCACAAATTCAAATTTTGTTTACTGACCACCATTGGTGAATCGCATTTTCATGGAGCAACTCCACAAAAAACTGATAGGATATAAGTGTGATACACCAAAATGTTCGTATGGATAAGGCCTATTAGTGTCCATACTTAGAAATGCGGCAACTAGTCTAGGTATTCCACAAATTCAAATTTTGTTTACTGACCACCATTGGTGAATCGCATTTTCATGGAGCAACTCCACAAAAAACTGATAGGATATAAGTGTGGTATACCAAAATGTTCGTATGAATAAGGCCTATTAGTGTCCATACCTAGAAATGCGGCGACTAGTCTAGGTATTCCACAAATTCAAATTTTGTTTACTGACCACCATTGGTGAATCGCATTTTCATGGAGCAACTCCACAAAAAACTGATAGGATATAAGTGTGGTATACCAAAATGTTCGTATGAATAAGGCCTATTAGTGTCCATACTTAGAAATGCGGCGACTAGTCTAGGTATTCCAGAAATTCAAATTTTGTTTCAAATTTTGTTTACTGACCACCATTGGTGAATCGCATTTTCATGGAGCAACTCCACAAAAAACTGATAGCATATAAGTGTGGTATACCAAAATGTTCGTATGAATAAGGCCTATTAGTGTCCATACTTAGAAATGCGGCGACTAGTCTAGGTATTCCACAAATTCAAATTTTGTTTACTGACCACCATTGGTGAATCGCATTTTCATGGAGCAACTCCACAAAAAACTGATAGCATATAAGTGTGGTATACCAAAATGTTCGTATGAATAAGGCCTATTAGTGTCCATACTTAGAAATGCGGCGACTAGTCTAGGTATTCCAGAAATTCAAATTTTGTTTCAAATTTTGTTTACTGACCACCATTGGTGAATCGCATTTTCATGGAGCAACTCCACAAAAAACTGATAGGATATAAGTGTGATACACCAAAATGTTCGTATGGATAAGGCCTATTAGTGTCCATACTTAGAAATGCGGCGACTAGTCTAGGTATTCCACAAATTCAAATTTTGTTTACTGACCACCATTGGTGAATCGCATTTTCATGGAGCAACTCCACAAAAAACTGATAGGATATAAGTGTGGTATACCAAAATGTTCGTATGAATAAGGCCTATTAGTGTCCATACTTAGAAATGCGGCGACTAGTCTAGGTATTCCACAAATTCAAATTTTGTTTACTGACCACCATTGGTGAATCGCATTTTCATGGAGCAACTCCATAAAAAACTGATAGGATATAAGTGTGGTATACCAAAATGTTCGTATGAATAAGGCCTATTAGTGTCCATACTTAGAAATGCGGCGACTAGTCTAGGTATTCCACAAATTCAAATTTTGTTTACTGACCACCATTGGTGAATCGCATTTTCATGGAGCAACTCCACAAAAAACTGATAGGATATAAGTGTGATACACCAAAATGTTCGTATGGATAAGGCCTATTAGTGTCCATACTTAGAAATGCGGCAACTAGTCTAGGTATTCCACAAATTCAAATTTTGTTTACTGACCACCATTGGTGAATCGCATTTTCATGGAGCAACTCCACAAAAAACTGATAGGATATAAGTGTGGTATACCAAAATGTTCGTATGAATAAGGCCTATTAGTGTCCATACTTAGAAATGCGGCGACTAGTCTAGGTATTCCACAAATTCAAATTTTGTTTACTGACCACCATTGGTGAATCGCATTTTCATGGAGCAACTCCACAAAAAACTGATAGGATATAAGTGTGGTATACCAAAATGTTCGTATGAATAAGGCCTATTAGTGTCCATACTTAGAAATGCGGCGACTAGTCTAGGTATTCCACAAATTCAAATTTTGTTTACTGACCACCATTGGTGAATCGCATTTTCATGGAGCAACTCCACAAAAAACTGATAGGATATAAGTGTGGTATACCAAAATGTTCGTATGAATAAGGCCTATTAGTGTCCATACTTAGAAATGCGGCGACTAGTCTAGGTATTCCACAAATTCAAATTTTGTTTCAAATTTTGTTTACTGACCACCATTGGTGAATGGCATTTTCATGGAGCAACTCCACAAAAAACTGATAGGATATAAGTGTGATACACCAAAATGTTCGTATGGATAAGGCCTATTAGTGTCCATACTTAGAAATGCGGCGACTAGTCTAGGTATTCCACAAATTCAAATTTTGTTTACTGACCACCATTGGTGAATCGCATTTTCATGGAGCAACTCCATAAAAAACTGATAGGATATAAGTGTGGTATACCAAAATGTTCGTATGAATAAGGCCTATTAGTGTCCATACTTAAAAATGCGGCGACTAGTCTAGGTATTCCAGAAATTCAAATTTTGTTTCAAATTTTGTTTACTGACCACCATTGGTGAATCGCATTTTCATGGAGCAACTCCACAAAAAACTGATAGGATATAAGTGTGGTATACCAAAATGTTCGTATGAATAAGGCCTATTAGTGTCCATACTTAGAAATGCGGCGACTAGTCTAGGTATTCCACAAATTCAAATTTTGTTTACTGACCACCATTGGTGAATCGCATTGTCATGGAGCAACTCCATAAAAAACTGATAGGATATAAGTGTGGTATACCAAAATGTTCGTATGAATAAGGCCTATTAGTGTCCATACTTAGAAATGCGGCGACTAGTCTAGGTATTCCACAAATTCAAATTTTGTTTGCTGACCACCATTGGTGAATCGCATTTTCATGGAGCAACTCCACAAAAAACTGATAGGATATAAGTGTGATACACCAAAATGTTCGTATGAATAAGGCCTATTAGTGTCCATACTTAGAAATGCGGCGACTAGTCTACGTATTCCACAAATTCAAATTTTGTTTACTGACCACCATTGGTGAATCGCATTTTCATGGAGCAACTCCACAAAAAACTGATAGGATATAAGTGTGATACACCAAAATGTTCGTATGGATAAGGCCTATTAGTGTCCATACTTAGAAATGCGGCGACTAGTCTAGGTATTCCACAAATTCAAATTTTGTTTACTGACCACCATTGGTGAATCGCATTTTCATGGAGCAACTCCACAAAAAACTGATAGGATATAAGTGTGGTATACCAAAATGTTCGTATGAATAAGGCCTATTAGTGTCTATACTTAGAAATGCGGCGACTAGTCTAGGTATTCCAGAAATTCAAATTTTGTTTCAAATTTTGTTTACTGACCACCATTGGTGAATCGCATTTTCATGGAGCAACTCCACAAAAAACTGATAGGATATAAGTGTGGTATACCAAAATGTTCGTATGAATAAGGCCTATTAGTGTCCATACTTAGAAATGCGGCGACTAGTCTAGGTATTCCAGAAATTCAAATTTTGTTTCAAATTTTGTTTACTGACCACCATTGGTGAATCGCATTTTCATGGAGCAACTCCACAAAAAACTGATAGGATATAAGTGTGGTATACCAAAATGTTCGTATGAATAAGGCCTATTAGTGTCCATACTTAGAAATGCGGCGACTAGTCTAGGTATTCCAGAAATTCAAATTTTGTTTCAAATTTTGTTTACTGACCACCATTGGTGAATCGCATTTTCATGGAGCAACTCCACAAAAAACTGATAGGATATAAGTGTGGTATACCAAAATGTTCGTATGAATAAGGCCTATTAGTGTCCATACTTAGAAATGCGGCGACTAGTCTAGGTATTCCACAAATTCAAATTTTGTTTCCAATTTTGTTTCAAATTTTGTTTACTGACCACCATTGGTGAATCGCATTTTCATGGAGCAACTCCACAAAAAACTGATAGGATATAAGTGTGATACACCAAAATGTTCGTATGGATAAGGGCTATTAGTGTCCATACTTAGAAATGCGGCGACTAGTCTAGGTATTCCACAAATTCAAATTTTGTTTACTGACCACCATTGGTGAATCGCATTTTCATGGAGCAACTCCACAAAAAACTGATAGCATATAAGTGTGGTATACCAAAATGTTCGTATGAATAAGGCCTATTAGTGTCCATACTTAGAAATGCGGCGACTAGTCTAGGTATTCCAGAAATTCAAATTTTGTTTCAAATTTTGTTTACTGACCACCATTGGTGAATCGCATTTTCATGGAGCAACTCCACAAAAAACTGATAGGATATAAGTGTGATACACCAAAATGTTCGTATGGATAAGGCCTATTAGTGTCCATACTTAGAAATGCGGCGACTAGTCTAGGTATTCCACAAATTCAAATTTTGTTTACTGACCACCATTGGTGAATCGCATTTTCATGGAGCAACTCCACAAAAAACTGATAGGATATAAGTGTGGTATACCAAAATGTTCGTATGAATAAGGCCTATTAGTGTCCATACTTAGAAATGCGGCGACTAGTCTAGGTATTCCACAAATTCAAATTTTGTTTACTGACCACCATTGGTGAATCGCATTTTCATGGAGCAACTCCATAAAAAACTGATAGGATATAAGTGTGGTATACCAAAATGTTCGTATGAATAAGGCCTATTAGTGTCCATACTTAGAAATGCGGCGACTAGTCTAGGTATTCCAGAAATTCAAATTTTGTTTCAAATTTTGTTTACTGACCACCATTGGTGAATCGCATTTTCATGGAGCAACTCCACAAAAAACTGATAGGATATAAGTGTGGTATACCAAAATGTTCGTATGAATAAGGCCTATTAGTGTCCATACTTAGAAATGCGGCGACTAGTCTAGGTATTCCACAAATTCAAATTTTGTTTACTGACCACCATTGGTGAATCGCATTTTCATGGAGCAACTCCATAAAAAACTGATAGGATATAAGTGTGGTATACCAAAATGTTCGTATGAATAAGGCCTATTAGTGTCCATACTTAGAAATGCGGCGACTAGTCTAAGTATTCCAGAAATTCAAATTTTGTTTCAAATTTTGTTTACTGACCACCATTGGTGAATCGCATTTTCATGGAGCAACTCCACAAAAAACTGATAGGATATAAGTGTGGTATACCAAAATGTTCGTATGAATAAGGCCTATTAGTGTCCATACTTAGAAATGCGGCGACTAGTCTAGGTATTCCACAAATTCAGATTTTGTTTACCGACCACCATTGGTGAATCGCATTTTCATGGAGCAACTCCACAAAAAACTGATAGGATATAAGTGTGGTATACCAAAATGTTCGTATGAATAAGGCCTATTAGTGTCCATACTTAGAAATGCGGCGACTAGTCTAGGTATTCCACAAATTCAAATTTTGTTTACTGACCACCATTGGTGAATCGCATTTTCATGGAGCAACTCCACAAAAAACTGATAGGATATAAGTGTGATACACCAAAATGTTCGTATGGATAAGGCCTATTAGTGTCCATACTTAGAAATGCGGCGACTAGTCTAGGTATTCCACAAATTCAAATTTTGTTTACTGACCACCATTGGTGAATCGCATTTTCATGGAGCAACTCCACAAAAAACTGATAGGATATAAGTGTGATACACCAAAATGTTCGTATGGATAAGGCCTATTAGTGTCCATACTTAGAAATGCGGCGACTAGTCTAGGTATTCCACAAATTCAAATTTTGTTTACTGACCACCATTGGTGAATCGCATTTTCATGGAGCACATCCACAAAAAACTGATAGGATATAAGTGTGGTATACCAAAATGTTCGTATGAATAAGGCCTATTAGTGTCTATACTTAGAAATGCGGCGACTAGTCTAGGTATTCCAGAAATTCAAATTTTGTTTCAAATTTTGTTTACTGACCACCATTGGTGAATCGCATTTTCATGGAGCAACTCCACAAAAAACTGATAGGATATAAGTGTGGTATACCAAAATGTTCGTATGAATAAGGCCTATTAGTGTCCATACTTAGAAATGCGGCGACTAGTCTAGGTATTCCAGAAATTCAAATTTTGTTTCAAATTTTGTTTACTGACCACCATTGGTGAATCGCATTTTCATGGAGCAACTCCACAAAAAACTGATAGGATATAAGTGTGGTATACCAAAATGTTCGTATGAATAAGGCCTATTAGTGTCCATACTTAGAAATGCGGAGACTAGTCTAGGTATTCCAGAAATTCAAATTTTGTTTCAAATTTTGTTTACTGACCACCATTGGTGAATCGCATTTTCATGGAGCAACTCCACAAAAAACTGATAGGATATAAGTGTGGTATACCAAAATGTTCGTATGAATAAGGCCTATTAGTGTCCATACTTAGAAATGCGGCGACTAGTCTAGGTATTCCACAAATTCAAATTTTGTTTCAAATTTTGTTTCAAATTTTGTTTCAAATTTTGTTTACTGACCACCATTGGTGAATCGCATTTTCATGGAGCAACTCCACAAAAAACTGATAGGATATAAGTGTGATACACCAAAATGTTCGTATGGATAAGGCCTATTAGTGTCCATACTTAGAAATGCGGCGACTAGTCTAGGTATTCCACAAATTCAAATTTTGTTTACTGACCACCATTGGTGAATCGCATTTTCATGGAGCAACTCCACAAAAAACTGATAGCATATAAGTGTGGTATACCAAAATGTTCGTATGAATAAGGCCTATTAGTGTCCATACTTAGAAATGCGGCGACTAGTCTAGGTATTCCAGAAATTCAAATTTTGTTTCAAATTTTGTTTACTGACCACCATTGGTGAATCGCATTTTCATGGAGCAACTCCACAAAAAACTGATAGGATATAAGTGTGATACACCAAAATGTTCGTATGGATAAGGCCTATTAGTGTCCATACTTAGAAATGCGGCGACTAGTCTAGGTATTCCACAAATTCAAATTTTGTTTACTGACCACCATTGGTGAATCGCATTTTCATGGAGCAACTCCACAAAAAACTGATAGGATATAAGTGTGGTATACCAAAATGTTCGTATGAATAAGGCCTATTAGTGTCCATACTTAGAAATGCGGCGACTAGTCTAGGTATTCCACAAATTCAAATTTTGTTTACTGACCACCATTGGTGAATCGCATTTTCATGGAGCAACTCCATAAAAAACTGATAGGATATAAGTGTGGTATACCAAAATGTTCGTATGAATAAGGCCTATTAGTGTCCATACTTAGAAATGCGGCGACTAGTCTAGGTATTCCACAAATTCAAATTTTGTTTACTGACCACCATTGGTGAATCGCATTTTCATGGAGCAACTCCATAAAAAACTGATAGGATATAAGTGTGGTATACCAAAATGTTCGTATGAATAAGGCCTATTAGTGTCCATACTTAGAAATGCGGCGACTAGTCTAGGTATTCCAGAAATTCAAATTTTGTTTCAAATTTTGTTTACTGACCACCATTGGTGAATCGCATTTTCATGGAGCAACTCCACAAAAAACTGATAGGATATAAGTGTGGTATACCAAAATGTTCGTATGAATAAGGCCTATTAGTGTCCATACTTAGAAATGCGGCGACTAGTCTAGGTATTCCACAAATTCAAATTTTGTTTACTGACCACCATTGGTGAATCGCATTTTCATGGAGCAACTCCATAAAAAACTGATAGGATATAAGTGTGGTATACCAAAATGTTCGTATGAATAAGGCCTATTAGTGTCCATACTTAGAAATGCGGCGACTAGTCTAGGTATTCCAGAAATTCAAATTTTGTTTCAAATTTTGTTTACTGACCACCATTGGTGAATCGCATTTTCATGGAGCAACTCCACAAAAAACTGATAGGATATAAGTGTGGTATACCAAAATGTTCGTATGAATAAGGCCTATTAGTGTCCATACTTAGAAATGCGGCGACTAGTCTAGGTATTCCACAAATTCAGATTTTGTTTACCGACCACCATTGGTGAATCGCATTTTCATGGAGCAACTCCACAAAAAACTGATAGGATATAAGTGTGGTATACCAAAATGTTCGTATGAATAAGGCCTATTAGTGTCCATACTTAGAAATGCGGCGACTAGTCTAGGTATTCCACAAATTCAAATTTTGTTTACTGACCACCATTGGTGAATCGCATTTTCATGGAGCAACTCCACAAAAAACTGATAGGATATAAGTGTGGTATACCAAAATGTTCGTATGAATAAGGCCTATTAGTGTCTATACTTAGAAATGCGGCGACTAGTCTAGGTATTCCAGAAATTCAAATTTTGTTTCAAATTTTGTTTACTGACCACCATTGGTGAATCGCATTTTCATGGAGCAACTCCACAAAAAACTGATAGGATATAAGTGTGGTATACCAAAATGTTCGTATGAATAAGGCCTATTAGTGTCCATACTTAGAAATGCGGCGACTAGTCTAGGTATTCCACAAATTCAAATTTTGTTTACTGACCACCATTGGTGAATCGCATTTTCATGGAGCAACTCCACAAAAAACTGATAGGATATAAGTGTGGTATACCAAAATGTTCGTATGAATAAGGCCTATTAGTGTCCATACTTAGAAATGCGGCGACTAGTCTAGGTATTCCAGAAATTCAAATTTTGTTTCAAATTTTGTTTACTGACCACCATTGGTGAATCGCATTTTCATGGAGCAACTCCACAAAAAACTGATAGGATATAAGTGTGATACACCAAAATGTTCGTATGGATAAGGCCTATTAGTGTCCATACTTAGAAATGCGGCGACTAGTCTAGGTATTCCACAAATTCAAATTTTGTTTACTGACCACCATTGGTGAATCGCATTTTCATGGAGCAACTCCACAAAAAACTGATAGGATATAAGTGTGGTATACCAAAATGTTCGTATGAATAAGGCCTATTAGTGTCCATACTTAGAAATGCGGCGACTAGTCTAGGTATTCCAGAAATTCAAATTTTGTTTCAAATTTTGTTTACTGACCACCATTGGTGAATCGCATTTTCATGGAGCAACTCCACAAAAAACTGATAGGATATAAGTGTGGTATACCAAAATGTTCGTATGAATAAGGCCTATTAGTGTCCATACTTAGAAATGCGGCGACTAGTCTAGGTATTCCACAAATTCAAATTTTGTTTACTGACCACCATTGGTGAATCGCATTTTCATGGAGCAACTCCACAAAAAACTGATAGGATATAAGTGTGGTATACCAAAATGTTCGTATGAATAAGGCCTATTAGTGTCCATACTTAGAAATGCGGCGACTAGTCTAGGTATTCCACAAATTCAAATTTTGTTTACTGACCACCATTGGTGAATCGCATTTTCATGGAGCAACTCCATAAAAAACTGATAGGATATAAGTGTGGTATACCAAAATGTTCGTATGAATAAGGCCTATTAGTGTCCATACTTAGAAATGCGGCGACTAGTCTAAGTATTCCAGAAATTCAAATTTTGTTTCAAATTTTGTTTACTGACCACCATTGGTGAATCGCATTTTCATGGAGCAACTCCACAAAAAACTGATAGGATATAAGTGTGGTATACCAAAATGTTCGTATGAATAAGGCCTATTAGTGTCCATACTTAGAAATGCGGCGACTAGTCTAGGTATTCCACAAATTCAGATTTTGTTTACCGACCACCATTGGTGAATCGCATTTTCATGGAGCAACTCCACAAAAAACTGATAGGATATAGGTGTGGTATACCAAAATGTTCGTATGAATAAGGCCTATTAGTGTCCATACTTAGAAATGCGGCGACTAGTCTAGGTATTCCACAAATTCAAATTTTGTTTACTGACCACCATTGGTGAATCGCATTTTCATGGAGCAACTCCACAAAAAACTGATAGGATATAAGTGTGATACACCAAAATGTTCGTATGGATAAGGCCTATTAGTGTCCATACTTAGAAATGCGGCGACTAGTCTAGGTATTCCACAAATTCAAATTTTGTTTACTGACCACCATTGGTGAATCGCATTTTCATGGAGCAACTCCACAAAAAACTGATAGGATATAAGTGTGATACACCAAAATGTTCGTATGGATAAGGCCTATTAGTGTCCATACTTAGAAATGCGGCGACTAGTCTAGGTATTCCACAAATTCAAATTTTGTTTACTGACCACCATTGGTGAATCGCATTTTCATGGAGCAACTCCACAAAAAACTGATAGGATATAAGTGTGGTATACCAAAATGTTCGTATGAATAAGGCCTATTAGTGTCTATACTTAGAAATGCGGCGACTAGTCTAGGTATTCCAGAAATTCAAATTTTGTTTCAAATTTTGTTTACTGACCACCATTGGTGAATCGCATTTTCATGGAGCAACTCCACAAAAAACTGATAGGATATAAGTGTGGTATACCAAAATGTTCGTATGAATAAGGCCTATTAGTGTCCATACTTAGAAATGCGGCGACTAGTCTAGGTATTCCAGAAATTCAAATTTTGTTTCAAATTTTGTTTACTGACCACCATTGGTGAATCGCATTTTCATGGAGCAACTCCACAAAAAACTGATAGGATATAAGTGTGGTATACCAAAATGTTCGTATGAATAAGGCCTATTAGTGTCCATACTTAGAAATGCGGCGACTAGTCTAGGTATTCCACAAATTCAAATTTTGTTTACTGACCACCATTGGTGAATCGCATTTTCATGGAGCAACTCCATAAAAAACTGATAGGATATAAGTGTGGTATACCAAAATGTTCGTATGAATAAGGCCTATTAGTGTCCATACTTAGAAATGCGGCGACTAGTCTAGGTATTCCAGAAATTCAAATTTTGTTTCAAATTTTGTTTACTGACCACCATTGGTGAATCGCATTTTCATGGAGCAACTCCACAAA
This sequence comes from Leucophora obtusa, assembly GCA_949987735.1. Lineage (NCBI taxonomy): Eukaryota > Metazoa > Arthropoda > Insecta > Diptera > Anthomyiidae > Leucophora > Leucophora obtusa. The sequence goes on from OX465296.1 coordinate 181,121,024, forward strand.
AAACTGATAGGATATAAGTGTGGTATACCAAAATGTTCGTATGAATAAGGCCTATTAGTGTCCATACTTAGAAATGCGGCGACTAGTCTAGGTATTCCACAAATTCAAATTTTGTTTACTGACCACCATTGGTGAATCGCATTTTCATGGAGCAACTCCATAAAAAACTGATAGGATATAAGTGTGGTATACCAAAATGTTCGTATGAATAAGGCCTATTAGTGTCCATACTTAGAAATGCGGCGACTAGTCTAAGTATTCCAGAAATTCAAATTTTGTTTCAAATTTTGTTTACTGACCACCATTGGTGAATCGCATTTTCATGGAGCAACTCCATAAAAAACTGATAGGATATAAGTGTGGTATACCAAAATGTTCGTATGAATAAGGCCTATTAGTGTCCATACTTAGAAATGCGGCGACTAGTCTAGGTATTCCAGAAATTCAAATTTTGTTTCAAATTTTGTTTACTGACCACCATTGGTGAATCGCATTTTCATGGAGCAACTCCACAAAAAACTGATAGGATATAAGTGTGGTATACCAAAATGTTCGTATGAATAAGGCCTATTAGTGTCCATACTTAGAAATGCGGCGACTAGTCTAGGTATTCCACAAATTCAAATTTTGTTTACTGACCACCATTGGTGAATCGCATTTTCATGGAGCAACTCCACAAAAAACTGATAGGATATAAGTGTGGTATACCAAAATGTTCGTATGAATAAGGCCTATTAGTGTCCATACTTAGAAATGCGGCGACTAGTCTAGGTATTCCACAAATTCAGATTTTGTTTACCGACCACCATTGGTGAATCGCATTTTCATGGAGCAACTCCACAAAAAACTGATAGGATATAAGTGTGGTATACCAAAATGTTCGTATGAATAAGGCCTATTAGTGTCCATACTTAGAAATGCGGCGACTAGTCTAGGTATTCCACAAATTCAAATTTTGTTTACTGACCACCATTGGTGAATCGCATTTTCATGGAGCAACTCCACAAAAAACTGATAGGATATAAGTGTGATACACCAAAATGTTCGTATGGATAAGGCCTATTAGTGTCCATACTTAGAAATGCGGCGACTAGTCTAGGTATTCCACAAATTCAAATTTTGTTTACTGACCACCATTGGTGAATCGCATTTTCATGGAGCAACTCCACAAAAAACTGATAGGATATAAGTGTGATACACCAAAATGTTCGTATGGATAAGGCCTATTAGTGTCCATACTTAGAAATGCGGCGACTAGTCTAGGTATTCCACAAATTCAAATTTTGTTTACTGACCACCATTGGTGAATCGCATTTTCATGGAGCAACTCCACAAAAAACTGATAGGATATAAGTGTGGTATACCAAAATGTTCGTATGAATAAGGCCTATTAGTGTCTATACTTAGAAATGCGGCGACTAGTCTAGGTATTCCAGAAATTCAAATTTTGTTTCAAATTTTGTTTACTGACCACCATTGGTGAATCGCATTTTCATGGAGCAACTCCACAAAAAACTGATAGGATATAAGTGTGGTATACCAAAATGTTCGTATGAATAAGGCCTATTAGTGTCCATACCTAGAAATGCGGCGACTAGTCTAGGTATTCCAGAAATTCAAATTTTGTTTCAAATTTTGTTTACTGACCACCATTGGTGAATCGCATTTTCATGGAGCAACTCCACAAAAAACTGATAGGATATAAGTGTGGTATACCAAAATGTTCGTATGAATAAGGCCTATTAGTGTCCATACTTAGAAATGCGGCGACTAGTCTAGGTATTCCAGAAATTCAAATTTTGTTTCAAATTTTGTTTACTGACCACCATTGGTGAATCGCATTTTCATGGAGCAACTCCACAAAAAACTGATAGGATATAAGTGTGGTATACCAAAATGTTCGTATGAATAAGGCCTATTAGTGTCCATACTTAGAAATGCGGCGACTAGTCTAGGTATTCCACAAATTCAAATTTTGTTTCAAATTTTGTTTCAAATTTTGTTTACTGACCACCATTGGTGAATCGCATTTTCATGGAGCAACTCCACAAAAAACTGATAGGATATAAGTGTGATACACCAAAATGTTCGTATGGATAAGGCCTATTAGTGTCCATACTTAGAAATGCGGCGACTAGTCTAGGTATTCCACAAATTCAAATTTTGTTTACTGACCACCATTGGTGAATCGCATTTTCATGGAGCAACTCCACAAAAAACTGATAGCATATAAGTGTGGTATACCAAAATGTTCGTATGAATAAGGCCTATTAGTGTCCATACTTAGAAATGCGGCGACTAGTCTAGGTATTCCAGAAATTCAAATTTTGTTTCAAATTTTGTTTACTGACCACCATTGGTGAATCGCATTTTCATGGAGCAACTCCACAAAAAACTGATAGGATATAAGTGTGATACACCAAAATGTTCGTATGGATAAGGCCTATTAGTGTCCATACTTAGAAATGCGGCGACTAGTCTAGGTATTCCACAAATTCAAATTTTGTTTACTGACCACCATTGGTGAATCGCATTTTCATGGAGCAACTCCACAAAAAACTGATAGGATATAAGTGTGGTATACCAAAATGTTCGTATGAATAAGGCCTATTAGTGTCCATACTTAGAAATGCGGCGACTAGTCTAGGTATTCCACAAATTCAAATTTTGTTTACTGACCACCATTGGTGAATCGCATTTTCATGGAGCAACTCCATAAAAACCTGATAGGATATAAGTGTGGTATACCAAAATGTTCGTATGAATAAGGCCTATTAGTGTCCATACTTAGAAATGCGGCGACTAGTCTAGGTATTCCAGAAACTCAAATTTTGTTTCAAATTTTGTTTACTGACCACCATTGGTGAATCGCATTTTCATGGAGCAACTCCACAAAAAACTGATAGGATATAAGTGTGGTATACCAAAATGTTCGTATGAATAAGGCCTATTAGTGTCCATACTTAGAAATGCGGCGACTAGTCTAGGTATTCCACAAATTCAGATTTTGTTTACCGACCACCATTGGTGAATCGCATTTTCATGGAGCAACTCCACAAAAAACTGATAGGATATAAGTGTGGTATACCAAAATGTTCGTATGAATAAGGCCTATTAGTGTCCATACTTAGAAATGCGGCGACTAGTCTAGGTATTCCACAAATTCAAATTTTGTTTACTGACCACCATTGGTGAATCGCATTTTCATGGAGCAACTCCACAAAAAACTGATAGGATATAAGTGTGGTATACCAAAATGTTCGTATGAATAAGGCCTATTAGTGTCCATACTTAGAAATGCGGCGACTAGTCTAGGTATTCCACAAATTCAAATTTTGTTTACTGACCACCATTGGTGAATCGCATTTTCATGGAGCAACTCCATAAAAAACTGATAGGATATAAGTGTGGTATACCAAAATGTTCGTATGAATAAGGCCTATTAGTGTCCATACTTAGAAATGCGGCGACTAGTCTAGGTATTCCAGAAATTCAAATTTTGTTTCAAATTTTGTTTACTGACCACCATTGGTGAATCGCATTTTCATGGAGCAACTCCACAAAAAACTGATAGGATATAAGTGTGGTATACCAAAATGTTCGTATGAATAAGGCCTATTAGTGTCCATACTTAGAAATGCGGCGACTAGTCTAGGTATTCCACAAATTCAAATTTTGTTTCAAATTTTGTTTACTGACCACCATTGGTGAATGGCATTTTCATGGAGCAACTCCACAAAAAACTGATAGGATATAAGTGTGATACACCAAAATGTTCGTATGGATAAGGCCTATTAGTGTCCATACTTAGAAATGCGGCGACTAGTCTAGGTATTCCACAAATTCAAATTTTGTTTACTGACCACCATTGGTGAATCGCATTTTCATGGAGCAACTCCATAAAAAACTGATAGGATATAAGTGTGGTATACCAAAATGTTCGTATGAATAAGGCCTATTAGTGTCCATACTTAAAAATGCGGCGACTAGTCTAGGTATTCCAGAAATTCAAATTTTGTTTCAAATTTTGTTTACTGACCACCATTGGTGAATCGCATTTTCATGGAGCAACTCCACAAAAAACTGATAGGATATAAGTGTGGTATACCAAAATGTTCGTATGAATAAGGCCTATTAGTGTCCATACTTAGAAATGCGGCGACTAGTCTAGGTATTCCAGAAATTCAAATTTTGTTTCAAATTTTGTTTACTGACCACCATTGGTGAATCGCATTTTCATGGAGCAACTCCACAAAAAACTGATAGGATATAAGTGTGGTATACCAAAATGTTCGTATGAATAAGGCCTATTAGTGTCCATACTTAGAAATGCGGCGACTAGTCTAGGTATTCCAGAAATTCAAATTTTGTTTCAAATTTTGTTTACTGACCACCATTGGTGAATCGCATTTTCATGGAGCAACTCCACAAAAAACTGATAGGATATAAGTGTGGTATACCAAAATGTTCTTATGAATAAGGCCTATTAGTGTCCATACTTAGAAATGCGGCGACTAGTCTAGGTATTCCAGAAATTCAAATTTTGTTTCAAATTTTGTTTACTGACCACCATTGGTGAATCGCATTTTCATGGAGCAACTCCACAAAAAACTGATAGGATATAAGTGTGGTATACCAAAATGTTCGTATGAATAAGGCCTATTAGTGTCCATACTTAGAAATGCGGCGACTAGTCTAGGTATTCCACAAATTCAAATTTTGTTTCAAATTTTGTTTCAAATTTTGTTTACTGACCACCATTGGTGAATCGCATTTTCATGGAGCAACTCCACAAAAAACTGATAGGATATAAGTGTGATACACCAAAATGTTCGTATGGATAAGGCCTATTAGTGTCCATACTTAGAAATGCGGCGACTAGTCTAGGTATTCCACAAATTCAAATTTTGTTTACTGACCACCATTGGTGAATCGCATTTTCATGGAGCAACTCCACAAAAAACTGATAGCATATAAGTGTGGTATACCAAAATGTTCGTATGAATAAGGCCTATTAGTGTCCATACTTAGAAATGCGGCGACTAGTCTAGGTATTCCAGAAATTCAAATTTTGTTTCAAATTTTGTTTACTGACCACCATTGGTGAATCGCATTTTCATGGAGCAACTCCACAAAAAACTGATAGGATATAAGTGTGATACACCAAAATGTTCGTATGGATAAGGCCTATTAGTGTCCATACTTAGAAATGCGGCGACTAGTCTAGGTATTCCACAAATTCAAATTTTGTTTACTGACCACCATTGGTGAATCGCATTTTCATGGAGCAACTCCACAAAAAACTGATAGGATATAAGTGTGGTATACCAAAATGTTCGTATGAATAAGGCCTATTAGTGTCTATACTTAGAAATGCGGCGACTAGTCTAGGTATTCCAGAAATTCAAATTTTGTTTCAAATTTTGTTTACTGACCACCATTGGTGAATCGCATTTTCATGGAGCAACTCCACAAAAAACTGATAGGATATAAGTGTGGTATACCAAAATGTTCGTATGAATAAGGCCTATTAGTGTCCATACTTAGAAATGCGGCGACTAGTCTAGGTATTCCAGAAATTCAAATTTTGTTTCAAATTTTGTTTACTGACCACCATTGGTGAATCGCATTTTCATGGAGCAACTCCACAAAAAACTGATAGGATATAAGTGTGGTATACCAAAATGTTCGTATGAATAAGGCCTATTAGTGTCCATACTTAGAAATGCGGCGACTAGTCTAGGTATTCCAGAAATTCAAATTTTGTTTCAAATTTTGTTTACTGACCACCATTGGTGAATCGCATTTTCATGGAGCAACTCCACAAAAAACTGATAGGATATAAGTGTGGTATACCAAAATGTTCGTATGAATAAGGCCTATTAGCGTCCATACTTAGAAATGCGGCGACTAGTCTAGGTATTCCACAAATTCAAATTTTGTTTCAAATTTTGTTTCAAATTTTGTTTACTGACCACCATTGGTGAATCGCATTTTCATGGAGCAACTCCACAAAAAACTGATAGGATATAAGTGTGATACACCAAAATGTTTGTATGGATAAGGCCTATTAGTGTCCATACTTAGAAATGCGGCGACTAGTCTAGGTATTCCACAAATTCAAATTTTGTTTACTGACCACCATTGGTGAATCGCATTTTCATGGAGCAACTCCACAAAAAACTGATAGCATATAAGTGTGGTATACCAAAATGTTCGTATGAATAAGGCCTATTAGTGTCCATACTTAGAAATGCGGCGACTAGTCTAGGTATTCCAGAAATTCAAATTTTGTTTCAAATTTTGTTTACTGACCACCATTGGTGAATCGCATTTTCATGGAGCAACTCCACAAAAAACTGATAGGATATAAGTGTGATACACCAAAATGTTCGTATGGATAAGGCCTATTAGTGTCCATACTTAGAAATGCGGCGACTAGTCTAGGTATTCCACAAATTCAAATTTTGTTTACTGACCACCATTGGTGAATCGCATTTTCATGGAGCAACTCCACAAAAAACTGATAGGATATAAGTGTGGTATACCAAAATGTTCGTATGAATAAGGCCTATTAGTGTCCATACTTAGAAATGCGGCGACTAGTCTAGGTATTCCACAAATTCAAATTTTGTTTACTGACCACCATTGGTGAATCGCATTTTCATGGAGCAACTCCATAAAAAACTGATAGGATATAAGTGTGGTATACCAAAATGTTCGTATGAATAAGGCCTATTAGTGTCCATACTTAGAAATGCGGCGACTAGTCTAGGTATTCCAGAAACTCAAATTTTGTTTCAAATTTTGTTTACTGACCACCATTGGTGAATCGCATTTTCATGGAGCAACTCCACAAAAAACTGATAGGATATAAGTGTGGTATACCAAAATGTTCGTATGAATAAGGCCTATTAGTGTCCATACTTAGAAATGCGGCGACTAGTCTAGGTATTCCACAAATTCAAATTTTGTTTACTGACCACCATTGGTGAATCGCATTTTCATGGAGCAACTCCATAAAAAACTGATAGGATATAAGTGTGGTATACCAAAATGTTCGTATGAATAAGGCCTATTAGTGTCCATACTTAGAAATGCGGCGACTAGTCTAGGTATTCCAGAAATTCAAATTTTGTTTCAAATTTTGTTTACTGACCACCATTGGTGAATCGCATTTTCATGGAGCAACTCCACAAAAAACTGATAGGATATAAGTGTGGTATACCAAAATGTTCGTATGAATAAGGCCTATTAGTGTCCATACTTAGAAATGCGGCGACTAGTCTAGGTATTCCACAAATTCAAATTTTGTTTCAAATTTTGTTTACTGACCACCATTGGTGAATGGCATTTTCATGGAGCAACTCCACAAAAAACTGATAGGATATAAGTGTGATACACCAAAATGTTCGTATGGATAAGGCCTATTAGTGTCCATACTTAGAAATGCGGCGACTAGTCTAGGTATTCCACAAATTCAAATTTTGTTTACTGACCACCATTGGTGAATCGCATTTTCATGGAGCAACTCCATAAAAAACTGATAGGATATAAGTGTGGTATACCAAAATGTTCGTATGAATAAGGCCTATTAGTGTCCATACTTAAAAATGCGGCGACTAGTCTAGGTATTCCAGAAATTCAAATTTTGTTTCAAATTTTGTTTACTGACCACCATTGGTGAATCGCATTTTCATGGAGCAACTCCACAAAAAACTGATAGGATATAAGTGTGGTATACCAAAATGTTCGTATGAATAAGGCCTATTAGTGTCCATACTTAGAAATGCGGCGACTAGTCTAGGTATTCCAGAAATTCAAATTTTGTTTCAAATTTTGTTTACTGACCACCATTGGTGAATCGCATTTTCATGGAGCAACTCCACAAAAAACTGATAGGATATAAGTGTGGTATACCAAAATGTTCTTATGAATAAGGCCTATTAGTGTCCATACTTAGAAATGCGGCGACTAGTCTAGGTATTCCAGAAATTCAAATTTTGTTTCAAATTTTGTTTACTGACCACCATTGGTGAATCGCATTTTCATGGAGCAACTCCACAAAAAACTGATAGGATATAAGTGTGGTATACCAAAATGTTCGTATGAATAAGGCCTATTAGTGTCCATACTTAGAAATGCGGCGACTAGTCTAGGTATTCCACAAATTCAAATTTTGTTTCAAATTTTGTTTCAAATTTTGTTTACTGACCACCATTGGTGAATCGCATTTTCATGGAGCAACTCCACAAAAAACTGATAGGATATAAGTGTGATACACCAAAATGTTCGTATGGATAAGGCCTATTAGTGTCCATACTTAGAAATGCGGCGACTAGTCTAGGTATTCCACAAATTCAAATTTTGTTTACTGACCACCATTGGTGAATCGCATTTTCATGGAGCAACTCCACAAAAAACTGATAGCATATAAGTGTGGTATACCAAAATGTTCGTATGAATAAGGCCTATTAGTGTCCATACTTAGAAATGCGGCGACTAGTCTAGGTATTCCAGAAATTCAAATTTTGTTTCAAATTTTGTTTACTGACCACCATTGGTGAATCGCATTTTCATGGAGCAACTCCACAAAAAACTGATAGGATATAAGTGTGATACACCAAAATGTTCGTATGGATAAGGCCTATTAGTGTCCATACTTAGAAATGCGGCGACTAGTCTAGGTATTCCACAAATTCAAATTTTGTTTACTGACCACCATTGGTGAATCGCATTTTCATGGAGCAACTCCACAAAAAACTGATAGGATATAAGTGTGGTATACTAAAATGTTCGTATGAATAACGCCTATTAGTGTCCATACTTAGAAATGCGGCGACTAGTCTAGGTATTCCACAAATTCAAATTTTGTTTACTGACCACCATTGGTGAATCGCATTTTCATGGAGCAACTCCATAAAAAACTGATAGGATATAAGTGTGGTATACCAAAATGTTCGTATGAATAAGGCCTATTAGTGTCCATACTTAGAAATGCGGCGACTAGTCTAGGTATTCCACAAATTCAAATTTTGTTTACTGACCACCATTGGTGAATCGCATTTTCATGGAGCAACTCCACAAAAAACTGATAGGATATAAGTGTGGTATACCAAAATGTTTGTATGAATAAGGCCTATTAGTGTCCATACTTAGAAATGCGGCGACTAGTCTAGGTATTCCAGAAATTCAAATTTTGTTTCAAATTTTGTTTACTGACCACCATTGGTGAATCGCATTTTCATGGAGCAACTCCACAAAAAACTGATAGGATATAAGTGTGGTATATCAAAATGTTCGTATGAATAAGGCCTATTAGTGTCCATACTTAGAAATGCGGCGACTAGTCTAGGTATTCCACAAATTCAAATTTTGTTTCAAATTTTGTTTACTGACCACCATTGGTGAATCGCATTTTCATGGAGCAACTCCACAAAAAACTGATAGGATATAAGTGTGATACACCAAAATGTTCGTATGGATAAGGCCTATTAGTGTCCATACTTAGAAATGCGGCGACTAGTCTAGGTATTCCAGAAATTCAAATTTTGTTTCAAATTTTGTTTACTGACCACCATTGGTGAATCGCATTTTCATGGAGCAACTCCACAAAAAACTGATAGGATATAAGTGTGGTATACCAAAATGTTCGTATGAATAAGGCCTATTAGTGTCCATACTTAGAAATGCGGCGACTAGTCTAGGTATTCCAGAAATTCAAATTTTGTTTCAAATTTTGTTTACTGACCACCATTGGTGAATCGCATTTTCATGGAGCAACTCCACAAAAAACTGATAGGATATAAGTGTGGTATACCAAAATGTTCGTATGAATAAGGCCTATTAGCGTCCATACTTAGAAATGCGGCGACTAGTCTAGGTATTCCACAAATTCAAATTTTGTTTCAAATTTTGTTTCAAATTTTGTTTACTGACCACCATTGGTGAATCGCATTTTCATGGAGCAACTCCACAAAAAACTGATAGGATATAAGTGTGATACATCAAAATGTTTGTATGGATAAGGCCTATTAGTGTCCATACTTAGAAATGCGGCGACTAGTCTAGGTATTCCACAAATTCAAATTTTGTTTACTGACCACCATTGGTGAATCGCATTTTCATGGAGCAACTCCACAAAAAACTGATAGCATATAAGTGTGGTATACCAAAATGTTCGTATGAATAAGGCCTATTAGTGTCCATACTTAGAAATGCGGCGACTAGTCTAGGTATTCCAGAAATTCAAATTTTGTTTCAAATTTTGTTTACTGACCACCATTGGTGAATCGCATTTTCATGGAGCAACTCCACAAAAAACTGATAGGATATAAGTGTGATACACCAAAATGTTCGTATGGATAAGGCCTATTAGTGTCCATACTTAGAAATGCGGCGACTAGTCTAGGTATTCCACAAATTCAAATTTTGTTTACTGACCACCATTGGTGAATCGCATTTTCATGGAGCAACTCCACAAAAAACTGATAGGATATAAGTGTGGTATACCAAAATGTTCGTATGAATAAGGCCTATTAGTGTCCATACTTAGAAATGCGGCGACTAGTCTAGGTATTCCACAAATTCAAATTTTGTTTACTGACCACCATTGGTGAATCGCATTTTCATGGAGCAACTCCATAAAAAACTGATAGGATATAAGTGTGGTATACCAAAATGTTCGTATGAATAAGGCCTATTAGTGTCCATACTTAGAAATGCGGCGACTAGTCTAGGTATTCCAGAAACTCAAATTTTGTTTCAAATTTTGTTTACTGACCACCATTGGTGAATCGCATTTTCATGGAGCAACTCCACAAAAAACTGATAGGATATAAGTGTGGTATACCAAAATGTTCGTATGAATAAGGCCTATTAGTGTCCATACTTAGAAATGCGGCGACTAGTCTAGGTATTCCACAAATTCAAATTTTGTTTACTGACCACCATTGGTGAATCGCATTTTCATGGAGCAACTCCATAAAAAACTGATAGGATATAAGTGTGGTATACCAAAATGTTCGTATGAATAAGGCCTATTAGTGTCCATACTTAGAAATGCGGCGACTAGTCTAGGTATTCCACAAATTCAAATTTTGTTTCAAATTTTGTTTCAAATTTTGTTTACTGACCACCATTGGTGAATCGCATTTTCATGGAGCAACTCCACAAAAAACTGATAGGATATAAGTGTGATACACCAAAATGTTCGTATGGATAAGGCCTATTAGTGTCCATACTTAGAAATGCGGCGACTAGTCTAGGTATTCCACAAATTCAAATTTTGTTTACTGACCACCATTGGTGAATCGCATTTTCATGGAGCAACTCCACAAAAAACTGATAGCATATAAGTGTGGTATACCAAAATGTTCGTATGAATAAGGCCTATTAGTGTCCATACTTAGAAATGCGGCGACTAGTCTAGGTATTCCAGAAATTCAAATTTTGTTTCAAATTTTGTTTACTGACCACCATTGGTGAATCGCATTTTCATGGAGCAACTCCACAAAAAACTGATAGGATATAAGTGTGATACACCAAAATGTTCGTATGGATAAGGCCTATTAGTGTCCATACTTAGAAATGCGGCGACTAGTCTAGGTATTCCACAAATTCAAATTTTGTTTACTGACCACCATTGGTGAATCGCATTTTCATGGAGCAACTCCACAAAAAACTGATAGGATATAAGTGTGGTATACTAAAATGTTCGTATGAATAACGCCTATTAGTGTCCATACTTAGAAATGCGGCGACTAGTCTAGGTATTCCACAAATTCAAATTTTGTTTACTGACCACCATTGGTGAATCGCATTTTCATGGAGCAACTCCATAAAAAACTGATAGGATATAAGTGTGGTATACCAAAATGTTCGTATGAATAAGGCCTATTAGTGTCCATACTTAGAAATGCGGCGACTAGTCTAGGTATTCCACAAATTCAAATTTTGTTTACTGACCACCATTGGTGAATCGCATTTTCATGGAGCAACTCCACAAAAAACTGATAGGATATAAGTGTGGTATACCAAAATGTTTGTATGAATAAGGCCTATTAGTGTCCATACTTAGAAATGCGGCGACTAGTCTAGGTATTCCAGAAATTCAAATTTTGTTTCAAATTTTGTTTACTGACCACCATTGGTGAATCGCATTTTCATGGAGCAACTCCACAAAAAACTGATAGGATATAAGTGTGGTATATCAAAATGTTCGTATGAATAAGGCCTATTAGTGTCCATACTTAGAAATGCGGCGACTAGTCTAGGTATTCCACAAATTCAAATTTTGTTTCAAATTTTGTTTACTGACCACCATTGGTGAATCGCATTTTCATGGAGCAACTCCACAAAAAACTGATAGGATATAAGTGTGATACACCAAAATGTTCGTATGGATAAGGCCTATTAGTGTCCATACTTAGAAATGCGGCGACTAGTCTAGGTATTCCAGAAATTCAAATTTTGTTTCAAATTTTGTTTACTGACCACCATTGGTGAATCGCATTTTCATGGAGCAACTCCACAAAAAACTGATAGGATATAAGTGTGGTATACCAAAATGTTCGTATGAATAAGGCCTATTAGTGTCCATACTTAGAAATGCGGCGACTAGTCTAGGTATTCCAGAAATTCAAATTTTGTTTCAAATTTTGTTTACTGACCACCATTGGTGAATCGCATTTTCATGGAGCAACTCCACAAAAAACTGATAGGATATAAGTGTGGTATACCAAAATGTTCGTATGAATAAGGCCTATTAGCGTCCATACTTAGAAATGCGGCGACTAGTCTAGGTATTCCACAAATTCAAATTTTGTTTCAAATTTTGTTTCAAATTTTGTTTACTGACCACCATTGGTGAATCGCATTTTCATGGAGCAACTCCACAAAAAACTGATAGGATATAAGTGTGATACACCAAAATGTTTGTATGGATAAGGCCTATTAGTGTCCATACTTAGAAATGCGGCGACTAGTCTAGGTATTCCACAAATTCAAATTTTGTTTACTGACCACCATTGGTGAATCGCATTTTCATGGAGCAACTCCACAAAAAACTGATAGCATATAAGTGTGGTATACCAAAATGTTCGTATGAATAAGGCCTATTAGTGTCCATACTTAGAAATGCGGCGACTAGTCTAGGTATTCCAGAAATTCAAATTTTGTTTCAAATTTTGTTTACTGACCACCATTGGTGAATCGCATTTTCATGGAGCAACTCCACAAAAAACTGATAGGATATAAGTGTGATACACCAAAATGTTCGTATGGATAAGGCCTATTAGTGTCCATACTTAGAAATGCGGCGACTAGTCTAGGTATTCCACAAATTCAAATTTTGTTTACTGACCACCATTGGTGAATCGCATTTTCATGGAGCAACTCCACAAAAAACTGATAGGATATAAGTGTGGTATACCAAAATGTTCGTATGAATAAGGCCTATTAGTGTCCATACTTAGAAATGCGGCGACTAGTCTAGGTATTCCACAAATTCAAATTTTGTTTACTGACCACCATTGGTGAATCGCATTTTCATGGAGCAACTCCATAAAAAACTGATAGGATATAAGTGTGGTATACCAAAATGTTCGTATGAATAAGGCCTATTAGTGTCCATACTTAGAAATGCGGCGACTAGTCTAGGTATTCCAGAAACTCAAATTTTGTTTCAAATTTTGTTTACTGACCACCATTGGTGAATCGCATTTTCATGGAGCAACTCCACAAAAAACTGATAGGATATAAGTGTGGTATACCAAAATGTTCGTATGAATAAGGCCTATTAGTGTCCATACTTAGAAATGCGGCGACTAGTCTAGGTATTCCACAAATTCAAATTTTGTTTACTGACCACCATTGGTGAATCGCATTTTCATGGAGCAACTCCATAAAAAACTGATAGGATATAAGTGTGGTATACCAAAATGTTCGTATGAATAAGGCCTATTAGTGTCCATACTTAGAAATGCGGCGACTAGTCTAGGTATTCCAGAAATTCAAATTTTGTTTCAAATTTTGTTTACTGACCACCATTGGTGAATCGCATTTTCATGGAGCAACTCCACAAAAAACTGATAGGATATAAGTGTGGTATACCAAAATGTTCGTATGAATAAGGCCTATTAGTGTCCATACTTAGAAATGCGGCGACTAGTCTAGGTATTCCACAAATTCAAATTTTGTTTCAAATTTTGTTTACTGACCACCATTGGTGAATGGCATTTTCATGGAGCAACTCCACAAAAAACTGATAGGATATAAGTGTGATACACCAAAATGTTCGTATGGATAAGGCCTATTAGTGTCCATACTTAGAAATGCGGCGACTAGTCTAGGTATTCCACAAATTCAAATTTTGTTTACTGACCACCATTGGTGAATCGCATTTTCATGGAGCAACTCCATAAAAAACTGATAGGATATAAGTGTGGTATACCAAAATGTTCGTATGAATAAGGCCTATTAGTGTCCATACTTAAAAATGCGGCGACTAGTCTAGGTATTCCAGAAATTCAAATTTTGTTTCAAATTTTGTTTACTGACCACCATTGGTGAATCGCATTTTCATGGAGCAACTCCACAAAAAACTGATAGGATATAAGTGTGGTATACCAAAATGTTCGTATGAATAAGGCCTATTAGTGTCCATACTTAGAAATGCGGCGACTAGTCTAGGTATTCCAGAAATTCAAATTTTGTTTCAAATTTTGTTTACTGACCACCATTGGTGAATCGCATTTTCATGGAGCAACTCCACAAAAAACTGATAGGATATAAGTGTGGTATACCAAAATGTTCTTATGAATAAGGCCTATTAGTGTCCATACTTAGAAATGCGGCGACTAGTCTAGGTATTCCAGAAATTCAAATTTTGTTTCAAATTTTGTTTACTGACCACCATTGGTGAATCGCATTTTCATGGAGCAACTCCACAAAAAACTGATAGGATATAAGTGTGGTATACCAAAATGTTCGTATGAATAAGGCCTATTAGTGTCCATACTTAGAAATGCGGCGACTAGTCTAGGTATTCCACAAATTCAAATTTTGTTTCAAATTTTGTTTCAAATTTTGTTTACTGACCACCATTGGTGAATCGCATTTTCATGGAGCAACTCCACAAAAAACTGATAGGATATAAGTGTGATACACCAAAATGTTCGTATGGATAAGGCCTATTAGTGTCCATACTTAGAAATGCGGCGACTAGTCTAGGTATTCCACAAATTCAAATTTTGTTTACTGACCACCATTGGTGAATCGCATTTTCATGGAGCAACTCCACAAAAAACTGATAGCATATAAGTGTGGTATACCAAAATGTTCGTATGAATAAGGCCTATTAGTGTCCATACTTAGAAATGCGGCGACTAGTCTAGGTATTCCAGAAATTCAAATTTTGTTTCAAATTTTGTTTACTGACCACCATTGGTGAATCGCATTTTCATGGAGCAACTCCACAAAAAACTGATAGGATATAAGTGTGATACACCAAAATGTTCGTATGGATAAGGCCTATTAGTGTCCATACTTAGAAATGCGGCGACTAGTCTAGGTATTCCACAAATTCAAATTTTGTTTACTGACCACCATTGGTGAATCGCATTTTCATGGAGCAACTCCACAAAAAACTGATAGGATATAAGTGTGGTATACTAAAATGTTCGTATGAATAACGCCTATTAGTGTCCATACTTAGAAATGCGGCGACTAGTCTAGGTATTCCACAAATTCAAATTTTGTTTACTGACCACCATTGGTGAATCGCATTTTCATGGAGCAACTCCATAAAAAACTGATAAGATATAAGTGTGGTATACCAAAATGTTCGTATGAATAAGGCCTATTAGTGTCCATACTTAGAAATGCGGCGACTAGTCTAGGTATTCCACAAATTCAAATTTTGTTTACTGACCACCATTGGTGAATCGCATTTTCATGGAGCAACTCCACAAAAAACTGATAGGATATAAGTGTGGTATACCAAAATGTTTGTATGAATAAGGCCTATTAGTGTCCATACTTAGAAATGCGGCGACTAGTCTAGGTATTCCAGAAATTCAAATTTTGTTTCAAATTTTGTTTACTGACCACCATTGGTGAATCGCATTTTCATGGAGCAACTCCACAAAAAACTGATAGGATATAAGTGTGGTATATCAAAATGTTCGTATGAATAAGGCCTATTAGTGTCCATACTTAGAAATGCGGCGACTAGTCTAGGTATTCCACAAATTCAAATTTTGTTTCAAATTTTGTTTACTGACCACCATTGGTGAATCGCATTTTCATGGAGCAACTCCACAAAAAACTGATAGGATATAAGTGTGATACACCAAAATGTTCGTATGGATAAGGCCTATTAGTGTCCATACTTAGAAATGCGGCGACTAGTCTAGGTATTCCACAAATTCAAATTTTGTTTACTGACCACCATTGGTGAATCGCATTTTCATGGAGCAACTCCATAAAAAACTGATAGGATATAAGTGTGGTATACCAAAATGTTCGTATGAATAAGGCCTATTAGTGTCCATACTTAGAAATGCGGCGACTAGTCTAGGTATTCCAGAAATTCAAATTTTGTTTCAAATTTTGTTTACTGACCACCATTGGTGAATCGCATTTTCATGGAGCAACTCCACAAAAAACTGATAGGATATAAGTGTTGTATACCAAAATGTTCGTATGAATAAGGCCTATTAGTGTCCATACTTAGAAATGCGGCGACTAGTCTAGGTATTCCACAAATTCAAATTTTGTTTACTGACCACCATTGGTGAATCGCATTTTCATGGAGCAACTCCATAAAAAACTGATAGGATATAAGTGTGGTATACCAAAATGTGCGTATGAATAAGGCCTATTAGTGTCCATACTTAGAAATGCGGCGACTAGTCTAGGTATTCCACAAATTCAAATTTTGTTTACTGACCACCATTGGTGAATCGCATTTTCATGGAGCAACTCCACAAAAAACTGATAGGATATAAGTGTGATACACCAAAATGTTCGTATGGATAAGGCCTATTAGTGTCCATACTTAGAAATGCGGCAACTAGTCTAGGTATTCCACAAATTCAAATTTTGTTTACTGACCACCATTGGTGAATCGCATTTTCATGGAGCAACTCCACAAAAAACTGATAGGATATAAGTGTGGTATACCAAAATGTTCGTATGAATAAGGCCTATTAGTGTCCATACCTAGAAATGCGGCGACTAGTCTAGGTATTCCAGAAATTCAAATTTTGTTTCAAATTTTGTTTACTGACCACCATTGGTGAATCGCATTTTCATGGAGCAACTCCACAAAAAACTGATAGCATATAAGTGTGGTATACCAAAGTGTTCGTATGAATAAGGCCTATTAGTGTCCATACTTAGAAATGCGGCGACTAGTCTAGGTATTCCACAAATTCAAATTTTGTTTACTGACCACCATTGGTGAATCGCATTTTCATGGAGCAACTCCACAAAAAACTGATAGCATATAAGTGTGGTATACCAAAATGTTCGTATGAATAAGGCCTATTAGTGTCCATACTTAGAAATGCGGCGACTAGTCTAGGTATTCCAGAAATTCAAATTTTGTTTCAAATTTTGTTTACTGACCACCATTGGTGAATCGCATTTTCATGGAGCAACTCCACAAAAAACTGATAGGATATAAGTGTGATACACCAAAATGTTCGTATGGATAAGGCCTATTAGTGTCCATACTTAGAAATGCGGCGACTAGTCTAGGTATTCCACAAATTCAAATTTTGTTTACTGACCACCATTGGTGAATCGCATTTTCATGGAGCAACTCCACAAAAAACTGATAGGATATAAGTGTGGTATACCAAAATGTTCGTATGAATAAGGCCTATTAGTGTCCATACTTAGAAATGCGGCGACTAGTCTAGGTATTCCACAAATTCAAATTTTGTTTACTGACCACCATTGGTGAATCGCATTTTCATGGAGCAACTCCATAAAAAACTGATAGGATATAAGTGTGGTATACCAAAATGTTCGTATGAATAAGGCCTATTAGTGTCCATACTTAGAAATGCGGCGACTAGTCTAGGTATTCCACAAATTCAAATTTTGTTTACTGACCACCATTGGTGAATCGCATTTTCATGGAGCAACTCCACAAAAAACTGATAGGATATAAGTGTGATACACCAAAATGTTCGTATGGATAAGGCCTATTAGTGTCCATACTTAGAAATGCGGCAACTAGTCTAGGTATTCCACAAATTCAAATTTTGTTTACTGACCACCATTGGTGAATCGCATTTTCATGGAGCAACTCCACAAAAAACTGATAGGATATAAGTGTGGTATACCAAAATGTTCGTATGAATAAGGCCTATTAGTGTCCATACTTAGAAATGCGGCGACTAGTCTAGGTATTCCACAAATTCAAATTTTGTTTACTGACCACCATTGGTGAATCGCATTTTCATGGAGCAACTCCACAAAAAACTGATAGGATATAAGTGTGGTATACCAAAATGTTCGTATGAATAAGGCCTATTAGTGTCCATACTTAGAAATGCGGCGACTAGTCTAGGTATTCCACAAATTCAAATTTTGTTTACTGACCACCATTGGTGAATCGCATTTTCATGGAGCAACTCCACAAAAAACTGATAGGATATAAGTGTGGTATACCAAAATGTTCGTATGAATAAGGCCTATTAGTGTCCATACTTAGAAATGCGGCGACTAGTCTAGGTATTCCAGAAATTCAAATTTTGTTTCAAATTTTGTTTACTGACCACCATTGGTGAATCGCATTTTCATGGAGCAACTCCACAAAAAACTGATAGGATATAAGTGTGGTATACCAAAATGTTCGTATGAATAAGGCCTATTAGTGTCCATACTTAGAAATGCGGCGACTAGTCTAGGTATTCCACAAATTCAAATTTTGTTTCAAATTTTGTTTACTGACCACCATTGGTGAATGGCATTTTCATGGAGCAACTCCACAAAAAACTGATAGGATATAAGTGTGATACACCAAAATGTTCGTATGGATAAGGCCTATTAGTGTCCATACTTAGAAATGCGGCGACTAGTCTAGGTATTCCACAAATTCAAATTTTGTTTACTGACCACCATTGGTGAATCGCATTTTCATGGAGCAACTCCAGAAAAAACTGATAGGATATAAGTGTGGTATACCAAAATGTTCGTATGAATAAGGCCTATTAGTGTCCATACTTAAAAATGCGGCGACTAGTCTAGGTATTCCAGAAATTCAAATTTTGTTTCAAATTTTGTTTACTGACCACCATTGGTGAATCGCATTTTCATGGAGCAACTCCACAAAAAACTGATAGGATATAAGTGTGGTATACCAAAATGTTCGTATGAATAAGGCCTATTAGTGTCCATACTTAGAAATGCGGCGACTAGTCTAGGTATTCCACAAATTCAAATTTTGTTTACTGACCACCATTGGTGAATCGCATTGTCATGGAGCAACTCCATAAAAAACTGATAGGATATAAGTGTGGTATACCAAAATGTTCGTATGAATAAGGCCTATTAGTGTCCATACTTAGAAATGCGGCGACTAGTCTAGGTATTCCACAAATTCAAATTTTGTTTGCTGACCACCATTGGTGAATCGCATTTTCATGGAGCAACTCCACAAAAAACTGATAGGATATAAGTGTGATACACCAAAATGTTCGTATGAATAAGGCCTATTAGTGTCCATACTTAGAAATGCGGCGACTAGTCTAGGTATTCCACAAATTCAAATTTTGTTTCAAATTTTGTTTACTGACCACCATTGGTGAATCGCATTTTCATGGAGCAACTCCACAAAAAACTGATAGGATATAAGTGTGATACACCAAAATGTTCGTATGGATAAGGCCTATTAGTGTCCATACTTAGAAATGCGGCGACTAGTCTAGGTATTCCAGAAATTCAAATTTTGTTTCAAATTTTGTTTACTGACCACCATTGGTGAATCGCATTTTCATGGAGCAACTCCACAAAAAACTGATAGGATATAAGTGTGGTATACCAAAATGTTCGTATGAATAAGGCCTATTAGTGTCCATACTTAGAAATGCGGCGACTAGTCTAGGTATTCCAGAAATTCAAATTTTGTTTCAAATTTTGTTTACTGACCACCATTGGTGAATCGCATTTTCATGGAGCAACTCCACAAAAAACTGATAGGATATAAGTGTGGTATACCAAAATGTTCGTATGAATAAGGCCTATTAGTGTCCATACTTAGAAATGCGGCGACTAGTCTAGGTATTCCAGAAATTCAAATTTTGTTTCAAATTTTGTTTACTGACCACCATTGGTGAATCGCATTGTCATGGAGCAACTCCATAAAAAACTGATAGGATATAAGTGTGGTATACCAAAATGTTCGTATGAATAAGGCCTATTAGTGTCCATACTTAGAAATGCGGCGACTAGTCTAGGTATTCCACAAATTCAAATTTTGTTTGCTGACCACCATTGGTGAATCGCATTTTCATGGAGCAACTCCACAAAAAACTGATAGGATATAAGTGTGATACACCAAAATGTTCGTATGAATAAGGCCTATTAGTGTCCATACTTAGAAATGCGGCGACTAGTCTAGGTATTCCACAAATTCAAATTTTGTTTCAAATTTTGTTTACTGACCACCATTGGTGAATCGCATTTTCATGGAGCAACTCCACAAAAAACTGATAGGATATAAGTGTGATACACCAAAATGTTCGTATGGATAAGGCCTATTAGTGTCCATACTTAGAAATGCGGCGACTAGTCTAGGTATTCCAGAAATTCAAATTTTGTTTCAAATTTTGTTTACTGACCACCATTGGTGAATCGCATTGTCATGGAGCAACTCCATAAAAAACTGATAGGATATAAGTGTGGTATACCAAAATGTTCGTATGAATAAGGCCTATTAGTGTCCATACTTAGAAATGCGGCGACTAGTCTACGTATTCCACAAATTCAAATTTTGTTTACTGACCACCATTGGTGAATCGCATTTTCATGGAGCAACTCCACAAAAAACTGATAGGATATAAGTGTGGTATACCAAAATGTTCGTATGAATAAGGCCTATTAGTGTCCATACTTAGAAATGCGGCGACTAGTCTAGGTATTCCAGAAATTCAAATTTTGTTTCAAATTTTGTTTACTGACCACCATTGGTGAATCGCATTTTCATGGAGCAACTCCACAAAAAACTGATAGGATATAAGTGTGGTATACCAAAATGTTCGTATGAATAAGGCCTATTAGTGTCCATACTTAGAAATGCGGCGACTAGTCTAGGTATTCCAGAAATTCAAATTTTGTTTCAAATTTTGTTTACTGACCACCATTGGTGAATCGCATTTTCATGGAGCAACTCCACAAAAAACTGATAGGATATAAGTGTGATACACCAAAATGTTCGTATGGATAAGGCCTATTAGTGTCCATACTTAGAAATGCGGCGACTAGTCTAGGTATTCCACAAATTCAAATTTTGTTTACTGACCACCATTGGTGAATCGCATTTTCATGGAGCAACTCCACAAAAAACTGATAGGATATAAGTGTGGTATACCAAAATGTTCGTATGAATAAGGCCTATTAGTGTCTATACTTAGAAATGCGGCGACTAGTCTAGGTATTCCAGAAATTCAAATTTTGTTTCAAATTTTGTTTACTGACCACCATTGTTGAATCGCATTTTCATGGAGCAACTCCACAAAAAACTGATAGGATATAAGTGTGGTATACCAAAATGTTCGTATGAATAAGGCCTATTAGTGTCCATACTTAGAAATGCGGCGACTAGTCTAGGTATTCCAGAAATTCAAATTTTGTTTCAAATTTTGTTTACTGACCACCATTGGTGAATCGCATTTTCATGGAGCAACTCCACAAAAAACTGATAGGATATAAGTGTGGTATACCAAAATGTTCGTATGAATAAGGCCTATTAGTGTCCATACTTAGAAATGCGGCGACTAGTCTAGGTATTCCAGAAATTCAAATTTTGTTTCAAATTTTGTTTACTGACCACCATTGGTGAATCGCATTTTCATGGAGCAACTCCACAAAAAACTGATAGGATATAAGTGTGGTATACCAAAATGTTCGTATGAATAAGGCCTATTAGTGTCCATACTTAGAAATGCGGCGACTAGTCTAGGTATTCCACAAATTCAAATTTTGTTTCAAATTTTGTTTCAAATTTTGTTTACTGACCACCATTGGTGAATCGCATTTTCATGGAGCAACTCCACAAAAAACTGATAGGATATAAGTGTGATACACCAAAATGTTCGTATGGATAAGGCCTATTAGTGTCCATACTTAGAAATGCGGCGACTAGTCTAGGTATTCCACAAATTCAAATTTTGTTTACTGACCACCATTGGTGAATCGCATTTTCATGGAGCAACTCCACAAAAAACTGATAGCATATAAGTGTGGTATACCAAAATGTTCGTATGAATAAGGCCTATTAGTGTCCATACTTAGAAATGCGGCGACTAGTCTAGGTATTCCAGAAATTCAAATTTTGTTTCAAATTTTGTTTACTGACCACCATTGGTGAATCGCATTTTCATGGAGCAACTCCACAAAAAACTGATAGGATATAAGTGTGATACACCAAAATGTTCGTATGGATAAGGCCTATTAGTGTCCATACTTAGAAATGCGGCGACTAGTCTAGGTATTTCACAAATTCAAATTTTGTTTACTGACCACCATTGGTGAATCGCATTTTCATGGAGCAACTCCACAAAAAACTGATAGGATATAAGTGTGGTATACCAAAATGTTCGTATGAATAAGGCCTATTAGTGTCCATACTTAGAAATGCGGCGACTAGTCTAGGTATTCCACAAATTCAAATTTTGTTTACTGACCACCATTGGTGAATCGCATTTTCATGGAGCAACTCCATAAAAAACTGATAGGATATAAGTGTGGTATACCAAAATGTTCGTATGAATAAGGCCTATTAGTGTCCATACTTAGAAATGCGGCGACTAGTCTAGGTATTCCAGAAATTCAAATTTTGTTTCAAATTTTGTTTACTGACCACCATTGGTGAATCGCATTTTCATGGAGCAACTCCACAAAAAACTGATAGGATATAAGTGTGGTATACCAAAATGTTCGTATGAATAAGGCCTATTAGTGTCCATACTTAGAAATGCGGCGACTAGTCTAGGTATTCCACAAATTCAGATTTTGTTTACCGACCACCATTGGTGAATCGCATTTTCATGGAGCAACTCCACAAAAAACTGATAGGATATAAGTGTGGTATACCAAAATGTTCGTATGAATAAGGCCTATTAGTGTCCATACTTAGAAATGCGGCGACTAGTCTAGGTATTCCACAAATTCAAATTTTGTTTACTGACCACCATTGGTGAATCGCATTTTCATGGAGCAACTCCACAAAAAACTGATAGGATATAAGTGTGGTATACCAAAATGTTCGTATGAATAAGGCCTATTAGTGTCCATACTTAGAAATGCGGCGACTAGTCTAGGTATTCCACAAATTCAAATTTTGTTTACTGACCACCATTGGTGAATCGCATTTTCATGGAGCAACTCCATAAAAAACTGATAGGATATAAGTGTGGTATACCAAAATGTTCGTATGAATAAGGCCTATTAGTGTCCATACTTAGAAATGCGGCGACTAGTCTAGGTATTCCAGAAATTCAAATTTTGTTTCAAATTTTGTTTACTGACCACCATTGGTGAATCGCATTTTCATGGAGCAACTCGACAAAAAACTGATAGGATATAAGTGTGGTATACCAAAATGTTCGTATGAATAAGGCCTATTAGTGTCCATACTTAGAAATGCGGCGACTAGTCTAGGTATTCCACAAATTCAAATTTTGTTTACTGACCACCATTGGTGAATCGCATTTTCATGGAGCAACTCCATAAAAAACTGATAGGATATAAGTGTGGTATACCAAAATGTTCGTATGAATAAGGCCTATTAGTGTCCATACTTAGAAATGCGGCGACTAGTCTAAGTATTCCAGAAATTCAAATTTTGTTTCAAATTTTGTTTACTGACCACCATTGGTGAATCGCATTTTCATGGAGCAACTCCACAAAAAACTGATAGGATATAAGTGTGGTATACCAAAATGTTCGTATGAATAAGGCCTATTAGTGTCCATACTTAGAAATGCGGCGACTAGTCTAGGTATTCCACAAATTCAGATTTTGTTTACCGACCACCATTGGTGAATCGCATTTTCATGGAGCAACTCCACAAAAAACTGATAGGATATAAGTGTGGTATACCAAAATGTTCGTATGAATAAGGCCTATTAGTGTCCATACTTAGAAATGCGGCGACTAGTCTAGGTATTCCACAAATTCAAATTTTGTTTACTGACCACCATTGGTGAATCGCATTTTCATGGAGCAACTCCACAAAAAACTGATAGGATATAAGTGTGATACACGAAAATGTTCGTATGGATAAGGCCTATTAGTGTCCATACTTAGAAATGCGGCGACTAGTCTAGGTATTCCACAATTTCAAATTTTGTTTACTGACCACCATTGGTGAATCGCATTTTCATGGAGCAACTCCACAAAAAACTGATAGGATATAAGTGTGATACACCAAAATGTTCGTATGGATAAGGCCTATTAGTGTCCATACTTAGAAATGCGGCGACTAGTCTAGGTATTCCACAAATTCAAATTTTGTTTACTGACCACCATTGGTGAATCGCATTTTCATGGAGCAACTCCACAAAAAACTGATAGGATATAAGTGTGGTATACCAAAATGTTCGTATGAATAAGGCCTATTAGTGTCTATACTTAGAAATGCGGCGACTAGTCTAGGTATTCCAGAAATTCAAATTTTGTTTCAAATTTTGTTTACTGACCACCATTGGTGAATCGCATTTTCATGGAGCAACTTCACAAAAAACTGATAGGATATAAGTGTGGTATACCAAAATGTTCGTATGAATAATGCATTAAACACATAGACGACTGCAGCTACACGACTACAGCCTGTCAAAAATAAAATACACACGTTTATATGAAAACGATTATTTTGACACCAACACAGCTACACGGCTACACGATTACTTTTGCCGCTGTAGTCAACTTAGGATAATTTCTATTTTTGTTGGCTACAAAACAAAAATAGTGTTGGCAATATAACAAAATGTGTAAAACAGGACAATTTTTCCCGCTAGAGGCGAAATAAAATCGCTAGTTCTGACTAAAAAATCGCCGTTATGGGAACACTGAAGAAACATCTGTTTTTATTTTACAATTGTTTGAAGGTTTCATTAATTTATATTTGGAAATAAATTTATTGTGATGTTTTTTAAAAAAAATGGATGTTACAAAATTAAAAAAATATTCCTCAGCCATTATTTTAGAAGCACAAACCAAAAAAAAATTAATATTTATCAAAACGTCAAATTTTTAGGATCATCTGTTTACTATGTCGCTGTCGTTTTCAGAAAAATTAAGTAGCTGACTACACGACTACAATTGCAGCCAGCGGCATTTGTAGTCGGGTAGTCGTGTAGCCGCAGTCGTCTATGTGTTTAATGCATAAGGCCTATTAGTGTCCATACTTAGAAATGCGGCGACTAGTCTAGGTATTCCAGAAATTCAAATTTTGTTTCAAATTTTGTTTACTGACCACCATTGGTGAATCGCATTTTCATGGAGCAACTCCACAAAAAACTGATAGGATATAAGTGTGGTATACCAAAATGTTCGTATGAATAAGGCCTATTAGTGTCCATACTTAGAAATGCGGCGACTAGTCTAGGTATTCCAGAAATTCAAATTTTGTTTCAAATTTTGTTTACTGACCACCATTGGTGAATCGCATTTTCATGGAGCAACTCCACAAAAAACTGATAGGATATAAGTGTGATACACCAAAATGTTCGTATGGATAAGGCCTATTAGTGTCCATACTTAGAAATGCGGCGACTAGTCTAGGTATTCCACAAATTCAAATTTTGTTTACTGACCACCATTGGTGAATCGCATTTTCATGGAGCAACTCCACAAAAAACTGATAGCATATAAGTGTGGTATACCAAAATGTTCGTATGAATAAGGCCTATTAGTGTCCATACTTAGAAATGCGGCAACTAGTCTAGGTATTCCAGAAATTCAAATTTTGTTTCAAATTTTGTTTACTGACCACCATTGGTGAATCGCATTTTCATGGAGCAACTCCACAAAAAACTGATAGGATATAAGTGTGATACACCAAAATGTTCGTATGGATAAGGCCTATTAGTGTCCATACTTAGAAATGCGGCAACTAGTCTAGGTATTCCACAAATTCAAATTTTGTTTACTGACCACCATTGGTGAATCGCATTTTCATGGAGCAACTCCACAAAAAACTGATAGGATATAAGTGTGGTATACCAAAATGTTCGTATGAATAAGGCCTATTAGTGTCCATACTTAGAAATGCGGCGACTAGTCTAGGTATTCCACAAATTCAAATTTTGTTTACTGACCACCATTGGTGAATCGCATTTTCATGGAGCAACTCCATAAAAAACTGATAGGATATAAGTGTGGTATACCAAAATGTTCGTATGAATAAGGCCTATTAGTGTCCATACTTAGAAATGCGGCGACTAGTCTAGGTATTCCAGAAATTCAAATTTTGTTTCAAATTTTGTTTACTGACCACCATTGGTGAATCGCATTTTCATGGAGCAACTCCACAAAAAACTGATAGGATATAAGTGTGGTATACCAAAATGTTCGTATGAATAAGGCCTATTAGTGTCCATACTTAGAAATGCGGCGACTAGTCTAGGTATTCCACAAATTCAGATTTTGTTTACCGACCACCATTGGTGAATCGCATTTTCATGGAGCAACTCCACAAAAAACTGATAGGATATAAGTGTGGTATACCAAAATGTTCGTATGAATAAGGCCTATTAGTGTCCATACTTAGAAATGCGGCGACTAGTCTAGGTATTCCACAAATTCAAATTTTGTTTACTGACCACCATTGGTGAATCGCATTTTCATGGAGCAACTCCACAAAAAACTGATAGGATATAAGTGTGGTATACCAAAATGTTCGTATGAATAAGGCCTATTAGTGTCCATACTTAGAAATGCGGCGACTAGTCTAGGTATTCCACAAATTCAAATTTTGTTTACTGACCACCATTGGTGAATCGCATTTTCATGGAGCAACTCCATAAAAAACTGATAGGATATAAGTGTGGTATACCAAAATGTTCGTATGAATAAGGCCTATTAGTGTCCATACTTAGAAATGCGGCGACTAGTCTAGGTATTCCAGAAATTCAAATTTTGTTTCAAATTTTGTTTACTGACCACCATTGGTGAATCGCATTTTCATGGAGCAACTCCACAAAAAACTGATAGGATATAAGTGTGGTATACCAAAATGTTCGTATGAATAAGGCCTATTAGTGTCCATACTTAGAAATGCGGCGACTAGTCTAGGTATTCCACAAATTCAAATTTTGTTTACTGACCACCATTGGTGAATCGCATTTTCATGGAGCAACTCCATAAAAAACTGATAGGATATAAGTGTGGTATACCAAAATGTTCGTATGAATAAGGCCTATTAGTGTCCATACTTAGAAATGGGGCGACTAGTCTAAGTATTCCAGAAATTCAAATTTTGTTTCAAATTTTGTTTACTGACCACCATTGGTGAATCGCATTTTCATGGAGCAACTCCACAAAAAACTGATAGGATATAAGTGTGGTATACCAAAATGTTCGTATGAATAAGGCCTATTAGTGTCCATACTTAGAAATGCGGCGACTAGTCTAGGTATTCCACAAATTCAGATTTTGTTTACCGACCACCATTGGTGAATCGCATTTTCATGGAGCAACTCCACAAAAAACTGATAGGATATAAGTGTGATACAGCAAAATGTTCGTATGAATAAGGCCTATTAGTGACCATACTTAGAAATGCGGCGACTAGTCTAGGTATTCCACAAATTCAAATTTTGTTTACTGACCACCATTGGTGAATCGCATTTTCATGGAGCAACTCCACAAAAAACTGATAGGATATAAGTGTGATACACCAAAATGTTCGTATGAATAAGGCCTATTAGTGTCCATACTTAGAAATGCGGCGACTAGTCTAGGTATTCCACAAATTCAAATTTTGTTTACTGACCACCATTGGTGAATCGCATTTTCATGGAGCAACTCCACAAAAAACTGATAGCATATAAGTGTGGTATACCAAAATGTTCGTATGAATAAGGCCTATTAGTGTCCATACTTAGAAATGCGGCGACTAGTCTAGGTATTCCAGAAATTCAAATTTTGTTTCAAATTTTGTTTACTGACCACCATTGGTGAATCGCATTTTCATGGAGCAACTCCACAAAAAACTGATAGGATATAAGTGTGATACACCAAAATGTTCGTATGGATAAGGCCTATTAGTGTCCATACTTAGAAATGCGGCAACTAGTCTAGGTATTCCACAAATTCAAATTTTGTTTACTGACCACCATTGGTGAATCGCATTTTCATGGAGCAACTCCACAAAAAACTGATAGGATATAAGTGTGGTATACCAAAATGTTCGTATGAATAAGGCCTATTAGTGTCCATACTTAGAAATGCGGCGACTAGTCTAGGTATTCCACAAATTCAAATTTTGTTTACTGACCACCATTGGTGAATCGCATTTTCATGGAGCAACTCCATAAAAAACTGATAGGATATAAGTGTGGTATACCAAAATGTTCGTATGAATAAGGCCTATTAGTGTCCATACTTAGAAATGCGGCGACTAGTCTAGGTATTCCAGAAATTCAAATTTTGTTTCAAATTTTGTTTACTGACCACCATTGGTGAATCGCATTTTCATGGAGCAACTCGACAAAAAACTGATAGGATATAAGTGTGGTATACCAAAATGTTCGTATGAATAAGGCCTATTAGTGTCCATACTTAGAAATGCGGCGACTAGTCTAGGTATTCCACAAATTCAAATTTTGTTTACTGACCACCATTGGTGAATCGCATTTTCATGGAGCAACTCCATAAAAAACTGATAGGATATAAGTGTGGTATACCAAAATGTTCGTATGAATAAGGCCTATTAGTGTCCATACTTAGAAATGCGGCGACTAGTCTAAGTATTCCAGAAATTCAAATTTTGTTTCAAATTTTGTTTACTGACCACCATTGGTGAATCGCATTTTCATGGAGCAACTCCACAAAAAACTGATAGGATATAAGTGTGGTATACCAAAATGTTCGTATGAATAAGGCCTATTAGTGTCCATACTTAGAAATGCGGCGACTAGTCTAGGTATTCCACAAATTCAGATTTTGTTTACCGACCACCATTGGTGAATCGCATTTTCATGGAGCAACTCCACAAAAAACTGATAGGATATAAGTGTGGTATACCAAAATGTTCGTATGAATAAGGCCTATTAGTGTCCATACTTAGAAATGCGGCGACTAGTCTAGGTATTCCACAAATTCAAATTTTGTTTACTGACCACCATTGGTGAATCGCATTTTCATGGAGCAACTCCACAAAAAACTGATAGGATATAAGTGTGATACACGAAAATGTTCGTATGGATAAGGCCTATTAGTGTCCATACTTAGAAATGCGGCGACTAGTCTAGGTATTCCACAATTTCAAATTTTGTTTACTGACCACCATTGGTGAATCGCATTTTCATGGAGCAACTCCACAAAAAACTGATAGGATATAAGTGTGATACACCAAAATGTTCGTATGGATAAGGCCTATTAGTGTCCATACTTAGAAATGCGGCGACTAGTCTAGGTATTCCACAAATTCAAATTTTGTTTACTGACCACCATTGGTGAATCGCATTTTCATGGAGCAACTCCACAAAAAACTGATAGGATATAAGTGTGGTATACCAAAATGTTCGTATGAATAAGGCCTATTAGTGTCTATACTTAGAAATGCGGCGACTAGTCTAGGTATTCCAGAAATTCAAATTTTGTTTCAAATTTTGTTTACTGACCACCATTGGTGAATCGCATTTTCATGGAGCAACTCCACAAAAAACTGATAGGATATAAGTGTGGTATACCAAAATGTTCGTATGAATAATGCATTAAACACATAGACGACTGCAGCTACACGACTACAGCCTGTCAAAAATAAAATACACACGTTTATATGAAAACGATTATTTTGACACCAACACAGCTACACGGCTACACGATTACTTTTGCCGCTGTAGTCAACTTAGGATAATTTCTATTTTTGTTGGCTACAAAACAAAAATAGTGTTGGCAATATAACAAAATGTGTAAAACAGGACAATTTTTCCCGCTAGAGGCGAAATAAAATCGCTAGTTCTGACTAAAAAATCGCCGTTATGGGAACACTGAAGAAACATCTGTTTTTATTTTACAATTGTTTGAAGGTTTCATTAATTTATATTTGGAAATAAATTTATTGTGATGTTTTTTAAAAAAAATGGATGTTACAAAATTAAAAAAATATTCCTCAGCCATTATTTTAGAAGCACAAACCAAAAAAAAATTAATATTTATCAAAACGTCAAATTTTTAGGATCATCTGTTTACTATGTCGCTGTCGTTTTCAGAAAAATTAAGTAGCTGACTACACGACTACAATTGCAGCCAGCGGCATTTGTAGTCGGGTAGTCGTGTAGCCGCAGTCGTCTATGTGTTTAATGCATAAGGCCTATTAGTGTCCATACTTAGAAATGCGGCGACTAGTCTAGGTATTCCAGAAATTCAAATTTTGTTTCAAATTTTGTTTACTGACCACCATTGGTGAATCGCATTTTCATGGAGCAACTCCACAAAAAACTGATAGGATATAAGTGTGGTATACCAAAATGTTCGTATGAATAAGGCCTATTAGTGTCCATACTTAGAAATGCGGCGACTAGTCTAGGTATTCCAGAAATTCAAATTTTGTTTCAAATTTTGTTTACTGACCACCATTGGTGAATCGCATTTTCATGGAGCAACTCCACAAAAAACTGATAGGATATAAGTGTGGTATACCAAAATGTTCGTATGAATAAGGCCTATTAGTGTCCATACTTAGAAATGCGGCGACTAGTCTAGGTATTCCAAAAATTCAAATTTTGTTTCAAATTTTGTTTCAAATTTTGTTTACTGACCACCATTGGTGAATCGCATTTTCATGGAGCAACTCCACAAAAAACTGATAGGATATAAGTGTGATACACCAAAATGTTCGTATGGATAAGGCCTATTAGTGTCCATACTTAGAAATGCGGCGACTAGTCTAGGTATTCCACAAATTCAAATTTTGTTTACTGACCACCATTGGTGAATCGCATTTTCATGGAGCAACTCCACAAAAAACTGATAGCATATAAGTGTGGTATACCAAAATGTTCGTATGAATAAGGCCTATTAGTGTCCATACTTAGAAATGCGGCAACTAGTCTAGGTATTCCAGAAATTCAAATTTTGTTTCAAATTTTGTTTACTGACCACCATTGGTGAATCGCATTTTCATGGAGCAACTCCACAAAAAACTGATAGGATATAAGTGTGATACACCAAAATGTTCGTATGGATAAGGCCTATTAGTGTCCATACTTAGAAATGCGGCAACTAGTCTAGGTATTCCACAAATTCAAATTTTGTTTACTGACCACCATTGGTGAATCGCATTTTCATGGAGCAACTCCACAAAAAACTGATAGGATATAAGTGTGGTATACCAAAATGTTCGTATGAATAAGGCCTATTAGTGTCCATACTTAGAAATGCGGCGACTAGTCTAGGTATTCCACAAATTCAAATTTTGTTTACTGACCACCATTGGTGAATCGCATTTTCATGGAGCAACTCCATAAAAAACTGATAGGATATAAGTGTGGTATACCAAAATGTTCGTATGAATAAGGCCTATTAGTGTCCATACTTAGAAATGCGGCGACTAGTCTAGGTATTCCAGAAATTCAAATTTTGTTTCAAATTTTGTTTACTGACCACCATTGGTGAATCGCATTTTCATGGAGCAACTCCACAAAAAACTGATAGGATATAAGTGTGGTATACCAAAATGTTCGTATGAATAAGGCCTATTAGTGTCCATACTTAGAAATGCGGCGACTAGTCTAGGTATTCCACAAATTCAGATTTTGTTTACCGACCACCATTGGTGAATCGCATTTTCATGGAGCAACTCCACAAAAAACTGATAGGATATAAGTGTGGTATACCAAAATGTTCGTATGAATAAGGCCTATTAGTGTCCATACTTAGAAATGCGGCGACTAGTCTAGGTATTCCACAAATTCAAATTTTGTTTACTGACCACCATTGGTGAATCGCATTTTCATGGAGCAACTCCACAAAAAACTGATAGGATATAAGTGTGGTATACCAAAATGTTCGTATGAATAAGGCCTATTAGTGTCCATACTTAGAAATGCGGCGACTAGTCTAGGTATTCCACAAATTCAAATTTTGTTTACTGACCACCATTGGTGAATCGCATTTTCATGGAGCAACTCCATAAAAAACTGATAGGATATAAGTGTGGTATACCAAAATGTTCGTATGAATAAGGCCTATTAGTGTCCATACTTAGAAATGCGGCGACTAGTCTAGGTATTCCAGAAATTCAAATTTTGTTTCAAATTTTGTTTACTGACCACCATTGGTGAATCGCATTTTCATGGAGCAACTCCACAAAAAACTGATAGGATATAAGTGTGGTATACCAAAATGTTCGTATGAATAAGGCCTATTAGTGTCCATACTTAGAAATGCGGCGACTAGTCTAGGTATTCCACAAATTCAAATTTTGTTTACTGACCACCATTGGTGAATCGCATTTTCATGGAGCAACTCCATAAAAAACTGATAGGATATAAGTGTGGTATACCAAAATGTTCGTATGAATAAGGCCTATTAGTGTCCATACTTAGAAATGCGGCGACTAGTCTAAGTATTCCAGAAATTCAAATTTTGTTTCAAATTTTGTTTACTGACCACCATTGGTGAATCGCATTTTCATGGAGCAACTCCACAAAAAACTGATAGGATATAAGTGTGGTACACCAAAATGTTCGTATGAATAAGGCCTATTAGTGTCCATACTTAGAAATGCGGCGACTAGTCTAGGTATTCCACAAATTCAGATTTTGTTTACCGACCACCATTGGTGAATCGCATTTTCATGGAGCAACTCCACAAAAAACTGATAGGATATAAGTGTGATACAGCAAAATGTTCGTATGAATAAGGCCTATTAGTGACCATACTTAGAAATGCGGCGACTAGTCTAGGTATTCCACAAATTCAAATTTTGTTTACTGACCACCATTGGTGAATCGCATTTTCATGGAGCAACTCCACAAAAAACTGATAGGATATAAGTGTGATACACCAAAATGTTCGTATGGATAAGGCCTATTAGTGTCCATACTTAGAAATGCGGCGACTAGTCTAGGTATTCCACAAATTCAAATTTTGTTTACTGACCACCATTGGTGAATCGCATTTTCATGGAGCAACTCCACAAAAAACTGATAGCATATAAGTGTGGTATACCAAAATGTTCGTATGAATAAGGCCTATTAGTGTCCATACTTAGAAATGCGGCGACTAGTCTAGGTATTCCAGAAATTCAAATTTTGTTTCAAATTTTGTTTACTGACCACCATTGGTGAATCGCATTTTCATGGAGCAACTCCACAAAAAACTGATAGGATATAAGTGTGATACACCAAAATGTTCGTATGGATAAGGCCTATTAGTGTCCATACTTAGAAATGCGGCAACTAGTCTAGGTATTCCACAAATTCAAATTTTGTTTACTGACCACCATTGGTGAATCGCATTTTCATGGAGCAACTCCACAAAAAACTGATAGGATATAAGTGTGGTATACCAAAATGTTCGTATGAATAAGGCCTATTAGTGTCCATACTTAGAAATGCGGCGACTAGTCTAGGTATTCCACAAATTCAAATTTTGTTTACTGACCACCATTGGTGAATCGCATTTTCATGGAGCAACTCCATAAAAAACTGATAGGATATAAGTGTGGTATACCAAAATGTTCGTATGAATAAGGCCTATTAGTGTCCATACTTAGAAATGCGGCGACTAGTCTAGGTATTCCAGAAATTCAAATTTTGTTTCAAATTTTGTTTACTGACCACCATTGGTGAATCGCATTTTCATGGAGCAACTCCACAAAAAACTGATAGGATATAAGTGTGGTATACCAAAATGTTCGTATGAATAAGGCCTATTAGTGTCCATACTTAGAAATGCGGCGACTAGTCTAGGTATTCCACAAATTCAAATTTTGTTTACTGACCACCATTGGTGAATCGCATTTTCATGGAGCAACTCCACAAAAAACTGATAGGATATAAGTGTGGTATACCAAAATGTTCGTATGAATAAGGCCTATTAGTGTCCATACTTAGAAATGCGGCGACTAGTCTAGGTATTCCACAAATTCAAATTTTGTTTACTGACCACCATTGGTGAATCGCATTTTCATGGAGCAACTCCACAAAAAACTGATAGGATATAAGTGTGGTATACCAAAATGTTCGTATGAATAAGGCCTATTAGTGTCCATACTTAGAAATGCGGCGACTAGTCTAGGTATTCCACAAATTCAAATTTTGTTTACTGACCACCATTGGTGAATCGCATTTTCATGGAGCAACTCCATAAAAAACTGATAGGATATAAGTGTGGTATACCAAAATGTTCGTATGAATAAGGCCTATTAGTGTCCATACTTAGAAATGCGGCGACTAGTCTAGGTATTCCAGAAATTCAAATTTTGTTTCAAATTTTGTTTACTGACCACCATTGGTGAATCGCATTTTCATGGAGCAACTCCACAAAAAACTGATAGGATATAAGTGTGGTATACCAAAATGTTCGTATGAATAAGGCCTATTAGTGTCCATACTTAGAAATGCGGCGACTAGTCTAGGTATTCCACAAATTCAAATTTTGTTTACTGACCACCATTGGTGAATCGCATTTTCATGGAGCAACTCCATAAAAAACTGATAGGATATAAGTGTGGTATACCAAAATGTTCGTATGAATAAGGCCTATTAGTGTCCATACTTAGAAATGCGGCGACTAGTCTAAGTATTCCAGAAATTCAAATTTTGTTTCAAATTTTGTTTACTGACCACCATTGGTGAATCGCATTTTCATGGAGCAACTCCACAAAAAACTGATAGGATATAAGTGTGGTATACCAAAATGTTCGTATGAATAAGGCCTATTAGTGTCCATACTTAGAAATGCGGCGACTAGTCTAGGTATTCCACAAATTCAGATTTTGTTTACCGACCACCATTGGTGAATCGCATTTTCATGGAGCAACTCCACAAAAAACTGATAGGATATAAGTGTGGTATACCAAAATGTTCGTATGAATAAGGCCTATTAGTGTCCATACTTAGAAATGCGGCGACTAGTCTAGGTATTCCACAAATTCAAATTTTGTTTACTGACCACCATTGGTGAATCGCATTTTCATGGAGCAACTCCACAAAAAACTGATAGGATATAAGTGTGATACACCAAAATGTTCGTATGGATAAGGCCTATTAGTGTCCATACTTTGAAATGCGGCGACTAGTCTAGGTATTCCACAAATTCAAATTTTGTTTACTGACCACCATTGGTGAATCGCATTTTCATGGAGCAACTCCACAAAAAACTGATAGGATATAAGTGTGGTATACCAAAATGTTCGTATGAATAAGGCCTATTAGTGTCCATACTTAGAAATGCGGCGACTAGTCTAGGTATTCCACAAATTCAAATTTTGTTTACTGACCACCATTGGTGAATCGCATTTTCATGGAGCAACTCCATAAAAAACTGATAGGATATAAGTGTGGTATACCAAAATGTTCGTATGAATAAGGCCTATTAGTGTCCATACTTAGAAATGCGGCGACTAGTCTAGGTATTCCAGAAATTCAAATTTTGTTTCAAATTTTGTTTACTGACCACCATTGGTGAATCGCATTTTCATGGAGCAACTCCACAAAAAACTGATAGGATATAAGTGTGGTATACCAAAATGTTCGTATGAATAAGGCCTATTAGTGTCCATACTTAGAAATGCGGCGACTAGTCTAGGTATTCCACAAATTCAAATTTTGTTTACTGACCACCATTGGTGAATCGCATTTTCATGGAGCAACTCCATAAAAAACTGATAGGATATAAGTGTGGTATACCAAAATGTTCGTATGAATAAGGCCTATTAGTGTCCATACTTAGAAATGCGGCGACTAGTCTAGGTATTCCACAAATTCAAATTTTGTTTACTGACCACCATTGGTGAATCGCATTTTCATGGAGCAACTCCACAAAAAACTGATAGGATATAAGCGTGATACACCAAAATGTTCGTATGGATAAGGCCTATTAGTGTCCATACTTAGAAATGCGGCGACTAGTCTAGGTATTCCACAAATTCAAATTTTGTTTACTGACCACCATTGGTGAATCGAATTTTCATGGAGCAACTCCACAAAAAACTGATAGGATATAAGTGTGATACAGCAAAATGTTCGTATGAATAAGGCCTATTAGTGACCATACTTAGAAATGCGGCGACTAGTCTAGGTATTCCACAAATTCAAATTTTGTTTACTGACCACCATTGGTGAATCGCATTTTCATGGAGCAACTCCACAAAAAACTGATAGGATATAAGTGTGATACAGCAAAATGTTCGTATGAATAAGGCCTATTAGTGTCCATACTTAGAAATGCGGCGACTAGTCTAGGGATTCCACAAATTCAAATTTTGTTTACTGACCACCATTGGTGAATCGCATTTTCATGGAGCAACTCCACAAAAAACTGATAGGATATAAGTGTGATACAGCAAAATGTTCGTATGAATAAGGCCTATTAGTGACCATACTTAGAAATGCGGCGACTAGTCTAGGTATTCCACAAATTCAAATTTTGTTTACTGACCACCATTGGTGAATCGCATTTTCATGGAGCAACTCCACAAAAAACTGATAGGATATAAGTGTGATACAGCAAAATGTTCGTATGGATAAGGCCTATTAGTGTCCATACTTAGAAATGCGGCGACTAGTCTAGGTATTCCACAAATTCAAATTTTGTTTACTGACCACCATTGGTGAATCGCATTTTCATGGAGCAACTCCACAAAAAAAACTGATAGGATATAAGTGTGATACACCAAAATGTTCGTATGGATAAGGCCTATTAGTGTCCATACTTAGAAATGCGGCCACTAGTCTAGGTATTCCACAAATTCAAATTTTGTTTACTGACCACCATTGGTGAATCGCATTTTCATGGAGCAACTCCATAAAAAACTGATAGGATATAAGTGTGGTATACCAAAATGTTCGTATGAATAAGGCCTATTAGTGTCCATACTTAGAAATGCGGCGACTAGTCTAGGTATTCCACAAATTCAAATTTTGTTTACTGACCACCATTGGTGAATCGCATTTTCATGGAGCAACTCCACAAAAAACTGATAGGATATAAGTGTGATACACCAAAATGTTCGTATGGATAAGGCCTATTAGTGTCCATACTTAGAAATGCGGCGACTAGTCTAGGTATTCCACAAATTCAAATTTTGTTTACTGACCACCATTGGTGAATCGCATTTTCATGGAGCAACTCCACAAAAAACTGATAGGATATAAGTGTGGTATACCAAAATGTTCGTATGAATAACGCCTATTAGTGTCCATACTTAGAAATGCGGCGACTAGTCTAGGTATTCCACAAATTCAAATTTTGTTTACTGACCACCATTGGTGAATCGCATTTTCATGGAGCAACTCCATAAAAAACTGATAGGATATAAGTGTGGTATACCAAAATGTTCGTATGAATAAGGCCTATTAGTGTCCATACTTAGAAATGCGGCGACTAGTCTAGGTATTCCAGAAATTCAAATTTTGTTTCAAATTTTGTTTACTGACCACCATTGGTGAATCGCATTTTCATGGAGCAACTCCACAAAAAACTGATAGGATATAAGTGTGGTATACCAAAATGTTCGTATGAATAAGGCCTATTAGTGTCCATACTTAGAAATGCGGCGACTAGTCTAGGTATTCCACAAATTCAAATTTTGTTTACTGACCACCATTGGTGAATCGCATTTTCATGGAGCAACTCCACAAAAAACTGATAGGATATAAGTGTGATACAGCAAAATGTTCGTATGAATAAGGCCTATTAGTGACCATACTTAGAAATGCGGCGACTAGTCTAGGTATTCCACAAATTCAAATTTTGTTTACTGACCACCATTGGTGAATCGCATTTTCATGGAGCAACTCCACAAAAAACTGATAGGATATAAGTGTGATACAGCAAAATGTTCGTATGAATAAGGCCTATTAGTGTCCATACTTAGAAATGCGGCGACTAGTCTAGGTATTCCACAAATTCAAATTTTGTTTACTGACCACCATTGGTGAATCGCATTTTCATGGAGCAACTCCACAAAAAACTGATAGGATATAAGTGTGATACAGCAAAATGTTCGTATGAATAAGGCCTATTAGTGACCATACTTAGAAATGCGGCGACTAGTCTAGGTATTCCACAAATTCAAATTTTGTTTACTGACCACCATTGGTGAATCGCATTTTCATGGAGCAACTCCACAAAAAACTGATAGGATATAAGTGTATACAGCAAAATGTTCGTATGGATAAGGCCTATTAGTGTCCATACTTAGAAATGCGGCGACTAGTCTAGGTATTCCACAAATTCAAATTTTGTTTACTGACCACCATTGGTGAATCGCATTTTCATGGAGCAACTCCACAAAAAACTGATAGGATATAAGTGTGATACACCAAAATGCTCGTATGGATAAGGCCTATTAGTATCCATACTTAGAAATGCGGCGACTAGTCTAGATATTCCACAAATTCAGATTTTGTTTACCGACCACCATTGGTGAATCACATTTTCATGGAGCAACTCCACAAAATACTGATAGGATATAAGTGTGGTATACCAAAATGTTCGTATGAATAAGGCCTATTAGTGTCCATACTTAGAAATGCGGCGACTAGTCTAGGTATTCCAGAAATTCAAATTTTGTTTCAAATTTTGTTTACTGACCACCATTGGTGAATCGCATTTTCATGGAGCAACTCCACAAAAAACTGATAGGATATAAGTGTGGTATACCAAAATGTTCGTATGAATAAGGCCTATTAGTGTCCATACTTCGAAATGCGGCGACTAGTCTAGGTATTCCACAAATTCAGATTTTGTTTACCGACCACCATTGGTGAATCGCATTTTCATGGAGCAACTCCACAAAAAACTGATAGGATATAAGTGTGGTATACCAAAATGTTCGTATGAATAAGGCCTATTAGTGTCCATACTTAGAAATGCGGCGACTAGTCTAGGTATTCCACAAATTCAAATTTTGTTTACTGACCACCATTGGTGAATCGCATTTTCATGGAGCAACTCCACAAAAAACTGATAGGATATAAGTGTGGTATACCAAAATGTTCGTATGAATAAGGCCTATTAGTGTCCATACTTAGAAATGCGGCGACTAGTCTAGGTATTCCACAAATTCAAATTTTGTTTACTGACCACCATTGGTGAATCGCATTTTCATGGAGCAACTCCATAAAAAACTGATAGGATATAAGTGTGGTATACCAAAATGTTCGTATGAATAAGGCCTATTAGTGTCCATACTTAGAAATGCGGCGACTAGTCTAGGTATTCCAGAAATTCAAATTTTGTTTCAAATTTTGTTTACTGACCACCATTGGTGAATCGCATTTTCATGGAGCAACTCCACAAAAAACTGATAGGATATAAGTGTGGTATACCAAAATGTTCGTATGAATAAGGCCTATTAGTGTCCATACTTAGAAATGCGGCGACTAGTCTAGGTATTCCACAAATTCAAATTTTGTTTACTGACCACCATTGGTGAATCGCATTTTCATGGAGCAACTCCATAAAAAACTGATAGGATATAAGTGTGGTATACCAAAATGTTCGTATGAATAAGGCCTATTAGTGTCCATACTTAGAAATGCGGCGACTAGTCTAGGTATTCCAGAAATTCAAATTTTGTTTCAAATTTTGTTTACTGACCACCATTGGTGAATCGCATTTTCATGGAGCAACTCCACAAAAAACTGATAGGATATAAGTGTGGTATACCAAAATGTTCGTATGAATAAGGCCTATTAGTGTCCATACTTAGAAATGCGGCGACTAGTCTAGGTATTCCACAAATTCAAATTTTGTTTACTGACCACCATTGGTGAATCGCATTTTCATGGAGCAACTCCATAAAAAACTGATAGGATATAAGTGTGGTATACCAAAATGTTCGTATGAATAAGGCCTATTAGTGTCCATACTTAGAAATGCGGCGACTAGTCTAAGTATTCCAGAAATTCAAATTTTGTTTCAAATTTTGTTTACTGACCACCATTGGTGAATCGCATTTTCATGGAGCAACTCCACAAAAAACTGATAGGATATAAGTGTGGTATACCAAAATGTTCGTATGAATAAGGCCTATTAGTGTCCATACTTAGAAATGCGGCGACTAGTCTAGGTATTCCACAAATTCAAATTTTGTTTACTGACCACCATTGGTGAATCGCATTTTCATGGAGCAACTCCATAAAAAACTGATAGGATATAAGTGTGGTATACCAAAATGTTCGTATGAATAAGGCCTATTAGTGTCCATACTTAGAAATGCGGCGACTAGTCTAGGTATTCCACAAATTCAAATTTTGTTTACTGACCACCATTGGTGAATCGCATTTTCATGGAGCAACTCCACAAAAAACTGATAGGATATAAGTGTGATACACCAAAATGTTCGTATGGATAAGGCCTATTAGTGTCCATACTTAGAAATGCGGCGACTAGTCTAGGTATTCCACAAATTCAAATTTTGTTTACTGACCACCATTGGTGAATCGCATTTTCATGGAGCAACTCCACAAAAAACTGATAGGATATAAGTGTGGTATACCAAAATGTTCGTATGAATAAGGCCTATTAGTGTCCATACTTAGAAATGCGGCGACTAGTCTAGGTATTCCACAAATTCAAATTTTGTTTACTGACCACCATTGGTGAATCGCATTTTCATGGAGCAACTCCACAAAAAACTGATAGGATATAAGTGTGATACACCAAAATGTTCGTATGGATAAGGCCTATTAGTGTCCATACTTAGAAATGCGGCGACTAGTCTAGGTATTCCACAAATTCAAATTTTGTTTACTGACCACCATTGGTGAATCGCATTTTCATGGAGCAACTCCACAAAAAACTGATAGGATATAAGTGTGGTATACCAAAATGTTCGTATGAATAAGGCCTATTAGTGTCCATACTTAGAAATGCGGCGACTAGTCTAGGTATTCCACAAATTCAAATTTTGTTTACTGACCACCATTGGTGAATCGCATTTTCATGGAGCAACTCCATAAAAAACTGATAGGATATAAGTGTGGTATACCAAAATGTTCGTATGAATAAGGCCTATTAGTGTCCATACTTAGAAATGCGGTGACTAGTCTAGGTATTCCAGAAATTCAAATTTTGTTTCAAATTTTGTTTACTGACCACCATTGGTGAATCGCATTTTCATGGAGCAACTCCACAAAAAACTGATAGGATATAAGTGTGGTATACCAAAATGTTCGTATGAATAAGGCCTATTAGTGTCCATACTTAGAAATGCGGCGACTAGTCTAGGTATTCCACAAATTCAAATTTTGTTTACTGACCACCATTGGTGAATCGCATTTTCATGGAGCAACTCCATAAAAAACTGATAGGATATAAGTGTGGTATACCAAAATGTTCGTATGAATAAGGCCTATTAGTGTCCATACTTAGAAATGCGGCGACTAGTCTAGGTATTCCACAAATTCAAATTTTGTTTACTGACCACCATTGGTGAATCGCATTTTCATGGAGCAACTCCACAAAAAACTGATAGGATATAAGTGTGATACACCAAAATGTTCGTATGGATAAGGCCTATTAGTGTCCATACTTAGAAATGCGGCTACTAGTCTAGGTATTCCACAAATTCAAATTTTGTTTACTGACCACCATTGGTGAATCGAATTTTCATGGAGCAACTCCACAAAAAACTGATGGGATATAAGTGTGATACAGCAAAATGTTCGTATGAATAAGGCCTATTAGTGACCATACTTAGAAATGCGGCGACTAGTCTAGGTATTCCACAAATTCAAATTTTGTTTACTGACCACCATTGGTGAATCGCATTTTCATGGAGCAACTCCACAAAAAACTGATAGGATATAAGTGTGATACAGCAAAATGTTCGTATGAATAAGGCCTATTAGTGTCCATACTTAGAAATGCGGCGACTAGTCTAGGGATTCCACAAATTCAAATTTTGTTTACTGACCACCATTGGTGAATCGCATTTTCATGGAGCAACTCCACAAAAAACTGATAGGATATAAGTGTGATACAGCAAAATGTTCGTATGAATAAGGCCTATTAGTGACCATACTTAGAAATGCGGCGACTAGTCTAGGTATTCCACAAATTCAAATTTTGTTTACTGACCACCATTGGTGAATCGCATTTTCATGGAGCAACTCCACAAAAAACTGATAGGATATAAGTGTGATACAGCAAAATGTTCGTATGGATAAGGCCTATTAGTGTCCATACTTAGAAATGCGGCGACTAGTCTAGGTATTCCACAAATTCAAATTTTGTTTACTGACCACCATTGGTGAATCGCATTTTCATGGAGCAACTCCACAAAAAAACTGATAGGATATAAGTGTGATACACCAAAATGTTCGTATGGATAAGGCCTATTAGTGTCCATACTTAGAAATGCGGCGACTAGTCTAGGTATTCCACAAATTCAAATTTTGTTTACTGACCACCATTGGTGAATCGCATTTTCATGGAGCAACTCCATAAAAAACTGATAGGATATAAGTGTGGTATACCAAAATGTTCGTATGAATAAGGCCTATTAGTGTCCATACTTAGAAATGCGGCGACTAGTCTAGGTATTCCACAAATTCAAATTTTGTTTACTGACCACCATTGGTGAATCGCATTTTCATGGAGCAACTCCACAAAAAACTGATAGGATATAAGTGTGATACACCAAAATGTTCGTATGGATAAGGCCTATTAGTGTCCATACTTAGAAATGCGGCGACTAGTCTAGGTATTCCACAAATTCAAATTTTGTTTACTGACCACCATTGGTGAATCGCATTTTCATGGAGCAACTCCACAAAAAACTGATAGGATATAAGTGTGGTATACCAAAATGTTCGTATGAATAACACCTATTAGTGTCCATACTTAGAAATGCGGCGACTAGTCTAGGTATTCCACAAATTCAAATTTTGTTTACTGACCACCATTGGTGAATCGCATTTTCATGGAGCAACTC
Organism: Leucophora obtusa; assembly: GCA_949987735.1. NCBI lineage: Eukaryota > Metazoa > Arthropoda > Insecta > Diptera > Anthomyiidae > Leucophora > Leucophora obtusa. The sequence goes on from OX465296.1 coordinate 181,164,600, forward strand.
CATAAAAAACTGATAGGATATAAGTGTGGTATACCAAAATGTTCGTATGAATAAGGCCTATTAGTGTCCATACTTAGAAATGCGGCGACTAGTCTAGGTATTCCAGAAATTCAAATTTTGTTTCAAATTTTGTTTACTGACCACCATTGGTGAATCGCATTTTCATGGAGCAACTCCACAAAAAACTGATAGGATATAAGTGTGGTATACCAAAATGTTCGTATGAATAAGGCCTATTAGTGTCCATACTTAGAAATGCGGCGACTAGTCTAGGTATTCCACAAATTCAAATTTTGTTTACTGACCACCATTGGTGAATCGCATTTTCATGGAGCAACTCCACAAAAAACTGATAGGATATAAGTGTGATACAGCAAAATGTTCGTATGAATAAGGCCTATTAGTGACCATACTTAGAAATGCGGCGACTAGTCTAGGTATTCCACAAATTCAAATTTTGTTTACTGACCACCATTGGTGAATCGCATTTTCATGGAGCAACTCCACAAAAAACTGATAGGATATAAGTGTGATACAGCAAAATGTTCGTATGAATAAGGCCTATTAGTGTCCATACTTAGAAATGCGGCGACTAGTCTAGGTATTCCACAAATTCAAATTTTGTTTACTGACCACCATTGGTGAATCGCATTTTCATGGAGCAACTCCACAAAAAACTGATAGGATATAAGTGTGATATAGCAAAATGTTCGTATGAATAAGGCCTATTAGTGACCATACTTAGAAATGCGGCGACTAGTCTAGGTATTCCACAAATTCAAATTTTGTTTACTGACCACCATTGGTGAATCGCATTTTCATGGAGCAACTCCACAAAAAACTGATAGGATATAAGTGTATACAGCAAAATGTTCGTATGGATAAGGCCTATTAGTGTCCATACTTAGAAATGCGGCGACTAGTCTAGGTATTCCACAAATTCAAATTTTGTTTACTGACCACCATTGGTGAATCGCATTTTCATGGAGCAACTCCACAAAAAACTGATAGGATATAAGTGTGATACACCAAAATGCTCGTATGGATAAGGCCTATTAGTATCCATACTTAGAAATGCGGCGACTAGTCTAGATATTCCACAAATTCAGATTTTGTTTACCGACCACCATTGGTGAATCACATTTTCATGGAGCAACTCCACAAAAAACTGATAGGATATAAGTGTGGTATACCAAAATGTTCGTATGAATAAGGCCTATTAGTGTCCATACTTAGAAATGCGGCGACTAGTCTAGGTATTCCAGAAATTCAAATTTTGTTTCAAATTTTGTTTACTGACCACCATTGGTGAATCGCATTTTCATGGAGCAACTCCACAAAAAACTGATAGGATATAAGTGTGGTATACCAAAATGTTCGTATGAATAAGGCCTATTAGTGTCCATACTTAGAAATGCGGCGACTAGTCTAGGTATTCCACAAATTCAGATTTTGTTTACCGACCACCATTGGTGAATCGCATTTTCATGGAGCAACTCCACAAAAAACTGATAGGATATAAGTGTGGTATACCAAAATGTTCGTATGAATAAGGCCTATTAGTGTCCATACTTAGAAATGCGGCGACTAGTCTAGGTATTCCACAAATTCAAATTTTGTTTACTGACCACCATTGGTGAATCGCATTTTCATGGAGCAACTCCACAAAAAACTGATAGGATATAAGTGTGGTATACCAAAATGTTCGTATGAATAAGGCCTATTAGTGTCCATACTTAGAAATGCGGCGACTAGTCTAGGTATTCCACAAATTCAAATTTTGTTTACTGACCACCATTGGTGAATCGCATTTTCATGGAGCAACTCCATAAAAAACTGATAGGATATAAGTGTGGTATACCAAAATGTTCGTATGAATAAGGCCTATTAGTGTCCATACTTAGAAATGCGGCGACTAGTCTAGGTATTCCACAAATTCAAATTTTGTTTACTGACCACCATTGGTGAATCGCATTTTCATGGAGCAACTCCATAAAAAACTGATAGGATATAAGTGTGGTATACCAAAATGTTCGTATGAATAAGGCCTATTAGTGTCCATACTTAGAAATGCGGCGACTAGTCTAGGTATTCCACAAATTCAAATTTTGTTTACTGACCACCATTGGTGAATCGCATTTTCATGGAGCAACTCCACAAAAAACTGCTAGGATATAAGTGTGATACACCAAAATGTTCGTATGAATAAGGCCTATTAGTGACCATACTTAGAAATGCGGCGACTAGTCTAGGTATTCCACAAATTCAAATTTTGTTTACTGACCACCATTGGTGAATCGCATTTTCATGGAGCAACTCCACAAAAAACTGATAGGATATAAGTGTGATACAGCAAAATGTTCGTATGGATAAGGCCTATTAGTGTCCATACTTAGAAATGCGGCGACTAGTCTAGGTATTCCACAAATTCAAATTTTGTTTACTGACCACCATTGGTGAATCGCATTTTCATGGAGCAACTCCACAAAAAACTGATAGGATATAAGTGTGATACACCAAAATGTTCGTATGGATAAGGCCTATTAGTGTCTATACTTAGAAATGCGGCGACTAGTCTAGGTATTCCACAAATTCAAATTTTGTTTACTGACCACCATTGGTGAATCGCATTTTCATGGAGCAACTCCATAAAAAACTCATAGGATATAAGTGTGGTATACCAAAATGTTCGTATGAATAAGGCCTATTAGTGTCCATACTTAGAAATGCGGCGACTAGTCTAGGTATTCCACAAATTCAAATTTTGTTTACTGACCACCATTGGTGAATCGCATTTTCATGGAGCAACTCCACAAAAAACTGCTAGGATATAAGTGTGATACACCAAAATGTTCGTATGAATAAGGCCTATTAGTGACCATACTTAGAAATGCGGCGACTAGTCTAGGTATTCCACAAATTCAAATTTTGTTTACTGACCACCATTGGTGAATCGCATTTTCATGGAGCAACTCCATAAAAAACTGATAGGATATAAGTGTGGTATACCAAAATGTTCGTATGAATAAGGCCTATTAGTGTCCATACTTAGAAATGCGGCGACTAGTCTAGGTATTCCACAAATTCAAATTTTGTTTACTGACCACCATTGGTGAATCGCATTTTCATGGAGCAACTCCACAAAAAACTGCTAGGATATAAGTGTGATACACCAAAATGTTCGTATGAATAAGGCCTATTAGTGACCATACTTAGAAATGCGGCGACTAGTCTAGGTATTCCACAAATTCAAATTTTGTTTACTGACCACCATTGGTGAATCGCATTTTCATGGAGCAACTCCACAAAAAACTGATAGGATATAAGTGTGATACAGCAAAATGTTCGTATGGATAAGGCCTATTAGTGTCCATACTTAGAAATGCGGCGACTAGTCTAGGTATTCCACAAATTCAAATTTTGTTTACTGACCACCATTGGTGAATCGCATTTTCATGGAGCAACTCCATAAAAAACTGATAGGATATAAGTGTGGTATACCAAAATGTTCGTATGAATAAGGCCTATTAGTGTCCATACTTAGAAATGCGGCGACTAGTCTAGGTATTCCAGAAATTCAAATTTTGTTTCAAATTTTGTTTACTGACCACCATTGGTGAATCGCATTTTCATGGAGCAACTCCACAAAAAACTGATAGGATATAAGTGTGGTATACCAAAATGTTCGTATGAATAAGGCCTATTAGTGTCCATACTTAGAAATGCGGCGACTAGTCTAGGTATTCCACAAATTCAAATTTTGTTTACTGACCACCATTGGTGAATCGCATTTTCATGGAGCAACTCCATAAAAAACTGATAGGATATAAGTGTGGTATACCAAAATGTTCGTATGAATAAGGCCTATTAGTGTCCATACTTAGAAATGCGGCGACTAGTCTAGGTATTCCACAAATTCAAATTTTGTTTACTGACCACCATTGGTGAATCGCATTTTCATGGAGCAACTCCACAAAAAACTGATAGGATATAAGTGTGATACACCAAAATGTTCGTATGGATAAGGCCTATTAGTGTCCATACTTAGAAATGCGGCGACTATTCTAGGTATTCCACAAATTCAAATTTTGTTTACTGACCACCATTGGTGAATCGAATTTTCATGGAGCAACTCCACAAAAAACTGATAGGATATAAGTGTGATACAGCAAAATGTTCGTATGAATAAGGCCTATTAGTGACCATACTTAGAAATGCGGCGACTAGTCTAGGTATTCCACAAATTCAAATTTTGTTTACTGACCACCATTGGTGAATCGCATTTTCATGGAGCAACTCCACAAAAAACTGATAGGATATAAGTGTGATACAGCAAAATGTTCGTATGAATAAGGCCTATTAGTGTCCATACTTAGAAATGCGGCGACTAGTCTAGGGATTCCACAAATTCAAATTTTGTTTACTGACCACCATTGGTGAATCGCATTTTCATGGAGCAACTCCACAAAAAACTGATAGGATATAAGTGTGATACAGCAAAATGTTCGTATGAATAAGGCCTATTAGTGACCATACTTAGAAATGCGGCGACTAGTCTAGGTATTCCACAAATTCAAATTTTGTTTACTGACCACCATTGGTGAATCGCATTTTCATGGAGCAACTCCACAAAAAACTGATAGGATATAAGTGTGATACAGCAAAATGTTCGTATGGATAAGGCCTATTAGTGTCCATACTTAGAAATGCGGCGACTAGTCTAGGTATTCCACAAATTCAAATTTTGTTTACTGACCACCATTGGTGAATCGCATTTTCATGAAGCAACTCCACAAAAAAACTGATAGGATATAAGTGTGATACACCAAAATGTTCGTATGGATAAGGCCTATTAGTGTCCATACTTAGAAATGCGGCGACTAGTCTAGGTATTCCACAAATTCAAATTTTGTTTACTGACCACCATTGGTGAATCGCATTTTCATGGAGCAACTCCATAAAAAACTGATAGGATATAAGTGTGGTATACCAAAATGTTCGTATGAATAAGGCCTATTAGTGTCCATACTTAGAAATGCGGCGACTAGTCTAGGTATTCCACAAATTCAAATTTTGTTTACTGACCACCATTGGTGAATCGCATTTTCATGGAGCAACTCCACAAAAAACTGATAGGATATAAGTGTGATACACCAAAATGTTCGTATGGATAAGGCCTATTAGTGTCCATACTTAGAAATGCGGCGACTAGTCTAGGTATTCCACAAATTCAAATTTTGTTTACTGATCACCATTGGTGAATCGCATTTTCATGGAGCAACTCCACAAAAAACTGATAGGATATAAGTGTGGTATACCAAAATGTTCGTATGAATAACGCCTATTAGTGTCCATACTTAGAAATGCGGCGACTAGTCTAGGTATTCCACAAATTCAAATTTTGTTTACTGACCACCATTGGTGAATCGCATTTTCATGGAGCAACTCCACAAAAAACTGATAGGATATAAGTGTGGTATACCAAAATGTTCGTATGAATAAGGCCTATTAGTGTCCATACTTAGAAATGCGGCGACTAGTCTAGGTATTCCACAAATTCAAATTTTGTTTACTGACCACCATTGGTGAATCGCATTTTCATGGAGCAACTCCACAAAAAACTGATAGGATATAAGTGTGATACAGCAAAATGTTCGTATGAATAAGGCCTATTAGTGACCATACTTAGAAATGCGGCGACTAGTCTAGGTATTCCACAAATTCAAATTTTGTTTACTGACCACCATTGGTGAATCGCATTTTCATGGAGCAACTCCACAAAAAACTGATAGGATATAAGTGTGATACAGCAAAATGTTCGTATGAATAAGGCCTATTAGTGTCCATACTTACAAATGCGGCGACTAGTCTAGGTATTCCACAAATTCAAATTTTGTTTACTGACCACCATTGGTGAATCGCATTTTCATGGAGCAACTCCACAAAAAACTGATAGGATATAAGTGTGATACAGCAAAATGTTCGTATGAATAAGGCCTATTAGTGACCATACTTAGAAATGCGGCGACTAGTCTAGGTATTCCACAAATTCAAATTTTGTTTACTGACCACCATTGGTGAATCGCATTTTCATGGAGCAACTCCACAAAAAACTGATAGGATATAAGTGTATACAGCAAAATGTTCGTATGGATAAGGCCTATTAGTGTCCATACTTAGAAATGCGGCGACTAGTCTAGGTATTCCACAAATTCAAATTTTGTTTACTGACCACCATTGGTGAATCGCATTTTCATGGAGCAACTCCACAAAAAACTGATAGGATATAAGTGTGATACACCAAAATGCTCGTATGGATAAGGCCTATTAGTATCCATACTTAGAAATGCGGCGACTAGTCTAGATATTCCACAAATTCAGATTTTGTTTACCGACCACCATTGGTGAATCACATTTTCATGGAGCACCTCCACAAAAAACTGATAGGATATAAGTGTGGTATACCAAAATGTTCGTATGAATAAGGCCTATTAGTGTCCATACTTAGAAATGCGGCGACTAGTCTAGGTATTCCAGAAATTCAAATTTTGTTTCAAATTTTGTTTACTGACCACCATTGGTGAATCGCATTTTCATGGAGCAACTCCACAAAAAACTGATAGGATATAAGTGTGGTATACCAAAATGTTCGTATGAATAAGGCCTATTAGTGTCCATACTTAGAAATGCGGCGACTAGTCTAGGTATTCCACAAATTCAGATTTTGTTTACCGACCACCATTGGTGAATCGCATTTTCATGGAGCAACTCCACAAAAAACTGATAGGATATAAGTGTGGTATACCAAAATGTTCGTATGAATAAGGCCTATTAGTATCCATACTTAGAAATGCGGCGACTAGTCTAGGTATTCCACAAATTCAAATTTTGTTTACTGACCACCATTGGTGAATCGCATTTTCATGGAGCAACTCCACAAAAAACTGATAGGATATAAGTGTGGTATACCAAAATGTTCGTATGAATAAGGCCTATTAGTGTCCATACTTAGAAATGCGGCGACTAGTCTAGGTATTCCACAAATTCAAATTTTGTTTACTGACCACCATTGGTGAATCGCATTTTCATGGAGCAACTCCATAAAAAACTGATAGGATATAAGTGTGGTATACCAAAATGTTCGTATGAATAAGGCCTATTAGTGTCCATACTTAGAAATGCGGCGACTAGTCTAGGTATTCCAGAAATTCAAATTTTGTTTCAAATTTTGTTTATTGACCACCATTGGTGAATCGCATTTTCATGGAGCAACTCCACAAAAAACTGATAGGATATAAGTGTGGTATACCAAAATGTTCGTATGAATAAGGCCTATTAGTGTCCATACTTAGAAATGCGGCGACTAGTCTAGGTATTCCACAAATTCAAATTTTGTTTACTGACCACCATTGGTGAATCGCATTTTCATGGAGCAACTCCATAAAAAACTGATAGGATATAAGTGTGGTATACCAAAATGTTCGTATGAATAAGGCCTATTAGTGTCCATACTTAGAAATGCGGCGACTAGTCTAGGTATTCCACAAATTCAAATTTTGTTTACTGACCACCATTGGTGAATCGCATTTTCATGGAGCAACTCCACAAAAAACTGCTAGGATATAAGTGTGATACACCAAAATGTTCGTATGAATAAGGCCTATTAGTGACCATACTTAGAAATGCGGCGACTAGTCTAGGTATTCCACAAATTCAAATTTTGTTTACTGACCACCATTGGTGAATCGCATTTTCATGGAGCAACTCCACAAAAAACTGATAGGATATAAGTGTGATACAGCAAAATGTTCGTATGGATAAGGCCTATTAGTGTCCATACTTAGAAATGCGGCGACTAGTCTAGGTATTCCACAAATTCAAATTTTGTTTACTGACCACCATTGGTGAATCGCATTTTCATGGAGCAACTCCACAAAAAACTGATAGGATATAAGTGTGATACACCAAAATGTTCGTATGGATAAGGCCTATTAGTGTCTATACTTAGAAATGCGGCGACTAGTCTAGGTATTCCACAAATTCAAATTTTGTTTACTGACCACCATTGGTGAATCGCATTTTCATGGAGCAACTCCATAAAAAACTCATAGGATATAAGTGTGGTATACCAAAATGTTCGTATGAATAAGGCCTATTAGTGTCCATACTTAGAAATGCGGCGACTAGTCTAGGTATTCCACAAATTCAAATTTTGTTTACTGACCACCATTGGTGAATCGCATTTTCATGGAGCAACTCCACAAAAAACTGATAGGATATAAGTGTGATACACCAAAATGTTCGTATGGATAAGGCCTATTAGTGTCCGTACTTAGAAATGCGGCGACTAGTCTAGGTATTCCACAAATTCAAATTTTGTTTACTGACCACCATTGGTGAATCGCATTTTCATGGAGCAACTCCACAAAAAACTGATAGGATATAAGTGTGGTATACCAAAATGTTCGTATGAATAAGGCCTATTAGTGTCCATACTTAGAATTGTGGCGACTAGTCTAGGTATTCCACAAATTCAAATTTTGTTTACTGACCACCATTGGTGAATCGCATTTTCATGGAGCAACTCCATAAAAAACTGATAGGATATAAGTGTGGTATACCAAAATGTTCGTATGAATAAGGCCTATTAGTGTCCATACTTAGAAATGCGGCGACTAGTCTAGGTATTCCAGAAATTCAAATTTTGTTTCAAATTTTGTTTACTGACCACCATTGGTGAATCGCATTTTCATGGAGCAACTCCACAAAAAACTGATAGGATATAAGTGTGGTATACCAAAATGTTCGTATGAATAAGGCCTATTAGTGTCCATACTTAGAAATGCGGCGACTAGTCTAGGTATTCCACAAATTCAAATTTTGTTTACTGACCACCATTGGTGAATCGCATTTTCATGGAGCAACTCCACAAAAAACTGATAGGATATAAGTGTGATACAGCAAAATGTTCGTATGAATAAGGCCTATTAGTGACCATACTTAGAAATGCGGCGACTAGTCTAGGTATTCCACAAATTCAAATTTTGTTTACTGACCACCATTGGTGAATCGCATTTTCATGGAGCAACTCCACAAAAAACTGATAGGATATAAGTGTGATACAGCAAAATGTTCGTATGAATAAGGCCTATTAGTGTCCATACTTAGAAATGCGGCGACTAGTCTAGGTATTCCACAAATTCAAATTTTGTTTACTGACCACCATTGTTGAATCGCATTTTCATGGAGCAACTCCACAAAAAACTGATAGGATATAAGTGTATACAGCAAAATGTTCGTATGGATAAGGCCTATTAGTGTCCATACTTAGAAATGCGGCGACTAGTCTAGGTATTCCACAAATTCAAATTTTGTTTACTGACCACCATTGGTGAATCGCATTTTCATGGAGCAACTCCACAAAAAACTGATAGGATATAAGTGTGATACACCACAATCCTCGTATGGATAAGGCCTATTAGTATCCATACTTAGAAATGCGGCGACTAGTCTAGATATTCCACAAATTCAGATTTTGTTTACCGACCACCATTGGTGAATCACATTTTCATGGAGCAACTCCACAAAAAACTGATAGGATATAAGTGTGGTATACCAAAATGTTCGTATGAATAAGGCCTATTAGTGTCCATACTTAGAAATGCGGCGACTAGTCTAGGTATTCCAGAAATTCAAATTTTGTTTCAAATTTTGTTTACTGACCACCATTGGTGAATCGCATTTTCATGGAGCAACTCCACAAAAAACTGATAGGATATAAGTGTGGTATACCAAAATGTTCGTATGAATAAGGCCTATTAGTGTCCATACTTAGAAATGCGGCGACTAGTCTAGGTATTCCACAAATTCAAATTTTGTTTCAAATTTTGTTTACTGACCACCATTGGTGAATCGCATTTTCATGGAGCAACTCCACAAAAAACTGATAGGATATAAGTGTGATACACCAAAATGTTCGTATGGATAAGGCCTATTAGTGTCCATACTTAGAAATGCGGCGACTAGTCTAGGTATTCCACAAATTCAAATTTTGTTTACTGACCACCATTGGTGAATCGCATTTTCATGGAGCAACTCCACAAAAAACTGATAGGATATAAGTGTGATACACCAAAATGTTCGTATGAATAAGGCCTATTAGTGACCATACTTAGAAATGCGGCGACTAGTCTAGGTATTCCACAAATTCAAATTTTGTTTACTGACCACCATTGGTGAATCGCATTTTCATGGAGCAACTCCACAAAAAACTGATAGGATATAAGTGTATACAGCAAAATGTTCGTATGGATAAGGCCTATTAGTGTCCATACTTAGAAATGCGGCGACTAGTCTAGGTATTCCACAAATTCAAATTTTGTTTACTGACCACCATTGGTGAATCGCATTTTCATGGAGCAACTCCACAAAAAACTGATAGGATATAAGTGTGATACACCAAAATGCTCGTATGGATAAGGCCTATTAGTATCCATACTTAGAAATGCGGCGACTAGTCTAGATATTCCACAAATTCAGATTTTGTTTACCGACCACCATTGGTGAATCACATTTTCATGGAGCACCTCCACAAAAAACTGATAGGATATAAGTGTGGTATACCAAAATGTTCGTATGAATAAGGCCTATTAGTGTCCATACTTAGAAATGCGGCGACTAGTCTAGGTATTCCAGAAATTCAAATTTTGTTTCAAATTTTGTTTACTGACCACCATTGGTGAATCGCATTTTCATGGAGCAACTCCACAAAAAACTGATAGGATATAAGTGTGGTATACCAAAATGTTCGTATGAATAAGGCCTATTAGTGTCCATACTTAGAAATGCGGCGACTAGTCTAGGTATTCCACAAATTCAGATTTTGTTTACCGACCACCATTGGTGAATCGCATTTTCATGGAGCAACTCCACAAAAAACTGATAGGATATAAGTGTGGTATACCAAAATGTTCGTATGAATAAGGCCTATTAGTATCCATACTTAGAAATGCGGCGACTAGTCTAGGTATTCCACAAATTCAAATTTTGTTTACTGACCACCATTGGTGAATCGCATTTTCATGGAGCAACTCCACAAAAAACTGATAGGATATAAGTGTGGTATACCAAAATGTTCGTATGAATAAGGCCTATTAGTGTCCATACTTAGAAATGCGGCGACTAGTCTAGGTATTCCACAAATTCAAATTTTGTTTACTGACCACCATTGGTGAATCGCATTTTCATGGAGCAACTCCATAAAAAACTGATAGGATATAAGTGTGGTATACCAAAATGTTCGTATGAATAAGGCCTATTAGTGTCCATACTTAGAAATGCGGCGACTAGTCTAGGTATTCCAGAAATTCAAATTTTGTTTCAAATTTTGTTTACTGACCACCATTGGTGAATCGCATTTTCATGGAGCAACTCCACAAAAAACTGATAGGATATAAGTGCGGTATACCAAAATGTTCGTATGAATAAGGCCTATTAGTGTCCATACTTAGAAATGCGGCGACTAGTCTAGGTATTCCACAAATTCAAATTTTGTTTACTGACCACCATTGGTGAATCGCATTTTCATGGAGCAACTCCATAAAAAACTGATAGGATATAAGTGTGGTATACCAAAATGTTCGTATGAATAAGGCCTATTAGTGTCCATACTTAGAAATGCGGCGACTAGTCTAGGTATTCCACAAATTCAAATTTTGTTTACTGACCACCATTGGTGAATCGCATTTTCATGGAGCAACTCCACAAAAAACTGCTAGGATATAAGTGTGATACACCAAAATGTTCGTATGAATAAGGCCTATTAGTGACCATACTTAGAAATGCGGCGACTAGTCTAGGTATTCCACAAATTCAAATTTTGTTTACTGACCACCATTGGTGAATCGCATTTTCATGGAGCAACTCCACAAAAAACTGATAGGATATAAGTGTGATACAGCAAAATGTTCGTATGGATAAGGCCTATTAGTGTCCATACTTAGAAATGCGGCGACTAGTCTAGGTATTCCACAAATTCAAATTTTGTTTACTGACCACCATTGGTGAATCGCATTTTCATGGAGCAACTCCACAAAAAACTGATAGGATATAAGTGTGGTATACCAAAATGTTCGTATGAATAAGGCCTATTAGTGTCCATACTTAGAAATGCGGCGACTAGTCTAGGTATTCCACAAATTCAGATTTTGTTTACCGACCACCATTGGTGAATCGCATTTTCATGGAGCAACTCCACAAAAAACTGATAGGATATAAGTGTGGTATACCAAAATGTTCGTATGAATAAGGCCTATTAGTGTCCATACTTAGAAATGCGGCGACTAGTCTAGGTATTCCACAAATTCAAATTTTGTTTACTGACCACCATTGGTGAATCGCATTTTCATGGAGCAACTCCACAAAAAACTGATAGGATATAAGTGTGGTATACCAAAATGTTCGTATGAATAAGGCCTATTAGTGTCCATACTTAGAAATGCGGCGACTAGTCTAGGTATTCCACAAATTCAAATTTTGTTTACTGACCACCATTGGTGAATCGCATTTTCATGGAGCAACTCCACAAAAAACTGATAGGATATAAGTGTGATACACCAAAATGTTCGTATGGATAAGGCCTATTAGTGTCCATACTTAGAAATGCGGCGACTAGTCTAGGTATTCCACAAATTCAAATTTTGTTTACTGACCACCATTGGTGAATCGCATTTTCATGGAGCAACTCCACAAAAAACTGATAGGATATAAGTGTGGTATACCAAAATGTTCGTATGAATAAGGCCTATTAGTGTCCATACTTAGAAATGCGGCGACTAGTCTAGGTATTCCACAAATTCAAATTTTGTTTACTGACCACCATTGGTGAATCGCATTTTCATGGAGCAACTCCATAAAAAACTGATAGGATATAAGTGTGGTATACCAAAATGTTCGTATGAATAAGGCCTATTAGCGTCCATACTTAGAAATGCGGCGACTAGTCTAGGTATTCCAGAAATTCAAATTTTGTTTCAAATTTTGTTTACTGACCACCATTGGTGAATCGCATTTTCATGGAGCAACTCCACAAAAAACTGATAGGATATAAGTGTGGTATACCAAAATGTTCGTATGAATAAGGCCTATTAGTGTCCATACTTAGAAATGCGGCGACTAGTCTAGGTATTCCACAAATTCAGATTTTGTTTACCGACCACCATTGGTGAATCGCATTTTCATGGAGCAACTCCACAAAAAACTGATAGGATATAAGTGTGGTATACCAAAATGTTCGTATGAATAAGGCCTATTAGTGTCCATACTTAGAAATGCGGCGACTAGTCTAGGTATTCCACAAATTCAAATTTTGTTTACTGACCACCATTGGTGAATCGCATTTTCATGGAGCAACTCCACAAAAAACTGATAGGATATAAGTGTGGTATACCAAAATGTTCGTATGAATAAGGCCTATTAGTGTCCATACTTAGAAATGCGGCGACTAGTCTAGGTATTCCACAAATTCAAATTTTGTTTACTGACCACCATTGGTGAATCGCATTTTCATGGAGCAACTCCATAAAAAACTGATAGGATATAAGTGTGGTATACCAAAATGTTCGTATGAATAAGGCCTATTAGTGTCCATACTTAGAAATGCGGCGACTAGTCTAGGTATTCCAGAAATTCAAATTTTGTTTCAAATTTTGTTTACTGACCACCATTGGTGAATCGCATTTTCATGGAGCAACTCCACAAAAAACTGATAGGATATAAGTGTGGTATACCAAAATGTTCGTATGAATAAGGCCTATTAGTGTCCATACTTAGAAATGCGGCGACTAGTCTAGGTATTCCACAAATTCAAATTTTGTTTACTGACCACCATTGGTGAATCGCATTTTCATGGAGCAACTCCATAAAAAACTGATAGGATATAAGTGTGGTATACCAAAATGTTCGTATGAATAAGGCCTATTAGTGTCCATACTTAGAAATGCGGCGACTAGTCTAAGTATTCCAGAAATTCAAATTTTGTTTCAAATTTTGTTTACTGACCACCATTGGTGAATCGCATTTTCATGGAGCAACTCCACAAAAAACTGATAGGATATAAGTGTGGTATACCAAAATGTTCGTATGAATAAGGCCTATTAGTGTCCATACTTAGAAATGCGGCGACTAGTCTAGGTATTCCACAAATTCAGATTTTGTTTACCGACCACCATTGGTGAATCGCATTTTCATGGAGCAACTCCACAAAAAACTGATAGGATATAAGTGTGGTATACCAAAATGTTCGTATGAATAAGGCCTATTAGTGTCCATACTTAGAAATGCGGCGACTAGTCTAGGTATTCCACAAATTCAAATTTTGTTTACTGACCACCATTGGTGAATCGCATTTTCATGGAGCAACTCCACAAAAAACTGATAGGATATAAGTGTGATACACCAAAATGTTCGTATGGATAAGGCCTATTAGTGTCCATACTTAGAAATGCGGCGACTAGTCTAGGTATTCCACAAATTCAAATTTTGTTTACTGACCACCATTGGTGAATCGCATTTTCATGGAGCAACTCCACAAAAAACTGATAGGATATAAGTGTGGTATACCAAAATGTTCGTATGAATAAGGCCTATTAGTGTCCATACTTAGAAATGCGGCGACTAGTCTAGGTATTCCACAAATTCAAATTTTGTTTACTGACCACCATTGGTGAATCGCATTTTCATGGAGCAACTCCATAAAAAACTGATAGGATATAAGTGTGGTATACCAAAATGTTCGTATGAATAAGGCCTATTAGTGTCCATACTTAGAAATGCGGCGACTAGTCTAGGTATTCCAGAAATTCAAATTTTGTTTCAAATTTTGTTTACTGACCACCATTGGTGAATCGCATTTTCATGGAGCAACTCCACAAAAAACTGATAGGATATAAGTGTGGTATACCAAAATGTTCGTATGAATAAGGCCTATTAGTGTCCATACTTAGAAATGCGGCGACTAGTCTAGGTATTCCACAAATTCAAATTTTGTTTACTGACCACCATTGGTGAATCGCATTTTCATGGAGCAACTCCATAAAAAACTGATAGGATATAAGTGTGGTATACCAAAATGTTCGTATGAATAAGGCCTATTAGTGTCCATACTTAGAAATGCGGCGACTAGTCTAGGTATTCCACAAATTCAAATTTTGTTTACTGACCACCATTGGTGAATCGCATTTTCATGGAGCAACTCCACAAAAAACTGATAGGATATAAGTGTGATACACCAAAATGTTCGTATGGATAAGGCCTATTAGTGTCCATACTTAGAAATGCGGCGACTAGTCTAGGTATTCCACAAATTCAAATTTTGTTTACTGACCACCATTGGTGAATCGAATTTTCATGGAGCAACTCCACAAAAAACTGATAGGATATAAGTGTGATACAGCAAAATGTTCGTATGAATAAGGCCTATTAGTGACCATACTTAGAAATGCGGCGACTAGTCTAGGTATTCCACAAATTCAAATTTTGTTTACTGACCACCATTGGTGAATCGCATTTTCATGGAGCAACTCCACAAAAAACTGATAGGATATAAGTGTGATACAGCAAAATGTTCGTATGAATAAGGCCTATTAGTGTCCATACTTAGAAATGCGGCGACTAGTCTAGGGATTCCACAAATTCAAATTTTGTTTACTGACCACCATTGGTGAATCGCATTTTCATGGAGCAACTCCACAAAAAACTGATAGGATATAAGTGTGATACAGCAAAATGTTCGTATGAATAAGGCCTATTAGTGACCATACTTAGAAATGCGGCGACTAGTCTAGGTATTCCACAAATTCAAATTTTGTTTACTGACCACCATTGGTGAATCGCATTTTCATGGAGCAACTCCACAAAAAACTGATAGGATATAAGTGTGATACAGCAAAATGTTCGTATGGATAAGGCCTATTAGTGTCCATACTTAGAAATGCGGCGACTAGTCTAGGTATTCCACAAATTCAAATTTTGTTTACTGACCACCATTGGTGAATCGCATTTTCATGAAGCAACTCCACAAAAAAACTGATAGGATATAAGTGTGATACACCAAAATGTTCGTATGGATAAGGCCTATTAGTGTCCATACTTAGAAATGCGGCGACTAGTCTAGGTATTCCACAAATTCAAATTTTGTTTACTGACCACCATTGGTGAATCGCATTTTCATGGAGCAACTCCATAAAAAACTGATAGGATATAAGTGTGGTATACCAAAATGTTCGTATGAATAAGGCCTATTAGTGTCCATACTTAGAAATGCGGCGACTAGTCTAGGTATTCCACAAATTCAAATTTTGTTTACTGACCACCATTGGTGAATCGCATTTTCATGGAGCAACTCCACAAAAAACTGATAGGATATAAGTGTGATACACCAAAATGTTCGTATGGATAAGGCCTATTAGTGTCCATACTTAGAAATGCGGCGACTAGTCTAGGTATTCCACAAATTCAAATTTTGTTTACTGACCACCATTGGTGAATCGCATTTTCATGGAGCAACTCCACAAAAAACTGATAGGATATAAGTGTGGTATACCAAAATGTTCGTATGAATAACGCCTATTAGTGTCCATACTTAGAAATGCGGCGACTAGTCTAGGTATTCCACAAATTCAAATTTTGTTTACTGACCACCATTGGTGAATCGCATTTTCATGGAGCAACTCCACAAAAAACTGATAGGATATAAGTGTGGTATACCAAAATGTTCGTATGAATAAGGCCTATTAGTGACCATACTTAGAAATGCGGCGACTAGTCTAGGTATTCCACAAATTCAAATTTTGTTTACTGACCACCATTGGTGAATCGCATTTTCATGGAGCAACTCCACAAAAAACTGATAGGATATAAGTGTGATACAGCAAAATGTTCGTATGAATAAGGCCTATTAGTGACCATACTTAGAAATGCGGCGACTAGTTTAGGTATTCCACAAATTCAAATTTTGTTTACTGACCACCATTGGTGAATCGCATTTTCATGGAGCAACTCCACAAAAAACTGATAGGATATAAGTGTGATACAGCAAAATGTTCGTATGAATAAGGCCTATTAGTGTCCATACTTACAAATGCGGCGACTAGTCTAGGTATTCCACAAATTCAAATTTTGTTTACTGACCACCATTGGTGAATCGCATTTTCATGGAGCAACTCCACAAAAAACTGATAGGATATAAGTGTGATACAGCAAAATGTTCGTATGAATAAGGCCTATTAGTGACCATACTTAGAAATGCGGCGACTAGTCTAGGTATTCCACAAATTCAAATTTTGTTTACTGACCACCATTGGTGAATCGCATTTTCATGGAGCAACTCCACAAAAAACTGATAGGATATAAGTGTATACAGCAAAATGTTCGTATGGATAAGGCCTATTAGTGTCCATACTTAGAAATGCGGCGACTAGTCTAGGTATTCCACAAATTCAAATTTTGTTTACTGACCACCATTGGTGAATCGCATTTTCATGGAGCAACTCCACAAAAAACTGATAGGATATAAGTGTGATACACCAAAATGCTCGTATGGATAAGGCCTATTAGTATCCATACTTAGAAATGCGGCGACTAGTCTAGATATTCCACAAATTCAGATTTTGTTTACCGACCACCATTGGTGAATCACATTTTCATGGAGCACCTCCACAAAAAACTGATAGGATATAAGTGTGGTATACCAAAATGTTCGTATGAATAAGGCCTATTAGTGTCCATACTTAGAAATGCGGCGACTAGTCTAGGTATTCCAGAAATTCAAATTTTGTTTCAAATTTTGTTTACTGACCACCATTGGTGAATCGCATTTTCATGGAGCAACTCCACAAAAAAACTGATAGGATATAAGTGTGGTATACCAAAATGTTCGTATGAATAAGGCCTATTAGTGTCCATACTTAGAAATGCGGCGACTAGTCTAGGTATTCCACAAATTCAGATTTTGTTTACCGACCACCATTGGTGAATCGCATTTTCATGGAGCAACTCCACAAAAAACTGATAGGATATAAGTGTGGTATACCAAAATGTTCGTATGAATAAGGCCTATTAGTATCCATACTTAGAAATGCGGCGACTAGTCTAGGTATTCCACAAATTCAAATTTTGTTTACTGACCACCATTGGTGAATCGCATTTTCATGGAGCAACTCCACAAAAAACTGATAGGATATAAGTGTGGTATACCAAAATGTTCGTATGAATAAGGCCTATTAGTGTCCATACTTAGAAATGCGGCGACTAGTCTAGGTATTCCACAAATTCAAATTTTGTTTACTGACCACCATTGGTGAATCGCATTTTCATGGAGCAACTCCATAAAAAACTGATAGGATATAAGTGTGGTATACCAAAATGTTCGTATGAATAAGGCCTATTAGTGTCCATACTTAGAAATGCGGCGACTAGTCTAGGTATTCCAGAAATTCAAATTTTGTTTCAAATTTTGTTTACTGACCACCATTGGTGAATCGCATTTTCATGGAGCAACTCCACAAAAAACTGATAGGATATAAGTGTGGTATACCAAAATGTTCGTATGAATAAGGCCTATTAGTGTCCATACTTAGAAATGCGGCGACTAGTCTAGGTATTCCACAAATTCAAATTTTGTTTACTGACCACCATTGGTGAATCGCATTTTCATGGAGCAACTCCATAAAAAACTGATAGGATATAAGTGTGGTATACCAAAATGTTCGTATGAATAAGGCCTATTAGTGTCCATACTTAGAAATGCGGCGACTAGTCTAGGTATTCCACAAATTCAAATTTTGTTTACTGACCACCATTGGTGAATCGCATTTTCATGGAGCAACTCCACAAAAAACTGCTAGGATATAAGTGTGATACACCAAAATGTTCGTATGAATAAGGCCTATTAGTGACCATACTTAGAAATGCGGCGACTAGTCTAGGTATTCCACAAATTCAAATTTTGTTTACTGACCACCATTGGTGAATCGCATTTTCATGGAGCAACTCCACAAAAAACTGATAGGATATAAGTGTGATACAGCAAAATGTTCGTATGGATAAGGCCTATTAGTGTCCATACTTAGAAATGCGGCGACTAGTCTAGGTATTCCACAAATTCAAATTTTGTTTACTGACCACCATTGGTGAATCGCATTTTCATGGAGCAACTCCACAAAAAACTGATAGGATATAAGTGTGATACACCAAAATGTTCGTATGGATAAGGCCTATTAGTGTCTATACTTAGAAATGCGGCGACTAGTCTAGGTATTCCACAAATTCAAATTTTGTTTACTGACCACCATTGGTGAATCGCATTTTCATGGAGCAACTCCATAAAAAACTCATAGGATATAAGTGTGGTATACCAAAATGTTCGTATGAATAAGGCCTATTAGTGTCCATACTTAGAAATGCGGCGACTAGTCTAGGTATTCCACAAATTCAAATTTTGTTTACTGACCACCATTGGTGAATCGCATTTTCATGGAGCAACTCCACAAAAAACTGATAGGATATAAGTGTGATACACCAAAATGTTCGTATGGATAAGGCCTATTAGCGTCCGTACTTAGAAATGCGGCGACTAGTCTAGGTATTCCACAAATTCAAATTTTGTTTACTGACCACCATTGGTGAATCGCATTTTCATGGAGCAACTCCACAAAAAACTGATAGGATATAAGTGTGGTATACCAAAATGTTCGTATGAATAAGGCCTATTAGTGTCCATACTTAGAAATGTGGCGACTAGTCTAGGTATTCCACAAATTCAAATTTTGTTTACTGACCACCATTGGTGAATCGCATTTTCATGGAGCAACTCCATAAAAAACTGATAGGATATAAGTGTGGTATACCAAAATGTTCGTATGAATAAGGCCTATTAGTGTCCATACTTAGAAATGCGGCGACTAGTCTAGGTATTCCAGAAATTCAAATTTTGTTTCAAATTTTGTTTACTGACCACCATTGGTGAATCGCATTTTCATGGAGCAACTCCACAAAAAACTGATAGGATATAAGTGTGGTATACCAAAATGTTCGTATGAATAAGGCCTATTAGTGTCCATACTTAGAAATGCGGCGACTAGTCTAGGTATTCCACAAATTCAAATTTTGTTTACTGACCACCATTGGTGAATCGCATTTTCATGGAGCAACTCCACAAAAAACTGATAGGATATAAGTGTGATACACCACAATCCTCGTATGGATAAGGCCTATTAGTATCCATACTTAGAAATGCGGCGACTAGTCTAGATATTCCACAAATTCAGATTTTGTTTACCGACCACCATTGGTGAATCACATTTTCATGGAGCAACTCCACAAAAAACTGATAGGATATAAGTGTGGTATACCAAAATGTTCGTATGAATAAGGCCTATTAGTGTCCATACTTAGAAATGCGGCGACTAGTCTAGGTATTCCAGAAATTCAAATTTTGTTTCAAATTTTGTTTACTGACCACCATTGGTGAATCGCATTTTCATGGAGCAACTCCACAAAAAACTGATAGGATATAAGTGTGGTATACCAAAATGTTCGTATGAATAAGGCCTATTAGTGTCCATACTTAGAAATGCGGCGACTAGTCTAGGTATTCCACAAATTCAAATTTTGTTTACTGACCACCATTGGTGAATCGCATTTTCATGGAGCAACTCCACAAAAAACTGATAGGATATAAGTGTGATACACCAAAATGTTCGTATGGATAAGGCCTATTAGTGTCCATACTTAGAAATGCGGCGACTAGTCTAGGTATTCCACAAATTCAAATTTTGTTTACTGACCACCATTGGTGAATCGCATTTTCATGGAGCAACTCCACAAAAAACTGATAGGATATAAGTGTGATACACCAAAATGTTCGTATGAATAAGGCCTATTAGTGACCATACTTAGAAATGCGGCGACTAGTCTAGGTATTCCACAAATTCAAATTTTGTTTACTGACCACCATTGGTGAATCGCATTTTCATGGAGCAACTCCACAAAAAACTGATAGGATATAAGTGTATACAGCAAAATGTTCGTATGGATAAGGCCTATTAGTGTCCATACTTAGAAATGCGGCGACTAGTCTAGGTATTCCACAAATTCAAATTTTGTTTACTGACCACCATTGGTGAATCGCATTTTCATGGAGCAACTCCACAAAAAACTGATAGGATATAAGTGTGATACACCAAAATGCTCGTATGGATAAGGCCTATTAGTATCCATACTTAGAAATGCGGCGACTAGTCTAGATATTCCACAAATTCAGATTTTGTTTACCGACCACCATTGGTGAATCACATTTTCATGGAGCACCTCCACAAAAAACTGATAGGATATAAGTGTGGTATACCAAAATGTTCGTATGAATAAGGCCTATTAGTGTCCATACTTAGAAATGCGGCGACTAGTCTAGGTATTCCACAAATTCAAATTTTGTTTACTGACCACCATTGGTGAATCGCATTTTCATGGAGCAACTCCACAAAAAACTGATAGGATATAAGTGTGATACACCAAAATGTTCGTATGGATAAGGCCTATTAGTGTCTATACTTAGAAATGCGGCGACTAGTCTAGGTATTCCACAAATTCAAATTTTGTTTACTGACCACCATTGGTGAATCGCATTTTCATGGAGCAACTCCATAAAAAACTCATAGGATATAAGTGTGGTATACCAAAATGTTTGTATGAATAAGGCCTATTAGTGTCCATACTTAGAAATGCGGCGACTAGTCTAGGTATTCCACAAATTCAAATTTTGTTTACTGACCACCATTGGTGAATCGCATTTTCATGGAGCAACTCCACAAAAAACTGATAGGATATAAGTGTGATACACCAAAATGTTCGTATGGATAAGGCCTATTAGTGTCCGTACTTAGAAATGCGGCGACTAGTCTAGGTATTCCACAAATTCAAATTTTGTTTACTGACCACCATTGGTGAATCGCATTTTCATGGAGCAACTCCACAAAAAACTGATAGGATATAAGTGTGGTATACCAAAATGTTCGTATGAATAAGGCCTATTAGTGTCCATACTTAGAAATGTGGCGACTAGTCTAGGTATTCCACAAATTCAAATTTTGTTTACTGACCACCATTGGTGAATCGCATTTTCATGGAGCAACTCCATAAAAAACTGATAGGATATAAGTGTGGTATACCAAAATGTTCGTATGAATAAGGCCTATTAGTGTCCATACTTAGAAATGCGGCGACTAGTCTAGGTATTCCAGAAATTCAAATTTTGTTTCAAATTTTGTTTACTGACCACCATTGGTGAATCGCATTTTCATGGAGCAACTCCACAAAAAACTGATAGGATATAAGTGTGGTATACCAAAATGTTCGTATGAATAAGGCCTATTAGTGTCCATACTTAGAAATGCGGCGACTAGTCTAGGTATTCCACAAATTCAAATTTTGTTTACTGACCACCATTGGTGAATCGCATTTTCATGGAGCAACTCCACAAAAAACTGATAGGATATAAGTGTGATACAGCAAAATGTTCGTATGAATAAGGCCTATTAGTGACCATACTTAGAAATGCGGCGACTAGTCTAGGTATTCCACAAATTCAAATTTTGTTTACTGACCACCATTGGTGAATCGCATTTTCATGGAGCAACTCCACAAAAAACTGATAGGATATAAGTGTGATACAGCAAAATGTTCGTATGAATAAGGCCTATTAGTGTCCATACTTAGAAATGCGGCGACTAGTCTAGGTATTCCACAAATTCAAATTTTGTTTACTGACCACCATTGTTGAATCGCATTTTCATGGAGCAACTCCACAAAAAACTGATAGGATATAAGTGTATACAGCAAAATGTTCGTATGGATAAGGCCTATTAGTGTCCATACTTAGAAATGCGGCGACTAGTCTAGGTATTCCACAAATTCAAATTTTGTTTACTGACCACCATTGGTGAATCGCATTTTCATGGAGCAACTCCACAAAAAACTGATAGGATATAAGTGTGATACACCACAATCCTCGTATGGATAAGGCCTATTAGTATCCATACTTAGAAATGCGGCGACTAGTCTAGATATTCCACAAATTCAGATTTTGTTTACCGACCACCATTGGTGAATCACATTTTCATGGAGCAACTCCACAAAAAACTGATAGGATATAAGTGTGGTATACCAAAATGTTCGTATGAATAAGGCCTATTAGTGTCCATACTTAGAAATGCGGCGACTAGTCTAGGTATTCCAGAAATTCAAATTTTGTTTCAAATTTTGTTTACTGACCACCATTGGTGAATCGCATTTTCATGGAGCAACTCCACAAAAAACTGATAGGATATAAGTGTGGTATACCAAAATGTTCGTATGAATAAGGCCTATTAGTGTCCATACTTAGAAATGCGGCGACTAGTCTAGGTATTCCACAAATTCAAATTTTGTTTACTGACCACCATTGGTGAATCGCATTTTCATGGAGCAACTCCACAAAAAACTGATAGGATATAAGTGTGATACACCAAAATGTTCGTATGGATAAGGCCTATTAGTGTCCATACTTAGAAATGCGGCGACTAGTCTAGGTATTCCACAAATTCAAATTTTGTTTACTGACCACCATTGGTGAATCGCATTTTCATGGAGCAACTCCACAAAAAACTGATAGGATATAAGTGTGATACACCAAAATGTTCGTATGAATAAGGCCTATTAGTGACCATACTTAGAAATGCGGCGACTAGTCTAGGTATTCCACAAATTCAAATTTTGTTTACTGACCACCATTGGTGAATCGCATTTTCATGGAGCAACTCCACAAAAAACTGATAGGATATAAGTGTATACAGCAAAATGTTCGTATGGATAAGGCCTATTAGTGTCCATACTTAGAAATGCGGCGACTAGTCTAGGTATTCCACAAATTCAAATTTTGTTTACTGACCACCATTGGTGAATCGCATTTTCATGGAGCAACTCCACAAAAAACTGATAGGATATAAGTGTGATACACCAAAATGCTCGTATGGATAAGGCCTATTAGTATCCATACTTAGAAATGCGGCGACTAGTCTAGATATTCCACAAATTCAGATTTTGTTTACCGACCACCATTGGTGAATCACATTTTCATGGAGCACCTCCACAAAAAACTGATAGGATATAAGTGTGGTATACCAAAATGTTCGTATGAATAAGGCCTATTAGTGTCCATACTTAGAAATGCGGCGACTAGTCTAGGTATTCCAGAAATTCAAATTTTGTTTCAAATTTTGTTTACTGACCACCATTGGTGAATCGCATTTTCATGGAGCAACTCCACAAAAAACTGATAGGATATAAGTGTGGTATACCAAAATGTTCGTATGAATAAGGCCTATTAGTGTCCATACTTAGAAATGCGGCGACTAGTCTAGGTATTCCACAAATTCAGATTTTGTTTACCGACCACCATTGGTGAATCGCATTTTCATGGAGCAACTCCACAAAAAACTGATAGGATATAAGTGTGGTATACCAAAATGTTCGTATGAATAAGGCCTATTAGTATCCATACTTAGAAATGCGGCGACTAGTCTAGGTATTCCACAAATTCAAATTTTGTTTACTGACCACCATTGGTGAATCGCATTTTCATGGAGCAACTCCACAAAAAACTGATAGGATATAAGTGTGGTATACCAAAATGTTCGTATGAATAAGGCCTATTAGTGTCCATACTTAGAAATGCGGCGACTAGTCTAGGTATTCCACAAATTCAAATTTTGTTTACTGACCACCATTGGTGAATCGCATTTTCATGGAGCAACTCCATAAAAAACTGATAGGATATAAGTGTGGTATACCAAAATGTTCGTATGAATAAGGCCTATTAGTGTCCATACTTAGAAATGCGGCGACTAGTCTAGGTATTCCAGAAATTCAAATTTTGTTTCAAATTTTGTTTACTGACCACCATTGGTGAATCGCATTTTCATGGAGCAACTCCACAAAAAACTGATAGGATATAAGTGTGGTATACCAAAATGTTCGTATGAATAAGGCCTATTAGTGTCCATACTTAGAAATGCGGCGACTAGTCTAGGTATTCCACAAATTCAAATTTTGTTTACTGACCACCATTGGTGAATCGCATTTTCATGGAGCAACTCCATAAAAAACTGATAGGATATAAGTGTGGTATACCAAAATGTTCGTATGAATAAGGCCTATTAGTGTCCATACTTAGAAATGCGGCGACTAGTCTAGGTATTCCACAAATTCAAATTTTGTTTACTGACCACCATTGGTGAATCGCATTTTCATGGAGCAACTCCACAAAAAACTGCTAGGATATAAGTGTGATACACCAAAATGTTCGTATGAATAAGGCCTATTAGTGACCATACTTAGAAATGCGGCGACTAGTCTAGGTATTCCACAAATTCAAATTTTGTTTACTGACCACCATTGGTGAATCGCATTTTCATGGAGCAACTCCACAAAAAACTGATAGGATATAAGTGTGATACAGCAAAATGTTCGTATGGATAAGGCCTATTAGTGTCCATACTTAGAAATGCGGCGACTAGTCTAGGTATTCCACAAATTCAAATTTTGTTTACTGACCACCATTGGTGAATCGCATTTTCATGGAGCAACTCCACAAAAAACTGATAGGATATAAGTGTGATACACCAAAATGTTCGTATGGATAAGGCCTATTAGTGTCTATACTTAGAAATGCGGCGACTAGTCTAGGTATTCCACAAATTCAAATTTTGTTTACTGACCACCATTGGTGAATCGCATTTTCATGGAGCAACTCCATAAAAAACTCATAGGATATAAGTGTGGTATACCAAAATGTTCGTATGAATAAGGCCTATTAGTGTCCATACTTAGAAATGCGGCGACTAGTCTAGGTATTCCACAAATTCAAATTTTGTTTACTGACCACCATTGGTGAATCGCATTTTCATGGAGCAACTCCACAAAAAACTGATAGGATATAAGTGTGATACACCAAAATGTTCGTATGGATAAGGCCTATTAGTGTCCGTACTTAGAAATGCGGCGACTAGTCTAGGTATTCCACAAATTCAAATTTTGTTTACTGACCACCATTGGTGAATCGCATTTTCATGGAGCAACTCCACAAAAAACTGATAGGATATAAGTGTGGTATACCAAAATGTTCGTATGAATAAGGCCTATTAGTATCCATACTTAGAAATGTGGCGACTAGTCTAGGTATTCCACAAATTCAAATTTTGTTTACTGACCACCATTGGTGAATCGCATTTTCATGGAGCAACTCCATAAAAAACTGATAGGATATAAGTGTGGTATACCAAAATGTTCGTATGAATAAGGCCTATTAGTGTCCATACTTAGAAATGCGGCGACTAGTCTAGGTATTCCAGAAATTCAAATTTTGTTTCAAATTTTGTTTACTGACCACCATTGGTGAATCGCATTTTCATGGAGCAACTCCACAAAAAACTGATAGGATATAAGTGTGGTATACCAAAATGTTCGTATGAATAAGGCCTATTAGTGTCCATACTTAGAAATGCGGCGACTAGTCTAGGTATTCCACAAATTCAAATTTTGTTTACTGACCACCATTGGTGAATCGCATTTTCATGGAGCAACTCCACAAAAAACTGATAGGATATAAGTGTGATACAGCAAAATGTTCGTATGAATAAGGCCTATTAGTGACCATACTTAGAAATGCGGCGACTAGTCTAGGTATTCCACAAATTCAAATTTTGTTTACTGACCACCATTGGTGAATCGCATTTTCATGGAGCAACTCCACAAAAAACTGATAGGATATAAGTGTGCTACAGCAAAATGTTCGTATGAATAAGGCCTATTAGTGTCCATACTTAGAAATGCGGCGACTAGTCTAGGTATTCCACAAATTCAAATTTTGTTTACTGACCACCATTGTTGAATCGCATTTTCATGGAGCAACTCCACAAAAAACTGATAGGATATAAGTGTATACAGCAAAATGTTCGTATGGATAAGGCCTATTAGTGTCCATACTTAGAAATGCGGCGACTAGTCTAGGTATTCCACAAATTCAAATTTTGTTTACTGACCACCATTGGTGAATCGCATTTTCATGGAGCAACTCCACAAAAAACTGATAGGATATAAGTGTATACAGCAAAATGTTCGTATGGATAAGGCCTATTAGTGTCCATACTTAGAAATGCGGCGACTAGTCTAGGTATTCCACAAATTCAAATTTTGTTTACTGACCACCATTGGTGAATCGCATTTTCATGGAGCAACTCCACAAAAAACTGATAGGATATAAGTGTGATACACCACAATCCTCGTATGGATAAGGCCTATTAGCATCCATACTTAGAAATGCGGCGACTAGTCTAGATATTCCACAAATTCAGATTTTGTTTACCGACCACCATTGGTGAATCACATTTTCATGGAGCAACTCCACAAAAAACTGATAGGATATAATTGTGGTATACCAAAATGTTCGTATGAATAAGGCCTATTAGTGTCCATACTTAGAAATGCGGCGACTAGTCTAGGTATTCCAGAAATTCAAATTTTGTTTCAAATTTTGTTTACTGACCACCATTGGTGAATCGCATTTTCATGGAGCAACTCCACAAAAAACTGATAGGATATAAGTGTGGTATACCAAAATGTTCGTATGAATAAGGCCTATTAGTGTCCATACTTAGAAATGCGGCGACTAGTCTAGGTATTCCACAAATTCAAATTTTGTTTACTGACCACCATTGGTGAATCGCATTTTCATGGAGCAACTCCACAAAAAACTGATAGGATATAAGTGTGATACAGCAAAATGTTCGTATGAATAAGGCCTATTAGTGTCCATACTTAGAAATGCGGCGACTAGTCTAGGTATTCCACAAATTCAAATTTTGTTTACTGACCACCATTGGTGAATCGCATTTTCATGGAGCAACTCCACAAAAAACTGATAGGATATAAGTGTGATACAGCAAAATGTTCGTATGGATAAGGCCTATTAGTGTCCATACTTAGAAATGCGGCGACTAGTCTAGGTATTCCACAAATTCAAATTTTGTTTACTGGCCACCATTGGTGAATCGCATTTTCATGGAGCAACTCCACAAAAAACTGATAGGATATAAGTGTGATACACCAAAATGTTCGTATGGATAAGGCCTATTAGTGTCCATACTTAGAAATGCGGCGACTAGTCTAGGTATTCCACAAATTCAAATTTTGTTTACTGACCACCATTGGTGAATCGCATTTTCATGGAGCAACTCCACAAAAAACTGATAGGATATAAGTGTGATACAGCAAAATGTTCGTATGAATAAGGCCTATTAGTGTCCATACTTAGAAATGCGGCGACTAGTCTAGGTATTCCACAAATTCAAATTTTGTTTACTGACCACCATTGGTGAATCGCATTTTCATGGAGCAACTCCATAAAAAACTGATAGGATATAAGTGTGGTATACCAAAATGTTCGTATGAATAAGGCCTATTAGTGTCCATACTTAGAAATGCGGCGACTAGTCTAGGTATTCCAGAAATTCAAATTTTGTTTCAAATTTTGTTTACTGACCACCATTGGTGAATCGCATTTTCATGGAGCAACTCCACAAAAAACTGATAGGATATAAGTGTGGTATACCAAAATGTTCGTATGAATAAGGCCTATTAGTGTCCATACTTAGAAATGCGGCGACTAGTCTAGGTATTCCACAAATTCAAATTTTGTTTACTGACCACCATTGGTGAATCGCATTTTCATGGAGCAACTCCACAAAAAACTGATAGGATATAAGTGTGATACAGCAAAATGTTCGTATGAATAAGGCCTATTAGCGACCATACTTAGAAATGCGGCGACTAGTCTAGGTATTCCACAAATTCAAATTTTGTTTACTGACCACCATTGGTGAATCGCATTTTCATGGAGCAACTCCACAAAAAACTGATAGGATATAAGTGTGATACAGCAAAATGTTCGTATGAATAAGGCCTATTAGTGTCCATACTTAGAAATGCGGCGACTAGTCTAGGTATTCCACAAATTCAAATTTTGTTTACTGACCACCATTGGTGAATCGCATTTTCATGGAGCAACTCCACAAAAAACTGATAGGATATAAGTGTGATACAGCAAAATGTTCGTATGAATAAGGCCTATTAGTGACCATACTAAGAAATGCGGCGACTAGTCTAGGTATTCCACAAATTCAAATTTTGTTTACTGACCACCATTGGTGAATCGCATTTTCATGGAGCAACTCCACAAAAAACTGATAGGATATAAGTGTATACAGCAAAATGTTCGTATGGATAAGGCCTATTAGTGTCCATACTTAGAAATGCGGCGACTAGTCTAGGTATTCCACAAATTCAAATTTTGTTTACTGACCACCATTGGTGAATCGCATTTTCATGGAGCAACTCCACAAAAAACTGATAGGATATAAGTGTGATACACCAAAATGCTCGTATGGATAAGGCCTATTAGTATCCATACTTAGAAATGCGGCGACTAGTCTAGATATTCCACAAATTCAGATTTTGTTTACCGACCACCATTGGTGAATCACATTTTCATGGAGCAACTCCACAAAAAACTGATAGGATATAAGTGTGGTATACCAAAATGTTCGTATGAATAAGGCCTATTAGTGTCCATACTTAGAAATGCGGCGACTAGTCTAGGTATTCCAGAAATTCAAATTTTGTTTCAAATTTTGTTTACTGACCACCATTGGTGAATCGCATTTTCATGGAGCAACTCCACAAAAAACTGATAGGATATAAGTGTGGTATACCAAAATGTTCGTATGAATAAGGCCTATTAGTGTCCATACTTAGAAATGCGGCGACTCGTCTAGGTATTCCACAAATTCAGATTTTGTTTACCGACCACCATTGGTGAATCAAATTTTCATGGAGCAACTCCACAAAAAACTGATAGGATATAAGTGTGGTATACCAAAATGTTCGTATGAATAAGGCCTATTAGTGTCCATACTTAGAAATGCGGCGACTAGTCTAGGTATTCCAGAAATTCAAATTTTGTTTCAAATTTTGTTTACTGACCACCATTGGTGAATCGCATTTTCATGGAGCAACTCCACAAAAAACTGATAGGATATAAGTGTGGTATACCAAAATGTTCGTATGAATAAGGCCTATTAGCGTCCATACTTAGAAATGCGGCGACTAGTCTAGGTATTCCACAAATTCAAATTTTGTTTACTGACCACCATTGGTGAATCGCATTTTCATGGAGCAACTCCACAAAAAACTGATAGGATATAAGTGTGGTATACCAAAATGTTCGTATGAATAAGGCCTATTAGTGTCCATACTTAGAAATGCGGCGACTAGTCTAGGTATTCCACAAATTCCACAAATGACCACCATTGGTGAATCGCATTTTCATGGAGCAACTCCACAAAAAACTGATAGGATATAAGTGTGGTATACCAAAATGTTCGTATGAATAAGGCCTATTAGTGTCCATACTTAGAAATGCGGCGACTAGTCTGGGTATTCCACAAATTCAAATTTTGTTTCAAATTTTGTTTACTGACCACCATTGGTGAATCGCATTTTCATGGAGCAACTCCACAAAAAACTGATAGGATATAAGTGTGATACACCAAAATGTTCGTATGGATAAGGCCTATTAGCGTCCATACTTAGAAATGCGGCGACTAGTCTAGGTATTCCACAAATTCAAATTTTGTTTACTGACCACGATTGGTGAATCGCATTTTCATGGAGCAACTCCACAAAAAACTGATAGGATATAAGTGTGGTATACCAAAATGTTCGTATGAATAAGGCCTATTAGTGTCCATACTTAGAAATGCGGCGACTAGTCTAGGTATTCCAGAAATTTAAATTTTGTTTACTGACCACCATTGGTGAATCGCATTTTCATGGAGCAACTCCACAAAAAACTGATAGGATATAAGTGTGGTATACCAAAATGTTCGTATGAATAAGGCCTATTAGTGTCCATACTTAGAAATGCGGCGACTAGTCTAGGTATTCCAGAAATTCAAATTTTGTTTCAAATTTTGTTTACTGACCACCATTGGTGAATCGCATTTTCATGGAGCAACTCCACAAAAAACTGATAGGATATAAGTGTGGTATACCAAAATGTTCGTATGAATAAGGCCTATTAGTGTCCATACTTAGAAATGCGGCGACTAGTCTAGGTATTCCACAAATTCAAATTTTGTTTACTGACCACCATTGGTGAATCGCATTTTCATGGAGCAACTCCACAAAAAACTGATAGGATATAAGTGTGGTATACCAAAATGTTCGTATGAATAAGGCCTATTAGTGTCCATACTTAGAAATGCGGCGACTAGTCTAGGTATTCCACAAATTCAAATTTTGTTTACTGACCACCATTGGTGAATCGCATTTTCATGGAGCAACTCCACAAAAAACTGATAGGATATAAGTGTGGTATACCAAAATGTTCGTATGAATAAGGCCTATTAGTGTCCATACTTAGAAATGCGGCGACTAGTCTAGGTATTCCACAAATTCAAATTTTGTTTCAAATTTTGTTTACTGACCACCATTGGTGAATCGCATTTTCATGGAGCAACTCCACAAAAAACTGATAGGATATAAGTGTGATACACCAAAATGTTCGTATGGATAAGGCCTATTAGTTACCATACTTAGAAATGCGGCGACTAGTCTAGGTATTCCACAAATTCAAATTTTGTTTACTGACCACCATTGGTGAATCGCATTTTCATGGAGCAACTCCACAAAAAACTGATAGGATATAAGTGTGGTATACCAAAATCTTCGTATGAATAAGGCCTATTAGTGTCCATACTTAGAAATGCGGCGACTAGTCTAGGTATTCCAGAAATTCAAATTTTGTTTCAAATTTTGTTTACTGACCACCATTGGTGAATCGCATTTTCATGGAGCAACTCCACAAAAAACTGATAGGATATAAGTGTGATACACCAAAATGTTCGTATGGATAAGGCCTATTAGTTACCATACTTAGAAATGCGGCGACTAGTCTAGGTATTCCACAAATTCAAATTTTGTTTACTGACCACCATTGGTGAATCGCATTTTCATGGAGCAACTCCACAAAAAACTGATAGGATATAAGTGTGGTATACCAAAATCTTCGTATGAATAAGGCCTATTAGTGTCCATACTTAGAAATGCGGCGACTAGTCTAGGTATTCCAGAAATTCAAATTTTGTTTCAAATTTTGTTTACTGACCACCATTGGTGAATCGCATTTTCATGGAGCAACTCCACAAAAAACTGATAGGATATAAGTGTGGTATACCAAAATGTTCGTATGAATAAGGCCTATTAGTGTCCATACTTAGAAATGCGGCGACTAGTCTAGGTATTCCACAAATTCAAATTTTGTTTACTGACCACCATTGGTGAATCGCATTTTCATGGAGCAACTCCACAAAAAACTGATAGGATATAAGTGTGGTATACCAAAATGTTCGTATGAATAAGGCCTATTAGTGTCCATACTTAGAAATGCGGCGACTAGTCTAGGTATTCCAGAAATTCAAATTTTGTTTCAAATTTTGTTTACTGACCACCATTGGTGAATCGCATTTTCATGGAGCAACTCCACAAAAACCTGATAGGATATAAGTGTGGTATACCAAAATGTTCGTATGAATAAGGCCTATTAGTGTCCATACTTAGAAATGCGGCGACTAGTCTAGGTATTCCACAAATTCAAATTTTGTTTACTGACCACCATTGGTGAATCGCATTTTCATGGAGCAACTCCACAAAAAACTGATAGGATATAAGTGTGGTATACCAAAATGTTCGTATGAATAAGGCCTATTAGTGTCCATACTTAGAAGTGCGGCGACTAGTCTAGGTATTCCAGAAATTGAAATTTTGTTTCAAATTTTGTTTACTGACCACCATTGGTGAATCGCATTTTCATGGAGCAACTCCACAAAAAACTGATAGGATATAAGTGTGGTATACCAAAATGTTCGTATGAATAAGGCCTATTAGTGTCCATACTTAGAAGTGCGGCGACTAGTCTAGGTATTCCAGAAATTGAAATTTTGTTTCAAATTTTGTTTACTGACCACCATTGGTGAATCGCATTTTCATGGAGCAACTCCACAAAAAACTGATAGGATATAAGTGTGGTATACCAAAATGTTCGTATGAATAAGGCCTATTAGTGTCCATACTTAGAAATGCGGCGACTAGTCTAGGTATTCCACAAATTCAAATTTTGTTTCAAATTTTGTTTACTGACCACCATTGGTGAATCGCATTTTCATGGAGCAACTCCACAAAAAACTGATAGGATATAAGTGTGGTATACCAAAATGTTCGTATGAATAAGGCCTATTAGTGTCCATACTTAGAAATGCGGCGACTAGTCTAGGTATTCCACAAATTCAAATTTTGTTTACTGACCACCATTGGTGAATCGCATTTTCATGGAGCAACTCCACAAAAAACTGATAGGATATAAGTGTGGTATACCAAAATGTTCGTATGAATAAGGCCTATTAGTGTCCATACTTAGAAATGCGGCGACTAGTCTAGGTATTCCAGAAATTCAAATTTTGTTTCAAATTTTGTTTACTGACCACCATTGGTGAATCGCATTTTCATGGAGCAACTCCACAAAAAACTGATAGGATATAAGTGTGGTATACCAAAATGTTCGTATGAATAAGGCCTATTAGTGTCCATACTTAGAAATGCGGCGACTAGTCTAGATATTCCACAAATTCAGATTTTGTTTACCGACCACCATTGGTGAATCACATTTTCATGGAGCAACTCCACAAAAAACTGATAGGATATAAGTGTGGTATACCAAAATGTTCGTATGAATAAGGCCTATTAGTGTCCATACTTAGAAATGCGGCGACTAGTCTAGGTATTCCAGAAATTCAAATTTTGTTTACTGACCACCATTGGTGAATCGCATTTTGATGGAGCAACTCCACAAAAAACTGATAGGATATAAGTGTGGTATACCAAAATGTTCGTATGAATAAGGCCTATTAGTGTCCATACTTAGAAATGCGGCGACTCGTCTAGGTATTCCACAAATTCAGATTTTGTTTACCGACCACCATTGGTGAATCAAATTTTCATGGAGCAACTCCACAAAAAACTGATAGGATATAAGTGTGGTATACCAAAATGTTCGTATGAATAAGGCCTATTAGTGTCCATACTTAGAAATGCGGCGACTAGTCTAGGTATTCCAGAAATTCAAATTTTGTTTCAAATTTTGTTTACTGACCACCATTGGTGAATCGCATTTTCATGGAGCAACTCCACAAAAAACTGATAGGATATAAGTGTGGTATACCAAAATGTTCGTATGAATAAGGCCTATTAGTGTCCATACTTAGAAATGCGGCGACTAGTCTAGGTATTCCAGAAATTCAAATTTTGTTTCAAATTTTGTTTACTGACCACCATTGGTGAATCGCATTTTCATGGAGCAACTCCACAAAAAACTGATAGGATATAAGTGTGGTATACCAAAATGTTCGTATGAATAAGGCCTATTAGTGTCCATACTTAGAAATGCGGCGACTAGTCTAGGTATTCCACAAATTCAAATTTTGTTTACTGACCACCATTGGTGAATCGCATTTTCATGGAGCAACTCCACAAAAAACTGATAGGATATAAGTGTGGTATACCAAAATGTTCGTATGAATAAGGCCTATTAGTGTCCATACTTAGAAATGCGGCGACTAGTCTAGGTATTCCACAAATTCAAATTTTGTTTACTGACCACCATTGGTGAATCGCATTTTCATGGAGCAACTCCACAAAAAACTGATAGGATATAAGTGTGGTATACCAAAATGTTCGTATGAATAAGGCCTATTAGTGTCCATACTTAGAAATGCGGCGACTAGTCTGGGTATTCCACAAATTCAAATTTTGTTTCAAATTTTGTTTACTGACCACCATTGGTGAATCGCATTTTCATGGAGCAACTCCACAAAAAACTGATAGGATATAAGTGTGATACACCAAAATGTTCGTATGGATAAGGCCTATTAGTGTCCATACTTAGAAATGCGGCGACTAGTCTAGGTATTCCACAAATTCAAATTTTGTTTACTGACCACCATTGGTGAATCGCATTTTCATGGTGCAACTCCACAAAAAACTGATAGGATATAAGTGTGGTATACCAAAATGTTCGTATGAATAAGGCCTATTAGTGTCCATACTTAGAAATGCGGCGACTAGTCTAGGTATTCCAGAAATTCAAATTTTGTTTCAAATTTTGTTTACTGACCACCATTGGTGAATCGCATTTTCATGGAGCAACTCCACAAAAAACTGATAGGATATAAGTGTGGTATACCAAAATGTTCGTATGAATAAGGCCTATTAGTGTCCATACTTAGAAATGCGGCGACTAGTCTAGGTATTCCAGAAATTCAAATTTTGTTTCAAATTTTGTTTACTGACCACCATTGGTGAATCGCATTTTCATGGAGCAACTCCACAAAAAACTGATAGGATATAAGTGTGGTATACCAAAATGTTCGTATGAATAAGGCCTATTAGTGTCCATACTTAGAAATGCGGCGACTAGTCTAGGTATTCCACAAATTCAAATTTTGTTTACTGACCACCATTGGTGAATCGCATTTTCATGGAGCAACTCCACAAAAAACTGATAGGATATAAGTGTGGTATACCAAAATGTTCGTATGAATAAGGCCTATTAGTGTCCATACTTAGAAATGCGGCGACTAGTCTAGGTATTCCACAAATTCCAATTTTGTTTACTGACCACCATTAGTGAATCGCATTTTCATGGAGCAACTCCACAAAAAACTGATAGGATATAAGTGTGGTATACCAAAATGTTCGTATGAATAAGGCCTATTAGTGTCCATACTTAGAAATGCGGCGACTAGTCTAGGTATTCCACAAATTCAAATTTTGTTTACTGACCACCATTGGTGAATCGCATTTTCATGGAGCAACTCCACAAAAAACTGATAGGATATAAGTGTGGTATACCAAAATGTTCGTATGAATAAGGCCTATTAGTGTCCATACTTAGAAATGCGGCGACTAGTCTAGGTATTCCACAAATTCAAATTTTGTTTGCTGACCACCATTGGTGAATCGCATTTTCATGGAGCAACTCCACAAAAAACTGATAGGATATAAGTGTGGTATACCAAAATGTTCGTATGAATAAGGCCTATTAGTGTCCATACTTAGAAATGCGGCGACTAGTCTGGGTATTCCACAAATTCAAATTTTGTTTCAAATTTTGTTTACTGACCACCATTGGTGAATCGCATTTTCATGGAGCAACTCCACAAAAAACTGATAGGATATAAGTGTGATACACCAAAATGTTCGTATGGATAAGGCCTATTAGTGTCCATACTTAGAAATGCGGCGACTAGTCTAGGTATTCCACAAATTCAAATTTTGTTTACTGACCACCATTGGTGAATCGCATTTTCATGGAGCAACTCCACAAAAAACTGATAGGATATAAGTGTGGTATACCAAAATGTTCGTATGAATAAGGCCTATTAGTGTCCATACTTAGAAATGCGGCGACTAGTCTAGGTATTCCAGAAATTCAAATTTTGTTTCAAATTTTGTTTACTGACCACCATTGGTGAATCGCATTTTCATGGAGCAACTCCACAAAAAACTGATAGGATATAAGTGTGGTATACCAAAATGTTCGTATGAATAAGGCCTATTAGTGTCCATACTTAGAAATGCGGCGACTAGTCTAGGTATTCCACAAATTCAAATTTTGTTTACTGACCACCATTGGTGAATCGCATTTTCATGGAGCAACTCCACAAAAAACTGATAGGATATAAGTGTGGTATACCAAAATGTTCGTATGAATAAGGCCTATTAGTGTCCATACTTAGAAATGCGGCGACTAGTCTGGGTATTCCACAAATTCAAATTTTGTTTCAAATTTTGTTTACTGACCACCATTGGTGAATCGCATTTTCATGGAGCAACTCCACAAAAAACTGATAGGATATAAGTGTGATACACCAAAATGTTCGTATGGATAAGGCCTATTAGTGTCCATACTTAGAAATGCGGCGACTAGTCTAGGTATTCCACAAATTCAAATTTTGTTTACTGACCACCATTGGTGAATCGCATTTTCATGGTGCAACTCCACAAAAAACTGATAGGATATAAGTGTGGTATACCAAAATGTTCGTATGAATAAGGCCTATTAGTGTCCATACTTAGAAATGCGGCGACTAGTCTAGGTATTCCAGAAATTCAAATTTTGTTTCAAATTTTGTTTACTGACCACCATTGGTGAATCGCATTTTCATGGAGCAACTCCACAAAAAACTGATAGGATATAAGTGTGGTATACCAAAATGTTCGTATGAATAAGGCCTATTAGTGTCCATACTTAGAAATGCGGCGACTAGTCTAGGTATTCCACAAATTCAAATTTTGTTTACTGACCACCATTGGTGAATCGCATTTTCATGGAGCAACTCCACAAAAAACTGATAGGATATAAGTGTGGTATACCAAAATGTTCGTATGAATAAGGCCTATTAGTGTCCATACTTAGAAATGCGGCGACTAGTCTAGGTATTCCAGAAATTCAAATTTTGTTTCAAATTTTGTTTACTGACCACCATTGGTGAATCGCATTTTCATGGAGCAACTCCACAAAAAACTGATAGGATATAAGTGTGGTATACCAAAATGTTCGTATGAATAAGGCCTATTAGTGTCCATACTTAGAAATGCGGCGACTAGTCTAGGTATTCCACAAATTCAAATTTTGTTTACTGACCACCATTGGTGAATCGCATTTTCATGGAGCAACTCCACAAAAAACTGATAGGATATAAGTGTGGTATACCAAAATGTTCGTATGAATAAGGCCTATTAGTGTGCATACTTAGAAATGCGGCGACTAGTCTAGGTATTCCACAAATTCCAATTTTGTTTACTGACCACCATTAGTGAATCGCATTTTCATGGAGCAACTCCACAAAAAACTGATAGGATATAAGTGTGGTATACCAAAATGTTCGTATGAATAAGGCCTATTAGTGTCCATACTTAGAAATGCGGCGACTAGTCTAGGTATTCCACAAATTCAAATTTTGTTTACTGACCACCATTGGTGAATCGCATTTTCATGGAGCAACTCCACAAAAAACTGATAGGATATAAGTGTGGTATACCAAAATGTTCGTATGAATAAGGCCTATTAGTGTCCATACTTAGAAATGCGGCGACTAGTCTGGGTATTCCACAAATTCAAATTTTGTTTCAAATTTTGTTTACTGACCACCATTGGTGAATCGCATTTTCATGGAGCAACTCCACAAAAAACTGATAGGATATAAGTGTGATACACCAAAATGTTCGTATGGATAAGGCCTATTAGTGTCCATACTTAGAAATGCGGCGACTAGTCTAGGTATTCCACAAATTCAAATTTTGTTTACTGACCACCATTGGTGAATCGCATTTTCATGGTGCAACTCCACAAAAAACTGATAGGATATAAGTGTGGTATACCAAAATGTTCGTATGAATAAGGCCTATTAGTGTCCATACTTAGAAATGCGGCGACTAGTCTAGGTATTCCAGAAATTCAAATTTTGTTTCAAATTTTGTTTACTGACCACCATTGGTGAATCGCATTTTCATGGAGCAAC
Source organism: Leucophora obtusa (assembly GCA_949987735.1). Classification (NCBI taxonomy): domain Eukaryota; kingdom Metazoa; phylum Arthropoda; class Insecta; order Diptera; family Anthomyiidae; genus Leucophora; species Leucophora obtusa. The sequence goes on from OX465296.1 coordinate 181,203,383, forward strand.
TCCACAAAAAACTGATAGGATATAAGTGTGGTATACCGAAATGTTCGTATGAATAAGGCCTATTAGTGTCCATACTTAGAAATGCGGCGACTAGTCTAGGTATTCCACAAATTCAAATTTTGTTTACTGACCACCATTGGTGAATCGCATTTTCATGGAGCAACTCCACAAAAAACTGATAGGATATAAGTGTGGTATACCAAAATGTTCGTATGAATAAGGCCTATTAGTGTCCATACTTAGAAATGCGGCGACTAGTCTAGGTATTCCAGAAATTCAAATTTTGTTTCAAATTTTGTTTACTGACCACCATTGGTGAATCGCATTTTCATGGAGCAACTCCACAAAAAACTGATAGGATATAAGTGTGGTATACCAAAATGTTCGTATGAATAAGGCCTATTAGTGTCCATACTTAGAAATGCGGCGACTAGTCTAGGTATTCCAGAAATTCAAATTTTGTTTCAAATTTTGTTTACTGACCACCATTGGTGAATCGCATTTTCATGGAGCAACTCCACAAAAAACTGATAGGATATAAGTGTGGTATACCAAAATGTTCGTATGAATAAGGCCTATTAGTGTCCATACTTAGAAATGCGGCGACTAGTCTAGGTATTCCACAAATTCAAATTTTGTTTACTGACCACCATTGGTGAATCGCATTTTCATGGAGCAACTCCACAAAAAACTGATAGGATATAAGTGTGGTATACCAAAATGTTCGTATGAATAAGGCCTATTAGTGTCCATACTTAGAAATGCGGCGACTAGTCTAGGTATTCCACAAATTCAAATTTTGTTTACTGACCACCATTGGTGAATCGCATTTTCATGGAGCAACTCCACAAAAAACTGATAGGATATAAGTGTGGTATACAAAAATGTTCGTATGAATAAGGCCTATTAGTGTCCATACTTAGAAATGCGGCGACTAGTCTGGGTATTCCACAAATTCAAATTTTGTTTCAAATTTTGTTTACTGACCACCATTGGTGAATCGCATTTTCATGGAGCAACTCCACAAAAAACTGATAGGATATAAGTGTGGTATACCAAAATGTTCGTATGAATAAGGCCTATTAGTGTCCATACTTAGAAATGCGGCGACTAGTCTAGGTATTCCACAAATTCAAATTTTGTTTACTGACCACCATTGGTGAATCGCATTTTCATGGAGCAACTCCACAAAAAACTGATAGGATATAAGTGTGGTATACCAAAATGTTCGTATGAATAAGGCCTATTAGTGTCCATACTTAGAAATGCGGCGACTAGTCTAGGTATTCCACAAATTCAAATTTTGTTTACTGACCACCATTGGTGAATCGCATTTTCATGGAGCAACTCCACAAAAAACTGATAGGATATAAGTGTGGTATACCAAAATGTTCGTATGAATAAGGCCTATTAGTGTCCATACTTAGAAATGCGGCGACTAGTCTGGGTATTCCACAAATTCAAATTTTGTTTCAAATTTTGTTTACTGACCACCATTGGTGAATCGCATTTTCATGGAGCAACTCCACAAAAAACTGATAGGATATAAGTGTGATACACCAAAATGTTCGTATGGATAAGGCCTATTAGTGTCCATACTTAGAAATGCGGCGACTAGTCTAGGTATTCCACAAATTCAAATTTTGTTTACTGACCACCATTGGTGAATCGCATTTTCATGGTGCAACTCCACAAAAAACTGATAGGATATAAGTGTGGTATACCAAAATGTTCGTATGAATAAGGCCTATTAGTGTCCATACTTAGAAATGCGGCGACTAGTCTAGGTATTCCAGAAATTCAAATTTTGTTTCAAATTTTGTTTACTGACCACCATTGGTGAATCGCATTTTCATGGAGCAACTCCACAAAAAACTGATAGGATATAAGTGTGGTATACCAAAATGTTCGTATGAATAAGGCCTATTAGTGTCCATACTTAGAAATGCGGCGACTAGTCTAGGTATTCCACAAATTCAAATTTTGTTTACTGACCACCATTGGTGAATCGCATTTTCATGGAGCAACTCCACAAAAAACTGATAGGATATAAGTGTGGTATACCAAAATGTTCGTATGAATAAGGCCTATTAGTGTCCATACTTAGAAATGCGGCGACTAGTCTAGGTATTCCAGAAATTCAAATTTTGTTTCAAATTTTGTTTACTGACCACCATTGGTGAATCGCATTTTCATGGAGCAACTCCACAAAAAACTGATAGGATATAAGTGTGGTATACCAAAATGTTCGTATGAATAAGGCCTATTAGTGTCCATACCTAGAAATGCGGCGACTAGTCTAGGTATTCCACAAATTCAAATTTTGTTTACTGACCACCATTGGTGAATCGCATTTTCATGGAGCAACTCCACAAAAAACTGATAGGATATAAGTGTGGTATACCAAAATGTTCGTATGAATAAGGCCTATTAGTGTCCATACTTAGAAATGCGGCGACTAGTCTGGGTATTCCACAAATTCAAATTTTGTTTCAAATTTTGTTTACTGACCACCATTGGTGAATCGCATTTTCATGGAGCAACTCCACAAAAAACTGATAGGATATAAGTGTGATACACCAAAATGTTCGTATGGATAAGGCCTATTAGTGTCCATACTTAGAAATGCGGCGACTAGTCTAGCTATTCCACAAATTCAAATTTTGTTTACTGACCACCATTGGTGAATCGCATTTTCATGGAGCAACTCCACAAAAAACTGATAGGATATAAGTGTGGTATACCAAAATGTTCGTATGAATAAGGCCTATTAGTGTCTATACTTAGAAATGCGGCGACTAGTCTAGGTATTCCAGAAATTCAAATTTTGTTTCAAATTTTGTTTACTGACCACCATTGGTGAATCGCATTTTCATGGAGCAACTCCACAAAAAACTGATAGGATATAAGTGTGGTATACCAAAATGTTCGTATGAATAAGGCCTATTAGTGTCCATACTTAGAAATGCGGCGACTAGTCTAGGTATTCCAGAAATTCAAATTTTGTTTCAAATTTTGTTTACTGACCACCATTGGTGAATCGCATTTTCATGGAGCAACTCCATAAAAAACTGATAGGATATAAGTGTGGTATACCAAAATGTTCGTATGAATAAGGCCTATTAGTGTCCATACTTAGAAATGCGGCGACTAGTCTAGGTATTCCAGAAATTCAAATTTTGTTTCAAATTTTGTTTACTGACCACCATTGGTGAATCGCATTTTCATGGAGCAACTCCACAAAAAACTGATAGGATATAAGTGTGGTATACCAAAATGTTCGTATGAATAAGGCCTATTAGTGTCCATACTTAGAAATGCGGCGACTAGTCTAGGTATTCCACAAATTCAAATTTTGTTTACTGACCACCATTGGTGAATCGCATTGTCATGGAGCAACTCCATAAAAAACTGATAGGATATAAGTGTGGTATACCAAAATGTTCGTATGAATAAGGCCTATTAGTGTCCATACTTAGAAATGCGGCGACTAGTCTAGGTATTCCACAAATTCAAATTTTGTTTGCTGACCACCATTGGTGAATCGCATTTTCATGGAGCAACTCCACAAAAAACTGATAGGATATAAGTGTGATACACCAAAATGTTCGTATGAATAAGGCCTATTAGTGTCCATACTTAGAAATGCGGCGACTAGTCTAGGTATTCCACAAATTCAAATTTTGTTTACTGACCACCATTGGTGAATCGCATTTTCATGGAGCAACTCCACAAAAAACTGATAGGATATAAGTGTGGTATACCAAAATGTTCGTATGAATAAGGCCTATTAGTGTCCATACTTAGAAATGCGGCGACTAGTCTAGGTATTCCAGAAATTCAAATTTTGTTTCAAATTTTGTTTACTGACCACCATTGGTGAATCGCATTTTCATGGAGCAACTCCACAAAAAACTGATAGGATATAAGTGTGATACACCAAAATGTTCGTATGGATAAGGCCTATTAGTGTCCATACTTAGAAATGCGGCGACTAGTCTAGGTATTCCACAAATTCAAATTTTGTTTACTGACCACCATTGGTGAATCGCATTTTCATGGTGCAACTCCACAAAAAACTGATAGGATATAAGTGTGGTATACCAAAATGTTCGTATGAATAAGGCCTATTAGTGTCCATACTTAGAAATGCGGCGACTAGTCTAGGTATTCCAGAAATTCAAATTTTGTTTCAAATTTTGTTTACTGACCACCATTGGTGAATCGCATTTTCATGGAGCAACTCCACAAAAAACTGATAGGATATAAGTGTGGTATACCAAAATGTTCGTATGAATAAGGCCTATTAGTGTCCATACTTAGAAATGCGGCGACTAGTCTAGGTATTCCACAAATTCAAATTTTGTTTACTGACCACCATTGGTGAATCGCATTTTCATGGAGCAACTCCACAAAAAACTGATAGGATATAAGTGTGGTATACCAAAATGTTCGTATGAATAAGGCCTATTAGTGTCCATACTTAGAAATGCGGCGACTAGTCTAGGTATTCCAGAAATTCAAATTTTGTTTCAAATTTTGTTTACTGACCACCATTGGTGAATCGCATTTTCATGGAGCAACTCCACAAAAAACTGATAGGATATAAGTGTGGTATACCAAAATGTTCGTATGAATAAGGCCTATTAGTGTCCATACCTAGAAATGCGGCGACTAGTCTAGGTATTCCACAAATTCAAATTTTGTTTACTGACCACCATTGGTGAATCGCATTTTCATGGAGCAACTCCACAAAAAACTGATAGGATATAAGTGTGGTATACCAAAATGTTCGTATGAATAAGGCCTATTAGTGTCCATACTTAGAAATGCGGCGACTAGTCTGGGTATTCCACAAATTCAAATTTTGTTTCAAATTTTGTTTACTGACCACCATTGGTGAATCGCATTTTCATGGAGCAACTCCACAAAAAACTGATAGGATATAAGTGTGATACACCAAAATGTTCGTATGGATAAGGCCTATTAGTGTCCATACTTAGAAATGCGGCGACTAGTCTAGCTATTCCACAAATTCAAATTTTGTTTACTGACCACCATTGGTGAATCGCATTTTCATGGAGCAACTCCACAAAAAACTGATAGGATATAAGTGTGGTATACCAAAATGTTCGTATGAATAAGGCCTATTAGTGTCTATACTTAGAAATGCGGCGACTAGTCTAGGTATTCCAGAAATTCAAATTTTGTTTCAAATTTTGTTTACTGACCACCATTGGTGAATCGCATTTTCATGGAGCAACTCCACAAAAAACTGATAGGATATAAGTGTGGTATACCAAAATGTTCGTATGAATAAGGCCTATTAGTGTCCATACTTAGAAATGCGGCGACTAGTCTAGGTATTCCAGAAATTCAAATTTTGTTTCAAATTTTGTTTACTGACCACCATTGGTGAATCGCATTTTCATGGAGCAACTCCATAAAAAACTGATAGGATATAAGTGTGGTATACCAAAATGTTCGTATGAATAAGGCCTATTAGTGTCCATACTTAGAAATGCGGCGACTAGTCTAGGTATTCCAGAAATTCAAATTTTGTTTCAAATTTTGTTTACTGACCACCATTGGTGAATCGCATTTTCATGGAGCAACTCCACAAAAAACTGATAGGATATAAGTGTGGTATACCAAAATGTTCGTATGAATAAGGCCTATTAGTGTCCATACTTAGAAATGCGGCGACTAGTCTAGGTATTCCACAAATTCAAATTTTGTTTACTGACCACCATTGGTGAATCGCATTGTCATGGAGCAACTCCATAAAAAACTGATAGGATATAAGTGTGGTATACCAAAATGTTCGTATGAATAAGGCCTATTAGTGTCCATACTTAGAAATGCGGCGACTAGTCTAGGTATTCCACAAATTCAAATTTTGTTTGCTGACCACCATTGGTGAATCGCATTTTCATGGAGCAACTCCACAAAAAACTGATAGGATATAAGTGTGATACACCAAAATGTTCGTATGAATAAGGCCTATTAGTGTCCATACTTAGAAATGCGGCGACTAGTCTAGGTATTCCACAAATTCAAATTTTGTTTACTGACCACCATTGGTGAATCGCATTTTCATGGAGCAACTCCACAAAAAACTGATAGGATATAAGTGTGGTATACCAAAATGTTCGTATGAATAAGGCCTATTAGTGTCCATACTTAGAAATGCGGCGACTAGTCTAGGTATTCCAGAAATTCAAATTTTGTTTCAAATTTTGTTTACTGACCACCATTGGTGAATCGCATTTTCATGGAGCAACTCCACAAAAAACTGATAGGATATAAGTGTGGTATACCAAAATGTTCGTATGAATAAGGCCTATTAGTGTCCATACTTAGAAATGCGGCGACTAGTCTAGGTATTCCACAAATTCAAATTTTGTTTCAAATTTTGTTTACTGACCACCATTGGTGAATCGCATTTTCATGGAGCAACTCCACAAAAAACTGATAGGATATAAGTGTGATACACCAAAATGTTCGTATGGATAAGGCCTATTAGTGTCCATACTTAGAAATGCGGCGACTAGTCTAGGTATTCCACAAATTCAAATTTTGTTTACTGACCACCATTGGTGAATCGCATTTTCATGGAGCAACTCCACAAAAAACTGATAGGATATAAGTGTGGTATACCAAAATGTTTGTATGAATAAGGCCTATTAGTGTCCATACTTAGAAATGCGCCGACTAGGCTAGGTATTCCAGAAATTCAAATTTTGTTTCAAATTTTGTTTACTGACCACCATTGGTGAATCGCATTTTCATGGAGCAACTCCACAAAAAACTGATAGGATATAAGTGTGGTATATCAAAATGTTCGTATGAATAAGGCCTATTAGTGTCCATACTTAGAAATGCGGCGACTGGTCTAGGTATTCCACAAATTCAAATTTTGTTTCAAATTTTGTTTACTGACCACCATTGGTGAATCGCATTTTCATGGAGCAACTCCACAAAAAACTGATAGGATATAAGTGTGATACACCAAAATGTTCGTATGGATAAGGCCTATTAGTGTCCATACTTAGAAATGCGGCGACTAGTCTAGGTATTCCACAAATTCAAATTTTGTTTACTGACCACCATTGGTGAATCGCATTTTCATGGAGCAACTCCATAAAAAACTGATAGGATATAAGTGTGGTATACCAAAATGTTCGTATGAATAAGGCCTATTAGTGTCCATACTTAAAAATGCGGCGACTAGTCTAGGTATTCCAGAAATTCAAATTTTGTTTCAAATTTTGTTTACTGACCACCATTGGTGAATCGCATTTTCATGGAGCAACTCCACAAAAAACTGATAGGATATAAGTGTGGTATACCAAAATGTTCGTATGAATAAGGCCTATTAGTGTCCATACTTAGAAATGCGGCGACTAGTCTAGGTATTCCACAAATTCAAATTTTGTTTACTGACCACCATTGGTGAATCGCATTGTCATGGAGCAACTCCATAAAAAACTGATAGGATATAAGTGTGGTATACCAAAATGTTCGTATGAATAAGGCCTATTAGTGTCCATACTTAGAAATGCGGCGACTAGTCTAGGTATTCCACAAATTCAAATTTTGTTTGCTGACCACCATTTGTGAATCGCATTTTCATGGAGCAACTCCACAAAAAACTGATAGGATATAAGTGTGGTATACCAAAATGTTCGTATGAATAAGGCCTATTAGTGTCCATACTTAGAAATGCGGCGACTAGTCTAGGTATTCCACAAATTCCAATTTTGTTTACTGACCACCATTAGTGAATCGCATTTTCATGGAGCAACTCCACAAAAAACTGATAGGATATAAGTGTGGTATACCAAAATGTTCGTATGAATAAGGCCTATTAGTGTCCATACTTAGAAATGCGGCGACTAGTCTAGGTATTCCACAACTTCCAATTTTGTTTACTGACCACCATTGGTGAATCGCATTTTCATGGAGCAACTCCACAAAAAACTGATAGGATATAAGTGTGGTATACCAAAATGTTCGTATGAATAAGGCCTATTAGTGTCCATACTTAGAAATGCGGCGACTAGTCTAGGTATTCCACAAATTCAAATTTTGTTTCAAATTTTGTTTACTGACCACCATTGGTGAATCGCATTTTCATGGAGCAACTCCACAAAAAACTGATAGGATATAAGTGTGGTATACCAAAATGTTCGTATGAATAAGGCCTATTAGTGTCCATACTTAGAAATGCGGCGACTAGTCTGGGTATTCCACAAATTCAAATTTTGTTTCAAATTTTGTTTACTGACCACCATTGGTGAATCGCATTTTCATGGAGCAACTCCACAAAAAACTGATAGGATATAAGTGTGATACACCAAAATGTTCGTATGGATAAGGCCTATTAGTGTCCATACTTAGAAATGCGGCGACTAGTCTAGGTATTCCACAAATTCAAATTTTGTTTACTGACCACCATTGGTGAATCGCATTTTCATGGTGCAACTCCACAAAAAACTGATAGGATATAAGTGTGGTATACCAAAATGTTCGTATGAATAAGGCCTATTAGTGTCCATACTTAGAAATGCGGCGACTAGTCTAGGTATTCCAGAAATTCAAATTTTGTTTCAAATTTTGTTTACTGACCACCATTGGTGAATCGCATTTTCATGGAGCAACTCCACAAAAAACTGATAGGATATAAGTGTGGTATACCAAAATGTTCGTATGAATAAGGCCTATTAGTGTCCATACTTAGAAATGCGGCGACTAGTCTAGGTATTCCACAAATTCAAATTTTGTTTACTGACCACCATTGGTGAATCGCATTTTCATGGAGCAACTCCACAAAAAACTGATAGGATATAAGTGTGGTATACCAAAATGTTCGTATGAATAAGGCCTATTAGTGTCCATACTTAGAAATGCGGCGACTAGTCTAGGTATTCCAGAAATTCAAATTTTGTTTCAAATTTTGTTTACTGACCACCATTGGTGAATCGCATTTTCATGGAGCAACTCCACAAAAAACTGATAGGATATAAGTGTGGTATACCAAAATGTTCGTATGAATAAGGCCTATTAGTGTCCATACTTAGAAATGCGGCGACTAGTCTAGGTATTCCACAAATTCAAATTTTGTTTACTGACCACCATTGGTGAATCGCATTTTCATGGAGCAACTCCACAAAAAACTGATAGGATATAAGTGAGGTATACCAAAATGTTCGTATGAATAAGGCCTATTAGTGTCCATACTTAGAAATGCGGCGACTAGTCTAGGTATTCCACAAATTCCAATTTTGTTTACTGACCACCATTAGTGAATCGCATTTTCATGGAGCAACTCCACAAAAAACTGATAGGATATAAGTGTGGTATACCAAAATGTTCGTATGAATAAGGCCTATTAGTGTCCATACTTAGAAATGCGGCGACTAGTCTAGGTATTCCACAAATTCAAATTTTGTTTACTGACCACCATTGGTGAATCGCATTTTCATGGAGCAACTCCACAAAAAACTGATAGGATATAAGTGTGGTATACCAAAATGTTCGTATGAATAAGGCCTATTAGTGTCCATACTTAGAAATGCGGCGACTAGTCTAGGTATTCCACAAATTCAAATTTTGTTTACTGACCACCATTGGTGAATCGCATTTTCATGGAGCAACTCCACAAAAAACTGATAGGATATAAGTGTGGTATACCAAAATGTTCGTATGAATAAGGCCTATTAGTGTCCATACTTAGAAATGCGGCGACTAGTCTAGGTATTCCAGAAATTCAAATTTTGTTTCAAATTTTGTTTACTGACCACCATTGGTGAATCGCATTTTCATGGAGCAACTCCACAAAAAACTGATAGGATATAAGTGTGGTATACCAAAATGTTCGTATGAATAAGGCCTATTAGTGTCCATACTTAGAAATGCGGCGACTAGTCTAGGTATTCCAGAAATTCAAATTTTGTTTCAAATTTTGTTTACTGACCACCATTGGTGAATCGCATTTTCATGGAGCAACTCCACAAAAAACTGATAGGATATAAGTGTGGTATACCAAAATGTTCGTATGAATAAGGCCTATTAGTGTCCATACTTAGAAATGCGGCGACTAGTCTAGGTATTCCAGAAATTCAAATTTTGTTTCAAATTTTGTTTACTGACCACCATTGGTGAATCGCATTTTCATGGAGCAACTCCACAAAAAACTGATAGGATATAAGTGTGGTATACCAAAATGTTCGTATGAATAAGGCCTATTAGTGTCCATACTTAGAAATGCGGCGACTAGTCTAGGTATTCCACAAATTCAAATTTTGTTTACTGACCACCATTGGTGAATCGCATTTTCATGGAGCAACTCCACAAAAAACTGATAGGATATAAGTGTGGTATACCAAAATGTTCGTATGAATAAGGCCTATTAGTGTCCATACTTAGAAATGCGGCGACTAGTCTAGGTATTCCACAAATTCAAATTTTGTTTACTGACCACCATTGGTGAATCGCATTTTCATGGAGCAACTCCACAAAAAACTGATAGGATATAAGTGTGGTATACCAAAATGTTCGTATGAATAAGGCCTATTAGTGTCCATACTTAGAAATGCGGCGACTAGTCTGGGTATTCCACAAATTCAAATTTTGTTTCAAATTTTGTTTACTGACCACCATTGGTGAATCGCATTTTCATGGAGCAACTCCACAAAAAACTGATAGGATATAAGTGTGGTATACCAAAATGTTCGTATGAATAAGGCCTATTAGTGTCCATACTTAGAAATGCGGCGACTAGTCTAGGTATTCCACAAATTCAAATTTTGTTTACTGACCACCATTGGTGAATCGCATTTTCATGGAGCAACTCCACAAAAAACTGATAGGATATAAGTGTGGTATACCAAAATGTTCGTATGAATAAGGCCTATTAGTGTCCATACTTAGAAATGCGGCGACTAGTCTAGGTATTCCACAAATTCAAATTTTGTTTACTGACCACCATTGGTGAATCGCATTTTCATGGAGCAACTCCACAAAAAACTGATAGGATATAAGTGTGGTATACCAAAATGTTCGTATGAATAAGGCCTATTAGTGTCCATACTTAGAAATGTGGCGACTAGTCTGGGTATTCCACAAATTCAAATTTTGTTTCAAATTTTGTTTACTGACCACCATTGGTGAATCGCATTTTCATGGAGCAACTCCACAAAAAACTGATAGGATATAAGTGTGATACACCAAAATGTTCGTATGGATAAGGCCTATTAGTGTCGACTAGTCTAGGTATTCCAGAAATTCAAATTTTGTTTCAAATTTTGTTTACTGACCACCATTGGTGAATCGCATTTTCATGGAGCAACTCCACAAAAAACTGATAGGATATAAGTGTGGTATACCAAAATGTTCGTATGAATAAGGCCTATTAGTGTCCATACTTAGAAATGCGGCGACTAGTCTAGGTATTCCACAAATTCAAATTTTGTTTACTGACCACCATTGGTGAATCGCATTTTCATGGAGCAACTCCACAAAAAACTGATAGGATATAAGTGTGGTATACCAAAATGTTCGTATGAATAAGGCCTATTAGTGTCCATACTTAGAAATGCGGCGACTAGTCTGGGTATTCCACAAATTCAAATTTTGTTTCAAATTTTGTTTACTGACCACCATTGGTGAATCGCATTTTCATGGAGCAACTCCACAAAAAACTGATAGGATATAAGTGTGATACACCAAAATGTTCGTATGGATAAGGCCTATTAGTGTCCATACTTAGAAATGCGGCGACTAGTCTAGGTATTCCACAAATTCAAATTTTGTTTACTGACCACCATTGGTGAATCGCATTTTCATGGAGCAACTCCACAAAAAACTGATAGGATATAAGTGTGGTATACCAAAATGTTCGTATGAATAAGGCCTATTAGTGTCCATACTTAGAAATGCGGCGACTAGTCTAGGTATTCCAGAAATTCAAATTTTGTTTCAAATTTTGTTTACTGACCACCATTGGTGAATCGCATTTTCATGGAGCAACTCCACAAAAAACTGATAGGATATAAGTGTGGTATACCAAAATGTTCGTATGAATAAGGCCTATTAGTGTCCATACTTAGAAATGCGGCGACTAGTCTAGGTATTCCACAAATTCAAATTTTGTTTACTGACCACCATTGGTGAATCGCATTTTCATGGAGCAACTCCACAAAAAACTGATAGGATATAAGTGTGGTATACCAAAATGTTCGTATGAATAAGGCCTATTAGTGTCCATACTTAGAAATGGGGCGACTAGTCTAGGTATTCCAGAAATTCAAATTTTGTTTCAAATTTTGTTTACTGACCACCATTGGTGAATCGCATTTTCATGGAGCAACTCCACAAAAAACTGATAGGATATAAGTGTGGTATACCAAAATGTTCGTATGAATAAGGCCTATTAGTGTCCATACTTAGAAATGCGGCGACTAGTCTAGGTATTCCACAAATTCAAATTTTGTTTACTGACCACCATTGGTGAATCGCATTTTCATGGAGCAACTCCACAAAAAACTGATAGGATATAAGTGTGGTATACCAAAATGTTCGTATGAATAAGGCCTATTAGTGTCCATACTTAGAAATGCGGCGACTAGTCTAGGTATTCCACAAATTCCAATTTTGTTTACTGACCACCATTGGTGAATCGCATTTTCATGGAGCAACTCCACAAAAAACTGATAGGATATAAGTGTGGTATACCAAAATGTTCGTATGAATAAGGCCTATTAGTGTCCATACTTAGAAATGCGGCGACTAGTCTGGGTATTCCACAAATTCAAATTTTGTTTCAAATTTTGTTTACTGACCACCATTGGTGAATCGCATTTTCATGGAGCAACTCCACAAAAAACTGATAGGATATAAGTGTGGTATACCAAAATGTTCGTATGAATAAGGCCTATTAGTGTCCATACTTAGAAATGCGGCGACTAGTCTAGGTATTCCACAAATTCAAATTTTGTTTACTGACCACCATTGGTGAATCGCATTTTCATGGAGCAACTCCACAAAAAACTGATAGGATATAAGTGTGGTATACCAAAATGTTCGTATGAATAAGGCCTATTAGTGTCCATACTTAGAAATGCGGCGACTAGTCTAGGTATTCCACAAATTCAAATTTTGTTTACTGACCACCATTGGTGAATCGCATTTTCATGGAGCAACTCCACAAAAAACTGATAGGATATAAGTGTGGTATACCAAAATGTTCGTATGAATAAGGCCTATTAGTGTCCATACTTAGAAATGCGGCGACTAGTCTGGGTATTCCACAAATTCAAATTTTGTTTCAAATTTTGTTTACTGACCACCATTGGTGAATCGCATTTTCATGGAGCAACTCCACAAAAAACTGATAGGATATAAGTGTGATACACCAAAATGTTCGTATGGATAAGGCCTATTAGTGTCCATACTTAGAAATGCGGCGACTAGTCTAGGTATTCCACAAATTCAAATTTTGTTTACTGACCACCATTGGTGAATCGCATTTTCATGGAGCAACTCCACAAAAAACTGATAGGATATAAGTGTGGTATACCAAAATGTTCGTATGAATAAGGCCTATTAGTGTCCATACTTAGAAATGCGGCGACTAGTCTAGGTATTCCACAAATTCAAATTTTGTTTACTGACCACCATTGGTGAATCGCATTTTCATGGAGCAACTCCACAAAAAACTGATAGGATATAAGTGTGGTATACCAAAATGTTCGTATGAATAAGGCCTATTAGTGTCCATACTTAGAAATGCGGCGACTAGTCTAGGTATTCCACAAATTCAAATTTTGTTTACTGACCACCATTGGTGAATCGCATTTTCATGGAGCAACTCCACAAAAAACTGATAGGATATAAGTGTGATACACCAAAATGTTCGTATGGATAAGGCCTATTAGTGTCCATACTTAGAAATGCGGCGACTAGTCTAGGTATTCCACAAATTCAAATTTTGTTTACTGACCACCATTGGTGAATCGCATTTTCATGGAGCAACTCCACAAAAAACTGATAGGATATAAGTGTGGTATACCAAAATGTTCGTATGAATAAGGCCTATTAGTGTCCATACTTAGAAATGCGGCGACTAGTCTGGGTATTCCACAAATTCAAATTTTGTTTCAAATTTTGTTTACTGACCACCATTGGTGAATCGCATTTTCATGGAGCAACTCCACAAAAAACTGATAGGATATAAGTGTGGTATACCAAAATGTTCGTATGAATAAGGCCTATTAGTGTCCATACTTAGAAATGCGGCGACTAGTCTAGGTATTCCACAAATTCAAATTTTGTTTACTGACCACCATTGGTGAATCGCATTTTCATGGAGCAACTCCACAAAAAACTGATAGGATATAAGTGTGGTATACCAAAATGTTCGTATGAATAAGGCCTATTAGTGTCCATACTTAGAAATGCGGCGACTAGTCTAGGTATTCCACAAATTCAAATTTTGTTTACTGACCACCATTGGTGAATCGCATTTTCATGGAGCAACTCCACAAAAAACTGATAGGATATAAGTGTGGTATACCAAAATGTTCATATGAATAAGGCCTATTAGTGTCCATACTTAGAAATGCGGCGACTAGTCTGGGTATTCCACAAATTCAAATTTTGTTTCAAATTTTGTTTACTGACCACCATTGGTGAATCGCATTTTCATGGAGCAACTCCACAAAAAACTGATAGGATATAAGTGTGATACACCAAAATGTTCGTATGGATAAGGCCTATTAGTGTCCATACTTAGAAATGCGGCGACTAGTCTAGGTATTCCACAAATTCAAATTTTGTTTACTGACCACCATTGGTGAATCGCATTTTCATGGTGCAACTCCACAAAAAACTGATAGGATATAAGTGTGGTATACCAAAATGTTCGTATGAATAAGGCCTATTAGTGTCCATACTTAGAAATGCGGCGACTAGTCTAGGTATTCCAGAAATTCAAATTTTGTTTCAAATTTTGTTTACTGAC
Organism: Leucophora obtusa; assembly: GCA_949987735.1. NCBI lineage: Eukaryota > Metazoa > Arthropoda > Insecta > Diptera > Anthomyiidae > Leucophora > Leucophora obtusa. Next base: position 181,218,408 of record OX465296.1, read on the forward strand.
CACCATTGGTGAATCGCATTTTCATGGAGCAACTCCACAAAAAACTGATAGGATATAAGTGTGGTATACCAAAATGTTCGTATGAATAAGGCCTATTAGTGTCCATACTTAGAAATGCGGCGACTAGTCTAGGTATTCCACAAATTCAAATTTTGTTTACTGACCACCATTGGTGAATCGCATTTTCATGGAGCAACTCCACAAAAAACTGATAGGATATAAGTGTGGTATACCAAAATGTTCGTATGAATAAGGCCTATTAGTGTCCATACTTAGAAATGCGGCGACTAGTCTAGGTATTCCAGAAATTCAAATTTTGTTTCAAATTTTGTTTACTGACCACCATTGGTGAATCGCATTTTCATGGAGCAACTCCACAAAAAACTGATAGGATATAAGTGTGGTATACCAAAATGTTCGAATGAATAAGGCCTATTAGTGTCCATACTTAGAAATGCGGCGACTAGTCTAGGTATTCCACAAATTCAAATTTTGTTTACTGACCACCATTGGTGAATCGCATTTTCATGGAGCAACTCCACAAAAAACTGATAGGATATAAGTGTGGTATACCAAAATGTTCGTATGAATAAGGCCTATTAGTGTCCATACTTAGAAATGCGGCGACTAGTCTGGGTATTCCACAAATTCAAATTTTGTTTCAAATTTTGTTTACTGACCACCATTGGTGAATCGCATTTTCATGGAGCAACTCCACAAAAAACTGACAGGATATAAGTGTGATACACCAAAATGTTCGTATGGATAAGGCCTATTAGTGTCCATACTTAGAAATGCGGCGACTAGTCTAGGTATTCCACAAATTCAAATTTTGTTTACTGACCACCATTGGTGAATCGCATTTTCATGGAGCAACTCCACAAAAAACTGATAGGATATAAGTGTGGTATACCAAAATGTTCGTATGAATAAGGCCTATTAGTGTCCATACTTAGAAATGCGGCGACTAGTCTAGGTATTACAGAAATTCAAATTTTGTTTCAAATTTTGTTTACTGACCACCATTGGTGAATCGCATTTTCATGGAGCAACTCCACAAAAAACTGATAGGATATAAGTGTGGTATACCAAAATGTTCGTATGAATAAGGCCTATTAGTGTCCATACTTAGAAATGCGGCGACTAGTCTAGGTATTCCACAAATTCAAATTTTGTTTACTGACCACCATTGGTGAATCGCATTTTCATGGAGCAACTCCACAAAAAACTGATAGGATATAAGTGTGGTATACCAAAATGTTCGTATGAATAAGGCCTATTAGTGTCCATACTTAGAAATGCGGCGACTAGTCTAGGTATTCCACAAATTCCAATTTTGTTTACTGACCACCATTGGTGAATCGCATTTTCATGGAGCAACTCCACAAAAAACTGATAGGATATAAGTGTGGTATACCAAAATGTTCGTATGAATAAGGCCTATTAGTGTCCATAGCGACTAGTCTAGGTATTCCAGAAATTCAAATTTTGTTTCAAATTTTGTTTACTGACCACCATTGGTGAATCGCATTTTCATGGAGCAACTCCACAAAAAACTGATAGGATATAAGTGTGGTATACCAAAATGTTCGTATGAATAAGGCCTATTAGTGTCCATACTTAGAAATGCGGCGACTAGTCTAGGTATTCCAGAAATTCAAATTTTGTTTCAAATTTTGTTTACTGACCACCATTGGTGAATCGCATTTTCATGGAGCAACTCCACAAAAAACTGATAGGATATAAGTGTGGTATACCAAAATGTTCGTATGAATAAGGCCTATTAGTGTCCATACTTAGAAATGCGGCGACTAGTCTAGGTATTCCACAAATTCCAATTTTGTTTACTGACCACCATTGGTGAATCGCATTTTCATGGAGCAACTCCACAAAAAACTGATAGGATATAAGTGTGGTATACCAAAATGTTCGTATGAATAAGGCCTATTAGTGTCCATACTTAGAAATGCGGCGACTAGTCTAGGTATTCCACAAATTCAAATTTTGTTTCAAATTTTGTTTACTGACCACCATTGGTGAATCGCATTTTCATGGAGCAACTCCACAAAAAACTGATAGGATATAAGTGTGGTATACCAAAATGTTCGTATGAATAAGGCCTATTAGTGTCCATACTTAGAAATGCGGCGACTAGTCTGGGTATTCCACAAATTCAAATTTTGTTTCAAATTTTGTTTACTGACCACCATTGGTGAATCGCATTTTCATGGAGCAACTCCACAAAAAACTGATAGGATATAAGTGTGGTATACCAAAATGTTCGTATGAATAAGGCCTATTAGTGTCCATACTTAGAAATGCGGCGACTAGTCTAGGTATTCCACAAATTCAAATTTTGTTTACTGACCACCATTGGTGAATCGCATTTTCATGGAGCAACTCCACAAAAAACTGATAGGATATAAGTGTGGTATACCAAAATGTTCGTATGAATAAGGCCTATTAGTGTCCATACTTAGAAATGCGGCGACTAGTCTAGGTATTCCACAAATTCCAATTTTGTTTACTGACCACCATTAGTGAATCGCATTTTCATGGAGCAACTCCACAAAAAACTGATAGGATATAAGTGTGGTATACCAAAATGTTCGTATGAATAAGGCCTATTAGTGTCCATACTTAGAAATGCGGCGACTAGTCTAGGTATTCCACAAATTCAAATTTTGTTTACTGACCACCATTGGTGAATCGCATTTTCATGGAGCAACTCCACAAAAAACTGATAGGATATAAGTGTGATACACCAAAATGTTCGTATGGATAAGGCCTATTAGTGTCCATACTTAGAAATGCGGCGACTAGTCTAGGTATTCCACAAATTCAAATTTTGTTTACTGACCACCATTGGTGAATCGCATTTTCATGGTGCAACTCCACAAAAAACTGATAGGATATAAGTGTGGTATACCAAAATGTTCGTATGAATAAGGCCTATTAGTGTCCATACTTAGAAATGCGGCGACTAGTCTAGGTATTCCAGAAATTCAAATTTTGTTTCAAATTTTGTTTACTGACCACCATTGGTGAATCGCATTTTCATGGAGCAACTCCACAAAAAACTGATAGGATATAAGTGTGGTATACCAAAATGTTCGTATGAATAAGGCCTATTAGTGTCCATACTTAGAAATGCGGCGACTAGTCTAGGTATTCCACAAATTCAAATTTTGTTTACTGACCACCATTGGTGAATCGCATTTTCATGGAGCAACTCCACAAAAAACTGATAGGATATAAGTGTGGTATACCAAAATGTTCGTATGAATAAGGCCTATTAGTGTCCATACTTAGAAATGCGGCGACTAGTCTAGGTATTCCAGAAATTCAAATTTTGTTTCAAATTTTGTTTACTGACCACCATTGGTGAATCGCATTTTCATGGAGCAACTCCACAAAAAACTGATAGGATATAAGTGTGGTATACCAAAATGTTCGTATGAATAAGGCCTATTAGTGTCCATACTTAGAAATGCGGCGACTAGTCTAGGTATTCCACAAATTCAAATTTTGTTTACTGACCACCATTGGTGAATCGCATTTTCATGGAGCAACTCCACAAAAAACTGATAGGATATAAGTGTGGTATACCAAAATGTTCGTATGAATAAGGCCTATTAGTGTCCATACTTAGAAATGCGGCGACTAGTCTAGGTATTCCACAAATTCCAATTTTGTTTACTGACCACCATTAGTGAATCGCATTTTCATGGAGCAACTCCACAAAAAACTGATAGGATATAAGTGTGGTATACCAAAATGTTCGTATGAATAAGGCCTATTAGTGTCCATACTTAGAAATGCGGCGACTAGTCTAGGTATTCCAGAAATTCAAATTTTGTTTCAAATTTTGTTTACTGACCACCATTGGTGAATCGCATTTTCATGGAGCAACTCCACAAAAAACTGATAGGATATAAGTGTGGTATACCAAAATGTTCGTATGAATAAGGCCTATTAGTGTCCATACTTAGAAATGCGGCGACTAGTCTAGGTATTCCACAAATTCAAATTTTGTTTACTGACCACCATTGGTGAATCGCATTTTCATGGAGCAACTCCACAAAAAACTGATAGGATATAAGTGTGGTATACCAAAATGTTCGTATAAATAAGGCCTATTAGTGTCCATACTTAGAAATGCGGCGACTAGTCTAGGTATTCCAGAAATTCAAATTTTGTTTCAAATTTTGTTTACTGACCACCATTGGTGAATCGCATTTTCATGGAGCAACTCCACAAAAAACTGATAGGATATAAGTGTGGTATACCAAAATGTTCGTATGAATAAGGCCTATTAGTGTCCATACTTAGAAATGCGGCGACTAGTCTAGGTATTCCACAAATTCAAATTTTGTTTACTGACCACCATTGGTGAATCGCATTTTCATGGAGCAACTCCACAAAAAACTGATAGGATATAAGTGTGGTATACCAAAATGTTCGTATGAATAAGGCCTATTAGTGTCCATACTTAGAAATGCGGCGACTAGTCTGGGTATTCCACAAATTCAAATTTTGTTTCAAATTTTGTTTACTGACCACCATTGGTGAATCGCATTTTCATGGAGCAACTCCACAAAAAACTGATAGGATATAAGTGTGATACACCAAAATGTTCGTATGGATAAGGCCTATTAGTGTCCATACTTAGAAATGCGGCGACTAGTCTAGGTATTCCACAAATTCAAATTTTGTTTACTGACCACCATTGGTGAATCGCATTTTCATGGTGCAACTCCACAAAAAACTGATAGGATATAAGTGTGGTATACCAAAATGTTCGTATGAATAAGGCCTATTAGTGTCCATACTTAGAAATGCGGCGACTAGTCTAGGTATTCCAGAAATTCAAATTTTGTTTCAAATTTTGTTTACTGACCACCATTGGTGAATCGCATTTTCATGGAGCAACTCCACAAAAAACTGATAGGATATAAGTGTGGTATACCAAAATGTTCGTATGAATAAGGCCTATTAGTGTCCATACTTAGAAATGCGGCGACTAGTCTAGGTATTCCACAAATTCAAATTTTGTTTACTGACCACCATTGGTGAATCGCATTTTCATGGAGCAACTCCACAAAAAACTGATAGGATATAAGTGTGGTATACCAAAATGTTCGTATGAATAAGGCCTATTAGTGTCCATACTTAGAAATGCGGCGACTAGTCTAGGTATTCCAGAAATTCAAATTTTGTTTCAAATTTTGTTTACTGACCACCATTGGTGAATCGCATTTTCATGGAGCAACTCCACAAAAAACTGATAGGATATAAGTGTGGTATACCAAAATGTTCGTATGAATAAGGCCTATTAGTGTCCATACTTAGAAATGCGGCGACTAGTCTAGGTATTCCACAAATTCAAATTTTGTTTACTGACCACCATTGGTGAATCGCATTTTCATGGAGCAACTCCACAAAAAACTGATAGGATATAAGTGTGGTATACCAAAATGTTCGTATGAATAAGGCCTATTAGTGTCCATACTTAGAAATGCGGCGACTAGTCTAGGTATTCCACAAATTCCAATTTTGTTTACTGACCACCATTAGTGAATCGCATTTTCATGGAGCAACTCCACAAAAAACTGATAGGATATAAGTGTGGTATACCAAAATGTTCGTATGAATAAGGCCTATTAGTGTCCATACTTAGAAATGCGGCGACTAGTCTAGGTATTCCACAAATTCAAATTTTGTTTACTGACCACCATTGGTGAATCGCATTTTCATGGAGCAACTCCACAAAAAACTGATAGGATATAAGTGTGGTATACCAAAATGTTCGTATGAATAAGGCCTATTAGTGTCCATACTTAGAAATGCGGCGACTAGTCTAGGTATTCCACAAATTCAAATTTTGTTTACTGACCACCATTGGTGAATCGCATTTTCATGGAGCAACTCCACAAAAAACTGATAGGATATAAGTGTGGTATACCAAAATGTTCGTATGAATAAGGCCTATTAGTGTCCATACTTAGAAATGCGGCGACTAGTCTGGGTATTCCACAAATTCAAATTTTGTTTCAAATTTTGTTTACTGACCACCATTGGTGAATCGCATTTTCATGGAGCAACTCCACAAAAAAACTGATAGGATATAAGTGTGATACACCAAAATGTTCGTATGGATAAGGCCTATTAGTGTCCATACTTAGAAATGCGGCGACTAGTCTAGGTATTCCACAAATTCAAATTTTGTTTACTGACCACCATTGGTGAATCGCATTTTCATGGAGCAACTCCACAAAAAACTGATAGGATATAAGTGTGGTATACCAAAATGTTCGTATGAATAAGGCCTATTAGTGTCCATACTTAGAAATGCGGCGACTAGTCTAGGTATTCCAGAAATTCAAATTTTGTTTCAAATTTTGTTTACTGACCACCATTGGTGAATCGCATTTTCATGGAGCAACTCCACAAAAAACTGATAGGATATAAGTGTGGTATACCAAAATGTTCGTATGAATAAGGCCTATTAGTGTCCATACTTAGAAATGCGGCGACTAGTCTAGGTATTCCACAAATTCAAATTTTGTTTACTGACCACCATTGGTGAATCGCATTTTCATGGAGCAACTCCACAAAAAACTGATAGGATATAAGTGTGGTATACCAAAATGTTCGTATGAATAAGGCCTATTAGTGTCCATACTTAGAAATGCGGCGACTAGTCTAGGTATTCCAGAAATTCAAATTTTGTTTCAAATTTTGTTTACTGACCACCATTGGTGAATCGCATTTTCATGGAGCAACTCCACAAAAAACTGATAGGATATAAGTGTGGTATACCAAAATGTTCGTATGAATAAGGCCTATTAGTGTCCATACTTAGAAATGCGGCGACTAGTCTAGGTATTCCACAAATTCCAATTTTGTTTACTGACCACCATTGGTGAATCGCATTTTCATGGAGCAACTCCACAAAAAACTGATAGGATATAAGTGTGGTATACCAAAATGTTCGTATGAATAAGGCCTATTAGTGTCCATACTTAGAAATGCGGCGACTAGTCTAGGTATTCCACAAATTCAAATTTTGTTTCAAATTTTGTTTACTGACCACCATTGGTGAATCGCATTTTCATGGAGCAACTCCACAAAAAACTGATAGGATATAAGTGTGGTATACCAAAATGTTCGTATGAATAAGGCCTATTAGTGTCCATACTTAGAAATGCGGCGACTAGTCTGGGTATTCCACAAATTCAAATTTTGTTTCAAATTTTGTTTACTGACCACCATTGGTGAATCGCATTTTCATGGAGCAACTCCACAAAAAACTGATAGGATATAAGTGTGATACACCAAAATGTTCGTATGGATAAGGCCTATTAGTGTCCATACTTAGAAATGCGGCGACTAGTCTAGGTATTCCACAAATTCAAATTTTGTTTACTGACCACCATTGGTGAATCGCATTTTCATGGTGCAACTCCACAAAAAACTGATAGGATATAAGTGTGGTATACCAAAATGTTCGTATGAATAAGGCCTATTAGTGTCCATACTTAGAAATGCGGCGACTAGTCTAGGTATTCCAGAAATTCAAATTTTGTTTCAAATTTTGTTTACTGACCACCATTGGTGAATCGCATTTTCATGGAGCAACTCCACAAAAAACTGATAGGATATAAGTGTGGTATACCAAAATGTTCGTATGAATAAGGCCTATTAGTGTCCATACTTAGAAATGCGGCGACTAGTCTAGGTATTCCACAAATTCAAATTTTGTTTACTGACCACCATTGGTGAATCGCATTTTCATGGAGCAACTCCACAAAAAACTGATAGGATATAAGTGTGGTATACCAAAATGTTCGTATGAATAAGGCCTATTAGTGTCCATACTTAGAAATGCGGCGACTAGTCTAGGTATTCCAGAAATTCAAATTTTGTTTCAAATTTTGTTTACTGACCACCATTGGTGAATCGCATTTTCATGGAGCAACTCCACAAAATACTGATAGGATATAAGTGTGGTATACCAAAATGTTCGTATGAATAAGGCCTATTAGTGTCCATACTTAGAAATGCGGCGACTAGTCTAGGTATTCCACAAATTCAAATTTTGTTTACTGACCACCATTGGTGAATCGCATTTTCATGGAGCAACTCCACAAAAAACTGATAGGATATAAGTGTGGTATACCAAAATGTTCGTATGAATAAGGCCTATTAGTGTCCATACTTAGAAATGCGGCGACTAGTCTAGGTATTCCACAAATTCCAATTTTGTTTACTGACCACCATTAGTGAATCGCATTTTCATGGAGCAACTCCACAAAAAACTGATAGGATATAAGTGTGGTATACCAAAATGTTCGTATGAATAAGGCCTATTAGTGTCCATACTTAGAAATGCGGCGACTAGTCTAGGTATTCCACAAATTCAAATTTTGTTTACTGACCACCATTGGTGAATCGCATTTTCATGGAGCAACTCCACAAAAAACTGATAGGATATAAGTGTGATACACCAAAATGTTCGTATGGATAAGGCCTATTAGTGTCCATACTTAGAAATGCGGCGACTAGTCTAGGTATTCCACAAATTCAAATTTTGTTTACTGACCACCATTGGTGAATCGCATTTTCATGGTGCAACTCCACAAAAAACTGATAGGATATAAGTGTGGTATACCAAAATGTTCGTATGAATAAGGCCTATTAGTGTCCATACTTAGAAATGCGGCGACTAGTCTAGGTATTCCAGAAATTCAAATTTTGTTTCAAATTTTGTTTACTGACCACCATTGGTGAATCGCATTTTCATGGAGCAACTCCACAAAAAACTGATAGGATATAAGTGTGGTATACCAAAATGTTCGTATGAATAAGGCCTATTAGTGTCCATACTTAGAAATGCGGCGACTAGTCTAGGTATTCCACAAATTCAAATTTTGTTTACTGACCACCATTGGTGAATCGCATTTTCATGGAGCAACTCCACAAAAAACTGATAGGATATAAGTGTGGTATACCAAAATGTTCGTATGAATAAGGCCTATTAGTGTCCATACTTAGAAATGCGGCGACTAGTCTAGGTATTCCACAAATTCCAATTTTGTTTACTGACCACCATTGGTGAATCGCATTTTCATGGAGCAACTCCACAAAAAACTGATAGGATATAAGTGTGGTATACCAAAATGTTCGTATGAATAAGGCCTATTAGTGTCCATACTTAGAAATGCGGCGACTAGTCTAGGTATTCCACAAATTCAAATTTTGTTTCAAATTTTGTTTACTGACCACCATTGGTGAATCGCATTTTCATGGAGCAACTCCACAAAAAACTGATAGGATATAAGTGTGGTATACCAAAATGTTCGTATGAATAAGGCCTATTAGTGTCCATACTTAGAAATGCGGCGACTAGTCTAGGTATTCCACAAATTCAAATTTTGTTTACTGACCACCATTGGTGAATCGCATTTTCATGGAGCAACTCCACAAAAAACTGATAGGATATAAGTGTGGTATACCAAAATGTTCGTATGAATAAGGCCTATTAGTGTCCATACTTAGAAATGCGGCGACTAGTCTAGGTATTCCACAAATTCCAATTTTGTTTACTGACCACCATTAGTGAATCGCATTTTCATGGAGCAACTCCACAAAAAACTGATAGGATATAAGTGTGGTATACCAAAATGTTCGTATGAATAAGGCCTATTAGTGTCCATACTTAGAAATGCGGCGACTAGTCTAGGTATTCCACAAATTCAAATTTTGTTTACTGACCACCATTGGTGAATCGCATTTTCATGGAGCAACTCCACAAAAAACTGATAGGATATAAGTGTGGTATACCAAAATGTTCGTATGAATAAGGCCTATTAGTGTCCATACTTAGAAATGCGGCGACTAGTCTAGGTATTCCACAAATTCAAATTTTGTTTACTGACCACCATTGGTGAATCGCATTTTCATGGAGCAACTCCACAAAAAACTGATAGGATATAAGTGTGGTATACCAAAATGTTCGTATGAATAAGGCCTATTAGTGTCCATACTTAGAAATGCGGCGACTAGTCTGGGTATTCCACAAATTCAAATTTTGTTTCAAATTTTGTTTACTGACCACCATTGGTGAATCGCATTTTCATGGAGCAACTCCACAAAAAACTGATAGGATATAAGTGTGATACACCAAAATGTTCGTATGGATAAGGCCTATTAGTGTCCATACTTAGAAATGCGGCGACTAGTCTAGGTATTCCACAAATTCAAATTTTGTTTACTGACCACCATTGGTGAATCGCATTTTCATGGAGCAACTCCACAAAAAACTGATAGGATATAAGTGTGGTATACCAAAATGTTCGTATGAATAAGGCCTATTAGTGTCCATACTTAGAAATGCGGCGACTAGTCTAGGTATTCCAGAAATTCAAATTTTGTTTCAAATTTTGTTTACTGACCACCATTGGTGAATCGCATTTTCATGGAGCAACTCCACAAAAAACTGATAGGATATAAGTGTGGTATACCAAAATGTTCGTATGAATAAGGCCTATTAGTGTCCATACTTAGAAATGCGGCGACTAGTCTAGGTATTCCACAAATTCAAATTTTGTTTACTGACCACCATTGGTGAATCGCATTTTCATGGAGCAACTCCACAAAAAACTGATAGGATATAAGTGTGGTATACCAAAATGTTCGTATGAATAAGGCCTATTAGTGTCCATACTTAGAAATGCGGCGACTAGTCTAGGTATTCCAGAAATTCAAATTTTGTTTCAAATTTTGTTTACTGACCACCATTGGTGAATCGCATTTTCATGGAGCAACTCCACAAAAAACTGATAGGATATAAGTGTGGTATACCAAAATGTTCGTATGAATAAGGCCTATTAGTGTCCATACTTAGAAATGCGGCGACTAGTCTAGGTATTCCACAAATTCCAATTTTGTTTACTGACCACCATTGGTGAATCGCATTTTCATGGAGCAACTCCACAAAAAACTGATAGGATATAAGTGTGGTATACCAAAATGTTCGTATGAATAAGGCCTATTAGTGTCCATACTTAGAAATGCGGCGACTAGTCTAGGTATTCCACAAATTCAAATTTTGTTTCAAATTTTGTTTACTGACCACCATTGGTGAATCGCATTTTCATGGAGCAACTCCACAAAAAACTGATAGGATATAAGTGTGGTATACCAAAATGTTCGTATGAATAAGGCCTATTAGTGTCCATACTTAGAAATGCGGCGACTAGTCTAGGTATTCCACAAATTCCAATTTTGTTTACTGACCACCATTAGTGAATCGCATTTTCATGGAGCAACTCCACAAAAAACTGATAGGATATAAGTGTGGTATACCAAAATGTTCGTATGAATAAGGCATATTAGTGTCCATACTTAGAAATGCGGCGACTAGTCTAGGTATTCCACAAATTCAAATTTTGTTTACTGACCACCATTGGTGAATCGCATTTTCATGGAGCAACTCCACAAAAAACTGATAGGATATAAGTGTGGTATACCAAAATGTTCGTATGAATAAGGCCTATTAGTGTCCATACTTAGAAATGCGGCGACTAGTCTGGGTATTCCACAAATTCAAATTTTGTTTCAAATTTTGTTTACTGACCACCATTGGTGAATCGCATTTTCATGGAGCAACTCCACAAAAAACTGATAGGATATAAGTGTGATACACCAAAATGTTCGTATGGATAAGGCCTATTAGTGTCCATACTTAGAAATGCGGCGACTAGTCTAGGTATTCCACAAATTCAAATTTTGTTTACTGACCACCATTGGTGAATCGCATTTTCATGGTGCAACTCCACAAAAAACTGATAGGATATAAGTGTGGTATACCAAAATGTTCGTATGAATAAGGCCTATTAGTGCCCATACTTAGAAATGCGGCGACTAGTCTAGGTATTCCAGAAATTCAAATTTTGTTTCAAATTTTGTTTACTGACCACCATTGGTGAATCGCATTTTCATGGAGCAACTCCACAAAAAACTGATAGGATATAAGTGTGGTATACCAAAATGTTCGTATGAATAAGGCCTATTAGTGTCCATACTTAGAAATGCGGCGACTAGTCTAGGTATTCCAGAAATTCAAATTTTGTTTCAAATTTTGTTTACTGACCACCATTGGTGAATCGCATTTTCATGGAGCAACTCCACAAAAAACTGATAGGATATAAGTGTGGTATACCAAAATGTTCGTATGAATAAGGCCTATTAGTGTCCATACTTAGAAATGCGGCGACTAGTCTAGGTATTCCACAAATTCCAATTTTGTTTACTGACCACCATTAGTGAATCGCATTTTCATGGAGCAACTCCACAAAAAACTGATAGGATATAAGTGTGGTATACCAAAATGTTCGTATGAATAAGGCCTATTAGTGTCCATACTTAGAAATGCGGCGACTAGTCTAGGTATTCCACAAATTCAAATTTTGTTTACTGACCACCATTGGTGAATCGCATTTTCATGGAGCAACTCCACAAAAAACTGATAGGATATAAGTGTGGTATACCAAAATGTTCGTATGAATAAGGCCTATTAGTGTCCATACTTAGAAATGCGGCGACTAGTCTAGGTATTCCACAAATTCAAATTTTGTTTACTGACCACCATTGGTGAATCGCATTTTCATGGAGCAACTCCACAAAAAACTGATAGGATATAAGTGTGGTATACCAAAATGTTCGTATGAATAAGGCCTATTAGTGTCCATACTTAGAAATGCGGCGACTAGTCTGGGTATTCCACAAATTCAAATTTTGTTTCAAATTTTGTTTACTGACCACCATTGGTGAATCGCATTTTCATGGAGCAACTCCACAAAAAACTGATAGGATATAAGTGTGATACACCAAAATGTTCGTATGGATAAGGCCTATTAGTGTCCATACTTAGAAATGCGGCGACTAGTCTAGGTATTCCACAAATTCAAATTTTGTTTACTGACCACCATTGGTGAATCGCATTTTCATGGAGCAACTCCACAAAAAACTGATAGGATATAAGTGTGGTACACCAAAATGTTCGTATGAATAAGGCCTATTAGTGTCCATACTTAGAAATGCGGCGACTAGTCTAGGTATTCCAGAAATTCAAATTTTGTTTCAAATTTTGTTTACTGACCACCATTGGTGAATCGCATTTTCATGGAGCAACTCCACAAAAAACTGATAGGATATAAGTGTGGTATACCAAAATGTTCGTATGAATAAGGCCTATTAGTGTCCATACTTAGAAATGCGGCGACTAGTCTAGGTATTCCACAAATTCAAATTTTGTTTACTGACCACCATTGGTGAATCGCATTTTCATGGAGCAACTCCACAAAAAACTGATAGGATATAAGTGTGGTATACCAAAATGTTCGTATGAATAAGGCCTATTAGTGTCCATACTTAGAAATGCGGCGACTAGTCTAGGTATTCCAGAAATTCAAATTTTGTTTCAAATTTTGTTTACTGACCACCATTGGTGAATCGCATTTTCATGGAGCAACTCCACAAAAAACTGATAGGATATAAGTGTGGTATACCAAAATGTTCGTATGAATAAGGCCTATTAGTGTCCATACTTAGAAATGCGGCGACTAGTCTAGGTATTCCACAAATTCAAATTTTGTTTCAAATTTTGTTTACTGACCACCATTGGTGAATCGCATTTTCATGGAGCAACTCCACAAAAAACTGATAGGATATAAGTGTGATACACCAAAATGTTCGTATGGATAAGGCCTATTAGTGTCCATACTTAGAAATGCGGCGACTAGTCTAGGTATTCCACAAATTCAAATTTTGTTTACTGACCACCATTGGTGAATCGCATTTTCATGGAGCAACTCCACAAAAAACTGATAGGATATAAGTGTGGTATACCAAAATGTTCGTATGAATAAGGCCTATTAGTGTCCATACTTAGAAATGCGGCGACTAGTCTAGGTATTCCAGAAATTCAAATTTTGTTTCAAATTTTGTTTACTGACCACCATTGGTGAATCGCATTTTCATGGAGCAACTCCACAAAAAACTGATAGGATATAAGTGTGGTACACCAAAATGTTCGTATGAATAAGGCCTATTAGTGTCCATACTTAGAAATGCGGCGACTAGTCTAGGTATTCCACAAATTCCAATTTTGTTTACTGACCACCATTGGTGAATCGCATTTTCATGGAGCAACTCCACAAAAAACTGATAGGATATAAGTGTGGTATACCAAAATGTTCGTATGAATAAGGCCTATTAGTGTCCATACTTAGAAATGCGGCGACTAGTCTAGGTATTCCACAAATTCAAATTTTGTTTACTGACCACCATTGGTGAATCGCATTTTCATGGAGCAACTCCACAAAAAACTGATAGGATATAAGTGTGATACAGCAAAATGTTCGTATGAATAAGGCCTATTAGTGACCATACTTAGAAATGCGGCGACTAGTCTAGGTATTCCACAAATTCAAATTTTGTTTACTGACCACCATTGGTGAATCGCATTTTCATGGAGCAACTCCACAAAAAACTGATAGGATATAAGTGTGATACAGCAAAATGTTCGTATGGATAAGGCCTATTAGTGTCCATACTTAGAAATGCGGCGACTAGTCTGGGTATTCCACAAATTCAAATTTTGTTTCAAATTTTGTTTACTGACCACCATTGGTGAATCGCATTTTCATGGAGCAACTCCACAAAAAACTGATAGGATATAAGTGTGATACACCAAAATGTTCGTATGGATAAGGCCTATTAGTGTCCATACTTAGAAATGCGGCGACTAGTCTAGGTATTCCACAAATTCAAATTTTGTTTACTGACCACCATTGGTGAATCGCATTTTCATGGAGCAACTCCACAAAAAACTGATAGGATATAAGTGTATACAGCAAAATGTTCGTATGGATAAGGCCTATTAGTGTCCATACTTAGAAATGCGGCGACTAGTCTAGGTATTCCACAAATTCAAATTTTGTTTACTGACCACCATTGGTGAATCGCATTTTCATGGAGCAACTCCACAAAAAACTGATAGGATATAAGTGTGATACACCAAAATGCTCGTATGGATAAGGCCTATTAGTATCCATACTTAGAAATGCGGCGACTAGTCTAGATATTCCACAAATTCAGATTTTGTTTACCGACCACCATTGGTGAATCACATTTTCATGGAGCAACTCCACAAAAAACTGATAGGATATAAGTGTGGTATACCAAAATGTTCGTATGAATAAGGCCTATTAGTGTCCATACTTAGAAATGCGGCGACTAGTCTAGGTATTCCAGAAATTCAAATTTTGTTTCAAATTTTGTTTACTGACCACCATTGGTGAATCGCATTTTCATGGAGCAACTCCACAAAAAACTGATAGGATATAAGTGTGGTATACCAAAATGTTCGTATGAATAAGGCCTATTAGTGTCCATACTTAGAAATGCGGCGACTCGTCTAGGTATTCCACAAATTCAGATTTTTTTACCGACCACCATTGGTGAATCAAATTTTCATGGAGCAACTCCACAAAAAACTGATAGGATATAAGTGTGGTATACCAAAATGTTCGTATGAATAAGGCCTATTAGTGTCCATACTTAGAAATGCGGCGACTAGTCTAGGTATTCCAGAAATTCAAATTTTGTTTCAAATTTTGTTTACTGACCACCATTGGTGAATCGCATTTTCATGGAGCAACTCCACAAAAAACTGATAGGATATAAGTGTGGTATACCAAAATGTTCGTATGAATAAGGCCTATTAGTGTCCATACTTAGAAATGCGGCGACTAGTCTAGGTATTCCACAAATTCAAATTTTGTTTACTGACCACCATTGGTGAATCGCATTTTCATGGAGCAACTCCACAAAAAACTGATAGGATATAAGTGTGGTATACCAAAATGTTCGTATGAATAAGGCCTATTAGTGTCCATACTTAGAAATGCGGCGACTAGTCTAGGTATTCCACAAATTCAAATTTTGTTTACTGACCACCATTGGTGAATCGCATTTTCATAGAGCAACTCCACAAAAAACTGATAGGATATAAGTGTGGTATACCAAAATGTTCGTATGAATAAGGCCTATTAGTGTCCATACTTAGAAATGCGGCGACTAGTCTGGGTATTCCACAAATTCAAATTTTGTTTCAAATTTTGTTTACTGACCACCATTGGTGAATCGCATTTTCATGGAGCAACTCCACAAAAAACTGATAGGATATAAGTGTGATACACCAAAATGTTCGTATGGATAAGGCCTATTAGTGTCCATACTTAGAAATGCGGCGACTAGTCTAGGTATTCCACAAATTCAAATTTTGTTTACTGACCACCATTGGTGAATCGCATTTTCATGGAGCAACTCCACAAAAAACTGATAGGATATAAGTGTGGTATACCAAAATGTTCGTATGAATAAGGCCTATTAGTGTCCATACTTAGAAATGCGGCGACTAGTCTAGGTATTCCAGAAATTCAAATTTTGTTTCAAATTTTGTTTACTGACCACCATTGGTGAATCGCATTTTCATGGAGCAACTCCACAAAAAACTGATAGGATATAAGTGTGGTATACCAAAATGTTCGTATGAATAAGGCCTATTAGTGTCCATACTTAGAAATGCGGCGACTAGTCTAGGTATTCCACAAATTCAAATTTTGTTTACTGACCACCATTGGTGAATCGCATTTTCATGGAGCAACTCCACAAAAAACTGATAGGATATAAGTGTGGTATACCAAAATGTTCGTATGAATAAGGCCTATTAGTGTCCATACTTAGAAATGCGGCGACTAGTCTAGGTATTCCAGAAATTCAAATTTTGTTTCAAATTTTGTTTACTGACCACCATTGGTGAATCGCATTTTCATGGAGCAACTCCACAAAAAACTGATAGGATATAAGTGTGGTATACCAAAATGTTCGTATGAATAAGGCCTATTAGTGTCCATACTTAGAAATGCGGCGACTAGTCTGGGTATTCCACAAATTCAAATTTTGTTTACTGACCACCATTGGTGAATCGCATTTTCATGGAGCAACTCCACAAAAAACTGATAGGATATAAGTGTGGTATACCAAAATGTTCGTATGAATAAGGCCTATTAGTGTCCATACTTAGAAATGCGGCGACTAGTCTAGGTATTCCACAAATTCCAATTTTGTTTACTGACCACCATTGGTGAATCGCATTTTCATGGAGCAACTCCACAAAAAACTGATAGGATATAAGTGTGGTATACCAAAATGTTCGTATGAATAAGGCCTATTAGTGTCCATACTTAGAAATGCGGCGACTAGTCTAGGTATTCCACAAATTCAAATTTTGTTTACTGACCACCATTGGTGAATCGCATTTTCATGGAGCAACTCCACAAAAAACTGATAGGATATAAGTGTGGTATACCAAAATGTTCGTATGAATAAGGCCTATTAGTGTCCATACTTAGAAATGCGGCGACTAGTCTAGGTATTCCAGAAATTCAAATTTTGTTTCAAATTTTGTTTACTGACCACCATTGGTGAATCGCATTTTCATGGAGCAACTCCACAAAAAACTGATAGGATATAAGTGTGGTATACCAAAATGTTCGTATGAATAAGGCCTATTAGTGTCCATACTTAGAAATGCGGCGACTAGTCTAGGTATTCCACAAATTCAAATTTTGTTTACTGACCACCATTGGTGAATCGCATTTTCATGGAGCAACTCCACAAAAAACTGATAGGATATAAGTGTGGTATACCAAAATGTTCGTATGAATAAGGCCTATTAGTGTCCATACTTAGAAATGCGGCGACTAGTCTAGGTAGTCCAGAAATTCAAATTTTGTTTCAAATTTTGTTTACTGACCACCATTGGTGAATCGCATTTTCATGGAGCAACTCCACAAAAAACTGATAGGATATAAGTGTGGTATACCAAAATGTTCGTATGAATAAGGCCTATTAGTGTCCATACTTAGAAATGCGGCGACTAGTCTGGGTATTCCACAAATTCAAATTTTGTTTCAAATTTTGTTTACTGACCACCATTGGTGAATCGCATTTTCATGGAGCAACTCCACAAAAAACTGATAGGATATAAGTGTGGTATACCAAAATGTTCGTATGAATAAGGCCTATTAGTGTCCATACTTAGAAATGCGGCGACTAGTCTAGGTATTCCACAAATTCCAATTTTGTTTACTGACCACCATTGGTGAATCGCATTTTCATGGAGCAACTCCACAAACAACTGATAGGATATAAGTGTGGTATACCAAAATGTTCGTATGAATAAGGCCTATTAGTGTCCATACTTAGAAATGCGGCGACTAGTCTAGGTATTCCACAAATTCAAATTTTGTTTACTGACCACCATTGGTGAATCGCATTTTCATGGAGCAACTCTACAAAAAACTGATAGGATATAAGTGTGGTATACCAAAATGTTCGTATGAATAAGGCCTATTAGTGTCCATACTTAGAAATGCGGCGACTAGTCTAGGTATTCCACAAATTCCAATTTTGTTTACTGACCACCATTGGTGAATCGCATTTTCATGGAGCAACTCCACAAAAAACTGATAGGATATAAGTGTGGTATACCAAAATGTTCGTATGAATAAGGCCTATTAGTGTCCATACTTAGAAATGCGGCGACTAGTCTAGGTATTCCACAAATTCAAATTTTGTTTACTGACCACCATTGGTGAATCGCATTTTCATGGAGCAACTCCACAAAAAACTGATAGGATATAAGTGTGGTATACCAAAATGTTCGTATGAATAAGGCCTATTAGTGTCCATACTTAGAAATGCGGCGACTAGTCTAGGTATTCCACAAATTCAAATTTTGTTTACTGACCACCATTGGTGAATCGCATTTTCATGGAGCAACTCCACAAAAAACTGATAGGATATAAGTGTGGTATACCAAAATGTTCGTATGAATAAGGCCTATTAGTGTCCATACTTAGAAATGCGGCGACTAGTCTGGGTATTCCACAAATTCAAATTTTGTTTCAAATTTTGTTTACTGACCACCATTGGTGAATCGCATTTTCATGGAGCAACTCCACAAAAAACTGATAGGATATAAGTGTGATACACCAAAATGTTCGTATGGATAAGGCCTATTAGTGTCCATACTTAGAAATGCGGCGACTAGTCTAGGTATTCCACAAATTCAAATTTTGTTTACTGACCACCATTGGTGAATCGCATTTTCATGGAGCAACTCCACAAAAAACTGATAGGATATAAGTGTGGTATACCAAAATGTTCGTATGAATAAGGCCTATTAGTGTCCATACTTAGAAATGCGGCGACTAGTCTAGGTATTCCACAAATTCAAATTTTGTTTACTGACCACCATTGGTGAATCGCATTTTCATGGAGCAACTCCACAAAAAACTGATAGGATATAAGTGTGGTATACCAAAATGTTCGTATGAATAAGGCCTATTAGTGTCCATACTTAGAAATGCGGCGACTAGTCTAGGTATTCCAGAAATTCAAATTTTGTTTCAAATTTTGTTTACTGACCACCATTGGTGAATCGCATTTTCATGGAGCAACTCCACAAAAAACTGATAGGATATAAGTGTGGTATACCAAAATGTTCGTATGAATAAGGCCTATTAGTGTCCATACTTAGAAATGCGGCGACTAGTCTAGGTATTCCACAAATTCAAATTTTGTTTACTGACCACCATTGGTGAATCGCATTTTCATGGAGCAACTCCACAAAAAACTGATAGGATATAAGTGTGGTATACCAAAATGTTCGTATGAATAAGGCCTATTAGTGTCCATACTTAGAAATGCGGCGACTAGTCTAGGTATTCCACAAATTCAAATTTTGTTTACTGACCACCATTGGTGAATCGCATTTTCATGGAGCAACTCCACAAAAAACTGATAGGATATAAGTGTGGTATACCAAAATGTTCGTATGAATAAGGCCTATTAGTGTCCATACTTAGAAATGCGGCGACTAGTCTAGGTATTCCACAAATTCAAATTTTGTTTCAAATTTTGTTTACTGACCACCATTGGTGAATCGCATTTTCATGGAGCAACTCCACAAAAAACTGATAGGATATAAGTGTGATACACCAAAATGTTCGTATGGATAAGGCCTATTAGTGTCCATACTTAGAAATGCGGCGACTAGTCTAGGTATTCCACAAATTCAAATTTTGTTTACTGACCACCATTGGTGAATCGCATTTTCATGGAGCAACTCCACAAAAAACTGATAGGATATAAGTGTGGTATACCAAAATGTTCGTATGAATAAGGCCTATTAGTGTCCATACTTAGAAATGCGGCGACTAGTCTAGGTATTCCAGAAATTCAAATTTTGTTTCAAATTTTGTTTACTGACCACCATTGGTGAATCGCATTTTCATGGAGCAACTCCACAAAAAACTGATAGGATATAAGTGTGGTATACCAAAATGTTCGTATGAATAAGGCCTATTAGTGTCCATACTTAGAAATGCGGCGACTAGTCTAGGTATTCCACAAATTCAAATTTTGTTTACTGACCACCATTGGTGAATCGCATTTTCATGGAGCAACTCCACAAAAAACTGATAGGATATAAGTGTGGTATACCAAAATGTTCGTATGAATAAGGCCTATTAGTGTCCATACTTAGAAATGCGGCGACTAGTCTAGGTATTCCAGAAATTCAAATTTTGTTTCAAATTTTGTTTACTGACCACCATTGGTGAATCGCATTTTCATGGAGCAACTCCACAAAAAACTGATAGGATATAAGTGTGGTATACCAAAATGTTCGTATGAATAAGGCCTATTAGTGTCCATACTTAGAAATGCGGCGACTAGTCTAGGTATTCCACAAATTCAAATTTTGTTTACTGACCACCATTGGTGAATCGCATTTTCATGGAGCAACTCCACAAAAAACTGATAGGATATAAGTGTGGTATACCAAAATGTTCGTATGAATAAGGCCTATTAGTGTCCATACTTAGAAATGCGGCGACTAGTCTAGGTATTCCAGAAATTCAAATTTTGTTTCAAATTTTGTTTACTGACCACCATTGGTGAATCGGATTTTCATGGAGCAACTCCACAAAAAACTGATAGGATATAAGTGTGGTATACCAAAATGTTCGTATGAATAAGGCCTATTAGTGTCCATACTTAGAAATGCGGCGACTAGTCTAGGTATTCCACAAATTCAAATTTTGTTTACTGACCACCATTGGTGAATCGCATTTTCATGGAGCAACTCCACAAAAAACTGATAGGATATAAGTGTGGTATACCAAAATGTTCGTATGAATAAGGCCTATTAGTGTCCATACTTAGAAGTGCGGCGACTAGTCTAGGTATTCCAGAAATTGAAATTTTGTTTAAAATTTTGTTTACTGACCACCATTGGTGAATCGCATTTTCATGGAGCAACTCCACAAAAAACTGATAGGATATAAGTGTGGTATACCAAAATGTTCGTATGAATAAGGCCTATTAGTGTCCATACTTAGAAGTGCGGCGACTAGTCTAGGTATTCCAGAAATTGAAATTTTGTTTCAAATTTTGTTTACTGACCACCATTGGTGAATCGCATTTTCATGGAGCAACTCCACAAAAAACTGATAGGATATAAGTGTGGTATACCAAAATGTTCGTATGAATAAGGCCTATTAGTGTCCATACTTAGAAATGCGGCGACTAGTCTAGGTATTCCACAAATTCAAATTTTGTTTCAAATTTTGTTTACTGACCACCATTGGTGAATCGCATTTTCATGGAGCAACTCCACAAAAAACTGATAGGATATAAGTGTGGTATACCAAAATGTTCGTATGAATAAGGCCTATTAGTGTCCATACTTAGAAATGCGGCGACTAGTCTAGGTATTCCACAAATTCAAATTTTGTTTACTGACCACCATTGGTGAATCGCATTTTCATGGAGCAACTCCACTTGTACTTACACTTATACACTTATATACTTAGAAATGCGGCGACTAGTCTAGGTATTCCAGAAATTCAAATTTTGTTTCAAATTTTGTTTACTGACCACCATTGGTGAATCGCATTTTCATGGAGCAACTCCACAAAAAACTGATAGGATATAAGTGTGGTATACCAAAATGTTCGTATGAATAAGGCCTATTAGTGTCCATACTTAGAAATGCGGCGACTAGTCTGGGTATTCCACAAATTCAAATTTTGTTTACTGACCACCATTGGTGAATCGCATTTTCATGGAGCAACTCCACAAAAAACTGATAGGATATAAGTGTGGTATACCAAAATGTTCGTATGAATAAGGCCTATTAGTGTCCATACTTAGAAATGCGGCGACTAGTCTAGGTATTCCAGAAATTCAAATTTTGTTTCAAATTTTGTTTACTGACCACCATTGGTGAATCGCATTTTCATGGAGCAACTCCACAAAAAACTGATAGGATATAAGTGTGGTATACCAAAATGTTCGTATGAATAAGGCCTATTAGTGTCCATACTTAGAAATGCGGCGACTAGTCTAGGTATTCCACAAATTCAAATTTTGTTTACTGACCACCATTGGTGAATCGCATTTTCATGGAGCAACTCCACAAAAAACTGATAGGATATAAGTGTGGTATACCAAAATGTTCGTATGAATAAGGCCTATTAGTGTCCATACTTAGAAATGCGGCGACTAGTCTAGGTATTCCAGAAATTCAAATTTTGTTTCAAATTTTGTTTACTGACCACCATTGGTGAATCGCATTTTCATGGAGCAACTCCACAAAAAACTGATAGGATATAAGTGTGGTATACCAAAATGTTCGTATGAATAAGGCCTATTAGTGTCCATACTTAGAAATGCGGCGACTAGTCTAGGTATTCCACAAATTCAAATTTTGTTTACTGACCACCATTGGTGAATCGCATTTTCATGGAGCAACTCCACAAAAAACTGATAGGATATAAGTGTGGTATACCAAAATGTTCGTATGAATAAGGCCTATTAGTGTCCATACTTAGAAATGCGGCGACTAGTCTAGGTATTCCAGAAATTCAAATTTTGTTTCAAATTTTGTTTACTGACCACCATTGGTGAATCGGATTTTCATGGAGCAACTCCACAAAAAACTGATAGGATATAAGTGTGGTATACCAAAATGTTCGTATGAATAAGGCCTATTAGTGTCCATACTTAGAAATGCGGCGACTAGTCTAGGTATTCCACAAATTCAAATTTTGTTTACTGACCACCATTGGTGAATCGCATTTTCATGGAGCAACTCCACAAAAAACTGATAGGATATAAGTGTGGTATACCAAAATGTTCGTATGAATAAGGCCTATTAGTGTCCATACTTAGAAGTGCGGCGACTAGTCTAGGTATTCCAGAAATTGAAATTTTGTTTAAAATTTTGTTTACTGACCACCATTGGTGAATCGCATTTTCATGGAGCAACTCCACAAAAAACTGATAGGATATAAGTGTGGTATACCAAAATGTTCGTATGAATAAGGCCTATTAGTGTCCATACTTAGAAGTGCGGCGACTAGTCTAGGTATTCCAGAAATTGAAATTTTGTTTCAAATTTTGTTTACTGACCACCATTGGTGAATCGCATTTTCATGGAGCAACTCCACAAAAAACTGATAGGATATAAGTGTGGTATACCAAAATGTTCGTATGAATAAGGCCTATTAGTGTCCATACTTAGAAATGCGGCGACTAGTCTAGGTATTCCACAAATTCAAATTTTGTTTCAAATTTTGTTTACTGACCACCATTGGTGAATCGCATTTTCATGGAGCAACTCCACAAAAAACTGATAGGATATAAGTGTGGTATACCAAAATGTTCGTATGAATAAGGCCTATTAGTGTCCATACTTAGAAATGCGGCGACTAGTCTAGGTATTCCACAAATTCAAATTTTGTTTACTGACCACCATTGGTGAATCGCATTTTCATGGAGCAACTCCACTTATACTTACACTTATACACTTATATACTTAGAAATGCGGCGACTAGTCTAGGTATTCCAGAAATTCAAATTTTGTTTCAAATTTTGTTTACTGACCACCATTGGTGAATCGCATTTTCATGGAGCAACTCCACAAAAAACTGATAGGATATAAGTGTGGTATACCAAAATGTTCGTATGAATAAGGCCTATTAGTGTCCATACTTAGAAATGCGGCGACTAGTCTGGGTATTCCACAAATTCAAATTTTGTTTACTGACCACCATTGGTGAATCGCATTTTCATGGAGCAACTCCACAAAAAACTGATAGGATATAAGTGTGGTATACCAAAATGTTCGTATGAATAAGGCCTATTAGTGTCCATACTTAGAAATGCGGCGACTAGTCTAGGTATTCCACAAATTCCAATTTTGTTTACTGACCACTATTGGTGAATCGCATTTTCATGGAGCAACTCCACAAAAAACTGATAGGATATAAGTGTGGTATACCAAAATGTTCGTATGAATAAGGCCTATTAGTGTCCATACTTAGAAATGCGGCGACTAGTCTAGGTATTCCACAAATTCAAATTTTGTTTACTGACCACCATTGGTGAATCGCATTTTCATGGAGCAACTCCACAAAAAACTGATAGGATATAAGTGTGGTATACCAAAATGTTCGTATGAATAAGGCCTATTAGTGTCCATACTTAGAAATGCGGCGACTAGTCTAGGTATTCCAGAAATTCAAATTTTGTTTCAAATTTTGTTTACTGACCACCATTGGTGAATCGCATTTTCATGGAGCAACTCCACAAAAAACTGATAGGATATAAGTGTGGTATACCAAAATGTTCGTATGAATAAGGCCTATTAGTGTCCATACTTAGAAATGCGGCGACTAGTCTAGGTATTCCACAAATTCAAATTTTGTTTACTGACCACCATTGGTGAATCGCATTTTCATGGAGCAACTCCACAAAAAACTGATAGGATATAAGTGTGGTATACCAAAATGTTCGTATGAATAAGGCCTATTAGTGTCCATACTTAGAAATGCGGCGACTAGTCTAGGTAGTCCAGAAATTCAAATTTTGTTTCAAATTTTGTTTACTGACCACCATTGGTGAATCGCATTTTCATGGAGCAACTCCACAAAAAACTGATAGGATATAAGTGTGGTATACCAAAATGTTCGTATGAATAAGGCCTATTAGTGTCCATACTTAGAAATGCGGCGACTAGTCTGGGTATTCCACAAATTCAAATTTTGTTTCAAATTTTGTTTACTGACCACCATTGGTGAATCGCATTTTCATGGAGCAACTCCACAAAAAACTGATAGGATATAAGTGTGGTATACCAAAATGTTCGTATGAATAAGGCCTATTAGTGTCCATACTTAGAAATGCGGCGACTAGTCTAGGTATTCCACAAATTCCAATTTTGTTTACTGACCACCATTGGTGAATCGCATTTTCATGGAGCAACTCCACAAAAAACTGATAGGATATAAGTGTGGTATACCAAAATGTTCGTATGAATAAGGCCTATTAGTGTCCTTACTTAGAAATGCGGCGACTAGTCTAGGTATTCCACAAATTCAAATTTTGTTTACTGACCACCATTGGTGAATCGCATTTTCATGGAGCAACTCCACAAAAAACTGATAGGATATAAGTGTGGTATACCAAAATGTTCGTATGAATAAGGCCTAGTAGTGTCCATACTTAGAAATGCGGCGACTAGTCTAGGTATTCCACAAATTCCAATTTTGTTTACTGACCACCATTGGTGAATCGCATTTTCATGGAGCAACTCCACAAAAAACTGATAGGATATAAGTGTGGTATACCAAAATGTTCGTATGAATAAGGCCTATTAGTGTCCATA
The DNA here is from genome assembly GCA_949987735.1 of Leucophora obtusa. Taxonomy (NCBI): domain Eukaryota; kingdom Metazoa; phylum Arthropoda; class Insecta; order Diptera; family Anthomyiidae; genus Leucophora; species Leucophora obtusa. Next base: position 181,244,278 of record OX465296.1, read on the forward strand.
CTTAGAAATGCGGCGACTAGTCTAGGTATTCCACAAATTCAAATTTTGTTTACTGACCACCATTGGTGAATCGCATTTTCATGGAGCAACTCCACAAAAAACTGATAGGATATAAGTGTGGTATACCAAAATGTTCGTATGAATAAGGCCTATTAGTGTCCATACTTAGAAATGCGGCGACTAGTCTAGGTATTCCACAAATTCAAATTTTGTTTACTGACCACCATTGGTGAATCGCATTTTCATGGAGCAACTCCACAAAAAACTGATAGGATATAAGTGTGGTATACCAAAATGTTCGTATGAATAAGGCCTATTAGTGTCCATACTTAGAAATGCGGCGACTAGTCTGGGTATTCCACAAATTCAAATTTTGTTTCAAATTTTGTTTACTGACCACCATTGGTGAATCGCATTTTCATGGAGCAACTCCACAAAAAACTGATAGGATATAAGTGTGATACACCAAAATGTTCGTATGGATAAGGCCTATTAGTGTCCATACTTAGAAATGCGGCGACTAGTCTAGGTATTCCACAAATTCAAATTTTGTTTACTGACCACCATTGGTGAATCGCATTTTCATGGAGCAACTCCACAAAAAACTGATAGGATATAAGTGTGGTATACCAAAATGTTCGTATGAATAAGGCCTATTAGTGTCCATACTTAGAAATGCGGCGACTAGTCTAGGTATTCCACAAATTCAAATTTTGTTTACTGACCACCATTGGTGAATCGCATTTTCATGGAGCAACTCCACAAAAAACTGATAGGATATAAGTGTGGTATACCAAAATGTTCGTATGAATAAGGCCTATTAGTGTCCATACTTAGAAATGCGGCGACTAGTCTAGGTATTCCAGAAATTCAAATTTTGTTTCAAATTTTGTTTACTGACCACCATTGGTGAATCGCATTTTCATGGAGCAACTCCACAAAAAACTGATAGGATATAAGTGTGGTATACCAAAATGTTCGTATGAATAAGGCCTATTAGTGTCCATACTTAGAAATGCGGCGACTAGTCTAGGTATTCCACAAATTCAAATTTTGTTTACTGACCACCATTGGTGAATCGCATTTTCATGGAGCAACTCCACAAAAAACTGATAGGATATAAGTGTGGTATACCAAAATGTTCGTATGAATAAGGCCTATTAGTGTCCATACTTAGAAATGCGGCGACTAGTCTAGGTATTCCACAAATTCAAATTTTGTTTACTGACCACCATTGGTGAATCGCATTTTCATGGAGCAACTCCACAAAAAACTGATAGGATATAAGTGTGGTATACCAAAATGTTCGTATGAATAATGCCTATTAGTGTCCATACTTAGAAATGCGGCGACTAGTCTAGGTATTCCACAAATTCAAATTTTGTTTCAAATTTTGTTTACTGACCACCATTGGTGAATCGCATTTTCATGGAGCAACTCCACAAAAAACTGATAGGATATAAGTGTGATACACCAAAATGTTCGTATGGATAAGGCCTATTAGTGTCCATACTTAGAAATGCGGCGACTAGTCTAGGTATTCCACAAATTCAAATTTTGTTTACTGACTACCATTGGTGAATCGCATTTTCATGGAGCAACTCCACAAAAAACTGATAGGATATAAGTGTGGTATACCAAAATGTTCGTATGAATAAGGCCTATTAGTGTCCATACTTAGAAATGCGGCGACTAGTCTAGGTATTCCAGAAATTCAAATTTTGTTTCAAATTTTGTTTACTGACCACCATTGGTGAATCGCATTTTCATGGAGCAACTCCACAAAAAACTGATAGGATATAAGTGTGGTATACCAAAATGTTCGTATGAATAAGGCCTATTAGTGTCCATACTTAGAAATGCGGCGACTAGTCTAGGTATTCCACAAATTCAAATTTTGTTTACTGACCACCATTGGTGAATCGCATTTTCATGGAGCAACTCCACAAAAAACTGATAGGATATAAGTGTGGTATACCAAAATGTTCGTATGAATAAGGCCTATTAGTGTCCATACTTAGAAATGCGGCGACTAGTCTAGGTATTCCAGAAATTCAAATTTTGTTTCAAATTTTGTTTACTGACCACCATTGGTGAATCGGATTTTCATGGAGCAACTCCACAAAAAACTGATAGGATATAAGTGTGGTATACCAAAATGTTCGTATGAATAAGGCCTATTAGTGTCCATACTTAGAAATGCGGCGACTAGTCTAGGTATTCCACAAATTCAAATTTTGTTTACTGACCACCATTGGTGAATCGCATTTTCATGGAGCAACTCCACAAAAAACTGATAGGATATAAGTGTGGTATACCAAAATGTTCGTATGAATAAGGCCTATTAGTGTCCATACTTAGAAGTGCGGCGACTAGTCTAGGTATTCCAGAAATTGAAATTTTGTTTAAAATTTTGTTTACTGACCACCATTGGTGAATCGCATTTTCATGGAGCAACTCCACAAAAAACTGATAGGATATAAGTGTGGTATACCAAAATGTTCGTATGAATAAGGCCTATTAGTGTCCATACTTAGAAGTGCGGCGACTAGTCTAGGTATTCCAGAAATTGAAATTTTGTTTCAAATTTTGTTTACTGACCACCATTGGTGAATCGCATTTTCATGGAGCAACTCCACAAAAAACTGATAGGATATAAGTGTGGTATACCAAAATGTTCGTATGAATAAGGCCTATTAGTGTCCATACTTAGAAATGCGGCGACTAGTCTAGGTATTCCACAAATTCAAATTTTGTTTACTGACCACCATTGGTGAATCGCATTTTCATGGAGCAACTCCACAAAAAACTGATAGGATATAAGTGTGATACACCAAAATGTTCGTATGGATAAGGCCTATTAGTGTCCATACTTAGAAATGCGGCGACTAGTCTAGGTATTCCACAAATTCAAATTTTGTTTACTGACCACCATTGGTGAATCGCATTTTCATGGAGCAACTCCACAAAAAACTGATAGGATATAAGTGTGGTATACCAAAATGTTCGTATGAATAAGGCCTATTAGTGTCCATACTTAGAAATGCGGCGACTAGTCTAGGTATTCCACAAATTCAAATTTTGTTTACTGACCACCATTGGTGAATCGCATTTTCATGGAGCAACTCCACAAAAAACTGATAGGATATAAGTGTGGTATACCAAAATGTTCGTATGAATAAGGCCTATTAGTGTCCATACTTAGAAATGCGGCGACTAGTCTAGGTATTCCAGAAATTCAAATTTTGTTTCAAATTTTGTTTACTGACCACCATTGGTGAATCGCATTTTCATGGAGCAACTCCACAAAAAACTGATAGGATATAAGTGTGGTATACCAAAATGTTCGTATGAATAAGGCCTATTAGTGTCCATACTTAGAAATGCGGCGACTAGTCTAGGTATTCCACAAATTCAAATTTTGTTTACTGACCACCATTGGTGAATCGCATTTTCATGGAGCAACTCCACAAAAAACTGATAGGATATAAGTGTGGTATACCAAAATGTTCGTATGAATAAGGCCTATTAGTGTCCATACTTAGAAATGCGGCGACTAGTCTAGGTATTCCACAAATTCAAATTTTGTTTACTGACCACCATTGGTGAATCGCATTTTCATGGAGCAACTCCACAAAAAACTGATAGGATATAAGTGTGGTATACCAAAATGTTCGTATGAATAAGGCCTATTAGTGTCCATACTTAGAAATGCGGCGACTAGTCTAGGTATTCCACAAATTCAAATTTTGTTTACTGACCACCATTGGTGAATCGCATTTTCATGGAGCAACTCCACAAAAAACTGATAGGATATAAGTGTGATACACCAATATGTTCGTATGGATAAGGCCTATTAGTGTCCATACTTAGAAATGCGGCGACTAGTCTAGGTATTCCACAAATTCAAATTTTGTTTACTGACCACCATTGGTGAATCGCATTTTCATGGAGCAACTCCACAAAAAACTGATAGGATATAAGTGTGGTATACCAAAATGTTCGTATGAATAAGGCCTATTAGTGTCCATACTTAGAAATGCGGCGACTAGTCTAGGTATTCCAGAAATTCAAATTTTGTTTCAAATTTTGTTTACTGACCACCATTGGTGAATCGCATTTTCATGGAGCAACTCCACAAAAAACTGATAGGATATAAGTGTGGTATACCAAAATGTTCGTATGAATAAGGCCTATTAGTGTCCATACTTAGAAATGCGGCGACTAGTCTAGGTATTCCACAAATTCAAATTTTGTTTACTGACCACCATTGGTGAATCGCATTTTCATGGAGCAACTCCACAAAAAACTGATAGGATATAAGTGTGGTATACCAAAATGTTCGTATGAATAAGGCCTATTAGTGTCCATACTTAGAAATGCGGCGACTAGTCTAGGTATTCCAGAAATTCAAATTTTGTTTCAAATTTTGTTTACTGACCACCATTGGTGAATCGGATTTTCATGGAGCAACTCCACAAAAAACTGATAGGATATAAGTGTGGTATACCAAAATGTTCGTATGAATAAGGCCTATTAGTGTCCATACTTAGAAATGCGGCGACTAGTCTAGGTATTCCACAAATTCAAATTTTGTTTACTGACCACCATTGGTGAATCGCATTTTCATGGAGCAACTCCACAAAAAACTGATAGGATATAAGTGTGGTATACCAAAATGTTCGTATGAATAAGGCCTATTAGTGTCCATACTTAGAAGTGCGGCGACTAGTCTAGGTATTCCAGAAATTGAAATTTTGTTTAAAATTTTGTTTACTGACCACCATTGGTGAATCGCATTTTCATGGAGCAACTCCACAAAAAACTGATAGGATATAAGTGTGGTATACCAAAATGTTCGTATGAATAAGGCCTATTAGTGTCCATACTTAGAAGTGCGGCGACTAGTCTAGGTATTCCAGAAATTGAAATTTTGTTTCAAATTTTGTTTACTGACCACCATTGGTGAATCGCATTTTCATGGAGCAACTCCACAAAAAACTGATAGGATATAAGTGTGGTATACCAAAATGTTCGTATGAATAAGGCCTATTAGTGTCCATACTTAGAAATGCGGCGACTAGTCTAGGTATTCCACAAATTCAAATTTTGTTTCAAATTTTGTTTACTGACCACCATTGGTGAATCGCATTTTCATGGAGCAACTCCACAAAAAACTGATAGGATATAAGTGTGGTATACCAAAATGTTCGTATGAATAAGGCCTATTAGTGTCCATACTTAGAAATGCGGCGACTAGTCTAGGTATTCCACAAATTCAAATTTTGTTTACTGACCACCATTGGTGAATCGCATTTTCATGGAGCAACTCCACAAAAAACTGATAGGATATAAGTGTGGTATACCAAAATGTTCGTATGAATAAGGCCTATTAGTGTCCATACTTAGAAATGCGGCGACTAGTCTAGGTATTCCAGAAATTCAAAATTTGTTTCAAATTTTGTTTACTGACCACCATTGGTGAATCGCATTTTCATGGAGCAACTCCACAAAAAACTGATAGGATATAAGTGTGGTATACCAAAATGTTCGTATGAATAAGGCCTATTAGTGTCCATACTTAGAAATGCGGCGACTAGTCTAGATATTCCACAAATTCAGATTTTTTTTACCGACCACCATTGGTGAATCACATTTTCATGGAGCAACTCCACAAAAAACTGATAGGATATAAGTGTGGTATACCAAAATGTTCGTATGAATAAGGCCTATTAGTGTCCATACTTAGAAATGCGGCGACTAGTCTAGGTATTCCAGAAATTCAAATTTTGTTTACTGACCACCATTGGTGAATCGCATTTTCATGGAGCAACTCCACAAAAAACTGATAGGATATAAGTGTGGTATACCAAAATGTTCGTATGAATAAGGCCTATTAGTGTCCATACTTAGAAATGCGGCGACTAGTCTAGGTATTCCAGAAATTCAAATTTTGTTTCAAATTTTGTTTACTGACCACCATTGGTGAATCGCATTTTCATGGAGCAACTCCACAAAAAACTGATAGGATATAAGTGTGGTATACCAAAATGTTCGTATGAATAAGGCCTATTAGTGTCCATACTTAGAAATGCGGCGACTAGTCTAGGTATTCCACAAATTAAAATTTTGTTTACTGACCACCATTGGTGAATCGCATTTTCATGGAGCAACTCCACAAAAAACTGATAGGATATAAGTGTGGTATACCAAAATGTTCGTATGAATAAGGCCTATTAGTGTCCATACTTAGAAATGCGGCGACTAGTCTAGGTATTCCACAAATTCAAATTTTGTTTACTGACCACCATTGGTGAATCGCATTTTCATGGAGCAACTCCACAAAAAACTGATAGGATATAAGTGTGGTATACCAAAATGTTCGTATGAATAAGGCCTATTAGTGTCCATACTTAGAAATGCGGCGACTAGTCTGGGTATTCCACAAATTCAAATTTTGTTTCAAATTTTGTTTACTGACCACCATTGGTGAATCGCATTTTCATGGAGCAACTCCACAAAAAACTGATAGGATATAAGTGTGATACACCAAAATGTTCGTATGGATAAGGCCTATTAGTGTCCATACTTAGAAATGCGGCGACTAGTCTAGGTATTCCACAAATTCAAATTTTGTTTACTGACCACCATTGGTGAATCGCATTTTCATGGAGCAACTCCACAAAAAACTGATAGGATATAAGTGTGGTATACCAAAATGTTCGTATGAATAAGGCCTATTAGTGTCCATATTTAGAAATGCGGCGACTAGTCTAGGTATTCCAGAAATTCAAATTTTGTTTCAAATTTTGTTTACTGACCACCATTGGTGAATCGCATTTTCATGGAGCAACTCCACAAAAAACTGATAGGATATAAGTGTGGTATACCAAAATGTTCGTATGAATAAGGCCTATTAGTGTCCATACTTAGAAATGCGGCGACTAGTCTAGGTATTCCACAAATTCAAATTTTGTTTACTGACCACCATTGGTGAATCGCATTTTCATGGAGCAACTCCACAAAAAACTGATAGGATATAAGTGTGGTATACCAAAATGTTCGTATGAATAAGGCCTATTAGTGTCCATACCTAGAAATGCGGCGACTAGTCTAGGTATTCCAGAAATTCAAATTTTGTTTCAAATTTTGTTTACTGACCACCATTGGTGAATCGCATTTTCATGGAGCAACTCCACAAAAAACTGATAGGATATAAGTGTGGTATACCAAAATGTTCGTATGAATAAGGCCTATTAGTGTCCATACTTAGAAATGCGGCGACTAGTCTAGGTATTCCACAAATTCAAATTTTGTTTACTGACCACCATTGGTGAATCGCATTTTCATGGAGCAACTCCACAAAAAACTGATAGGATATAAGTGTGGTATACCAAAATGTTCGTATGAATAAGGCCTATTAGTGTCCATACTTAGAAATGCGGCGACTAGTCTGGGTATTCCACAAATTCAAATTTTGTTTCAAATTTTGTTTACTGACCACCATTGGTGAATCGCATTTTCATGGAGCAACTCCACAAAAAACTGATAGGATATAAGTGTGATACACCAAAATGTTCGTATGGATAAGGCCTATTAGTGTCCATACTTAGAAATGCGGCGACTAGTCTAGGTATTCCACAAATTCAAATGTTGTTTACTGACCACCATTGGTGAATCGCATTTTCATGGAGCAACTCCACAAAAAACTGATAGGATATAAGTGTGGTATACCAAAATGTTCGTATGAATAAGGCCTATTAGTGTCCATACTTAGAAATGCGGCGACTAGTCTAGGTATTCCAGAAATTCAAATTTTGTTTCAAATTTTGTTTACTGACCACCATTGGTAAATCGCATTTTCATGGAGCAACTCCACAAAAAACTGATAGGATATAAGTGTGGTATACCAAAATGTTCGTATGAATAAGGCCTATTAGTGTCCATACTTAGAAATGCGGCGACTAGTCTAGGTATTCCACAAATTCAAATTTTGTTTACTGACCACCATTGGTGAATCGCATTTTCATGGAGCAACTCCACAAAAAACTGATAGGATATAAGTGTGGTATACCAAAATGTTCGTATGAATAAGGCCTATTAGTGTCCATACTTAGAAATGCGGCGACTAGTCTAGGTATTCCACAAATTCAAATTTTGTTTACTGACCACCATTGGTGAATCGCATTTTCATGGAGCAACTCCACAAAAAACTGATAGGATATAAGTGTGGTATACCAAAATGTTCGTATGAATAAGGCCTATTAGTGTCCATACTTAGAAATGCGGCGACTAGTCTAGGTATTCCACAAATTCAAATTTTGTTTACTGACCACCATTGGTGAATCGCATTTTCATGGAGCAACTCCACAAAAAACTGATAGGATATAAGTGTGGTATACCAAAATGTTCGTATGAATAAGGCCTATTAGTGTCCATACTTAGAAATGCGGCGACTAGTCTAGGTATTCCACAAATTCCAATTTTGTTTACTGACCACCATTAGTGAATCGCATTTTCATGGAGCAACTCCACAAAAAACTGATAGGATATAAGTGTGGTATACCAAAATGTTCGTATGAATAAGGCCTATTAGTGTCCATACTTAGAAATGCGGCGACTAGTCTAGGTATTCCACAAATTCAAATTTTGTTTACTGACCACCATTGGTGAATCGCATTTTCATGGAGCAACTCCACAAAAAACTGATAGGATATAAGTGTGGTATACCAAAATGTTCGTATGAATAAGGCCTATTAGTGTCCATACTTAGAAATGCGGCGACTAGTCTAGGTATTCCACAAATTCAAATTTTGTTTACTGACCACCATTGGTGAATCGCATTTTCATGGAGCAACTCCACAAAAAACTGATAGGATATAAGTGTGGTATACCAAAATGTTCGTATGAATAAGGCCTATTAGTGTCCATACCTAGAAATGCGGCGACTAGTCTAGGTATTCCAGAAATTCAAATTTTGTTTCAAATTTTGTTTACTGACCACCATTGGTGAATCGCATTTTCATGGAGCAACTCCACAAAAAACTGATAGGATATAAGTGTGGTATACCAAAATGTTCGTATGAATAAGGCCTATTAGTGTCCATACTTAGAAATGCGGCGACTAGTCTAGGTATTCCACAAATTCAAATTTTGTTTACTGACCACCATTGGTGAATCGCATTTTCATGGAGCAACTCCACAAAAAACTGATAGGATATAAGTGTGGTATACCAAAATGTTCGTATGAATAAGGCCTATTAGTGTCCATACTTAGAAATGCGGCGACTAGTCTAGGTATTCCACAAATTCAAATTTTGTTTACTGACCACCATTGGTGAATCGCATTTTCATGGAGCAACTCCACAAAAAACTGATAGGATATAAGTGTGGTATACCAAAATGTTCGTATGAATAAGGCCTATTAGTGTCCATACTTAGAAATGCGGCGACTAGTCTGGGTATTCCACAAATTCAAATTTTGTTTCAAATTTTGTTTACTGACCACCATTGGTGAATCGCATTTTCATGGAGCAACTCCACAAAAAACTGATAGGATATAAGTGTGATACACCAAAATGTTCGTATGGATAAGGCCTATTAGTGTCCATACTTAGAAATGCGGCGACTAGTCTAGGTATTCCACAAATTCAAATGTTGTTTACTGACCACCATTGGTGAATCGCATTTTCATGGAGCAACTCCACAAAAAACTGATAGGATATAAGTGTGGTATACCAAAATGTTCGTATGAATAAGGCCTATTAGTGTCCATACTTAGAAATGCGGCGACTAGTCTAGGTATTCCAGAAATTCAAATTTTGTTTCAAATTTTGTTTACTGACCACCATTGGTAAATCGCATTTTCATGGAGCAACTCCACAAAAAACTGATAGGATATAAGTGTGGTATACCAAAATGTTCGTATGAATAAGGCCTATTAGTGTCCATACTTAGAAATGCGGCGACTAGTCTAGGTATTCCACAAATTCAAATTTTGTTTACTGACCACCATTGGTGAATCGCATTTTCATGGAGCAACTCCACAAAAAACTGATAGGATATAAGTGTGGTATACCAAAATGTTCGTATGAATAAGGCCTATTAGTGTCCATACTTAGAAATGCGGCGACTAGTCTAGGTATTCCACAAATTCAAATTTTGTTTACTGACCACCATTGGTGAATCGCATTTTCATGGAGCAACTCCACAAAAAACTGATAGGATATAAGTGTGGTATACCAAAATGTTCGTATGAATAAGGCCTATTAGTGTCCATACTTAGAAATGCGGCGACTAGTCTAGGTATTCCACAAATTCAAATTTTGTTTACTGACCACCATTGGTGAATCGCATTTTCATGGAGCAACTCCACAAAAAACTGATAGGATATAAGTGTGGTATACCAAAATGTTCGTATGAATAAGGCCTATTAGTGTCCATACTTAGAAATGCGGCGACTAGTCTAGGTATTCCACAAATTCCAATTTTGTTTACTGACCACCATTAGTGAATCGCATTTTCATGGAGCAACTCCACAAAAAACTGATAGGATATAAGTGTGGTATACCAAAATGTTCGTATGAATAAGGCCTATTAGTGTCCATACTTAGAAATGCGGCGACTAGTCTAGGTATTCCACAAATTCAAATTTTGTTTACTGACCACCATTGGTGAATCGCATTTTCATGGAGCAACTCCACAAAAAACTGATAGGATATAAGTGTGGTATACCAAAATGTTCGTATGAATAAGGCCTATTAGTGTCCATACTTAGAAATGCGGCGACTAGTCTAGGTATTCCACAAATTCAAATTTTGTTTACTGACCACCATTGGTGAATCGCATTTTCATGGAGCAACTCCACAAAAAACTGATAGGATATAAGTGTGGTATACCAAAATGTTCGTATGAATAAGGCCTATTAGTGTCCATACTTAGAAATGCGGCGACTAGTCTAGATATTCCACAAATTCAGATTTTTTTTACCGACCACCATTGGTGAATCACATTTTCATGGAGCAACTCCACAAAAAACTGATAGGATATAAGTGTGGTATACCAAAATGTTCGTATGAATAAGGCCTATTAGTGTCCATACTTAGAAATGCGGCGACTAGTCTAGGTATTCCAGAAATTCAAATTTTGTTTACTGACCACCATTGGTGAATCGCATTTTCATGGAGCAACTCCACAAAAAACTGATAGGATATAAGTGTGGTATACCAAAATGTTCGTATGAATAAGGCCTATTAGTGTCCATACTTAGAAATGCGGCGACTAGTCTAGGTATTCCAGAAATTCAAATTTTGTTTCAAATTTTGTTTACTGACCACCATTGGTGAATCGCATTTTCATGGAGCAACTCCACAAAAAACTGATAGGATATAAGTGTGGTATACCAAAATGTTCGTATGAATAAGGCCTATTAGTGTCCATACTTAGAAATGCGGCGACTAGTCTAGGTATTCCACAAATTAAAATTTTGTTTACTGACCACCATTGGTGAATCGCATTTTCATGGAGCAACTCCACAAAAAACTGATAGGATATAAGTGTGGTATACCAAAATGTTCGTATGAATAAGGCCTATTAGTGTCCATACTTAGAAATGCGGCGACTAGTCTAGGTATTCCACAAATTCAAATTTTGTTTACTGACCACCATTGGTGAATCGCATTTTCATGGAGCAACTCCACAAAAAACTGATAGGATATAAGTGTGGTATACCAAAATGTTCGTATGAATAAGGCCTATTAGTGTCCATACTTAGAAATGCGGCGACTAGTCTGGGTATTCCACAAATTCAAATTTTGTTTCAAATTTTGTTTACTGACCACCATTGGTGAATCGCATTTTCATGGAGCAACTCCACAAAAAACTGATAGGATATAAGTGTGATACACCAAAATGTTCGTATGGATAAGGCCTATTAGTGTCCATACTTAGAAATGCGGCGACTAGTCTAGGTATTCCACAAATTCAAATTTTGTTTACTGACCACCATTGGTGAATCGCATTTTCATGGAGCAACTCCACAAAAAACTGATAGGATATAAGTGTGGTATACCAAAATGTTCGTATGAATAAGGCCTATTAGTGTCCATATTTAGAAATGCGGCGACTAGTCTAGGTATTCCAGAAATTCAAATTTTGTTTCAAATTTTGTTTACTGACCACCATTGGTGAATCGCATTTTCATGGAGCAACTCCACAAAAAACTGATAGGATATAAGTGTGGTATACCAAAATGTTCGTATGAATAAGGCCTATTAGTGTCCATACTTAGAAATGCGGCGACTAGTCTAGGTATTCCACAAATTCAAATTTTGTTTACTGACCACCATTGGTGAATCGCATTTTCATGGAGCAACTCCACAAAAAACTGATAGGATATAAGTGTGGTATACCAAAATGTTCGTATGAATAAGGCCTATTAGTGTCCATACCTAGAAATGCGGCGACTAGTCTAGGTATTCCAGAAATTCAAATTTTGTTTCAAATTTTGTTTACTGACCACCATTGGTGAATCGCATTTTCATGGAGCAACTCCACAAAAAACTGATAGGATATAAGTGTGGTATACCAAAATGTTCGTATGAATAAGGCCTATTAGTGTCCATACTTAGAAATGCGGCGACTAGTCTAGGTATTCCACAAATTCAAATTTTGTTTACTGACCACCATTGGTGAATCGCATTTTCATGGAGCAACTCCACAAAAAACTGATAGGATATAAGTGTGGTATACCAAAATGTTCGTATGAATAAGGCCTATTAGTGTCCATACTTAGAAATGCGGCGACTAGTCTAGGTATTCCACAAATTCAAATTTTGTTTACTGACCACCATTGGTGAATCGCATTTTCATGGAGCAACTCCACAAAAAACTGATAGGATATAAGTGTGGTATACCAAAATGTTCGTATGAATAAGGCCTATTAGTGTCCATACTTAGAAATGCGGCGACTAGTCTGGGTATTCCACAAATTCAAATTTTGTTTCAAATTTTGTTTACTGACCACCATTGGTGAATCGCATTTTCATGGAGCAACTCCACAAAAAACTGATAGGATATAAGTGTGATACACCAAAATGTTCGTATGGATAAGGCCTATTAGTGTCCATACTTAGAAATGCGGCGACTAGTCTAGGTATTCCACAAATTCAAATGTTGTTTACTGACCACCATTGGTGAATCGCATTTTCATGGAGCAACTCCACAAAAAACTGATAGGATATAAGTGTGGTATACCAAAATGTTCGTATGAATAAGGCCTATTAGTGTCCATACTTAGAAATGCGGCGACTAGTCTAGGTATTCCAGAAATTCAAATTTTGTTTCAAATTTTGTTTACTGACCACCATTGGTAAATCGCATTTTCATGGAGCAACTCCACAAAAAACTGATAGGATATAAGTGTGGTATACCAAAATGTTCGTATGAATAAGGCCTATTAGTGTCCATACTTAGAAATGCGGCGACTAGTCTAGGTATTCCACAAATTCAAATTTTGTTTACTGACCACCATTGGTGAATCGCATTTTCATGGAGCAACTCCACAAAAAACTGATAGGATATAAGTGTGGTATACCAAAATGTTCGTATGAATAAGGCCTATTAGTGTCCATACTTAGAAATGCGGCGACTAGTCTAGGTATTCCACAAATTCAAATTTTGTTTACTGACCACCATTGGTGAATCGCATTTTCATGGAGCAACTCCACAAAAAACTGATAGGATATAAGTGTGGTATACCAAAATGTTCGTATGAATAAGGCCTATTAGTGTCCATACTTAGAAATGCGGCGACTAGTCTAGGTATTCCACAAATTCAAATTTTGTTTACTGACCACCATTGGTGAATCGCATTTTCATGGAGCAACTCCACAAAAAACTGATAGGATATAAGTGTGGTATACCAAAATGTTCGTATGAATAAGGCCTATTAGTGTCCATACTTAGAAATGCGGCGACTAGTCTAGGTATTCCACAAATTCCAATTTTGTTTACTGACCACCATTAGTGAATCGCATTTTCATGGAGCAACTCCACAAAAAACTGATAGGATATAAGTGTGGTATACCAAAATGTTCGTATGAATAAGGCCTATTAGTGTCCATACTTAGAAATGCGGCGACTAGTCTAGGTATTCCACAAATTCAAATTTTGTTTACTGACCACCATTGGTGAATCGCATTTTCATGGAGCAACTCCACAAAAAACTGATAGGATATAAGTGTGGTATACCAAAATGTTCGTATGAATAAGGCCTATTAGTGTCCATACTTAGAAATGCGGCGACTAGTCTAGGTATTCCACAAATTCAAATTTTGTTTACTGACCACCATTGGTGAATCGCATTTTCATGGAGCAACTCCACAAAAAACTGATAGGATATAAGTGTGGTATACCAAAATGTTCGTATGAATAAGGCCTATTAGTGTCCATACTTAGAAATGCGGCGACTAGTCTGGGTATTCCACAAATTCAAATTTTGTTTCAAATTTTGTTTACTGACCACCATTGGTGAATCGCATTTTCATGGAGCAACTCCACAAAAAACTGATAGGATATAAGTGTGATACACCAAAATGTTCGTATGGATAAGGCCTATTAGTGTCCATACTTAGAAATGCGGCGACTAGTCTAGGTATTCCACAAATTCAAATTTTGTTTACTGACCACCATTGGTGAATCGCATTTTCATGGAGCAACTCCACAAAAAACTGATAGGATATAAGTGTGGTATACCAAAATGTTCGTATGAATAAGGCCTATTAGTGTCCATACTTAGAAATGCGGCGACTAGTCTAGGTATTCCAGAAATTCAAATTTTGTTTCAAATTTTGTTTACTGACCACCATTGGTGAATCGCATTTTCATGGAGCAACTCCACAAAAAACTGATAGGATATAAGTGTGGTATACCAAAATGTTCGTATGAATAAGGCCTATTAGTGTCCATACTTAGAAATGCGGCGACTAGTCTAGGTATTCCACAAATTCAAATTTTGTTTACTGACCACCATTGGTGAATCGCATTTTCATGGAGCAACTCCACAAAAAACTGATAGGATATAAGTGTGGTATACCAAAATGTTCGTATGAATAAGGCCTATTAGTGTCCATACTTAGAAATGCGGCGACTAGTCTAGGTATTCCAGAAATTCAAATTTTGTTTCAAATTTTGTTTACTGACCACCATTGGTGAATCGCATTTTCATGGAGCAACTCCACAAAAAACTGATAGGATATAAGTGTGGTATACCAAAATGTTCGTATGAATAAGGCCTATTAGTGTCCATACTTAGAAATGCGGCGACTAGTCTAGGTATTCCACAAATTCCAATTTTGTTTACTGACCACCATTGGTGAATCGCATTTTCATGGAGCAACTCCACAAAAAACTGATAGGATATAAGTGTGGTATACCAAAATGTTCGTATGAATAAGGCCTATTAGTGTCCATACTTAGAAATGCGGCGACTAGTCTAGGTATTCCACAAATTCAAATTTTGTTTCAAATTTTGTTTACTGACCACCATTGGTGAATCGCATTTTCATGGAGCAACTCCACAAAAAACTGATAGGATATAAGTGTGATACACCAAAATGTTCGTATGGATAAGGCCTATTAGTGTCCATACTTAGAAATGCGGCGACTAGTCTAGGTATTCCACAAATTCAAATTTTGTTTACTGACCACCATTGGTGAATCGCATTTTCATGGAGCAACTCCACAAAAAACTGATAGGATATAAGTGTGGTATACCAAAATGTTCGTATGAATAAGGCCTATTAGTGTCCATACTTAGAAATGCGGCGACTAGTCTAGGTATTCCAGAAATTCAAATTTTGTTTCAAATTTTGTTTACTGACCTGTTGCATTATACTTTACTTTATAATACTTTATACTTTATAATATTGTACTTGTATATTTAATTCATTAGTAGGCTATGACTTTAGAACTTATTAATTTTGTATTCTCAATTTTTTATACAAAAAATAAAGTCAGTCATGATTTGGAAGTTACGTGTTTTACATGGCGCAGTCTAAATAGAAAAAAAAATTTTTTTTAGTGACTTACGTGCGTGAAAAAAAAAACACCAATAATAAGAAAAATTTAAATTTAAACCAATAGCCAATTTAATAAAAGTTATTTTTGAGATTTTTGAAAAAAAAAAAAATAAAACAATATGGATTTGAAATCTATACCTGATCTAAAAGTTTCTGGCAACAAGGCGAAGAATTGGGAAATCTTTTTAAGAGATTTCGAAGATTATCTAATAGCAAAAAATACGAAGCTAAGTGATACTGTAAAACTTGCTCTTTTGAGGAATCAAATTGGATGCGAAGGTAAAGATATAATCCGAACATTGGATATTCCAGTTGAGGACAACAACAACTATGCTAAAATTATTAAAGCTCTGAGTGATTATTTTACGCCAAAGCAAAATATTTTATATGAAAGATTTGTTTTTTACAATCGTACACAAAAACAAAATGAACCAGTAGATGATTTTGTGAGAGATTTGAAAGAGCTATCCAGTAGCTGTAATTTTGTAGACGCATCGGAAATGGTAAGAGATCGGATTGTATTGGGAGTAGCTGATTTAAAACTCCAAGAAAAATTGTTGAGGATGGAAGAGATTGAAATTGAAAAAATTATTCTGGAATGCAGAATATATGAAAAGCAGAAACAGCAAGTACGAGAAATGCAAGAATCAAAGAAAAATGTTGATGTGGTTCAAGAAAATGGGGAAGAATCTGGTGAGACTGAAAATTTAGATAATATTAATAAATTTAAGAAACTATTTAGGAATGGTCGAAACCAAAACCCGAAATATTCAGTTGTATATTGTAAAAAATGTTTCAAAACACATAAAATTAATAATTGTCCTGCATTTGGTAAGACTTGCAATAAATGTAAAAAATTAAATCATTTTTCTGTTGCATGTAAATCAAATATTCAGGTTAATACCTTAAGTCAAAATTATTGTGGTAGCTCCAATTCAAGTTGTGATTTTGCGTTGACTGACAGTATTAATTCACATAATGGAAAGGATGCATGGTATCATGATATAATAATAGAAAATCATAATGTTAATTTTAAATTAGACACTGGTTCGGATGTAAATACAATTCCAATATCGATATTAAATGATATATGTAAAAATCCAACAGTAAAATCAACTAATACTGTTTTAGAGGCTTATGGTGGCCATAAAATTCCTCTTTTGGGAAAGATAACACTTCGTTGTGTTTCGAAGCATAATATTTGTAATGAGTTGTTTTTAATTGTTAGCGATCATTATAGACCAATTTTAGGTAAGGATGCTTGTGTGAAGTTAGGATTAATTAAGAGAGTTTTTGATGTGGAAAAGTCATCCGATTGACTAGAAAAGTTGTGTGCCAAATATGAGAATGTTTTCAAGGGAGTAGGCCAGTTTCGCGAATTATACAATATTGAAATATATCCTAATACAGTTCCAGTAGCTCATCCACCTAGAAGGGTACCGATAAAGATAAAAGATAAATTGAAGAGTAAGTTAGATGAGTTGGTTAATATGAATATAATAGAGAAAACAGATAGGCCACAAGCATGGGTAAATCATTTGGTTATTCGAGAGAAAAAGGATGGTAGTTTACGTTTATGTTTAGATCCACGAGAACTTAATAAACACGTTATTCCTAATCATTATTTAATACCAACGTTTGAGGAGATTAGTGCAAATTTAGTTGAATATGAATATTTTTCAGTTTTTGATTTAAAAGATGGGTTTTGGCATGTTCCTCTAACAGATAAATCTAGTGATTTGGTTACATTTAGTACTCCTTTTGGTTGTTATAAATTTAAGAGATTACCTTTTGGTTTGGTTACGGCATCTGAGGTATTTCAAAGATATAATTACGAAACTTTTGGAGATTTGCCTGGAGTGAGTATATATATAGATGACATAATAATTGGTGGCAGGACGATGGAGGAACACGATAGAAATGTTGAAATGTTTTTGAAAAGAGCTATGAACCGGAACATAAAATTAAATAGAGGCAAAATTCAATTTAGAGTAACGGAAGTCAGTTTTTTTGGACATCTTATTTCCAATAAGGGTATAAAACCAGATAGGAAACGTATCGAATCAATTTTGGCGCTAAATTTTCCAAAGGATAAGGCTGGACTTCAATCGTTTTTGGGCCTTATTAATTATTTAAGGAAATTTATACCAAATTTAGCTGATTTAACATCACCATTAAGGGAATTGCTTCAAAAGGATAATGAGTATACAATTTTGCCAGTGCATAGGGATTGTTTTAGCAAAATTAAGAACGTCGTATCGAATCATGTTATTCTCACACCGTTTAATGAAAAGGAAGATATACTTATTCAGACGGATGCTTCGAAGGATGGGCTAGGTTGTTGCTTATTTCAAAATGATAAAATAATTTCGTTTGCTTCAAGGTCTTTGTCTAATACGGAAAAACAATATGCTCAGATTGAAAAAGAATTTTTAGCAATTGTATTCTCCTGTAGGAAGTTTCATCAATTTATTTATGGGAAGAAAATTACCATTATTTCGGATCATAAGCCATTGGAAACTATTTTCAAGAAGGATATAAATAAAATTGGATCCACGAGATTACAGAGGCTTAAGTTGAAAATGTTTCCATATAATGTTGAAGTTGTATATAGACCTGGCAAAAGTATAGTTGCAGCAGACTATTTTTCGAGAAATTTTATTGATAATGGTGATTCGGAGCATGAAAATGGAGTAACAGAAATGATACATAGTATTAGCGTTACAGATAAAAGTTTGGAAAAAATAGGAAAAGCTACTGGCGAAGATGATTTATTGGGATTAATAACACAATATTGCCTTGATGGATGGCCGGAAAAGGGCAAGACTCCAGATTTTATAAAAGGATATTATAACAAAAAGAATGATATAACAATAAACGGAAACATAGTTTTTTACAATGATCGTATAATTGTACCGAAAAGTTTACAAGGAAGTATTTTAGAAAAGTTACACGAAAGCCATATGGGTATTACTAAGACTAGAAAACGGGCATCTGAATTATTTTACTGGATGAACATGAATGAGGATATTGAAAATTTAATAATGAAATGTATAAAATGTCAAGAATTAAGACCATCCAATATTAGGGAACCGATAATTCCACATGATATTCCAAATTTGCCTTTTGAGAAAGTTGGTTGCGATATTTTAGAGTATTCTGGGAAAAATTTTCTCATTATTGTAGATTACTATAGTAAGTGGTTTGAATTGATTTATTTGAGATCTAAAACTTCATCGGATGTTATTGAAGGATGGACAGAAGTATTTTCGAGATTTGGTATACCAAAAACTGTAGTGGCTGATAATATGCCTTTTGCTTCTTATGAATGTTTAGAATTTTCTAATAAGTGGAATTTTAAAATTGTTACGAGTAGTCCCAATTATCCTAGAAGTAATGGTTTGGCTGAGAGGGCAGTTGGCATTGCTAAACAGATTTTGAGAAAATCGGAGACAAAGGAAGAAGTTTTAAATGCATTGTTAGAGTATCGAAATACTCCGGTTAAGGATTTGAGTTATTCACCGGCACAACTTATTTTTTGTAGGCGTCTTAGGACGAAAATTCCGATTACTGATAAGTTATTAGAACTGAACCCTAGATGTATTAATAATCAATTTATAAAGAAGGAAATGAAAGGGAAAATAGGAAAGTTTAAAAATTATTATAATCGAAATACAAAGGAGAGAAAAGATTTTAATGTTGGGGACAATACATATTTTAAAAATAATTGGTCACATAAATGGATACCTGGAGTTATAATTGCATACCATAATACCCCCAGATCATATATAGTAAAAAGTTTGATTGATGAACAAACCTACAGAAGAAATTCTTTTCATATTAAATTTAGAAGAACAGATAATAATTTGGAAAATGAAAATAATAACAAATTGAAAAATAAAAATAATATTGTCATTCAACGTAGAAGTAATCGTATAAGAAATCCAACAAATTTTTATAAAGCGATAAATTCCATACAGTAAAAATTTGTTTTTGTTCCTAATCTTAGATATTTGTAATATAGTACACATAAATTAAATTTTTTTATTTATTATCTTTATTTATAAGTGTCATATCAAAATGTAATAATTTCGCTTTCATAAAAAAAAAGGGAGATGTTGCATTATACTTTACTTTATAATACTTTATACTTTATAATATTGTACTTGTATAGTTAATTCATTAGTAGGCTATGACTTTAGAACTTATTAATTTTGTATTCTCAATTTTTTATACAAAAAATAAAGTCAGTCATGATTTGGAAGTTACGTGTTTTACAGACCACCATTGGTGAATCGCATTTTCATGGAGCAACTCCACAAAAAACTGATAGGATATAAGTGTGGTATACCAAAATGTTCGTATGAATAAGGCCTATTAGTGTCCATACTTAGAAATGCGGCGACTAGTCTAGGTATTCCACAAATTCCAATTTTGTTTACTGACCACCATTGGTGAATCGCATTTTCATGGAGCAACTCCACAAAAAACTGATAGGATATAAGTGTGGTATACCAAAATGTTCGTATGAATAAGGCCTATTAGTGTCCATACTTAGAAAAGCGGCGACTAGTCTAGGTATTCCACAAATTCAAATTTTGTTTCAAATTTTGTTCACTGACCACCATTGGTGAATCGCATTTTCATGGAGCAACTCCACAAAAAACTGATAGGATATAAGTGTGATACACCAAAATGTTCGTATGGATAAGGCCTATTAGCGTCCATACTTAGAAATGCGGCGACTAGTCTAGGTATTCCACAAATTCAAATTTTGTTTACTGACCACCATTGGTGAATCGCATTTTCATGGAGCAACTCCACAAAAAACTGACTAAGTATGGACACTAAGTGTGGTATACCAAAATGTTCGTATGAATAAGGCCTATTAGTGTCCATACTTAGAAATGCGGCGACTAGTCTAGGTATTCCACAAATTCAAATTTTGTTTACTGACCACCATTGGTGAATCGCATTTTCATGGAGCAACTCCAGAAAAAACTGATAGGATATAAGTGTGATACAGCAAAATGTTCGTATGAATAAGGCCTATTAGTGACCATACTTAGAAATGCGGCGACTAGTCTAGGTATTCCACAAATTCAAATTTTGTTTACTGACCACCATTGGTGAATCGCATTTTCATGGAGCAACTCCACAAAAAACTGATAGGATATAAGTGTGATACAGCAAAATGTTCGTATGAATAAGGCCTATTAGTGTCCATACTTAGAAATGCGGCGACTAGTCTAGGTATTCCACAAATTCAAATTTTGTTTACTGACCACCATTGGTGAATCGCATTTTCATGGAGCAACTCCACAAAAAACTGATAGGATATAAGTGTATACAGCAAAATGTTCGTATGGATAAGGCCTATTAGTGTCCATACTTAGAAATGCGGCGACTAGTCTAGGTATTCCACAAATTCAAATTTTGTTTACTGACCACCATTGGTGAATCGCATTTTCATGGAGCAACTCCACAAAAAACTGATAGGATATAAGTGTGGTATACCAAAATGTTCGTATGAATAAGGCCTATTAGTGTCCATACTTAGAAATGCGGCGACTAGTCTAGGTATTCCACAAATTCAAATTTTGTTTACTGACCACCATTGGTGAATCGCATTTTCATGGAGCAACTCCACAAAAAACTGATAGGATATAAGTGTGGTATACCAAAATGTTCGTATGAATAAGGCCTATTAGTGTCCATACTTAGAAATGCGGCGACTAGTCTAGGTATTCCACAAATTCCAATTTTGTTTACTGACCACCATTAGTGAATCGCATTTTCATGGAGCAACTCCACAAAAAACTGATAGGATATAAGTGTGGTATACCAAAATGTTCGTATGAATAAGGCCTATTAGTGTCCATACTTAGAAATGCGGCGACTAGTCTAGGTATTCCACAAATTCAAATTTTGTTTACTGACCACCATTGGTGAATCGCATTTTCATGGAGCAACTCCACAAAAAACTGATAGGATATAAGTGTGGTATACCAAAATGTTCGTATGAATAAGGCCTATTAGTGTCCATACTTAGAAATGCGGCGACTAGTCTAGGTATTCCACAAATTCAAATTTTGTTTACTGACCACCATTGGTGAATCGCATTTTCATGGAGCAACTCCACAAAAAACTGATAGGATATAAGTGTGGTATACCAAAATGTTCGTATGAATAAGGCCTATTAGTGTCCATACTTAGAAATGCGGCGACTAGTCTGGGTATTCCACAAATTCAAATTTTGTTTCAAATTTTGTTTACTGACCACCATTGGTGAATCGCATTTTCATGGAGCAACTCCACAAAAAACTGATAGGATATAAGTGTGATACACCAAAATGTTCGTATGGATAAGGCCTATTAGTGTCCATACTTAGAAATGCGGCGACTAGTCTAGGTATTCCACAAATTCAAATTTTGTTTACTGACCACCATTGGTGAATCGCATTTTCATGGAGCAACTCCACAAAAAACTGATAGGATATAAGTGTGGTATACCAAAATGTTCGTATGAATAAGGCCTATTAGTGTCCATACTTAGAAATGCGGCGACTAGTCTAGGTATTCCAGAAATTCAAATTTTGTTTCAAATTTTGTTTACTGACCACCATTGGTGAATCGCATTTTCATGGAGCAACTCCACAAAAAACTGATAGGATATAAGTGTGGTATACCAAAATGTTCGTATGAATAAGGCCTATTAGTGTCCATACTTAGAAATGCGGCGACTAGTCTAGGTATTCCACAAATTCAAATTTTGTTTACTGACCACCATTGGTGAATCGCATTTTCATGGAGCAACTCCACAAAAAACTGATAGGATATAAGTGTGGTATACCAAAATGTTCGTATGAATAAGGCCTATTAGTGTCCATACTTAGAAATGCGGCGACTAGTCTAGGTATTCGAGAAATTCAAATTTTGTTTCAAATTTTGTTTACTGACCACCATTGGTGAATCGCATTTTCATGGAGCAACTCCACAAAAAACTGATAGGATATAAGTGTGGTATACCAAAATGTTCGTATGAATAAGGCCTATTAGTGTCCATACTTAGAAATGCGGCGACTAGTCTAGGTATTCCACAAATTCAAATTTTGTTTACTGACCACCATTGGTGAATCGCATTTTCATGGAGCAACTCCACAAAAAACTGATAGGATATAAGTGTGGTATACCAAAATGTTCGTATGAATAAGGCCTATTAGCGTCCATACTTAGAAATGCGGCGACTAGTCTAGGTATTCCACAAATTCCAATTTTGTTTACTGACCACCATTGGTGAATCGCATTTTCATGGAGCAACTCCACAAAAAACTGATAGGATATAAGTGTGGTATACCAAAATGTTCGTATGAATAAGGCCTATTAGTGTCCATACTTAGAAATGCGGCGACTAGTCTAGGTATTCCACAAATTCAAATTTTGTTTCAAATTTTGTTTACTGACCACCATTGGTGAATCGCATTTTCATGGAGCAACTCCACAAAAAACTGATAGGATATAAGTGTGATACACCAAAATGTTCGTATGGATAAGGCCTATTAGTGTCCATACTTAGAAATGCGGCGACTAGTCTAGGTATTCCACAAATTCAAATTTTGTTTACTGACCACCATTGGTGAATCGCATTTTCATGGAGCAACTCCACAAAAAACTGATAGGATATAAGTGTGGTATACCAAAATGTTCGTATGAATAAGGCCTATTAGTGTCCATACTTAGAAATGCGGCGACTAGTCTAGGTATTCCAGAAATTCAAATTTTGTTTCAAATTTTGTTTACTGACCACCATTGGTGAATCGCATTTTCATGGAGCAACTCCACAAAAAACTGATAGGATATAAGTGTGGTATACCAAAATGTTCGTATGAATAAGGCCTATTAGTGTCCATACTTAGAAATGCGGCGACTAGTCTAGGTATTCCACAAATTCCAATTTTGTTTACTGACCACCATTGGTGAATCGCATTTTCATGGAGCAACTCCACAAAAAACTGATAGGATATAAGTGTGGTATACCAAAATGTTCGTATGAATAAGGCCTATTAGTGTCCATACTTAGAAAAGCGGCGACTAGTCTAGGTATTCCACAAATTCAAATTTTGTTTCAAATTTTGTTCACTGACCACCATTGGTGAATCGCATTTTCATGGAGCAACTCCACAAAAAACTGATAGGATATAAGTGTGGTATATCAAAATGTTCGTATGAATAAGGCCTATTAGTGTCCATACTTAGAAATGCGGCGACTAGTCTAGGTATTCCACAAATTCAAATTTTGTTTACTGACCACCATTGGTGAATCGCATTTTCATGGAGCAACTCCAGAAAAAACTGATAGGATATAAGTGTGATACAGCAAAATGTTCGTATGAATAAGGCCTATTAGTGACCATACTTAGAAATGCGGCGACTAGTCTAGGTATTCCACAAATTCAAATTTTGTTTACTGACCACCATTGGTGAATCGCATTTTCATGGAGCAACTCCACAAAAAACTGATAGGATATAAGTGTGATACAGCAAAATGTTCGTATGAATAAGGCCTATTAGTGTCCATACTTAGAAATGCGGCGACTAGTCTAGGTATTCCACAAATTCAAATTTTGTTTACTGACCACCATTGGTGAATCGCATTTTCATGGAGCAACTCCACAAAAAACTGATAGGATATAAGTGTATACAGCAAAATGTTCGTATGGATAAGGCTTATTAGTGTCCATACTTAGAAATGCGGCGACTAGTCTAGGTATTCCACAAATTCAAATTTTGTTTACTGACCACCATTGGTGAATCGCATTTTCATGGAGCAACTCCACAAAAAACTGATAGAATATAAGTGTGATACACGAAAATGCTCGTATGGATAAGGCCTATTAGTATCCATACTTAGAAATGCGGCGACTAGTCTAGATATTCCACAAATTCAGATTTTGTTTACCGACCACCATTGGTGAATCACATTTTCATGGAGCAACTCCACAAAAAACTGATAGGATATAAGTGTGGTATACCAAAATGTTCGTATGAACAAGGCCTATTAGTGTCCATACTTAGAAATGCGGCGACTAGTCTAGGTATTCCAGAAATTCAAATTTTGTTTACTGACCACCATTGGTGAATCGCATTTTCATGGAGCAACTCCACAAAAAACTGATAGGATATAAGTGTGGTATACCAAAATGTTCGTATGAATAAGGCCTATTAGTGTCCATACTTAGAAATGCGGCGACTCGTCTAGGTATTCCACAAATTCAGATTTTGTTTACCGACCACCATTGGTGAATCAAATTTTCATGGAGCAACTCCACAAAAAACTGATAGGATATAAGTGTGGTATACCAAAATGTTCGTATGAATAAGGCCTATTAGTGTCCATACTTAGAAATGCGGCGACTAGTCTAGGTATTCCAGAAATTCAAATTTTGTTTCAAATTTTGTTTACTGACCACCATTGGTGAATCGCATTTTCATGGAGCAACTCCACAAAAAACTGATAGGATATAAGTGTGGTATACCAAAATGTTCGTATGAATAAGGCCTATTAGTGTCCATACTTAGAAATGCGGCGACTAGTCTAGGTATTCCACAAATTCAAATTTTGTTTACTGACCACCATTGGTGAATCGCATTTTCATGGAGCAACTCCATAAAAAAGTGATAGGATATAAGTGTGGTATACCAAAATGTTCGTATGAATAAGGCCTATTAGTGTCCATACTTAGAAATGCGGCGACTAGTCTAGGTATTCCAGAAATTCAAATTTTGTTTACTGACCACCATTGGTGAATCGCATTTTCATGGAGCAACTCCACAAAAAACTGATAGGATATAAGTGTGGTATACCAAAATGTTCGTATGAATAAGGCCTATTAGTGTCCATACTTAGAAATGCGGCGACTAGTCTAGGTATTCCACAAATTCAGATTTTGTTTACCGACCACCATTGGTGAATCGCATTTTCATGGAGCAACTCCACAAAAAACTGATAGGATATAAGTGTGGTATACCAAAATGTTCGTATGAACAAGGCCTATTAGTGTCCATACTTAGAAATGCGGCGACTAGTCTCGGTATTCCAGAAATTCAAATTTTGTTTCAAATTTTGTTTACTGACCACCATTGGTGAATCGCATTTTCATGGAGCAACTCCACAAAAAACTGATAGGATATAAGTGTGGTATACCAAAATGTTCGTATGAATAAGGCCTATTAGTGTCCATACTTAGAAATGCGGCGACTAGTCTAGGTATTCCACAAATTCAAATTTTGTTTACTGACCACCATTGGTGAATCGCATTTTCATGGAGCAACTCCACAAAAAACTGATAGGATATAAGTGTGGTATACCAAAATGTTCGTATGAATAAGGCCTATTAGTGTCCATACTTAGAAATGCGGCGACTAGTCTAGGTATTCCACAAATTCCAATTTTGTTTACTGACCACCATTGGTGAATCGCATTTTCATGGAGCAACTCCACAAAAAACTGATAGGATATAAGTGTGGTATACCAAAATGTTCGTATGAATAAGGCCTATTAGTGTCCATACTTAGAAATGCGGCGACTAGTCTAGGTATTCCACAAATTCAAATTTTGTTTCAAATTTTGTTTACTGACCACCATTGGTGAATCGCATTTTCATGGAGCAACTCCACAAAAAACTGATAGGATATAAGTGTGATACACCAAAATGTTCGTATGGATAAGGCCTATTAGTGTCCATACTTAGAAATGCGGCGACTAGTCTAGGTATTCCACAAATTCAAATTTTGTTTACTGACCACCATTGGTGAATCGCATTTTCATGGAGCAACTCCACAAAAAACTGATAGGATATAAGTGTGGTATACCAAAATGTTCGTATGAATAAGGCCTATTAGTGTCCATACTTAGAAATGCGGCGACTAGTCTAGGTATTCCACAAATTCAAATTTTGTTTACTGACCACCATTGGTGAATCGCATTTTCATGGAGCAACTCCATAAAAAACTGATAGGATATAAGTGTGGTATACCAAAATGTTCGTATGAATAAGGCCTATTAGTGTCTATACTTAGAAATGCGGCGACTAGTCTAGGTATTCCAGAAATTCAAATTTTGTTTCAAATTTTGTTTACTGACCACCATTGGTGAATCGCATTTTCATGGAGCAACTCCACAAAAAACTGATAGGATATAAGTGTGGTATACCAAAATGTTCGTATGAATAAGGCCTATTAGTGTCCATACTTAGAAATGCGGCGACTAGTCTAGGTATTCCACAAATTCAGATTTTGTTTACCGACCACCATTGGTGAATCGCATTTTCATGGAGCAACTCCACAAAAAACTGATAGGATATAAGTGTGGTATACCAAAATGTTCGTATGAACAAGGCCTATTAGTGTCCATACTTAGAAATGCGGCGACTAGTCTAGGTATTCCAGAAATTCAAATTTTGTTTCAAATTTTGTTTACTGACCGCCATTGGTGAATCGCATTTTCATGGAGCAACTCCACAAAAAACTGATAGGATATAAGTGTGGTATACCAAAATGTTCGTATGAATAAGGCCTATTAGTGTCCATACTTAGAAATGCGGCGACTAGTCTAGGTATTCCACAAATTCAAATTTTGTTTACTGACCACCATTGGTGAATCGCATTTTCATGGAGCAACTCCACAAAAAACTGATAGGATATAAGTGTGGTATACCAAAATGTTCGTATGAATAAGGCCTATTAGTGTCCATACTTAGAAATGCGGCGACTAGTCTAGGTATTCCACAAATTCCAATTTTGTTTACTGACCACCATTGGTGAATCGCATTTTCATGGAGCAACTCCACAAAAAACTGATAGGATATAAGTGTGGTATACCAAAATGTTCGTATGAATAAGGCCTATTAGTGTCCATACTTAGAAATGCGGCGACTAGTCTAGGTATTCCACAAATTCAAATTTTGTTTCAAATTTTGTTTACTGACCACCATTGGTGAATCGCATTTTCATGGAGCAACTCCACAAAAAACTGATAGGATATAAGTGTGATACACCAAAATGTTCGTATGGATAAGGCCTATTAGTGTCCATACTTAGAAATGCGGCGACTAGTCTAGGTATTCCACAAATTCAAATTTTGTTTACTGACCACCATTGGTGAATCGCATTTTCATGGAGCAACTCCACAAAAAACTGATAGGATATAAGTGTGGTATACCAAAATGTTCGTATGAATAAGGCCTATTAGTGTCCATACTTAGAAATGCGGCGACTAGTCTAGGTATTCCACAAATTCAAATTTTGTTTACTGACCACCATTGGTGAATCGCATTTTCATGGAGCAACTCCACAAAAAACTGATAGGATATAAGTGTGGTATACCAAAATGTTCGTATGAATAAGGCCTATTAGTGTCCATACTTAGAAATGCGGCGACTAGTCTAGGTATTCCAGAAATTCAAATTTTGTTTCAAATTTTGTTTACTGACCACCATTGGTGAATTGCATTTTCATGGAGCAACTCCACAAAAAACTGATAGGATATAAGTGTGGTATACCAAAATGTTCGTATGAATAAGGCCTATTAGTGTCCATACTTAGAAATGCGGCGACTAGTCTAGGTATTCCACAAATTCAAATTTTGTTTACTGACCACCATTGGTGAATCGCATTTTCATGGAGCAACTCCACAAAAAACTGATAGGATATAAGTGTGGTATACCAAAATGTTCGTATGAATAAGGCCTATTAGTGTCCATACTTAGAAATGCGGCGACTAGTCTAGGTATTCCACAAATTCCAATTTTGTTTACTGACCACCATTGGTGAATCGCATTTTCATGGAGCAACTCCACAAAAAACTGATAGGATATAAGTGTGGTATACCAAAATGTTCGTATGAATAAGGCCTATTAGTGTCCATACTTAGAAATGCGGCGACTAGTCTAGGTATTCCACAAATTCAAATTTTGTTTCAAATTTTGTTTACTGACCACCATTGGTGAATCGCATTTTCATGGAGCAACTCCACAAAAAACTGATAGGATATAAGTGTGATACACCAAAATGTTCGTATGGATAAGGCCTATTAGTGTCCATACTTAGAAATGCGGCGACTAGTCTAGGTATTCCACAAATTCCAATTTTGTTTACTGACCACCATTGGTGAATCGCATTTTCATGGAGCAACTCCACAAAAAACTGATAGGATATAAGTGTGGTATACCAAAATGTTCGTATGAATAAGGCCTATTAGTGTCCATACTTAGAAATGCGGCGACTAGTCTAGGTATTCCACAAATTCAAATTTTGTTTCAAATTTTGTTTACTGACCACCATTGGTGAATCGCATTTTCATGGAGCAACTCCACAAAAAACTGATAGGATATAAGTGTGGTATACCAAAATGTTCGTATGAATAAGGCCTATTAGTGTCCATACTTAGAAATGCGGCGACTAGTCTAGGTATTCCACAAATTCAAATTTTGTTTACTGACCACCATTGGTGAATCGCATTTTCATGGAGCAACTCCACAAAAAACTGATAGGATATAAGTGTGGTATACCAAAATGTTCGTATGAATAAGGCCTATTAGTGTCCATACTTAGAAATGCGGCGACTAGTCTAGGTATTCCACAAATTCAAATTTTGTTTACTGACCACCATTGGTGAATCGCATTTTCATGGAGCAACTCCACAAAAAACTGATAGGATATAAGTGTGGTATACCAAAATGTTCGTATGAATAAGGCCTATTAGTGTCCATACTTAGAAATGCGGCGACTAGTCTAGGTATTCCAGAAATTCAAATTTTGTTTCAAATTTTGTTTACTGACCACCATTGGTGAATTGCATTTTCATGGAGCAACTCCACAAAAAACTGATAGGATATAAGTGTGGTATACCAAAATGTTCGTATGAATAAGGCCTATTAGTGTCCATACTTAGAAATGCGGCGACTAGTCTAGGTATTCCACAAATTCAAATTTTGTTTACTGACCACCATTGGTGAATCGCATTTTCATGGAGCAACTCCACAAAAAACTGATAGGATATAAGTGTGGTATACCAAAATGTTCGTATGAATAAGGCCTATTAGTGTCCATACTTAGAAATGCGGCGACTAGTCTAGGTATTCCACAAATTCCAATTTTGTTTACTGACCACCATTGGTGAATCGCATTTTCATGGAGCAACTCCACAAAAAACTGATAGGATATAAGTGTGGTATACCAAAATGTTCGTATGAATAAGGCCTATTAGTGTCCATACTTAGAAATGCGGCGACTAGTCTAGGTATTCCACAAATTCAAATTTTGTTTCAAATTTTGTTTACTGACCACCATTGGTGAATCGCATTTTCATGGAGCAACTCCACAAAAAACTGATAGGATATAAGTGTGATACACCAAAATGTTCGTATGGATAAGGCCTATTAGTGTCCATACTTAGAAATGCGGCGACTAGTCTAGGTATTCCACAAATTCCAATTTTGTTTACTGACCACCATTGGTGAATCGCATTTTCATGGAGCAACTCCACAAAAAACTGATAGGATATAAGTGTGGTATACCAAAATGTTCGTATGAATAAGGCCTATTAGTGTCCATACTTAGAAATGCGGCGACTAGTCTAGGTATTCCACAAATTCAAATTTTGTTTCAAATTTTGTTTACTGACCACCATTGGTGAATCGCATTTTCATGGAGCAACTCCACAAAAAACTGATAGGATATAAGTGTGGTATACCAAAATGTTCGTATGAATAAGGCCTATTAGTGTCCATACTTAGAAATGCGGCGACTAGTCTAGGTATTCCACAAATTCAAATTTTGTTTACTGACCACCATTGGTGAATCGCATTTTCATGGAGCAACTCCACAAAAAACTGATAGGATATAAGTGTGGTATACCAAAATGTTCGTATGAATAAGGCCTATTAGTGTCCATACTTAGAAATGCGGCGACTAGTCTAGGTATTCCACAAATTCCAATTTTGTTTACTGACCACCATTGGTGAATCGCATTTTCATGGAGCAACTCCACAAAAAACTGATAGGATATAAGTGTGGTATACCAAAATGTTCGTATGAATAAGGCCTATTAGTGTCCATACTTAGAAATGCGGCGACTAGTCTAGGTATTCCACAAATTCAAATTTTGTTTCAAATTTTGTTTACTGACCACCATTGGTGAATCGCATTTTCATGGAGCAACTCCACAAAAAACTGATAGGATATAAGTGTGATACACCAAAATGTTCGTATGGATAAGGCCTATTAGTGTCCATACTTAGAAATGCGGCGACTAGTCTAGGTATTCCACAAATTCAAATTTTGTTTACTGACCACCATTGGTGAATCGCATTTTCATGGAGCAACTCCACAAAAAACTGATAGGATATAAGTGTGGTATACCAAAATGTTCGTATGAATAAGGCCTATTAGTGTCCATACTTAGAAATGCGGCGACTAGTCTAGGTATTCCAGAAATTCAAATTTTGTTTCAAATTTTGTTTACTGACCACCATTGGTGAATCGCATTTTCATGGAGCAACTCCACAAAAAACTGATAGGATATAAGTGTGGTATACCAAAATGTTCGTATGAATAAGGCCTATTAGTGTCCATACTTAGAAATGCGGCGACTAGTCTAGGTATTCCACAAATTCCAATTTTGTTTACTGACCACCATTGGTGAATCGCATTTTCATGGAGCAACTCCACAAAAAACTGATAGGATATAAGTGTGGTATACCAAAATGTTCGTATGAATAAGGCCTATTAGTGTCCATACTTAGAAAAGCGGCGACTAGTCTAGGTATTCCACAAATTCAAATTTTGTTTCAAATTTTGTTTACTGACCACCATTGGTGAATCGCATTTTCATGGAGCAACTCCACAAAAAACTGATAGGATATAAGTGTGATACACCAAAATGTTCGTATGGATAAGGCCTATTAGTGTCCATACTTAGAAATGCGGCGACTAGTCTAGGTATTCCACAAATTCAAATTTTGTTTACTGACCACCATTGGTGAATCGCATTTTCATGGAGCAACTCCACAAAAAACTGATAGGATATAAGTGTGGTATACCAAAATGTTCGTATGAATAAGGCCTATTAGTGTCCATACTTAGAAATGCGGCGACTAGTCTAGGTATTCCACAAATTCAAATTTTGTTTACTGACCACCATTGGTGAATCGCATTTTCATGGAGCAACTCCAGAAAAAACTGATAGGATATAAGTGTGATACAGCAAAATGTTCGTATGAATAAGGCCTATTAGTGACCATACTTAGAAATGCGGCGACTAGTCTAGGTATTCCACAAATTCAAATTTTGTTTACTGACCACCATTGGTGAATCGCATTTTCATGGAGCAACTCCACAAAAAACTGATAGGATATAAGTGTGATACAGCAAAATGTTCGTATGAATAAGGCCTATTAGTGTCCATACTTAGAAATGCGGCGACTAGTCTAGGTATTCCACAAATTCAAATTTTGTTTACTGACCACCATTGGTGAATCGCATTTTCATGGAGCAACTCCACAAAAAGCTGAAAGGATATAAGTGTATACAGCAAAATGTTCGTATGGATAAGGCCTATTAGTGTCCATACTTAGAAATGCGGCGACTAGTCTAGATATTCCACAAATTCAGATTTTGTTTACCGACCACCATTGGTGAATCACATTTTCATGGAGCAACTCCACAAAAAACTGATAGGATATAAGTGTGGTATACCAAAATGTTCGTATGAACAAGGCCTATTAGTGTCCATACTTAGAAATGCGGCGACTAGTCTAGGTATTCCAGAAATTCAAATTTTGTTTACTGACCACCATTGGTGAATCGCATTTTCATGGAGCAACTCCAGAAAAAACTGATAGGATATAAGTGTGGTATACCAAAATGTTCGTATGAATAAGGCCTATTAGTGTCCATACTTAGAAATGCGGCGACTAGTCTAGGTATTCCAGAAATTCAAATTTTGTTTCAAATTTTGTTTACTGACCACCATTGGTGAATCGCATTTTCATGGAGCAACTCCACAAAAAACTGATAGGATATAAGTGTGGTATACCAAAATGTTCGTATGAATAAGGCCTATTAGTGTCCATACTTAGAAATGCGGCGACTCGTCTAGGTATTCCACAAATTCAGATTTTGTTTACCGACCACCATTGGTGAATCAAATTTTCATGGAGCAACTCCACAAAAAACTGATAGGATATAAGTGTGGTATACCAAAATGTTCGTATGAATAAGGCCTATTAGTGTCCATACTTAGAAATGCGGCGACTAGTCTAGGTATTCCAGAAATTCAAATTTTGTTTCAAATTTTGTTTACTGACCACCATTGGTGAATCGCATTTTCATGGAGCAACTCCACAAAAAACTGATAGGATATAAGTGTGGTATACCAAAATGTTCGTATGAATAAGGCCTATTAGTGTCCATACTTAGAAATGCGGCGACTAGTCTAGGTATTCCACAAATTCAAATTTTGTTTACTGACCACCATTGGTGAATCGCATTTTCATGGAGCAACTCCATAAAAAACTGATAGGATATAAGTGTGGTATACCAAAATGTTCGTATGAATAAGGCCTATTAGTGTCCATACTTAGAAATGCGGCGACTAGTCTAGGTATTCCAGAAATTCAAATTTTGTTTCAAATTTTGTTTACTGACCACCATTGGTGAATCGCATTTTCATGGAGCAACTCCACAAAAAACTGATAGGATATAAGTGTGGTATACCAAAATGTTCGTATGAATAAGGCCTATTAGTGTCCATACTTAGAAATGCGGCGACTAGTCTAGGTATTCCACAAATTCAGATTTTGTTTACCGACCACCATTGGTGAATCGCATTTTCATGGAGCAACTCCACAAAAAACTGATAGGATATAAGTGTGGTATACCAAAATGTTCGTATGAATAAGGCCTATTAGTGTCCATACTTAGAAATGCGGCGACTAGTCTAGGTATTCCACAAATTCAAATTTTGTTTACTGACCACCATTGGTGAATCGCATTTTCATGGAGCAACTCCACAAAAAACTGATAGGATATAAGTGTGGTATACCAAAATGTTCGTATGAATAAGGCCTATTAGTGTCCATACTTAGAAATGCGGCGACTAGTCTAGGTATTCCACAAATTCAAATTTTGTTTACTGACCACCATTGGTGAATCGCATTTTCATGGAGCAACTCCATAAAAAACTGATAGGATATAAGTGTGGTATACCAAAATGTTCGTATGAATAAGGCCTATTAGTGTCCATACTTAGAAATGCGGCGACTAGTCTAGGTATTCCAGAAATTCAAATTTTGTTTCAAATTTTGTTTCAAATTTTGTTTACTGACCACCATTGGTGAATCGCATTTTCATGGAGCAACTCCACAAAAAACTGATAGGATATAAGTGTGGTATACCAAAATGTTCGTATGAATAAGGCCTATTAGTGTCCATACTTAGAAATGCGGCGACTAGTCTAGGTATTCCACAAATTCAAATTTTGTTTACTGACCACCATTGGTGAATCGCATTTTCATGGAGCAACTCCATAAAAAACTGATAGGATATAAGTGTGGTATACCAAAATGTTCGTATGAATAAGGCCTATTAGTGTCCATACTTAGAAATGCGGCGACTAATCTAAGTATTCCAGAAATTCAAATTTTGTTTCAAATTTTGTTTACTGACCACCATTGGTGAATCGCATTTTCATGGAGCAACTCCACAAAAAACTGATAGGATATAAGTGTGGTATACCAAAATGTTCGTATGAATAAGGCCTATTAGTGTCCATACTTAGAAATGCGGCGACTAGTCTAGGTATTCCACAAATTCAGATTTTGTTTACCGACCACCATTGGTGAATCGCATTTTCATGGAGCAACTCCACAAAAAACTGATAGGATATAAGTGTGGTATACCAAAATGTTCGTATGAATAAGGCCTATTAGTGTCCATACTTAGAAATGCGGCGACTAGTCTAGGTATTCCACAAATTCAAATTTTGTTTACTGACCACCATTGGTGAATCGGATAAGGCCTATTAGTGTCCATACTTAGAAATGCGGCGACTAGTCTAGGTATTCCACAAATTAAAATTTTGTTTACTGACCACCATTGGTGAATCGCATTTTCATGGAGCAACTCCACAAAAAACTGATAGGATATAAGTGTGGTATACCAAAATGTTCGTATGAATAAGGCCTATTAGTGTCCATACTTAGAAATGCGGCGACTAGTCTAGGTATTCCAGAAATTCAAATTTTGTTTCAAATTTTGTTTACTGACCACCATTGGTGAATCGCATTTTCATGGAGCAACTCCACAAAAAACTGATAGGATATAAGTGTGGTATACCAAAATGTTCGTATGAATAAGGCCTATTAGTGTCCATACTTAGAAATGCGGCGACTAGTCTAGGTATTCCACAAATTCCAATTTTGTTTACTGACCACCATTGGTGAATCGCATTTTCATGGAGCAACTCCACAAAAAACTGATAGGATATAAGTGTGGTATACCAAAATGTTCGTATGAATAAGGCCTATTAGTGTCCATACTTAGAAATGCGGCGACTAGTCTAGGTATTCCACAAATTCAAATTTTGTTTACTGACCACCATTGGTGAATCGCATTTTCATGGAGCAACTCCATAAAAAACTGATAGGATATAAGTGTGGTATACCAAAATGTTCGTATGAATAAGGCCTATTAGTGTCCATACTTAGAAATGCGGCGACTAGTCTAGGTATTCCAGAAATTCAAATTTTGTTTCAAATTTTGTTTACTGACCACCATTGGTGAATCGCATTTTCATGGAGCAACTCCACAAAAAACTGATAGGATATAAGTGTGGTATACCAAAATGTTCGTATGAATAAGGCCTATTAGTGTCCATACTTAGAAATGCGGCGACTAGTCTAGGTATTCCACAAATTCAGATTTTGTTTACCGACCACCATTGGTGAATCGCATTTTCATGGAGCAACTCCACAAAAAACTGATAGGATATAAGTGTGGTATACCAAAATGTTCGTATGAATAAGGCCTATTAGTGTCCATACTTAGAAATGCGGCGACTAGTCTAGGTATTCCACAAATTCAAATTTTGTTTACTGACCACCATTGGTGAATCGCATTTTCATGGAGCAACTCCACAAAAAACTGATAGGATATAAGTGTGGTATACCAAAATGTTCGTATGAATAAGGCCTATTAGTGTCCATACTTAGAAATGCGGCGACTAGTCTAGGTATTCCACAAATTCAAATTTTGTTTACTGACCACCATTGGTGAATCGCATTTTCATGGAGCAACTCCATAAAAAACTGATAGGATATAAGTGTGGTATACCAAAATGTTCGTATGAATAAGGCCTATTAGTGTCCATACTTAGAAATGCGGCGACTAGTCTAGGTATTCCAGAAATTCAAATTTTGTTTCAAATTTTGTTTACTGACCACCATTGGTGAATCGCATTTTCATGGAGCAACTCCACAAAAAACTGATAGGATATAAGTGTGGTATACCAAAATGTTCGTATGAATAAGGCCTATTAGTGTCCATACTTAGAAATGCGGCGACTAGTCTAGGTATTCCACAAATTCAAATTTTGTTTACTGACCACCATTGGTGAATCGGATAAGGCCTATTAGTGTCCATACTTAGAAATGCGGCGACTAGTCTAGGTATTCCACAAATTCAAATTTTGTTTACTGACCACCATTGGTGAATCGCATTTTCATGGAGCAACTCCACAAAAAACTGATAGGATATAAGTGTGGTATACCAAAATGTTCGTATGAATAAGGCCTATTAGTGTCCATACTTAGAAATGCGGCGACTAGTCTAGGTATTCCACAAATTCCAATTTTGTTTACTGACCACCATTGGTGAATCGCATTTTCATGGAGCAACTCCACAAAAAACTGATAGGATATAAGTGTGGTATACCAAAATGTTCGTATGAATAAGGCCTATTAGTGTCCATACTTAGAAAAGCGGCGACTAGTCTAGGTATTCCACAAATTCAAATTTTGTTTCAAATTTTGTTTACTGACCACCATTGGTGAATCGCATTTTCATGGAGCAACTCCACAAAAAACTGATAGGATATAAGTGTGATACACCAAAATGTTCGTATGGATAAGGCCTATTAGTGTCCATACTTAGAAATGCGGCGACTGGTCTAGGTATTCCACAAATTCAAATTTTGTTTACTGACCACCATTGGTGAATCGCATTTTCATGGAGCAACTCCACAAAAAACTGATAGGATATAAGTATGGTATACCAAAATGTTCGTATGAATAAGGCCTATTAGTGTCCATACTTAGAAATGCGGCGACTAGTCTAGGTATTCCACAAATTCAAATTTTGTTTACTGACCACCATTGGTGAATCGCATTTTCATGGAGCAACTCCACAAAAAACTGATAGGATATAAGTGTGATACAGCAAAATGTTCGTATGAATAAGGCCTATTAGTGACCATACTTAGAAATGCGGCGACTAGTCTAGGTATTCCACAAATTCAAATTTTGTTTACTGACCACCATTGGTGAATCGCATTTTCATGGAGCAACTCCACAAAAAACTGATAGGATATAAGTGTGATACAGCAAAATGTTCGTATGAATAAGGCCTATTAGTGTCCATACTTAGAAATGCGGCGACTAGTCTAGGTATTCCACAAATTCAAATTTTGTTTACTGACCACCATTGGTGAATCGCATTTTCATGGAGCAACTCCACAAAAAACTGATAGGATATAAGTGTGATACAGCAAAATGTTCGTATGAATAAGGCCTATTAGTGACCATACTTAGAAATGCGGCGACTAGTCTAGGTATTCCACAAATTCAAATTTTGTTTACTGACCACCATTGGTGAATCGCATTTTCATGGAGCAACTCCACAAAAAACTGATAGGATATAAGTGTATACAGCAAAATGTTCGTATGGATAAGGCCTATTAGCGTCCATACTTAGAAATGCGGCGACTAGTCTAGGTATTCCACAAATTCAAATTTTGTTTACTGACCACCATTGGTGAATCGCATTTTCATGGAGCAACTCCACAAAAAACTGATAGGATATAAGTGTGATACACCAAAATGCTCGTATGGATAAGGCCTATTAGTATCCATACTTAGAAATGCGGCGACTAGTCTAGATATTCCACAAATTCAGATTTTGTTTACCGACCACCATTGGTGAATCACATTTTCATGGAGCAACTCCACAAAAAACTGATAGGATATAAGTGTGGTATACCAAAATGTTCGTATGAACAAGGCCTATTAGTGTCCATACTTAGAAATGCGGCGACTAGTCTAGGTATTCCAGAAATTCAAATTTTGTTTCAAATTTTGTTTACTGACCACCATTGGTGAATCGCATTTTCATGGAGCAACTCCACAAAAAACTGATAGGATATAAGTGTGGTATACCAAAATGTTCGTATGAATAAGGCCTATTAGTGTGCATACTTAGAAATGCGGCGACTCGTCTAGGTATTCCACAAATTCAGATTTTGTTTACCGACCACCATTGGTGAATCAAATTTTCATGGAGCAACTCCACAAAAAACTGATAGGATATAAGTGTGGTATACCAAAATGTTCGTATGAATAAGGCCTATTAGTGTCCATACTTAGAAATGCGGCGACTAGTCTAGGTATTCCAGAAATTCAAATTTTGTTTCAAATTTTGTTTACTGACCACCATTGGTGAATCGCATTTTCATGGAGCAACTCCACAAAAAACTGATAGGATATAAGTGTGGTATACCAAAATGTTCGTATGAATAAGGCCTATTAGTGTCCATACTTAGAAATGCGGCG
This sequence comes from Leucophora obtusa, assembly GCA_949987735.1. Taxonomy (NCBI): domain Eukaryota; kingdom Metazoa; phylum Arthropoda; class Insecta; order Diptera; family Anthomyiidae; genus Leucophora; species Leucophora obtusa. The sequence goes on from OX465296.1 coordinate 181,283,240, forward strand.
ACTAGTCTAGGTATTCCACAAATTCAAATTTTGTTTACTGACCACCATTGGTGAATCGCATTTTCATGGAGCAACTCCATAAAAAACTGATAGGATATAAGTGTGGTATACCAAAATGTTCGTATGAATAAGGCCTATTAGTGTCCATACTTAGAAATGCGGCGACTAGTCTAGGTATTCCAGAAATTCAAATTTTGTTTCAAATTTTGTTTACTGACCACCATTGGTGAATCGCATTTTCATGGAGCAACTCCACAAAAAACTGATAGGATATAAGTGTGGTATACCAAAATGTTCGTATGAATAAGGCCTATTAGTGTCCATACTTAGAAATGCGGCGACTAGTCTAGGTATTCCACAAATTCAGATTTTGTTTACCGACCACCATTGGTGAATCGCATTTTCATGGAGCAACTCCACAAAAAACTGATAGGATATAAGTGTGGTATACCAAAATGTTCGTATGAATAAGGCCTATTAGTGTCCATACTTAGAAATGCGGCGACTAGTCTAGGTATTCCACAAATTCAAATTTTGTTTACTGACCACCATTGGTGAATCGCATTTTCATGGAGCAACTCCACAAAAAACTGATAGGATATAAGTGTGGTATACCAAAATGTTCGTATGAATAAGGCCTATTAGTGTCCATACTTAGAAATGCGGCGACTAGTCTAGGTATTCCACAAATTCAAATTTTGTTTACTGACCACCATTGGTGAATCGCATTTTCATGGAGCAACTCCATAAAAAACTGATAGGATATAAGTGTGGTATACCAAAATGTTCGTATGAATAAGGCCTATTAGTGTCCATACTTAGAAATGCGGCGACTAGTCTAGGTATTCCAGAAATTCAAATTTTGTTTCAAATTTTGTTTACTGACCACCATTGGTGAATCGCATTTTCATGGAGCAACTCCACAAAAAACTGATAGGATATAAGTGTGGTATACCAAAATGTTCGTATGAATAAGGCCTATTAGTGTCCATACTTAGAAATGCGGCGACTAGTCTAGGTATTCCACAAATTCAAATTTTGTTTACTGACCACCATTGGTGAATCGCATTTTCATGGAGCAACTCCATAAAAAACTGACAGGATATAAGTGTGGTATACCAAAATGTTCGTATGAATAAGGCCTATTAGTGTCCATACTTAGAAATGCGGCGACTAATCTAAGTATTCCAGAAATTCAAATTTTGTTTCAAATTTTGTTTACTGACCACCATTGGTGAATCGCATTTTCATGGAGCAACTCCACAAAAAACTGATAGGATATAAGTGTGGTATACCAAAATGTTCGTATGAATAAGGCCTATTAGTGTCCATACTTAGAAATGCGGCGACTAGTCTAGGTATTCCACAAATTCAGATTTTGTTTACCGACCACCATTGGTGAATCGCATTTTCATGGAGCAACTCCACAAAAAACTGATAGGATATAAGTGTGGTATACCAAAATGTTCGTATGAATAAGGCCTATTAGTGTCCATACTTAGAAATGCGGCGACTAGTCTAGGTATTCCACAAATTCAAATTTTGTTTACTGACCACCATTGGTGAATCGCATTTTCATGGAGCAACTCCACAAAAAACTGATAGGATATAAGTGTGATACACCAAAATGTTCGTATGGATAAGGCCTATTAGTGTCCATACTTAGAAATGCGGCGACTAGTCTAGGTATTCCACAAATTCAAATTTTGTTTACTGACCACCATTGGTGAATCGCATTTTCATGGAGCAACTCCACAAAAAACTGATAGGATATAAGTGTGGTATACCAAAATGTTCGTATGAATAAGGCCTATTAGTGTCCATACTTAGAAATGCGGCGACTAGTCTAGGTATTCCACAAATTCAAATTTTGTTTACTGACCACCATTGGTGAATCGCATTTTCATGGAGCAACTCCATAAAAAACTGATAGGATATAAGTGTGGTATACCAAAATGTTCGTATGAATAAGGCCTATTAGTGTCCATACTTAGAAATGCGGCGACTAGTCTAGGTATTCCAGAAATTCAAATTTTGTTTCAAATTTTGTTTACTGACCACCATTGGTGAATCGCATTTTCATGGAGCAACTCCACAAAAAACTGATAGGATATAAGTGTGGTATACCAAAATGTTCGTATGAATAAGGCCTATTAGTGTCCATACTTAGAAATGCGGCGACTAGTCTAGGTATTCCACAAATTCAAATTTTGTTTACTGACCACCATTGGTGAATCGCATTTTCATGGAGCAACTCCATAAAAAACTGATAGGATATAAGTGTGGTATACCAAAATGTTCGTATGAATAAGGCCTATTAGTGTCCATACTTAGAAATGCGGCGACTAGTCTAGGTATTCCACAAATTCAAATTTTGTTTACTGACCACCATTGGTGAATCGCATTTTCATGGAGCAACTCCACAAAAAACTGATAGGATATAAGTGTGATACACCAAAATGTTCGTATGAATAAGGCCTATTAGTGACCATACTTAGAAATGCGGCGACTAGTCTAGGTATTCCACAAATTCAAATTTTGTTTACTGACCACCATTGGTGAATCGCATTTTCATGGAGCAACTCCACAAAAAACTGATACGATATAAGTGTGATACAGCAAAATGTTCGTATGAATAAGGCCTATTAGTGTCCATACTTAGAAATGCGGCGACTAGTCTAGGTATTCCACAAATTCAAATTTTGTTTACTGACCACCATTGGTGAATCGCATTTTCATGGAGCAACTCCACAAAAAACTGATAGGATATAAGTGTGATACAGCAAAATGTTCGTATGAATAAGGCCTATTAGTGACCATACTTAGAAATGCGGCGACTAGTCTAGGTATTCCACAAATTCAAATTTTGTTTACTGACCACCATTGGTGAATCGCATTTTCATGGAGCAACTCCACAAAAAACTGATAGGATATAAGTGTGATACAGCAAAATGTTCGTATGGATAAGGCCTATTAGTGTCCATACTTAGAAATGCGGCGACTAGTCTAGGTATTCCACAAATTCAAATTTTGTTTACTGACCACCATTGGTGAATCGCATTTTCATGGAGCAACTCCACAAAAAACTGATAGGATATAAGTGTGATACACCAAAATGTTCGTATGGATAAGGCCTATTAGTGTCCATACTTAGAAATGCGGATACTAGTCTAGGTATTCCACAAATTCAAATTTTGTTTACTGACCACCATTGGTGAATCGCATTTTCATGGAGCAACTCCATAAAAAACTGATAGGTTATAAGTGTGGTATACCAAAATGTTCGTATGAATAAGGCCTATTAGTGTCCATACTTAGAAATGCGGCGACTAGTCTAGGTATTCCACAAATTCAAATTTTGTTTACTGACCACCATTGGTGAATCGCATTTTCATGGAGCAACTCCACAAAAAACTGATAGGATATAAGTGTGATACACCAAAATGTTCGTATGGATAAGGCCTATTAGTGTCCATACTTAGAAATGCGGCGACTAGTCTAGGTATTCCACAAATTCAAATTTTGTTTACTGACCACCATTGGTGAATCGCATTTTCATGGAGCAACTCCACAAAAAACTGATAGGATATAAGTGTGGTATACCAAAATGTTCGTATGAATAAGGCCTATTAGTGTCCATACTTAGAAATGCGACGACTAGTCTAGGTATTCCACAAATTCAAATTTTGTTTACTGACCACTATTGGTGAATCGCATTTTCATGGAGCAACTCCATAAAAAACTGATAGGATATAAGTGTGGTATACCAAAATGTTCGTATGAATAAGGCCTATTAGTGTCCATACTTAGAAATGCGGCGACTAGTCTAGGTATTCCAGAAATTCAAATTTTGTTTCAAATTTTGTTTACTGACCACCATTGGTGAATCGCATTTTCATGGAGCAACTCCACAAAAAACTGATAGGATATAAGTGTGGTATACCAAAATGTTCGTATGAATAAGGCCTATTAGTGTCCATACTTAGAAATGCGGCGACTAGTCTAGGTATTCCACAAATTCAAATTTTGTTTACTGACCACCATTGGTGAATCGCATTTTCATGGAGCAACTCCATAAAAAACTGATAGGATATAAGTGTGGTATACCAAAATGTTCGTATGAATAAGGCCTATTAGTGTCCATACTTAGAAATGCGGCGACTAGTCTAGGTATTCCACAAATTCAAATTTTGTTTACTGACCACCATTGGTGAATCGCATTTTCATGGAGCAACTCCACAAAAAACTGATAGGATATAAGTGTGATACAGCAAAATGTTCGTATGAATAAGGCCTATTAGTGACCATACTTAGAAATGCGGCGACTAGTCTAGGTATTCCACAAATTCAAATTTTGTTTACTGACTACCATTGGTGAATCGCATTTTCATGGAGCAACTCCACAAAAAACTGATAGGATATAAGTGTGATACAGCAAAATGTTCGTATGAATAAGGCCTATTAGTGTCCATACTTAGAAATGCGGCGACTAGTCTAGGTATTCCACAAATTCAAATTTTGTTTACTGACCACCATTGGTGAATCGCATTTTCATGGAGCAACTCCACAAAAAACTGATAGGATATAAGTGTGATATAGCAAAATGTTCGTATGAATAAGGCCTATTAGTGACCATACTTAGAAATGCGGCGACTAGTCTAGGTATTCCACAAATTCAAATTTTGTTTACTGACCACCATTGGTGAATCGCATTTTCATGGAGCAACTCCACAAAAAACTGATAGGATATAAGTGTATACAGCAAAATGTTCGTATGGATAAGGCCTATTAGTGTCCATACTTAGAAATGCGGCGACTAGTCTAGGTATTCCACAAATTCAAAATTTGTTTACTGACCACCATTGGTGAATCGCATTTTCATGGAGCAACTCCACAAAAAACTGATAGGATATAAGTGTGATACACCAAAATGTTCGTATGAATAAGGCCTATTAGTGTCCATACTTAGAAATGCGGCGACTAGTCTAGGTATTCCACAAATTCAAATTTTGTTTACTGACCACCATTGGTGAATCGCATTTTCATGGAACAACTCCACAAAAAACTGATAGGATATAAGTGTGATACAGCAAAATGTTCGTATGAATAAGGCCTATTAGTGACCATACTTAGAAATGCGGCGACTAGTCTAGGTATTCCACAAATTCAAATTTTGTTTACTGACCACCATTGGTGAATCGCATTTTCATGGAGCAACTCCACAAAAAACTGATAGGATATAAGTGTGATACAGCAAAATGTTCGTATGAATAAGGCCTATTAGTGACCATACTTAGAAATGCGGCGACTAGTCTAGGTATTCCACAAATTCAAATTTTGTTTACTGACCACCATTGGTGAATCGCATTTTCATGGAGCAACTCCACAAAAAACTGATAGGATATAAGTGTGGTATACCAAAATGTTCGTATGAATAAGGCCTATTAGTGTCCATACTTAGAAATGCGGCGACTAGTCTAGGTATTCCAGAAATTCAAATTTTGTTTCAAATTTTGTTTACTGACCACCATTGGTGAATCGCATTTTCATGGAGCAACTCCACAAAAAACTGATAGGATATAAGTGTGGTATACCAAAATGTTCGTATGAATAAGGCCTATTAGTGTCCATACTTAGAAATGCGGCGACTAGTCTAGGTATTCCACAAATTCAAATTTTGTTTACTGACCACCATTGGTGAATCGCATTTTCATGGAGCAACTCCACAAAAAACTGATAGGATATAAGTGTGGTATACCAAAATGTTCGTATGAATAAGGCCTATTAGTGTCCATACTTAGAAATGCGGCGACTAGTCTAGGTATTCCAGAAATTCAAATTTTGTTTCAAATTTTGTTTACTGACCACCATTGGTGAATCGCATTTTCATGGAGCAACTCCACAAAAAACTGATAGGATATAAGTGTGGTATACCAAAATGTTCGTATGAATAAGGCCTATTAGTGTCCATACTTAGAAATGCGGCGACTAGTCTAGGTATTCCACAAATTCAAATTTTGTTTACTGACCACCATTGGTGAATCGCATTTTCATGGAGCAACTCCACAAAAAACTGATAGGATATAAGTGTGATACACCAAAATGTTCGTATGGATAAGGCCTATTAGTGTCCATACTTAGAAATGCGGATACTAGTCTAGGTATTCCACAAATTCAAATTTTGTTTACTGACCACCATTGGTGAATCGCATTTTCATGGAGCAACTCCATAAAAAACTGATAGGTTATAAGTGTGGTATACCAAAATGTTCGTATGAATAAGGCCTATTAGTGTCCATACTTAGAAATGCGGCGACTAGTCTAGGTATTCCACAAATTCAAATTTTGTTTACTGACCACCATTGGTGAATCGCATTTTCATGGAGCAACTCCACAAAAAACTGATAGGATATAAGTGTGATACACCAAAATGTTCGTATGGATAAGGCCTATTAGTGTCCATACTTAGAAATGCGGCGACTAGTCTAGGTATTCCACAAATTCAAATTTTGTTTACTGACCACCATTGGTGAATCGCATTTTCATGGAGCAACTCCACAAAAAACTGATAGGATATAAGTGTGGTATACCAAAATGTTCGTATGAATAAGGCCTATTAGTGTCCATACTTAGAAATGCGGCGACTAGTCTAGGTATTCCACAAATTCAAATTTTGTTTACTGACCACTATTGGTGAATCGCATTTTCATGGAGCAACTCCATAAAAAACTGATAGGATATAAGTGTGGTATACCAAAATGTTCGTATGAATAAGGCCTATTAGTGTCCATACTTAGAAATGCGGCGACTAGTCTAGGTATTCCACAAATTCAAATTTTGTTTACTGACCACCATTGGTGAATCGCATTTTCATGGAGCAACTCCATAAAAAACTGATAGGATATAAGTGTGGTATACCAAAATGTTCGTATGAATAAGGCCTATTAGTGTCCATACTTAGAAATGCGGCGACTAGTCTAGGTATTCCACAAATTCAAATTTTGTTTACTGACCACCATTGGTGAATCGCATTTTCATGGAGCAACTCCACAAAAAACTGATAGGATATAAGTGTGATACAGCAAAATGTTCGTATGAATAAGGCCTATTAGTGACCATACTTAGAAATGCGGCGACTAGTCTAGGTATTCCACAAATTCAAATTTTGTTTACTGACCACCATTGGTGAATCGCATTTTCATGGAGCAACTCCACAAAAAACTGATAGGATATAAGTGTGGTATACCAAAATGTTCGTATGAATAAGGCCTATTAGTGTCCATACTTAGAAATGCGGCGACTAGTCTAGGTATTCCACAAATTCAAATTTTGTTTACTGACCACCATTGGTGAATCGCATTTTCATGGAGCAACTCCATAAAAAACTGATAGGATATAAGTGTGGTATACCAAAATGTTCGTATGAATAAGGCCTATTAGTGTCCATACTTAGAAATGCGGCGACTAGTCTAGGTATTCCACAAATTCAAATTTTGTTTACTGACCACCATTGGTGAATCGCATTTTCATGGAGCAACTCCACAAAAAACTGATAGGATATAAGTGTGATACAGCAAAATGTTCGTATGAATAAGGCCTATTAGTGACCATACTTAGAAATGCGGCGACTAGTCTAGGTATTCCACAAATTCAAATTTTGTTTACTGACCACCATTGGTGAATCGCATTTTCATGGAGCAACTCCACAAAAAACTGATAGGATATAAGTGTGATACAGCAAAATGTTCGTATGAATAAGGCCTATTAGTGTCCATACTTAGAAATGCGGCGACTAGTCTAGGTATTCCACAAATTCAAATTTTGTTTACTGACCACCATTGGTGAATCGCATTTTCATGGAGCAACTCCACAAAAAACTGATAGGATATAAGTGTGATACAGCAAAATGTTCGTATGAATAAGGCCTATTAGTGACCATACTTAGAAATGCGGCGACTAGTCTAGGTATTCCACAAATTCAAATTTTGTTTACTGACCACCATTGGTGAATCGCATTTTCATGGAGCAACTCCACAAAAAACTGATAGGATATAAGTGTATACAGCAAAATGTTCGTATGGATAAGGCCTATTAGTGTCCATACTTAGAAATGCGGCGACTAGTCTAGGTATTCCACAAATTCAAAATTTGTTTACTGACCACCATTGGTGAATCGCATTTTCATGGAGCAACTCCACAAAAAACTGATAGGATATAAGTGTGATACACCAAAATGTTCGTATGAATAAGGCCTATTAGTGTCCATACTTAGAAATGCGGCGACTAGTCTAGGTATTCCACAAATTCAAATTTTGTTTACTGACCACCATTGGTGAATCGCATTTTCATGGAACAACTCCACAAAAAACTGATAGGATATAAGTGTGATACAGCAAAATGTTCGTATGAATAAGGCCTATTAGTGACCATACTTAGAAATGCGGCGACTAGTCTAGGTATTCCACAAATTCAAATTTTGTTTACTGACCACCATTGGTGAATCGCATTTTCATGGAGCAACTCCACAAAAAACTGATAGGATATAAGTGTGATACAGCAAAATGTTCGTATGAATAAGGCCTATTAGTGACCATACTTAGAAATGCGGCGACTAGTCTAGGTATTCCACAAATTCAAATTTTGTTTACTGACCACCATTGGTGAATCGCATTTTCATGGAGCAACTCCACAAAAAACTGATAGGATATAAGTGTGGTATACCAAAATGTTCGTATGAATAAGGCCTATTAGTGTCCATACTTAGAAATGCGGCGACTAGTCTAGGTATTCCAGAAATTCAAATTTTGTTTCAAATTTTGTTTACTGACCACCATTGGTGAATCGCATTTTCATGGAGCAACTCCACAAAAAACTGATAGGATATAAGTGTGGTATACCAAAATGTTCGTATGAATAAGGCCTATTAGTGTCCATACTTAGAAATGCGGCGACTAGTCTAGGTATTCCACAAATTCAAATTTTGTTTACTGACCACCATTGGTGAATCGCATTTTCATGGAGCAACTCCACAAAAAACTGATAGGATATAAGTGTGGTATACCAAAATGTTCGTATGAATAAGGCCTATTAGTGTCCATACTTAGAAATGCGGCGACTAGTCTAGGTATTCCAGAAATTCAAATTTTGTTTCAAATTTTGTTTACTGACCACCATTGGTGAATCGCATTTTCATGGAGCAACTCCACAAAAAACTGATAGGATATAAGTGTGGTATACCAAAATGTTCGTATGAATAAGGCCTATTAGTGTCCATACTTAGAAATGCGGCGACTAGTCTAGGTATTCCACAAATTCAAATTTTGTTTACTGACCACCATTGGTGAATCGCATTTTCATGGAGCAACTCCACAAAAAACTGATAGGATATAAGTGTGATACACCAAAATGTTCGTATGGATAAGGCCTATTAGTGTCCATACTTAGAAATGCGGATACTAGTCTAGGTATTCCACAAATTCAAATTTTGTTTACTGACCACCATTGGTGAATCGCATTTTCATGGAGCAACTCCATAAAAAACTGATAGGTTATAAGTGTGGTATACCAAAATGTTCGTATGAATAAGGCCTATTAGTGTCCATACTTAGAAATGCGGCGACTAGTCTAGGTATTCCACAAATTCAAATTTTGTTTACTGACCACCATTGGTGAATCGCATTTTCATGGAGCAACTCCACAAAAAACTGATAGGATATAAGTGTGATACACCAAAATGTTCGTATGGACAAGGCCTATTAGTGTCCATACTTAGAAATGCGGCGACTAGTCTAGGTATTCCACAAATTCAAATTTTGTTTACTGACCACCATTGGTGAATCGCATTTTCATGGAGCAACTCCACAAAAAACTGATAGGATATAAGTGTGGTATACCAAAATGTTCGTATGAATAAGGCCTATTAGTGTCCATACTTAGAAATGCGGCGACTAGTCTAGGTATTCCACAAATTCAAATTTTGTTTACTGACCACTATTGGTGAATCGCATTTTCATGGAGCAACTCCATAAAAAACTGATAGGATATAAGTGTGGTATACCAAAATGTTCGTATGAATAAGGCCTATTAGTGTCCATACTTAGAAATGCGGCGACTAGTCTAGGTATTCCACAAATTCAAATTTTGTTTACTGACCACCATTGGTGAATCGCATTTTCATGGAGCAACTCCATAAAAAACTGATAGGATATAAGTGTGGTATACCAAAATGTTCGTATGAATAAGGCCTATTAGTGTCCATACTTAGAAATGCGGCGACTAGTCTAGGTATTCCACAAATTCAAATTTTGTTTACTGACCACCATTGGTGAATCGCATTTTCATGGAGCAACTCCACAAAAAACTGATAGGATATAAGTGTGATACAGCAAAATGTTCGTATGAATAAGGCCTATTAGTGACCATACTTAGAAATGCGGCGACTAGTCTAGGTATTCCACAAATTCAAATTTTGTTTACTGACCACCATTGGTGAATCGCATTTTCATGGAGCAACTCCACAAAAAACTGATAGGATATAAGTGTGATACAGCAAAATGTTCGTATGAATAAGGCCTATTAGTGACCATACTTAGAAATGCGGCGACTAGTCTAGGTATTCCACAAATTCAAATTTTGTTTCAAATTTTGTTTACTGACCACCATTGGTGAATCGCATTTTCATGGAGCAACTCCACAAAAAACTGATAGGATATAAGTGTGGTATACCAAAATGTTCGTATGAATAAGGCCTATTAGTGTCCATACTTAGAAATGCGGCGACTAGTCTAGGTATTCCACAAATTCAAATTTTGTTTACTGACCACCATTGGTGAATCGCATTTTCATGGAGCAACTCCATAAAAAACTGATAGGATATAAGTGTGGTATACCAAAATGTTCGTATGAATAAGGCCTATTAGTGTCCATACTTAGAAATGCGGCGACTAGTCTAGGTATTCCACAAATTCAAATTTTGTTTACTGACCACCATTGGTGAATCGCATTTTCATGGAGCAACTCCACAAAAAACTGATAGGATATAAGTGTGATACAGCAAAATGTTCGTATGAATAAGGCCTATTAGTGACCATACTTAGAAATGCGGCGACTAGTCTAGGTATTCCACAAATTCAAATTTTGTTTACTGACCACCATTGGTGAATCGCATTTTCATGGAGCAACTCCACAAAAAACTGATAGGATATAAGTGTGATACAGCAAAATGTTCGTATGAATAAGGCCTATTAGTGTCCATACTTAGAAATGCGGCGACTAGTCTAGGTATTCCACAAATTCAAATTTTGTTTACTGACCACCATTGGTGAATCGCATTTTCATGGAGCAACTCCACAAAAAACTGATAGGATATAAGTGTGATACAGCAAAATGTTCGTATGAATAAGGCCTATTAGTGACCATACTTAGAAATGCGGCGACTAGTCTAGGTATTCCACAAATTCAAATTTTGTTTACTGACCACCATTGGTGAATCGCATTTTCATGGAGCAACTCCACAAAAAACTGATAGGATATAAGTGTATACAGCAAAATGTTCGTATGGATAAGGCCTATTAGTGTCCATACTTAGAAATGCGGCGACTAGTCTAGGTATTCCACAAATTCAAAATTTGTTTACTGACCACCATTGGTGAATCGCATTTTCATGGAGCAACTCCACAAAAAACTGATAGGATATAAGTGTGATACACCAAAATGTTCGTATGAATAAGGCCTATTAGTGTCCATACTTAGAAATGCGGCGACTAGTCTAGGTATTCCACAAATTCAAATTTTGTTTACTGACCACCATTGGTGAATCGCATTTTCATGGAACAACTCCACAAAAAACTGATAGGATATAAGTGTGATACAGCAAAATGTTCGTATGAATAAGGCCTATTAGTGACCATACTTAGAAATGCGGCGACTAGTCTAGGTATTCCACAAATTCAAATTTTGTTTACTGACCACCATTGGTGAATCGCATTTTCATGGAGCAACTCCACAAAAAACTGATAGGATATAAGTGTGATACAGCAAAATGTTCGTATGAATAAGGCCTATTAGTGACCATACTTAGAAATGCGGCGGCTAGTCTAGGTATTCCACAAATTCAAATTTTGTTTACTGACCACCATTGGTGAATCGCATTTTCATGGAGCAACTCCACAAAAAACTGATAGGATATAAGTGTGGTATACCAAAATGTTCGTATGAATAAGGCCTATTAGTGTCCATACTTAGAAATGCGGCGACTAGTCTAGGTATTCCAGAAATTCAAATTTTGTTTCAAATTTTGTTTACTGACCACCATTGGTGAATCGCATTTTCATGGAGCAACTCCACAAAAAACTGATAGGATATAAGTGTGGTATACCAAAATGTTCGTATGAATAAGGCCTATTAGTGTCCATACTTAGAAATGCGGCGACTAGTCTAGGTATTCCACAAATTCAAATTTTGTTTACTGACCACCATTGGTGAATCGCATTTTCATGGAGCAACTCCACAAAAAACTGATAGGATATAAGTGTGGTATACCAAAATGTTCGTATGAATAAGGCCTATTAGTGTCCATACTTAGAAATGCGGCGACTAGTCTAGGTATTCCAGAAATTCAAATTTTGTTTCAAATTTTGTTTACTGACCACCATTGGTGAATCGCATTTTCATGGAGCAACTCCACAAAAAACTGATAGGATATAAGTGTGGTATACCAAAATGTTCGTATGAACAAGGCCTATTAGTGTCCATACTTAGAAATGCGGCGACTAGTCTAGGTATTCCACAAATTCAAATTTTGTTTACTGACCACCATTGGTGAATCGCATTTTCATGGAGCAACTCCACAAAAAACTGATAGGATATAAGTGTGGTATACCAAAATGTTCGTATGAATAAGGCCTATTAGTGTCCATACTTAGAAATGCGGCGACTAGTCTAGGTATTCCACAAATTCCAATTTTGTTTACTGACCACCATTGGTGAATCGCATTTTCATGGAGCAACTCCACAAAAAACTGATAGGATATAAGTGTGGTATACCAAAATGTTCGTATGAATAAGGCCTATTAGTGTCCATACTTAGAAATGCGGCGACTAGTCTAGGTATTCCACAAATTCAAATTTTGTTTCAAATTTTGTTTACTGACCACCATTGGTGAATCGCATTTTCATGGAGCAACTCCACAAAAAACTGATAGGATATAAGTGTGATACACCAAAATGTTCGTATGGATAAGGCCTATTAGTGTCCATACTTAGAAATGCGGCGACTAGTCTAGGTATTCCACAAATTCAAATTTTGTTTACTGACCACCATTGGTGAATCGCATTTTCATGGAGCAACTCCACAAAAAACTGATAGGATATAAGTGTGGTATACCAAAATGTTCGTATGAATAAGGCCTATTAGTGTCCATACTTAGAAATGCGGCGACTAGTCTAGGTATTCCAGAAATTCAAATTTTGTTTCAAATTTTGTTTACTGACCACCATTGGTGAATCGCATTTTCATGGAGCAACTCCACAAAAAACTGATAGGATATAAGTGTGGTATACCAAAATGTTCGTATGAATAAGGCCTATTAGTGTCCATACTTAGAAATGCGGCGACTAGTCTAGGTATTCCACAAATTCCAATTTTGTTTACTGACCACCATTGGTGAATCGCATTTTCATGGAGCAACTCCACAAAAAACTGATAGGATATAAGTGTGGTATACCAAAATGTTCGTATGAATAAGGCCTATTAGTGTCGATACTTAGAAATGCGGCGACTAGTCTAGGTATTCCACAAATTCAAATTTTGTTTCAAATTTTGTTTACTGACCACCATTGGTGAATCGCATTTTCATGGAGCAACTCCACAAAAAACTGATAGGATATAAGTGTGATACACCAAAATGTTCGTATGGATAAGGCCTATTAGTGTCCATACTTAGAAATGCGGCGACTAGTCTAGGTATTCCACAAATTCAAATTTTGTTTACTGACCACCATTGGTGAATCGCATTTTCATGGAGCAACTCCACAAAAAACTGATAGGATATAAGTGTGGTATACCAAAATGTTCGTATGAATAAGGCCTATTAGTGTCCATACTTAGAAATGCGGCGACTAGTCTAGGTATTCCACAAATTCAAATTTTGTTTACTGACCACCATTGGTGAATCGCATTTTCATGGAGCAACTCCACAAAAAACTGATAGGATATAAGTGTGATACAGCAAAATGTTCGTATGAATAAGGCCTATTAGTGACCATACTTAGAAATGCGGCGACTAGTCTAGGTATTCCACAAATTCAAATTTTGTTTACTGACCACCATTGGTGAATCGCATTTTCATGGAGCAACTCCACAAAAAACTGATAGGATATAAGTGTGATACAGCAAAATGTTCGTATGAATAAGGCCTATTAGTGTCCATACTTAGAAATGCGGCGACTAGTCTAGGTATTCCACAAATTCAAATTTTGTTTACTGACCACCATTGGTGAATCGCATTTTCATGGAGCAACTCCACAAAAAACTGATAGGATATAAGTGTGATACAGCAAAATGTTCGTATGAATAAGGCCTATTAGTGACCATACTTAGAAATGCGGCGACTAGTCTAGGTATTCCACAAATTCAAATTTTGTTTACTGACCACCATTGGTGAATCGCATTTTCATGGAGCAACTCCACAAAAAACTGATACGATATAAGTGTATACAGCAAAATGTTCGTATGGATAAGGCCTATTAGTGTCCATACTTAGAAATGCGGCGACTAGTCTAGGTATTCCACAAATTCAAATTTTGTTTACTGACCACCATTGGTGAATCGCATTTTCATGGAGCAACTCCACAAAAAACTGATAGGATATAAGTGTGGTATACCAAAATGTTCGTATGAATAAGGCCTATTAGTGTCCATACTTAGAAATGCGGCGACTAGTCTAGGTATTCCACAAATTCAAATTTTGTTTACTGACCACTATTGGTGAATCGCATTTTCATGGAGCAACTCCATAAAAAACTGATAGGATATAAGTGTGGTATACCAAAATGTTCGTATGAATAAGGCCTATTAGTGTCCATACTTAGAAATGCGGCGACTAGTCTAGGTATTCCAGAAATTCAAATTTTGTTTCAAATTTTGTTTACTGACCACCATTGGTGAATCGCATTTTCATGGAGCAACTCCACAAAAAACTGATAGGATATAAGTGTGGTATACCAAAATGTTCGTATGAATAAGGCCTATTAGTGTCCATACTTAGAAATGCGGCGACTCGTCTAGGTATTCCACAAATTCAGATTTTGTTTACCGACCACCATTGGTGAATCAAATTTTCATGGAGCAACTCCACAAAAAACTGATAGGATATAAGTGTGGTATACCAAAATGTTCGTATGAATAAGGCCTATTAGTGTCCATACTTAGAAATGCGGCGACTAGTCTAGGTATTCCAGAAATTCAAATTTTGTTTCAAATTTTGTTTACTGACCACCATTGGTGAATCGCATTTTCATGGAGCAACTCCACAAAAAACTGATAGGATATAAGTGTGGTATACCAAAATGTTCGTATGAATAAGGCCTATTAGTGTCCATACTTAGAAATGCGGCGACTAGTCTAGGTATTCCACAAATTCAAATTTTGTTTACTGACCACAATTGGTGAATCGCATTTTCATGGAGCAACTCCATAAAAAACTGATAGGATATAAGTGTGGTATACCAAAATGTTCGTATGAATAAGGCCTATTAGTGTCCATACTTAGAAATGCGGCGACTAGTCTAGGTATTCCAGAAATTCAAATTTTGTTTCAAATTTTGTTTACTGACCACCATTGGTGAATCGCATTTTAATGGAGCAACTCCACAAAAAACTGATAGGATATAAGTGTGGTATACCAAAATGTTCGTATGAATAAGGCCTATTAGTGTCCATACTTAGAAATGCGGCGACTAGTCTAGGTATTCCACAAATTCAGATTTTGTTTACCGACCACCATTGGTGAATCGCATTTTCATGGAGCAACTCCACAAAAAACTGATAGGATATAAGTGTGGTATACCAAAATGTTCGTATGAATAAGGCCTATTAGTGTCCATACTTAGAAATGCGGCGACTAGTCTAGGTATTCCACAAATTCAAATTTTGTTTACTGACCACCATTGGTGAATCGCATTTTCATGGAGCAACTCCACAAAAAACTGATAGGATATAAGTGTGGTATACCAAAATGTTCGTATGAATAAGGCCTATTAGTGTCCATACTTAGAAATGCGGCGACTAGTCTAGGTATTCCACAAATTCAAATTTTGTTTACTGACCACCATTGGTGAATCGCATTTTCATGGAGCAACTCCACAAAAAACTGATAGGATATAAGTGTGATACAGCAAAATGTTCGTATGAATAAGGCCTATTAGTGACCATACTTAGAAATGCGGCGACTAGTCTAGGTATTCCACAAATTCAAATTTTGTTTACTGACCACCATTGGTGAATCGCATTTTCATGGAGCAACTCCACAAAAAACTGATAGGATATAAGTGTGATACAGCAAAATGTTCGTATGAATAAGGCCTATTAGTGTCCATACTTAGAAATGCGGCGACTAGTCTAGGTATTCCACAAATTCAAATTTTGTTTACTGACCACCATTGGTGAATCGCATTTTCATGGAGCAACTCCACAAAAAACTGATAGGATATAAGTGTGATACAGCAAAATGTTCGTATGAATAAGGCCTATTAGTGACCATACTTAGAAATGCGGCGACTAGTCTAGGTATTCCACAAATTCAAATTTTGTTTACTGACCACCATTGGTGAATCGCATTTTCATGGAGCAACTCCACAAAAAACTGATAGGATATAAGTGTATACAGCAAAATGTTCGTATGGATAAGGCCTATTAGTGTCCATACTTAGAAATGCGGCGACTAGTCTAGGTATTCCACAAATTCAAATTTTGTTTACTGACCACCATTGGTGAATCGCATTTTCATGGAGCAACTCCACAAAAAACTGATAGGATATAAGTGTGATACACCAAAATGTTCGTATGAATAAGGCCTATTAGTGTCCATACTTAGAAATGCGGCGACTAGTCTAGGTATTCCACAAATTCAAATTTTGTTTACTGACCACCATTGGTGAATCGCATTTTCATGGAGCAACTCCACAAAAAACTGATAGGATATAAGTGTGATACAGCAAAATGTTCGTATGAATAAGGCCTATTAGTGACCATACTTAGAAATGCGGCGACTAGTCTAGGTATTCCACAAATTCAAATTTTGTTTACTGACCACCATTGGTGAATCGCATTTTCATGGAGCAACTCCACAAAAAACTGATAGGATATAAGTGTGATACAGCAAAATGTTCGTATGAATAAGGCCTATTAGTGACCATACTTAGAAATGCGGCGACTAGTCTAGGTATTCCACAAATTCAAATTTTGTTTACTGACCACCATTGGTGAATCGCATTTTCATGGAGCAACTCCACAAAAAACTGATAGGATATAAGTGTGGTATACCAAAATGTTCGTATGAATAAGGCCTATTAGTGTCCATACTTAGAAATGCGGCGACTAGTCTAGGTATTCCAGAAATTCAAATTTTGTTTCAAATTTTGTTTACTGACCACCATTGGTGAATCGCATTTTCATGGAGCAACTCCACAAAAAACTGATAGGATATAAGTGTGGTATACCAAAATGTTCGTATGAATAAGGCCTATTAGTGTCCATACTTAGAAATGCGGCGACTAGTCTAGGTATTCCACAAATTCAGATTTTGTTTACCGACCACCATTGGTGAATCGCATTTTCATGGAGCAACTCCACAAAAAACTGATAGGATATAAGTGTGGTATACCAAAATGTTCGTATGAATAAGGCCTATTAGTGTCCATACTTAGAAATGCGGCGACTAGTCTAGGTATTCCACAAATTCAAATTTTGTTTACTGACCACCATTGGTGAATCGCATTTTCATGGAGCAACTCCATAAAAAACTGATAGGATATAAGTGTGGTATACCAAAATGTTCGTATGAATAAGGCCTATTAGTGTCCATACTTAGAAATGCGGCGACTAGTCTAGGTATTCCAGAAATTCAAATTTTGTTTCAAATTTTGTTTACTGACCACCATTGGTGAATCGCATTTTCATGGAGCAACTCCACAAAAAACTGATAGGATATAAGTGTGGTATACCAAAATGTTCGTATGAATAAGGCCTATTAGTGTCCATACTTAGAAATGCGGCGACTAGTCTAGGTATTCCACAAATTCAGATTTTGTTTACCGACCACCATTGGTGAATCGCATTTTCATGGAGCAACTCCACAAAAAACTGATAGGATATAAGTGTGGTATACCAAAATGTTCGTATGAATAAGGCCTATTAGTGTCCATACTTAGAAATGCGGCGACTAGTCTAGGTATTCCACAAATTCAAATTTTGTTTACTGACCACCATTGGTGAATCGCATTTTCATGGAGCAACTCCACAAAAAACTGATAGGATATAAGTGTGGTATACCAAAATGTTCGTATGAATAAGGCCTATTAGTGTCCATACTTAGAAATGCGGCGACTAGTCTAGGTATTCCACAAATTCAAATTTTGTTTACTGACCACCATTGGTGAATCGCATTTTCATGGAGCAACTCCATAAAAAACTGATAGGATATAAGTGTGGTATACCAAAATGTTCGTATGAATAAGGCCTATTAGTGTCCATACTTAGAAATGCGGCGACTAGTCTAGGTATTCCACAAATTCAAATTTTGTTTACTGACCACTATTGGTGAATCGCATTTTCATGGAGCAACTCCATAAAAAACTGATAGGATATAAGTGTGGTATACCAAAATGTTCGTATGAATAAGGCCTATTAGTGTCCATACTTAGAAATGCGGCGACTAGTCTAGGTATTCCAGAAATTCAAATTTTGTTTCAAATTTTGTTTACTGACCACCATTGGTGAATCGCATTTTCATGGAGCAACTCCACAAAAAACTGATAGGATATAAGTGTGGTATACCAAAATGTTCGTATGAATAATGCCTATTAGTGTCCATACTTAGAAATGCGGCGACTAGTCTAGGTATTCCACAAATTCAAATTTTGTTTACTGACCACCATTGGTGAATCGCATTTTCATGGAGCAACTCCACAAAAAACTGATAGGATATAAGTGTGATACAGCAAAATGTTCGTATGAATAAGGCCTATTAGTGACCATACTTAGAAATGCGGCGACTAGTCTAGGTATTCCACAAATTCAAATTTTGTTTACTGACCACCATTGGTGAATCGCATTTTCATGGAGCAACTCCACAAAAAACTGATAGGATATAAGTGTGATACAGCAAAATGTTCGTATGAATAAGGCCTATTAGTGTCCATACTTAGAAATGCGGCGACTAGTCTAGGTATTCCACAAATTCAAATTTTGTTTACTGACCACCATTGGTGAATCGCATTTTCATGGAGCAACTCCACAAAAAACTGATAGGATATAAGTGTGATACAGCAAAATGTTCGTATGAATAAGGCCTATTAGTGACCATACTTAGAAATGCGGCGACTAGTCTAGGTATTCCACAAATTCAAATTTTGTTTACTGACCACCATTGGTGAATCGCATTTTCATGGAGCAACTCCACAAAAAACTGATAGGATATAAGTGTATACAGCAAAATGTTCGTATGGATAAGGCCTATTAGTGTCCATACTTAGAAATGCGGCGACTAGTCTAGGTATTCCACAAATTCAAATTTTGTTTACTGACCACCATTGGTGAATCGCATTTTCATGGAGCAACTCCACAAAAAACTGATAGGATATAAGTGTGATACACCGAAATGTTCGTATGAATAAGGCCTATTAGTGTCCATACTTAGAAATGCGGCGACTAGTCTAGGTATTCCACAAATTCAAATTTTGTTTACTGACCACCATTGGTGAATCGCATTTTCATGGAGCAACTCCACAAAAAACTGATAGGATATAAGTGTGATACAGCAAAATGTTCGTATGAATAAGGCCTATTAGTGACCATACTTAGAAATGCGGCGACTAGTCTAGGTATTCCACAAATTCAAATTTTGTTTACTGACCACCATTGGTGAATCGCATTTTCATGGAGCAACTCCACAAAAAACTGATAGGATATAAGTGTGATACAGCAAAATGTTCGTATGAATAAGGCCTATTAGTGACCATACCTAGAAATGCGGCGACTAGTCTAGGTATTCCACAAATTCAAATTTTGTTTACTGACCACCATTGGTGAATCGCATTTTCATGGAGCAACTCCACAAAAAACTGATAGGATATAAGTGTGGTATACCAAAATGTTCGTATGAATAAGGCCTATTAGTGTCCATACTTAGAAATGCGGCGACTAGTCTAGGTATTCCAGAAATTCAAATTTTGTTTCAAATTTTGTTTACTGACCACCATTGGTGAATCGCATTTTCATGGAGCAACTCCACAAAAAACTGATAGGATATAAGTGTGGTATACCAAAATGTTCGTATGAATAAGGCCTATTAGTGTCCATACTTAGAAATGCGGCGACTAGTCTAGGTATTCCACAAATTCAAATTTTGTTTACTGACCACCATTGGTGAATCGCATTTTCATGGAGCAACTCCACAAAAAACTGATAGGATATAAGTGTGGTATACCAAAATGTTCGTATGAATAAGGCCTATTAGTGTCCATACTTAGAAATGCGGCGACTAGTCTAGGTATTCCAGAAATTCAAATTTTGTTTCAAATTTTGTTTACTGACCACCATTGGTGAATCGCATTTTCATGGAGCAACTCCACAAAAAACTGATAGGATATAAGTGTGGTATACCAAAATGTTCGTATGAATAAGGCCTATTAGTGTCCATACTTAGAAATGCGGCGACTAGTCTAGGTATTCCACAAATTCAAATTTTGTTTACTGACCACCATTGGTGAATCGCATTTTCATGGAGCAACTCCACAAAAAACTGATAGGATATAAGTGTGGTATACCAAAATGTTCGTATGAATAAGGCCTATTAGTGTCCATACTTAGAAATGCGGCGACTAGTCTAGGTATTCCAGAAATTCAAATTTTGTTTACTGACCACCATTGGTGAATCGCATTTTCATGGAGCAACTCCACAAAAAACTGATAGGATATAAGTGTGATACAGCAAAATGTTCGTATGAATAAGGCCTATTAGTGTCCATACTTAGAAATGCGGCGACTAGTCTAGGTATTCCACAAATTCAAATTTTGTTTACTGACCACCATTGGTGAATCGCATTTTCATGGAGCAACTCCACAAAAAACTGATAGGATATAAGTGTGATACAGCAAAATGTTCGTATGAATAAGGCCTATTAGTGACCATACTTAGAAATGCGGCGACTAGTCTAGGTATTCCACAAATTCAAATTTTGTTTACTGACCACCATTGGTGAATCGCATTTTCATGGAGCAACTCCACAAAAAACTGATAGGATATAAGTGTATACAGCAAAATGTTCGTATGGATAAGGCCTATTAGTGTCCATACTTAGAAATGCGGCGACTAGTCTAGGTATTCCACAAATTCAAATTTTGTTTACTGACCACCATTGGTGAATCGCATTTTCATGGAGCAACTCCACAAAAAACTGATAGGATATAAGTGTGATACACCAAAATGTTCGTATGAATAAGGCCTATTAGTGTCCATACTTAGAAATGCGGCGACTAGTCTAGGTATTCCACAAATTCAAATTTTGTTTACTGACCACCATTGGTGAATCGCATTTTCATGGAGCAACTCCACAAAAAACTGATAGGATATAAGTGTGATACAGCAAATTGTTCGTATGAATAAGGCCTATTAGTGACCATACTTAGAAATGCGGCGACTAGTCTAGGTATTCCACAAATTCAAATTTTGTTTACTGACCACCATTGGTGAATCGCATTTTCATGGAGCAACTCCACAAAAAACTGATAGGATATAAGTGTGGTATACCAAAATGTTCGTATGAATAAGGCCTATTAGTGTCCATACTTAGAAATGCGGCGACTAGTCTAGGTATTCCACAAATTCAAATTTTGTTTACTGACCACCATTGGTGAATCGCATTTTCATGGAGCAACTCCATAAAAAACTGATAGGATATAAGTGTGGTATACCAAAATGTTCGTATGAATAAGGCCTATTAGTGTCCATACTTAGAAATGCGGCGACTAGTCTAGGTATTCCACAAATTCAAATTTTGTTTACTGACCACTATTGGTGAATCGCATTTTCATGGAGCAACTCCATAAAAAACTGATAGGATATAAGTGTGGTATACCAAAATGTTCGTATGAATAAGGCCTATTAGTGTCCATACTTAGAAATGCGGCGACTAGTCTAGGTATTCCAGAAATTCAAATTTTGTTTCAAATTTTGTTTACTGACCACCATTGGTGAATCGCATTTTCATGGAGCAACTCCACAAAAAACTGATAGGATATAAGTGTGGTATACCAAAATGTTCGTATGAATAAGGCCTATTAGTGTCCATACTTAGAAATGCGGCGACTAGTCTAGGTATTCCACAAATTCAAATTTTGTTTACTGACCACCATTGGTGAATCGCATTTTCATGGAGCAACTCCACAAAAAACTGATAGGATATAAGTGTGATACAGCAAAATGTTCGTATGAATAAGGCCTATTAGTGACCATACTTAGAAATGCGGCGACTAGTCTAGGTATTCCACAAATTCAAATTTTGTTTACTGACCACCATTGGTGAATCGCATTTTCATGGAGCAACTCCACAAAAAACTGATAGGATATAAGTGTGATACAGCAAAATGTTCGTATGAATAAGGCCTATTAGTGTCCATACTTAGAAATGCGGCGACTAGTCTAGGTATTCCACAAATTCAAATTTTGTTTACTGACCACCATTGGTGAATCGCATTTTCATGGAGCAACTCCACAAAAAACTGATAGGATATAAGTGTGATACAGCAAAATGTTCGTATGAATAAGGCCTATTAGTGACCATACTTAGAAATGCGGCGACTAGTCTAGGTATTCCACAAATTCAAATTTTGTTTACTGACCACCATTGGTGAATCGCATTTTCATGGAGCAACTCCACAAAAAACTGATAGGATATAAGTGTATACAGCAAAATGTTCGTATGGATAAGGCCTATTAGTGTCCATACTTAGAAATGCGGCGACTAGTCTAGGTATTCCACAAATTCAAATTTTGTTTACTGACCACCATTGGTGAATCGCATTTTCATGGAGCAACTCCACAAAAAACTGATAGGATATAAGTGTGATACAGCAAAATGTTCGTATGAATAAGGCCTATTAGTGACCATACTTAGAAATGCGGCGACTAGTCTAGGTATTCCACAAATTCAAATTTTGTTTACTGACCACCATTGGTGAATCGCATTTTCATGGAGCAACTCCACAAAAAACTGATAGGATATAAGTGTGATACAGCAAAATGTTCGTATGAATAAGGCCTATTAGTGTCCATACTTAGAAATGCGGCGACTAGTCTAGGTATTCCACAAATTCAAATTTTGTTTACTGACCACCATTGGTGAATCGCATTTTCATGGAGCAACTCCACAAAAAACTGATAGGATATAAGTGTGATACAGCAAAATGTTCGTATGAATAAGGCCTATTAGTGTCCATACTTAGAAATGCGGCGACTAGTCTAGGTATTCCACAAATTCAAATTTTGTTTACTGACCACCATTGGTGAATCGCATTTTCATGGAGCAACTCCACAAAAAACTGATAGGATATAAGTGTGGTATACCAAAATGTTCGTATGAATAAGGCCTATTAGTGTCCATACTTAGAAATGCGGCGACTAGTCTAGGTATTCCACAAATTCAAATTTTGTTTACTGACCACCATTGGTGAATCGCATTTTCATGGAGCAACTCCATAAAAAACTGATAGGATATAAGTGTGGTATACCAAAATGTTCGTATGAATAAGGCCTATTAGTGTCCATACTTAGAAATGCGGCGACTAGTCTAGGTATTCCACAAATTCAAATTTTGTTTACTGACCACCATTGGTGAATCGCATTTTCATGGAGCAACTCCACAAAAAACTGATAGGATATAAGTGTGATACAGCAAAATGTTCGTATGAATAAGGCCTATTAGTGACCATACTTAGAAATGCGGCGACTAGTCTAGGTATTCCACAAATTCAAATTTTGTTTACTGACCACCATTGGTGAATCGCATTTTCATGGAGCAACTCCACAAAAAACTGATAGGATATAAGTGTGATACAGCAAAATGTTCGTATGAATAAGGCCTATTAGTGTCCATACTTAGAAATGCGGCGACTAGTCTAGGTATTCCACAAATTCAAATTTTGTTTACTGACCACCATTGGTGAATCGCATTTTCATGGAGCAACTCCACAAAAAACTGATAGGATATAAGTGTGATACAGCAAAATGTTCGTATGAATAAGGCCTATTAGTGACCATACTTAGAAATGCGGCGACTAGTCTAGGTATTCCACAAATTCAAATTTTGTTTACTGACCACCATTGGTGAATCGCATTTTCATGGAGCAACTCCACAAAAAACTGATAGGATATAAGTGTATACAGCAAAATGTTCGTATGGATAAGGCCTATTAGTGTCCATACTTAGAAATGCGGCGACTAGTCTAGGTATTCCACAAATTCAAATTTTGTTTACTGACCACCATTGGTGAATCGCATTTTCATGGAGCAACTCCACAAAAAACTGATAGGATATAAGTGTGATACACCGAAATGTTCGTATGAATAAGGCCTATTAGTGTCCATACTTAGAAATGCGGCGACTAGTCTAGGTATTCCACAAATTCAAATTTTGTTTACTGACCACCATTGGTGAATCGCATTTTCATGGAGCAACTCCACAAAAAACTGATAGGATATAAGTGTGATACAGCAAAATGTTCGTATGAATAAGGCCTATTAGTGACCATACTTAGAAATGCGGCGACTAGTCTAGGTATTCCACAAATTCAAATTTTGTTTACTGACCACCATTGGTGAATCGCATTTTCATGGAGCAACTCCACAAAAAACTGATAGGATATAAGTGTGATACAGCAAAATGTTCGTATGAATAAGGCCTATTAGTGACCATACCTAGAAATGCGGCGACTAGTCTAGGTATTCCACAAATTCAAATTTTGTTTACTGACCACCATTGGTGAATCGCATTTTCATGGAGCAACTCCACAAAAAACTGATAGGATATAAGTGTGGTATACCAAAATGTTCGTATGAATAAGGCCTATTAGTGTCCATACTTAGAAATGCGGCGACTAGTCTAGGTATTCCAGAAATTCAAATTTTGTTTCAAATTTTGTTTACTGACCACCATTGGTGAATCGCATTTTCATGGAGCAACTCCACAAAAAACTGATAGGATATAAGTGTGGTATACCAAAATGTTCGTATGAATAAGGCCTATTAGTGTCCATACTTAGAAATGCGGCGACTAGTCTAGGTATTCCACAAATTCAAATTTTGTTTACTGACCACCATTGGTGAATCGCATTTTCATGGAGCAACTCCACAAAAAACTGATAGGATATAAGTGTGGTATACCAAAATGTTCGTATGAATAAGGCCTATTAGTGTCCATACTTAGAAATGCGGCGACTAGTCTAGGTATTCCAGAAATTCAAATTTTGTTTCAAATTTTGTTTACTGACCACCATTGGTGAATCGCATTTTCATGGAGCAACTCCACAAAAAACTGATAGGATATAAGTGTGGTATACCAAAATGTTCGTATGAATAAGGCCTATTAGTGTCCATACTTAGAAATGCGGCGACTAGTCTAGGTATTCCACAAATTCAAATTTTGTTTACTGACCACCATTGGTGAATCGCATTTTCATGGAGCAACTCCACAAAAAACTGATAGGATATAAGTGTGGTATACCAAAATGTTCGTATGAATAAGGCCTATTAGTGTCCATACTTAGAAATGCGGCGACTAGTCTAGGTATTCCAGAAATTCAAATTTTGTTTCAAATTTTGTTTACTGACCACCATTGGTGAATCGCATTTTCATGGAGCAACTCCACAAAAAACTGATAGGATATAAGTGTGGTATACCAAAATGTTCGTATGAATAAGGCCTATTAGTGTCCATACTTAGAAATGCGGCGACTAGTCTAGGTATTCCACAAATTCAAATTTTGTTTACTGACCACCATTGGTGAATCGCATTTTCATGGAGCAACTCCACAAAAAACTGATAGGATATAAGTGTGATACAGCAAAATGTTCGTATGAATAAGGCCTATTAGTGACCATACTTAGAAATGCGGCGACTAGTCTAGGTATTCCACAAATTCAAATTTTGTTTACTGACCACCATTGGTGAATCGCATTTTCATGGAGCAACTCCACAAAAAACTGATAGGATATAAGTGTGATACAGCAAAATGTTCGTATGAATAAGGCCTATTAGTGTCCATACTTAGAAATGCGGCGACTAGTCTAGGTATTCCACAAATTCAAATTTTGTTTACTGACCACCATTGGTGAATCGCATTTTCATGGAGCAACTCCACAAAAAACTGATAGGATATAAGTGTGATACAGCAAAATGTTCGTATGAATAAGGCCTATTAGTGACCATACTTAGAAATGCGGCGACTAGTCTAGGTATTCCACAAATTCAAATTTTGTTTACTGACCACCATTGGTGAATCGCATTTTCATGGAGCAACTCCACAAAAAACTGATAGGATATAAGTGTATACAGCAAAATGTTCGTATGGATAAGGCCTATTAGTGTCCATACTTAGAAATGCGGCGACTAGTCTAGGTATTCCACAAATTCAAATTTTGTTTACTGACCACCATTGGTGAATCGCATTTTCATGGAGCAACTCCACAAAAAACTGATAGGATATAAGTGTGATACACCAAAATGTTCGTATGAATAAGGCCTATTAGTGTCCATACTTAGAAATGCGGCGACTAGTCTAGGTATTCCACAAATTCAAATTTTGTTTACTGACCACCATTGGTGAATCGCATTTTCATGGAGCAACTCCACAAAAAACTGATAGGATATAAGTGTGATACAGCAAATTGTTCGTATGAATAAGGCCTATTAGTGACCATACTTAGAAATGCGGCGACTAGTCTAGGTATTCCACAAATTCAAATTTTGTTTACTGACCACCATTGGTGAATCGCATTTTCATGGAGCAACTCCACAAAAAACTGATAGGATATAAGTGTGATACAGCAAAATGTTCGTATGAATAAGGCCTATTAGTGACCATACTTAGAAATGCGGCGACTAGTCTAGGTATTCCACAAATTCAAATTTTGTTTACTGACCACCATTGGTGAATCGCATTTTCATGGAGCAACTCCACAAAAAACTGATAGGATATAAGTGTGGTATACCAAAATGTTCGTATGAATAAGGCCTATTAGTGTCCATACTTAGAAATGCGGCGACTAGTCTAGGTATTCCAGAAATTCAAATTTTGTTTCAAATTTTGTTTACTGACCACCATTGGTGAATCGCATTTTCATGGAGCAACTCCACAAAAAACTGATAGGATATAAGTGTGATACAGCAAAATGTTCGTATGAATAAGGCCTATTAGTGACCATACTTAGAAATGCGGCGACTAGTCTAGGTATTCCACAAATTCAAATTTTGTTTACTGACCACCATTGGTGAATCGCATTTTCATGGAGCAACTCCACAAAAAACTGATAGGATATAAGTGTGATACAGCAAAATGTTCGTATGAATAAGGCCTATTAGTGTCCATACTTAGAAATGCGGCGACTAGTCTAGGTATTCCACAAATTCAAATTTTGTTTACTGACCACCATTGGTGAATCGCATTTTCATGGAGCAACTCCACAAAAAACTGATAGGATATAAGTGTGATACAGCAAAATGTTCGTATGAATAAGGCCTATTAGTGACCATACTTAGAAATGCGGCGACTAGTCTAGGTATTCCACAAATTCAAATTTTGTTTACTGACCACCATTGGTGAATCGCATTTTCATGGAGCAACTCCACAAAAAACTGATAGGATATAAGTGTATACAGCAAAATGTTCGTATGGATAAGGCCTATTAGTGTCCATACTTAGAAATGCGGCGACTAGTCTAGGTATTCCACAAATTCAAATTTTGTTTACTGACCACCATTGGTGAATCGCATTTTCATGGAGCAACTCCACAAAAAACTGATAGGATATAAGTGTGATACACCAAAATGTTCGTATGAATAAGGCCTATTAGTGTCCATACTTAGAAATGCGGCGACTAGTCTAGGTATTCCACAAATTCAAATTTTGTTTACTGACCACCATTGGTGAATCGCATTTTCATGGAGCAACTCCACAAAAAACTGATAGGATATAAGTGTGATACAGCAAATTGTTCGTATGAATAAGGCCTATTAGTGACCATACTTAGAAATGCGGCGACTAGTCTAGGTATTCCACAAATTCAAATTTTGTTTACTGACCACCATTGGTGAATCGCATTTTCATGGAGCAACTCCACAAAAAACTGATAGGATATAAGTGTGATACAGCAAAATGTTCGTATGAATAAGGCCTATTAGTGACCATACTTAGAAATGCGGCGACTAGTCTAGGTATTCCACAAATTCAAATTTTGTTTACTGACCACCATTGGTGAATCGCATTTTCATGGAGCAACTCCACAAAAAACTGATAGGATATAAGTGTGGTATACCAAAATGTTCGTATGAATAAGGCCTATTAGTGTCCATACTTAGAAATGCGGCGACTAGTCTAGGTATTCCAGAAATTCAAATTTTGTTTCAAATTTTGTTTACTGACCACCATTGGTGAATCGCATTTTCATGGAGCAACTCCACAAAAAACTGATAGGATATAAGTGTGGTATACCAAAATGTTCGTATGAATAAGGCCTATTAGTGTCCATACTTAGAAATGCGGCGACTAGTCTAGGTATTCCACAAATTCAAATTTTGTTTACTGACCACCATTGGTGAATCGCATTTTCATGGAGCAACTCCACAAAAAACTGATAGGATATAAGTGTGGTATACCAAAATGTTCGTATGAATAAGGCCTATTAGTGTCCATACTTAGAAATGCGGCGACTAGTCTAGGTATTCCAGAAATTCAAATTTTGTTTCAAATTTTGTTTACTGACCACCATTGGTGAATCGCATTTTCATGGAGCAACTCCACAAAAAACTGATAGGATATAAGTGTGGTATACCAAAATGTTCGTATGAATAAGGCCTATTAGTGTCCATACTTAGAAATGCGGCGACTAGTCTAGGTATTCCACAAATTCAAATTTTGTTTACTGACCACCATTGGTGAATCGCATTTTCATGGAGCAACTCCACAAAAAACTGATAGGATATAAGTGTGGTATACCAAAATGTTCGTATGAATAAGGCCTATTAGTGTCCATACTTAGAAATGCGGCGACTAGTCTAGGTATTCCACAAATTCCAATTTTGTTTACTGACCACCATTGGTGAATCGCATTTTCATGGAGCAACTCCACAAAAAACTGATAGGATATAAGTGTGGTATACCAAAATGTTCGTATGAATAAGGCCTATTAGTGTCCATACTTAGAAATGCGGCGACTAGTCTAGGTATTCCACAAATTCAAATTTTGTTTCAAATTTTGTTTACTGACCACCATTGGTGAATCGCATTTTCATGGAGCAGCTCCACAAAAAACTGATAGGATATAAGTGTGATACACCAAAATGTTCGTATGGATAAGGCCTATTAGTGTCCATACTTAGAAATGCGGCGACTAGTCTAGGTATTCCACAAATTCAAATTTTGTTTACTGACCACCATTGGTGAATCGCATTTTCATGGAGCAACTCCACAAAAAACTGATAGGATATAAGTGTGGTATACCAAAATGTTCGTATGAATAAGGCCTATTAGTGTCCATACTTAGAAATGCGGCGACTAGTCTAGGTATTCCAGAAATTCAAATTTTGTTTCAAATTTTGTTTACTGACCACCATTGGTGAATCGCATTTTCATGGAGCAACTCCACAAAAAACTGATAGGATATAAGTGTGGTATACCAAAATGTTCGTATGAATAAGGCCTATTAGTGTCCATACTTAGAAATGCGGCGACTAGTCTAGGTATTCCACAAATTCAAATTTTGTTTACTGACCACCATTGGTGAATCGCATTTTCATGGAGCAACTCCACAAAAAACTGATAGGATATAAGTGTGGTATACCAAAATGTTCGTATGAATAAGGCCTATTAGTGTCCATACTTAGAAATGCGGCGACTAGTCTAGGTATTCCACAAATTCAAATTTTGTTTCAAATTTTGTTTACTGACCACCATTGGTGAATCGCATTTTCATGGAGCAACTCCACAAAAAACTGATAGGATATAAGTGTGATACACCAAAATGTTCGTATGGATAAGGCCTATTAGTGTCCATACTTAGAAATGCGGCGACTAGTCTAGGTATTCCACAAATTCAAATTTTGTTTACTGACCACCATTGGTGAATCGCATTTTCATGGAGCAACTCCACAAAAAACTGATAGGATATAAGTGTGGTATACCAAAATGTTCGTATGAATAAGGCCTATTAGTGTCCATACTTAGAAATGCGGCGGCTAGTCTAGGTATTCCACAAATTCAAATTTTGTTTACTGACCACCATTGGTGAATCGCATTTTCATGGAGCAACTCCACAAAAAACTGATAGGATATAAGTGTGATACAGCAAAATGTTCGTATGAATAAGGCCTATTAGTGACCATACTTAGAAATGCGGCGACTAGTCTAGGTATTCCACAAATTCAAATTTTGTTTACTGACCACCATTGGTGAATCGCATTTTCATGGAGCAACTCCACAAAAAACTGATAGGATATAAGTGTGATACAGCAAAATGTTCGTATGAATAAGGCCTATTAGTGTCCATACTTAGAAATGCGGCGACTAGTCTAGGTATTCCACAAATTCAAATTTTGTTTACTGACCACCATTGGTGAATCGCATTTTCATGGAGCAACTCCACAAAAAACTGATAGGATATAAGTGTGATACAGCAAAATGTTCGTATGAATAAGGCCTATTAGTGACCATACTTAGAAATGCGGCGACTAGTCTAGGTATTCCACAAATTCAAATTTTGTTTACTGACCACCATTGGTGAATCGCATTTTCATGGAGCAACTCCACAAAAAACTGATAGGATATAAGTGTATACAGCAAAATGTTCGTATGGATAAGGCCTATTAGTGTCCATACTTAGAAATGCGGCGACTAGTCTAGGTATTCCACAAATTCAAATTTTGTTTACTGACCACCATTGGTGAATCGCATTTTCATGGAGCAACTCCACAAAAAACTGATAGGATATAAGTGTGATACACCAAAATGCTCGTATGGATAAGGCCTATTAGTATCCATACTTAGAAATGCGGCGACTAGTCTAGATATTCCACAAATTCAGATTTTGTTTACCGACCACCATTGGTGAATCACATTTTCATGGAGCAACTCCACAAAAAACTGATAGGATATAAGTGTGGTATACCAAAATGTTCGTATGAATAAGGCCTATTAGTGTCCATACTTAGAAATGCGGCGACTAGTCTAGGTATTCCAGAAATTCAAATTTTGTTTCAAATTTTGTTTACTGACCACCATTGGTGAATCGCATTTTCATGGAGCAACTCCACAAAAAACCGATAGGATATAAGTGTGGTATACCAAAATGTTCGTATGAATAAGGCCTATTAGTGCCCATACTTAGAAATGCGGCGACTCGTCTAGGTATTCCACAAATTCAGATTTTGTTTACCGACCACCATTGGTGAATCAAATTTTCATGGAGCAACTCCACAAAAAACTGATAGGATATAAGTGTGGTATACCAAAATGTTCGTATGAATAAGGCCTATTAGTGTCCATACTTAGAAATGCGGCGACTAGTCTAGGTATTCCAGAAATTCAAATTTTGTTTCAAATTTTGTTTACCGACCACCATTGGTGAATCGCATTTTCATGGAGCAACTCCACAAAAAACTGATAGGATATAAGTGTGGTATACCAAAATGTTCGTATGAATAAGGCCTATTAGTGTCCATACTTAGAAATGCGGCGACTAGTCTAGGTATTCCACAAATTCAAATTTTGTTTACTGACCACCATTGGTGAATCGCATTTTCATGGAGCAACTCCATAAAAAACTGATAGGATATAAGTGTGGTATACCAAAATGTTCGTATGAATAAGGCCTATTAGTGTCCATACTTAGAAATGCGGCGACTAGTCTAGGTATTCCAGAAATTCAAATTTTGTTTCAAATTTTGTTTACTGACCACCATTGGTGAATCGCATTTTCATGGAGCAACTCCACAAAAAACTGATAGGATATAAGTGTGGTATACCAAAATGTTCGTATGAATAAGGCCTATTAGTGTCCATACTTAGAAATGCGGCGACTAGTCTAGGTATTCCACAAATTCAAATTTTGTTTACTGACCACCATTGGTGAATCGCATTTTCATGGAGCAACTCCACAAAAAACTGATAGGATATAAGTGTGGTATACCAAAATGTTCGTATGAATAAGGCCTATTAGTGTCCATACTTAGAAATGCGGCGACTAGTCTAGGTATTCCAGAAATTCAAATTTTGTTTCAAATTTTGTTTACTGACCACCATTGGTGAATCGCATTTTCATGGAGCAACTCCACAAAAAACTGATAGGATATAAGTGTGGTATACCAAAATGTTCGTATGAATAAGGCCTATTAGTGTCCATACTTAGAAATGCGGCGACTAGTCTAGGTATTCCACAAATTTAAATTTTGTTTACTGACCACCATTGGTGAATCGCATTTTCATGGAGCAACTCCACAAAAAACTGATAGGATATAAGTGTGGTATACCAAAATGTTCGTATGAATAAGGCCTATTAGTGTCCATACTTAGAAATGCGGCGACTAGTCTAGGTATTCCACAAATTCCAATTTTGTTTACTGACCACCATTGGTGAATCGCATTTTCATGGAGCAACTCCACAAAAAACTGATAGGATATAAGTGTGGTATACCAAAATGTTCGTATGAATAAGGCCTATTAGTGTCCATACTTAGAAATGCGGCGACTAGTCTAGGTATTCCACAAATTCAAATTTTGTTTCAAATTTTGTTTACTGACCACCATTGGTGAATCGCATTTTCATGGAGCAACTCCACAAAAAACTGATAGGATATAAGTGTGATACACCAAAATGTTCGTATGGATAAGGCCTATTAGTGTCCATACTTAGAAATGCGGCGACTAGTCTAGGTATTCCACAAATTCAAATTTTGTTTACTGACCACCATTGGTGAATCGCATTTTCATGGAGCAACTCCACAAAAAACTGATAGGATATAAGTGTGGTATACCAAAATGTTCGTATGAATAAGGCCTATTAGTGTCCATACTTAGAAATGCGGCGACTAGTCTAGGTATTCCAGAAATTCAAATTTTGTTTCAAATTTTGTTTACTGACCACCATTGGTGAATCGCATTTTCATGGAGCAACTCCACAAAAAACTGATAGGATATAAGTGT
Source organism: Leucophora obtusa (assembly GCA_949987735.1). Classification (NCBI taxonomy): domain Eukaryota; kingdom Metazoa; phylum Arthropoda; class Insecta; order Diptera; family Anthomyiidae; genus Leucophora; species Leucophora obtusa. The sequence continues at coordinate 181,316,928 of OX465296.1, forward strand.
GGTATACCAAAATGTTCGTATGAATAAGGCCTATTATTGTCCATACTTAGAAATGCGGCGACTAGTCTAGGTATTCCACAAATTCCAATTTTGTTTACTGACCACCATTGGTGAATCGCATTTTCATGGAGCACCTCCACAAAAAACTGATAGGATATAAGTGTGGTATACCAAAATGTTCGTATGAATAAGGCCTATTAGTGTCCATACTTAGAAATGCGGCGACTAGTCTAGGTATTCCACAAATTCAAATTTTGTTTCAAATTTTGTTTACTGACCACCATTGGTGAATCGCATTTTCATGGAGCAACTCCACAAAAAACTGATAGGATATAAGTGTGATACACCAAAATGTTCGTATGGATAAGGCCTATTAGTGTCCATACTTAGAAATGCGGCGACTAGTCTAGGTATTCCACAAATTCAAATTTTGTTTACTGACCACCATTGGTGAATCGCATTTTCATGGAGCAACTCCACAAAAAACTGATAGGATATAAGTGTGGTATACCAAAATGTTCGTATGAATAAGGCCTATTAGTGTCCATACTTAGAAATGCGGCGGCTAGTCTAGGTATTCCACAAATTCAAATTTTGTTTACTGACCACCATTGGTGAATCGCATTTTCATGGAGCAACTCCACAAAAAACTGATAGGATATAAGTGTGATACAGTAAAATGTTCGTATGAATAAGGCCTATTAGTGACCATACTTAGAAATGCGGCGACTAGTCTAGGTATTCCACAAATTCAAATTTTGTTTACTGACCACCATTGGTGAATCGCATTTTCATGGAGCAACTCGACAAAAAACTGATAGGATATAAGTGTGATACAGCAAAATGTTCGTATGAATAAGGCCTATTAGTGTCCATACTTAGAAATGCGGCGACTAGTCTAGGTATTCCACAAATTCAAATTTTGTTTACTGACCACCATTGGTGAATCGCATTTTCATGGAGCAACTCCACAAAAAACTGATAGGATATAAGTGTGATACAGCAAAATGTTCGTATGAATAAGGCCTATTAGTGACCATACTTAGAAATGCGGCGACTAGTCTAGGTATTCCACAAATTCAAATTTTGTTTACTGACCACCATTGGTGAATCGCATTTTCATGGAGCAACTCCACAAAAAACTGATAGGATATAAGTGTATACAGCAAAATGTTCGTATGGATAAGGCCTATTAGTGTCCATACTTAGAAATGCGGCGACTAGTCTAGGTATTCCACAAATTCAAATTTTGTTTACTGACCACCATTGGTGAATCGCATTTTCATGGAGCAACTCCACAAAAAACTGATAGGATATAAGTGTGATACACCAAAATGCTGGTATGGATAAGGCCTATTAGTATCCATACTTAGAAATGCGGCGACTAGTCTAGATATTCCACAAATTCAGATTTTGTTTACCGACCACCATTGGTGAATCACATTTTCATGGAGCAACTCCACAAAAAACTGATAGGATATAAGTGTGGTATACCAAAATGTTCGTATGAATAAGGCCTATTAGTGTCCGTACTTAGAAATGCGGCGACTAGTCTAGGTATTCCAGAAATTCAAATTTTGTTTCAAATTTTGTTTACTGACCACCATTGGTGAATCGCATTTTCATGGAGCAACTCCACAAAAAACTGATAGGATATAAGTGTGGTATACCAAAATGTTCGTATGAATAAGGCCTATTAGTGTCCATACTTAGAAATGCGGCGACTCGTCTAGGTATTCCACAAATTCAGATTTTGTTTACCGACCACCATTGGTGAATCAAATTTTCATGGAGCAACTCCACAAAAAACTGATAGGATATAAGTGTGGTATACCAAAATGTTCGTATGAATAAGGCCTATTAGTGTCCATACTTAGAAATGCGGCGACTAGTCTAGGTATTCCAGAAATTCAAATTTTGTTTCAAATTTTGTTTACCGACCACCATTGGTGAATCGCATTTTCATGGAGCAACTCCACAAAAAACTGATAGGATATAAGTGTGGTATACCAAAATGTTCGTATGAATAAGGCCTATTAGTGTCCATACTTAGAAATGCGGCGACTAGTCTAGGTATTCCACAAATTCAAATTTTGTTTACTGACCACCATTGGTGAATCGCATTTTCATGGAGCAACTCCATAAAAAACTGATAGGATATAAGTGTGGTATACCAAAATGTTCGTATGAATAAGGCCTATTAGTGTCCATACTTAGAAATGCGGCGACTAGTCTAGGTATTCCAGAAATTCAAATTTTGTTTCAAATTTTGTTTACTGACCACCATTGGTGAATCGCATTTTCATGGAGCAACTCCACAAAAAACTGATAGGATATAAGTGTGGTATACCAAAATGTTCGTATGAATAAGGCCTATTAGTGTCCATACTTAGAAATGCGGCGACTAGTCTAGGTATTCCACAAATTCAGATTTTGTTTACCGACCACCATTGGTGAATCGCATTTTCATGGAGCAACTCCACAAAAAACTGATAGGATATAAGTGTGGTATACCAAAATGTTCGTATGAATAAGGCCTATTAGTGTCCATACTTAGAAATGCGGCGACTAGTCTAGGTATTCCACAAATTCAAATTTTGTTTACTGACCACCATTGGTGAATCGCATTTTCATGGAGCAACTCCACAAAAAACTGATAGGATATAAGTGTGGTATACCAAAATGTTCGTATGAATAAGGCCTATTAGTGTCCATACTTAGAAATGCGGCGACTAGTCTAGGTATTCCAGAAATTCAAATTTTGTTTCAAATTTTGTTTACTGACCACCATTGGTGAATCGCATTTTCATGGAGCAACTCCACAAAAAACTGATAGGATATAAGTGTGGTATACCAAAATGTTCGTATGAATAAGGCCTATTAGTGTCCATACTTAGAAATGCGGCGACTAGTCTAGGTATTCCACAAATTCAAATTTTGTTTACTGACCACCATTGGTGAATCGCATTTTCATGGAGCAACTCCACAAAAAACTGATAGGATATAAGTGTGGTATACCAAAATGTTCGTATGAATAAGGCCTATTAGTGTCCATACTTAGAAATGCGGCGACTAGTCTAGGTATTCCACAAATTCCAATTTTGTTTACTGACCACCATTGGTGAATCGCATTTTCATGGAGCAACTCCACAAAAAACTGATAGGATATAAGTGTGGTATACCAAAATGTTCGTATGAATAAGGCCTATTAGTGTCCATACTTAGAAATGCGGCGACTAGTCTAGGTATTCCACAAATTCAAATTTTGTTTCAAATTTTGTTTACTGACCACCATTGGTGAATCGCATTTTCATGGAGCAACTCCACAAAAAACTGATAGGATATAAGTGTGATACACCAAAATGTTCGTATGGATAAGGCCTATTAGTGTCCATACTTAGAAATGCGGCGACTAGTCTAGGTATTCCACAAATTCAAATTTTGTTTACTGACCACCATTGGTGAATCGCATTTTCATGGAGCAACTCCACAAAAAACTGATAGGATATAAGTGTGGTATACCAAAATGTTCGTATGAATAAGGCCTATTAGTGTCCATACTTAGAAATGCGGCGACTAGTCTAGGTATTCCAGAAATTCAAATTTTGTTTCAAATTTTGTTTACTGACCACCATTGGTGAATCGCATTTTCATGGAGCAACTCCACAAAAAACTGATAGGATATAAGTGTGGTATACCAAAATGTTCGTATGAATAAGGCCTATTAGTGTCCATACTTAGAAATGCGGCGACTAGTCTAGGTATTCCACAAATTCCAATTTTGTTTACTGACCACCATTGGTGAATCGCATTTTCATGGAGCACCTCCACAAAAAACTGATAGGATATAAGTGTGGTATACCAAAATGTTCGTATGAATAAGGCCTATTAGTGTCCATACTTAGAAATGCGGCGACTAGTCTAGGTATTCCACAAATTCAAATTTTGTTTCAAATTTTGTTTACTGACCACCATTGGTGAATCGCATTTTCATGGAGCAACTCCACAAAAAACTGATAGGATATAAGTGTGATACAGCAAAATGTTCGTATGAATAAGGCCTATTAGTGACCATACTTAGAAATGCGGCGACTAGTCTAGGTATTCCACAAATTCAAATTTTGTTTACTGACCACCATTGGTGAATCGCATTTTCATGGAGCAACTCCACAAAAAACTGATAGGATATAAGTGTGATACAGCAAAATGTTCGTATGAATAAGGCCTATTAGTGTCCATACTTAGAAATGCGGCGACTAGTCTAGGTATTCCACAAATTCAAATTTTGTTTACTGACCACCATTGGTGAATCGCATTTTCATGGAGCAACTCCACAAAAAACTGATAGGATATAAGTGTGATACAGCAAAATGTTCGTATGAATAAGGCCTATTAGTGACCATACTTAGAAATGCGGCGACTAGTCTAGGTATTCCACAAATTCAAATTTTGTTTACTGACCACCATTGGTGAATCGCATTTTCATGGAGCAACTCCACAAAAAACTGATAGGATATAAGTGTGATACAGCAAAATGTTCGTATGAATAAGGCCTATTAGTGTCCATACTTAGAAATGCGGCGACTAGTCTAGGTATTCCACAAATTCAAATTTTGTTTACTGACCACCATTGGTGAATCGCATTTTCATGGAGCAACTCCACAAAAAACTGATAGGATATAAGTGTGATACAGCAAAATGTTCGTATGAATAAGGCCTATTAGTGACCATACTTAGAAATGCGGCGACTAGTCTAGGTATTCCACAAATTCAAATTTTGTTTACTGACCACCATTGGTGAATCGCATTTTCATGGAGCAACTCCACAAAAAACTGATAGGATATAAGTGTATACAGCAAAATGTTCGTATGGATAAGGCCTATTAGTGTCCATACTTAGAAATGCGGCGACTAGTCTAGGTATTCCACAAATTCAAATTTTGTTTACTGACCACCATTGGTGAATCGCATTTTCATGGAGCAACTCCACAAAAAACTGATAGGATATAAGTGTGATACACCAAAATGCTCGTATGGATAAGGCCTATTAGTATCCATACTTAGAAATGCGGCGACTAGTCTAGATATTCCACAAATTCAGATTTTGTTTACCGACCACCATTGGTGAATCACATTTTCATGGAGCAACTCCACAAAAAACTGATAGGATATAAGTGTGGTATACCAAAATGTTCGTATGAATAAGGCCTATTAGTGTCCATACTTAGAAATGCGGCGACTAGTCTAGGTATTCCAGAAATTCAAATTTTGTTTCAAATTTTGTTTACTGACCACCATTGGTGAATCGCATTTTCATGGAGCAACTCCACAAAAAACTGATAGGATATAAGTGTGGTATACCAAAATGTTCGTATGAATAAGGCCTATTAGTGTCCATACTTAGAAATGCGGCGACTCGTCTAGGTATTCCACAAATTCAGATTTTGTTTACCGACCACCATTGGTGAATCAAATTTTCATGGAGCAACTCCACAAAAAACTGATAGGATATAAGTGTGGTATACCAAAATGTTCGTATGAATAAGGCCTATTAGTGTCCATACTTAGAAATGCGGCGACTAGTCTAGGTATTCCAGAAATTCAAATTTTGTTTCAAATTTTGTTTACTGACCACCATTGGTGAATCGCATTTTCATGGAGCAACTCCACAAAAAACTGATAGGATATAAGTGTGATACACCAAAATGCTCGTATGGATAAGGCCTATTAGTATCCATACTTAGAAATGCGGCGACTAGTCTAGATATTCCACAAATTCAGATTTTGTTTACCGACCACCATTGGTGAATCACATTTTCATGGAGCAACTCCACAAAAAACTGATAGGATATAAGTGTGGTATACCAAAATGTTCGTATGAATAAGGCCTATTAGTGTCCATACTTAGAAATGCGGCGACTAGTCTAGGTATTCCAGAAATTCAAATTTTGTTTCAAATTTTGTTTACTGACCACCATTGGTGAATCGCATTTTCATGGAGCAACTCCACAAAAAACTGATAGGATATAAGTGTGGTATACCAAAATGTTCGTATGAATAAGGCCTATTAGTGTCCATACTTAGAAATGCGGCGACTAGTCTAGGTATTCCACAAATTCAAATTTTGTTTACTGACCACCATTGGTGAATCGCATTTTCATGGAGCAACTCCATAAAAAACTGATAGGATATAAGTGTGGTATACCAAAATGTTCGTATGAATAAGGCCTATTAGTGTCCATACTTAGAAATGCGGCGACTAGTCTAGGTATTCCAGAAATTCAAATTTTGTTTCAAATTTTGTTTACTGACCACCATTGGTGAATCGCATTTTCATGGAGCAACTCCACAAAAAACTGATAGGATATAAGTGTGGTATACCAAAATGTTCGTATGAATAAGGCCTATTAGTGTCCATACTTAGAAATGCGGCGACTAGTCTAGGTATTCCACAAATTCAGATTTTGTTTACCGACCACCATTGGTGAATCGCATTTTCATGGAGCAACTCCACAAAAAACTGATAGGATATAAGTGTGGTATATCAAAATGTTCGTATGAATAAGGCCTATTAGTGTCCATACTTAGAAATGCGGCGACTAGTCTAGGTATTCCACAAATTCAAATTTTGTTTACTGACCACCATTGGTGAATCGCATTTTCATGGAGCAACTCCACAAAAAACTGATAGGATATAAGTGTGGTATACCAAAATGTTCGTATGAATAAGGCCTATTAGTGTCCATACTTAGAAATGCGGCGACTAGTCTAGGTATTCCACAAATTCAAATTTTGTTTACTGACCACCATTGGTGAATCGCATTTTCATGGAGCAACTCCATAAAAAACTGATAGGATATAAGTGTGGTATACCAAAATGTTCGTATGAATAAGGCCTATTAGTGTCCATACTTAGAAATGCGGCGACTAGTCTAGGTATTCCACAAATTCAAATTTTGTTTACTGACCACCATTGGTGAATCGCATTTTCATGGAGCAACTCCACAAAAAACTGATAGGATATAAGTGTGGTATACCAAAATGTTCGTATGAATAAGGCCTATTAGTGTCCATACTTAGAAATGCGGCGACTAGTCTAGGTATTCCACAAATTCAAATTTTGTTTACTGACCACCATTGGTGAATCGCATTTTCATGGAGCAACTCCATAAAAAACTGATAGGATATAAGTGTGGTATACCAAAATGTTCGTATGAATAAGGCCTATTAGTGTCCATACTTAGAAATGCGGCGACTAGTCTAAGTATTCCAGAAATTCAAATTTTGTTTCAAATTTTGTTTACTGACCACCATTGGTGAATCGCATTTTCATGGAGCAACTCCACAAAAAACTGATAGGATATAAGTGTGGTATACCAAAATGTTCGTATGAATAAGGCCTATTAATGTCCATACTTAGAAATGCGGCGACTATTCTAGGTATTCCACAAATTCAGATTTTGTTTACCGACCACCATTGGTGAATCGCATTTTCATGGAGCAACTCCACAAAAAACTGATAGGATATAAGTGTGGTATACCAAAATGTTCGTATGAATAAGGCCTATTAGTGTCCATACTTAGAAATGCGGCGACTAGTCTAGGTATTCCACAAATTCAAATTTTGTTTACTGACCACCATTGGTGAATCGCATTTTCATGGAGCAACTCCACAAAAAACTGATAGGATATAAGTGTGATACACCAAAATGTTCGTATGGATAAGGCCTATTAGTGTCCATACTTAGAAATGCGGCGACTAGTCTAGGTATTCCACAAATTCAAATTTTGTTTCAAATTTTGTTTACTGACCACCATTGGTGAATCGCATTTTCATGGAGCAACTCCACAAAAAACTGATAGGATATAAGTGTGGTATACCAAAATGTTCGTATGAATAAGGCCTATTAGTGTCCATACTTAGAAATGCGGCGACTAGTCTAGGTATTCCACAAATTCAAATTTTGTTTACTGACCACCATTGGTGAATCGCATTTTCATGGAGCAACTCCATAAAAAACTGATAGGATATAAGTGTGGTATACCAAAATGTTCGTATGAATAAGGCCTATTAGTGTCCATACTTAGAAATGCGGCGACTAGTCTAGGTATTCCACAAATTCAAATTTTGTTTACTGACCACCATTGGTGAATCGCATTTTCATGGAGCAACTCCACAAAAAACTGATAGGATATAAGTGTGATACAGCAAAATGTTCGTATGAATAAGGCCTATTAGTGACCATACTTAGAAATGCGGCGACTAGTCTAGGTATTCCACAAATTCAAATTTTGTTTACTGACCACCATTGGTGAATCGCATTTTCATGGAGCAACTCCACAAAAAACTGATAGGATATAAGTGTATACAGCAAAATGTTCGTATGGATAAGGCCTATTAGTGTCCATACTTAGAAATGCGGCGACTAGTCTAGGTATTCCACAAATTCAAATTTTGTTTACTGACCACCATTGGTGAATCGCATTTTCATGGAGCAACTCCACAAAAAACTGATAGAATATAAGTGTGATACACCAAAATGCTCGTATGGATAAGGCCTATTAGTATCCATACTTAGAAATGCGGCGACTAGTCTAGATATTCCACAAATTCAGATTTTGTTTACCGACCACCATTGGTGAATCACATTTTCATGGAGCAACTCCACAAAAAACTGATAGGATATAAGTGTGATACAGCAAAATGTTCGTATGGATAAGGCCTATTAGTGTCCATACTTAGAAATGCGGCGACTAGTCTAGGTATTCCACAAATTCAAATTTTGTTTACTGACCACCATTGGTGAATCGCATTTTCATGGAGCAACTCCACAAAAAACTGATAGGATATAAGTGTGATACACCAAAATGTTCGTATGGATAAGGCCTATTAGTGTCCATACTTAGAAATGCGGCGACTAGTCTAGGTATTCCACAAATTCAAATTTTGTTTACTGACCACCATTGGTGAATCGCATTTTCATGGAGCAACTCCACAAAAAACTGATAGGATATAAGTGTATACAGCAAAATGTTCGTATGGATAAGGCCTATTAGTGTCCATACTTAGAAATGCGGCGACTAGTCTAGGTATTCCACAAATTCAAATTTTGTTTACTGACCACCATTGGTGAATCGCATTTTCATGGAGCAACTCCACAAAAAACTGATAGGATATAAGTGTGATACACCAAAATGCTCGTATGGATAAGGCCTATTAGTATCCATACTTAGAAATGCGGCGACTAGTCTAGATATTCCACAAATTCAGATTTTGTTTACCGACCACCATTGGTGAATCACATTTTCATGGAGCAACTCCACAAAAAACTGATAGGATATAAGTGTGATACAGCAAAATGTTCGTATGGATAAGGCCTATTAGTGTCCATACTTAGAAATGCGGCGACTAGTCTAGGTATTCCAGAAATTCAAATTTTGTTTCAAATTTTGTTTACTGACCACCATTGGTGAATCGCATTTTCATGGAGCAACTCCACAAAAAACTGATAGGATATAAGTGTGGTATACCAAAATGTTCGTATGAATAAGGCCTATTAGTGTCCATACTTAGAAATGCGGCGACTAGTCTAGGTATTCCAGAAATTCAAATTTTGTTTCAAATTTTGTTTACTGACCACCATTGGTGAATCGCATTTTCATGGAGCAACTCCACAAAAAACTGATAGGATATAAGTGTGGTATACCAAAATGTTCGTATGAATAAGGCCTATTAGTGTCCATACTTAGAAATGCGGCGACTAGTCTAGGTATTCCAGAAATTCAAATTTTGTTTCAAATTTTGTTTACTGACCACCATTGGTGAATCGCATTTTCATGGAGCAACTCCACAAAAAACTGATAGGATATAAGTGTGGTATACCAAAATGTTCGTATGAATAAGGCCTATTAGTGTCCATACTTAGAAATGCGGCGACTAGTCTAGGTATTCCACAAATTCAAATTTTGTTTACTGACCACCATTGGTGAATCGCATTTTCATGGAGCAACTCCACAAAAAACTGATAGGATATAAGTGTGATACAGCAAAATGTTCGTATGAATAAGGCCTATTAGTGACCATACTTAGAAATGCGGCGACTAGTCTAGGTATTCCACAAATTTAAATTTTGTTTACTGACCACCATTGGTGAATCGCATTTTCATGGAGCAACTCCACAAAAAACTGATAGGATATAAGTGTGATACAGCAAAATGTTCGTATGGATAAGGCCTATTAGTGTCCATACTTAGAAATGCGGCGACTAGTCTAGGTATTCCACAAATTCAAATTTTGTTTACTGACCACCATTGGTGAATCGCATTTTCATGGAGCAACTCCACAAAAAACTGATAGGATATAAGTGTGATACACCAAAATGTTCGTATGGATAAGGCCTATTAGTGTCCATACTTAGAAATGCGGCGACTAGTCTAGGTATTCCACAAATTCAAATTTTGTTTACTGACCACCATTGGTGAATCGCATTTTCATGGAGCAACTCCATAAAAAACTGATAGGATATAAGTGTGGTATACCAAAATGTTCGTATGAATAAGGCCTATTAGTGTCCATACTTGGAAATGCGGCGACTAGTCTAGGTATTCCACAAATTCAAATTTTGTTTACTGACCACCATTGGTGAATCGCATTTTCATGGAGCAACTCCACAAAAAACTGATAGGATATAAGTGTGATACACCAAAATGTTCGTATGGATAAGGGCTATTAGTGTTCATACTTAGAAATGCGGCGACTAGTCTAGGTATACCACAAATTCAAATTTTGTTTACTGACCACCATTGCTGAATCGCATTTTCATGGAGCAACTCCACAAAAAACTGATAGGATATAAGTGTGGTATACCAAAATGTTCGTATGAATAAGGCCTATTAGTGTCCATACTTAGAAATGCGGCGACTAGTCTAGGTATTCCACAAATTCAAATTTTGTTTACTGACCACCATTGGTGAATCGCATTTTCATGGAGCAACTCCATAAAAAACTGATAGGATATAAGTGTGGTATACCAAAATGTTCGTATGAATAAGGCCTATTAGTGTCCATACTTAGAAATGCGGCGACTAGTCTAGGTATTCCAGAAATTCAAATTTTGTTTCAAATTTTGTTTACTGACCACCATTGGTGAATCGCATTTTCATGGAGCAACTCCACAAAAAACTGATAGGATATAAGTGTGATACACCAAAATGCTCGTATGGATAAGGCCTATTAGTATCCATACTTAGAAATGCGGCGACTAGTCTAGATATTCCACAAATTCAGATTTTGTTTACCGACCACCATTGGTGAATCACATTTTCATGGAGCAACTCCACAAAAAACTGATAGGATATAAGTGTGGTATACCAAAATGTTCGTATGAATAAGGCCTATTAGTGTCCATACTTAGAAATGCGGCGACTAGTCTAGGTATTCCACAAATTCAAATTTTGTTTACTGACCACCATTGGTGAATCGCATTTTCATGGAGCAACTCCACAAAAAACTGATAGGATATAAGTGTGATACACCAAAATGCTCGTATGGATAAGGCCTATTAGTATCCATACTTAGAAATGCGGCGACTAGTCTAGATATTCCACAAATTCAGATTTTGTTTACCGACCACCATTGGTGAATCACATTTTCATGGAGCAACTCCACAAAAAACTGATAGGATATAAGTGTGATACAGCAAAATGTTCGTATGGATAAGGCCTATTAGTGTCCATACTTAGAAATGCGGCGACTAGTCTAGGTATTCCAGAAATTCAAATTTTGTTTCAAATTTTGTTTACTGACCACCATTGGTGAATCGCATTTTCATGGAGCAACTCCACAAAAAACTGATAGGATATAAGTGTGGTATACCAAAATGTTCGTATGAATAAGGCCTATTAGTGTCCATACTTAGAAATGCGGCGACTAGTCTAGGTATTCCAGAAATTCAAATTTTGTTTCAAATTTTGTTTACTGACCACCATTGGTGAATCGCATTTTCATGGAGCAACTCCACAAAAAACTGATAGGATATAAGTGTGGTATACCAAAATGTTCGTATGAATAAGGCCTATTAGTGTCCATACTTAGAAATGCGGCGACTAGTCTAGGTATTCCAGAAATTCAAATTTTGTTTCAAATTTTGTTTACTGACCACCATTGGTGAATCGCATTTTCATGGAGCAACTCCACAAAAAACTGATAGGATATAAGTGTGGTATACCAAAATGTTCGTATGAATAAGGCCTATTAGTGTCCATACTTAGAAATGCGGCGACTAGTCTAGGTATTCCACAAATTCAAATTTTGTTTACTGACCACCATTGGTGAATCGCATTTTCATGGAGCAACTCCACAAAAAACTGATAGGATATAAGTGTGATACAGCAAAATGTTCGTATGAATAAGGCCTATTAGTGACCATACTTAGAAATGCGGCGACTAGTCTAGGTATTCCACAAATTTAAATTTTGTTTACTGACCACCATTGGTGAATCGCATTTTCATGGAGCAACTCCACAAAAAACTGATAGGATATAAGTGTGATACAGCAAAATGTTCGTATGGATAAGGCCTATTAGTGTCCATACTTAGAAATGCGGCGACTAGTCTAGGTATTCCACAAATTCAAATTTTGTTTACTGACCACCATTGGTGAATCGCATTTTCATGGAGCAACTCCACAAAAAACTGATAGGATATAAGTGTGATACACCAAAATGTTCGTATGGATAAGGCCTATTAGTGTCCATACTTAGAAATGCGGCGACTAGTCTAGGTATTCCACAAATTCAAATTTTGTTTACTGACCACCATTGGTGAATCGCATTTTCATGGAGCAACTCCATAAAAAACTGATAGGATATAAGTGTGGTATACCAAAATGTTCGTATGAATAAGGCCTATTAGTGTCCATACTTGGAAATGCGGCGACTAGTCTAGGTATTCCACAAATTCAAATTTTGTTTACTGACCACCATTGGTGAATCGCATTTTCATGGAGCAACTCCACAAAAAACTGATAGGATATAAGTGTGATACACCAAAATGTTCGTATGGATAAGGGCTATTAGTGTTCATACTTAGAAATGCGGCGACTAGTCTAGGTATACCACAAATTCAAATTTTGTTTACTGACCACCATTGCTGAATCGCATTTTCATGGAGCAACTCCACAAAAAACTGATAGGATATAAGTGTGGTATACCAAAATGTTCGTATGAATAAGGCCTATTAGTGTCCATACTTAGAAATGCGGCGACTAGTCTAGGTATTCCACAAATTCAAATTTTGTTTACTGACCACCATTGGTGAATCGCATTTTCATGGAGCAACTCCATAAAAAACTGATAGGATATAAGTGTGGTATACCAAAATGTTCGTATGAATAAGGCCTATTAGTGTCCATACTTAGAAATGCGGCGACTAGTCTAGGTATTCCAGAAATTCAAATTTTGTTTCAAATTTTGTTTACTGACCACCATTGGTGAATCGCATTTTCATGGAGCAACTCCACAAAAAACTGATAGGATATAAGTGTGATACACCAAAATGCTCGTATGGATAAGGCCTATTAGTATCCATACTTAGAAATGCGGCGACTAGTCTAGATATTCCACAAATTCAGATTTTGTTTACCGACCACCATTGGTGAATCACATTTTCATGGAGCAACTCCACAAAAAACTGATAGGATATAAGTGTGGTATACCAAAATGTTCGTATGAATAAGGCCTATTAGTCTCCATACTTAGAAATGCGGCGACTAGTCTAGGTATTCCAGAAATTCAAATTTTGTTTCAAATTTTGTTTACTGACCACCATTGGTGAATCGCATTTTCATGGAGCAACTCCACAAAAAACTGATAGGATATAAGTGTGGTATACCAAAATGTTCGTATGAATAAGGCCTATTAGTGTCCATACTTAGAAATGCGGCGACTCGTCTAGGTATTCCACAAATTCAGATTTTGTTTACCGACCACCATTGGTGAATCAAATTTTCATGGAGCAACTCCACAAAAAACTGATAGGATATAAGTGTGGTATACCAAAATGTTCGTATGAATAAGGCCTATTAGTGTCCATACTTAGAAATGCGGCGACTAGTCTAGGTATTCCAGAAATTCAAATTTTGTTTCAAATTTTGTTTACTGACCATCATTGGTGAATCGCATTTTCATGGAGCAACTCCACAAAAAACTGATAGGATATAAGTGTGGTATACCAAAATGTTCGTATGAACAAGGCCTATTAGTGTCCATACTTAGAAATGCGGCGACTAGTCTAGGTATTCCACAAATTCAAATTTTGTTTCAAATTTTGTTTACTGACCACCATTGGTGAATCGCATTTTCATGGAGCAACTCCACAAAAAACTGATAGGATATAAGTGTGGTATACCAAAATGTTCGTATGAATAAGGCCTATTAGTGTCCATACTTAGAAATGCGGCGACTAGTCTAGGTATTCCACAAATTCAAATTTTGTTTACTGACCACCATTGGTGAATCGCATTTTCATGGAGCAACTCCACAAAAAACTGATAGGATATAAGCGTGGTATACCAAAATGTTCGTATGAATAAGGCCTATTAGTGTCCATACTTAGAAATGCGGCGACTAGTCTGGGTATTCCACAAATTCAAATTTTGTTTCAAATTTTGTTTACTGACCACCATTGGTGAATCGCATTTTCATGGAGCAACTCCACAAAAAACTGATAGGATATAAGTGTGATACACCAAAATGTTCGTATGGATAAGGCCTATTAGTGTCCATACTTAGAAATGCGGCGACTAGTCTAGGTATTCCACAAATTCAAATTTTGTTTACTGACCACCATTGGTGAATCGCATTTTCATGGAGCAACTCCACAAAAAACTGATAGGATATAAGTGTGGTATACCAAAATGTTCGTATGAATAAGGCCTATTAGTGTCCATACTTAGAAATGCGGCGACTAGTCTAGGTATTCCAGAAATTCAAATTTTGTTTCAAATTTTGTTTACTGACCACCATTGGTGAATCGCATTTTCATGGAGCAACTCCACAAAAAACTGATAGGATATAAGTGTGGTATACCAAAATGTTCGTATGAATAAGGCCTATTAGTATCCATACTTAGAAATGCGGCGACTAGTCTAGGTATTCCACAAATTCAAATTTTGTTTACTGACCACCATTGGTGAATCGCATTTTCATGGAGCAACTCCACAAAAAACTGATAGGATATAAGTGTATACAGCAAATGTTCGTATGGATAAGGCCTATTAGTGTCCATACTTAGAAATGCGGCGACTAGTCTAAGTATTCCAGAAATTCAAATTTTGTTTCAAATTTTGTTTACTGACCACCATTGGTGAATCGCATTTTCATGGAGCAACTCCACAAAAAACTGATAGGATATAAGTGTGGTATACCAAAATGTTCGTATGAATAAGGCCTATTAGTGTCCATACTTAGAAATGCGGCGACTAGTCTAGGTATTCCACAAATTCAGATTTTGTTTACCGACCACCATTGGTGAATCGCATTTTCATGGAGCAACTCCACAAAAAACTGATAGGATATAAGTGTGGTATACCAAAATGTTCGTATGAATAAGGCCTATTAGTGTCCATACTTAGAAATGCGGCGACTAGTCTAGGTATTCCACAAATTCAAATTTTGTTTACTGACCACCATTGGTGAATCGCATTTTCATGGAGCAACTCCATAAAAAACTGATAGGATATAAGTGTGGTATACCAAAATGTTCGTATGAATAAGGCCTATTAGTGTCCATACTTAGAAATGCGGCGACTAGTCTAGGTATTCCACAAATTCAAATTTTGTTTACTGACCACCATTGGTGAATCGCATTTTCATGGAGCAACTCCACAAAAAACTGATAGGATATAAGTGTGGTATACCAAAATGTTCGTATGAATAAGGCCTATTAGTGTCCATACTTAGAAATGCGGCGACTAGTCTAGGTATTCCACAAATTCAAATTTTGTTTACTGACCACCATTGGTGAATCGCATTTTCATGGAGCAACTCCATAAAAAACTGATAGGATATAAGTGTGGTATACCAAAATGTTCGTATGAATAAGGCCTATTAGTGTCCATACTTAGAAATGCGGCGACTAGTCTAAGTATTCCAGAAATTCAAATTTTGTTTCAAATTTTGTTTACTGACCACCATTGGTGAATCGCATTTTCATGGAGCAACTCCACAAAAAACTGATAGGATATAAGTGTGGTATACCAAAATGTTCGTATGAATAAGGCCTATTAGTGTCCATACTTAGAAATGCGGCGACTAGTCTAGGTATTCCACAAATTCAGATTTTGTTTACCGACCACCATTGGTGAATCGCATTTTCATGGAGCAACTCCACAAAAAACTGATAGGATATAAGTGTGGTATACCAAAATGTTCGTATGAATAAGGCCTATTAGTGTCCATACTTAGAAATGCGGCGACTAGTCTAGGTATTCCACAAATTCAAATTTTGTTTACTGACCACCATTGGTGAATCGCATTTTCATGGAGCAACTCCACAAAAAACTGATAGGATATAAGTGTGATACACCAAAATGTTCGTATGGATAAGGCCTATTAGTGTCCATACTTAGAAATGCGGCGACTAGTCTAGGTATTCCACAAATTCAAATTTTGTTTACTGACCACCATTGGTGAATCGCATTTTCATGGAGCAACTCCACAAAAAACTGATAGGATATAAGTGTGGTATACCAAAATGTTCGTATGAATAAGGCCTATTAGTGTCCATACTTAGAAATGCGGCGACTAGTCTAGGTATTCCACAAATTCAAATTTTGTTTACTGACCACCATTGGTGAATCGCATTTTCATGGAGCAACTCCATAAAAAACTGATAGGATGTAAGTGTGGTATACCAAAATGTTCGTATGAATAAGGCCTATTAGTGTCCATACTTAGAAATGCGGCGACTAGTCTAGGTATTCCAGAAATTCAAATTTTGTTTCAAATTTTGTTTACTGACCACCATTGGTGAATCGCATTTTCATGGAGCAACTCCACAAAAAACTGATAGGATATAAGTGTGGTATACCAAAATGTTCGTATGAATAAGGCCTATTAGTGTCCATACTTAGAAATGCGGCGACTAGTCTAGGTATTCCACAAATTCAAATTTTGTTTACTGACCACCATTGGTGAATCGCATTTTCATGGAGCAACTCCATAAAAAACTGATAGGATATAAGTGTGGTATACCAAAATGTTCGTATGAATAAGGCCTATTAGTGTCCATACTTAGAAATGCGGCGACTAGTCTAGGTATTCCACAAATTCAAATTTTGTTTACTGACCACCATTGGTGAATCGCATTTTCATGGAGCAACTCCACAAAAAACTGATAGGATATAAGTGTGATACAGCAAAATGTTCGTATGAATAAGGCCTATTAGTGACCATACTTAGAAATGCGGCGACTAGTCTAGGTATTCCACAAATTCAAATTTTGTTTACTGACCACCATTGGTGAATCGCATTTTCATGGAGCAACTCCACAAAAAACTGATAGGATATAAGTGTATACAGCAAAATGTTCGTATGGATAAGGCCTATTAGTGTCCATACTTAGAAATGCGGCGACTAGTCTAGGTATTCCACAAATTCAAATTTTGTTTACTGACCACCATTGGTGAATCGCATTTTCATGGAGCAACTCCACAAAAAACTGATAGGATATAAGTGTGATACACCAAAATGCTCGTATGGATAAGGCCTATTAGTATCCATACTTAGAAATGCGGCGACTAGTCTAGATATTCCACAAATTCAGATTTTGTTTACCGACCACCATTGGTGAATCACATTTTCATGGAGCAACTCCACAAAAAACTGATAGGATATAAGTGTGATACAGCAAAATGTTCGTATGGATAAGGCCTATTAGTGTCCATACTTAGAAATGCGGCGACTAGTCTAGGTATTCCACAAATTCAAATTTTGTTTACTGACCACCATTGGTGAATCGCATTTTCATGGAGCAACTCCACAAAAAACTGATAGGATATAAGTGTGATACACCAAAATGTTCGTATGGATAAGGCCTATTAGTGTCCATACTTAGAAATGCGGCGACTAGTCTAGGTATTCCACAAATTCAAATTTTGTTTACTGACCACCATTGGTGAATCGCATTTTCATGGAGCAACTCCACAAAAAACTGATAGGATATAAGTGTATACAGCAAAATGTTCGTATGGATAAGGCCTATTAGTGTCCATACTTAGAAATGCGGCGACTAGTCTAGGTATTCCACAAATTCAAATTTTGTTTACTGACCACCATTGGTGAATCGCATTTTCATGGAGCAACTCCACAAAAAACTGATAGGATATAAGTGTGATACACCAAAATGCTCGTATGGATAAGGCCTATTAGTATCCATACTTAGAAATGCGGCGACTAGTCTAGATATTCCACAAATTCAGATTTTGTTTACCGACCACCATTGGTGAATCACATTTTCATGGAGCAACTCCACAAAAAACTGATAGGATATAAGTGTGATACAGCAAAATGTTCGTATGGATAAGGCCTATTAGTGTCCATACTTAGAAATGCGGCGACTAGTCTAGGTATTCCAGAAATTCAAAATTTGTTTCAAATTTTGTTTACTGACCACCATTGGTGAATCGCATTTTCATGGAGCAACTCCACAAAAAACTGATAGGATATAAGTGTGGTATACCAAAATGTTCGTATGAATAAGGCCTATTAGTGTCCATACTTAGAAATGCGGCGACTAGTCTAGGTATTCCAGAAATTCAAATTTTGTTTCAAATTTTGTTTACTGACCACCATTGGTGAATCGCATTTTCATGGAGCAACTCCACAAAAAACTGATAGGATATAAGTGTGGTATACCAAAATGTTCGTATGAATAAGGCCTATTAGTGTCCATACTTAGAAATGCGGCGACTAGTCTAGGTATTCCACAAATTCAAATTTTGTTTACTGACCACCATTGGTGAATCGCATTTTCATGGAGCAACTCCATAAAAAACTGATAGGATATAAGTGTGGTATACCAAAATGTTCGTATGAATAAGGCCTATTAGTGTCCATACTTGGAAATGCGGCGACTAGTCTAGGTATTCCACAAATTAAAATTTTGTTTACTGACCACCATTGGTGAATCGCATTTTCATGGAGCAACTCCACAAAAAACTGATAGGATATAAGTGTGATACAGCAAAATGTTCGTATGAATAAGGCCTATTAGTGACCATACTTAGAAATGCGGCGACTAGTCTAGGTATTCCACAAATTTAAATTTTGTTTACTGACCACCATTGGTGAATCGCATTTTCATGGAGCAACTCCACAAAAAACTGATAGGATATAAGTGTGATACAGCAAAATGTTCGTATGGATAAGGCCTATTAGTGTCCATACTTAGAAATGCGGCGACTAGTCTAGATATTCCACAAATTCAAATTTTGTTTACTGACCACCATTGGTGAATCGCATTTTCATGGAGCAACTCCACAAAAAACTGATAGGATATAAGTGTGATACACCAAAATGTTCGTATGGATAAGGCCTATTAGTGTCCATACTTAGAAATGCGGCGACTAGTCTAGGTATTCCACAAATTCAAATTTTGTTTACTGACCACCATTGGTGAATCGCATTTTCATGGAGCAACTCCATAAAAAACTGATAGGATATAAGTGTGGTATACCAAAATGTTCGTATGAATAAGGCCTATTAGTGTCCATACTTGGAAATGCGGCGACTAGTCTAGGTATTCCACAAATTCAAATTTTGTTTACTGACCACCATTGGTGAATCGCATTTTCATGGAGCAACTCCACAAAAAACTGATAGGATATAAGTGTGATACACCAAAATGTTCGTATGGATAAGGGCTATTAGTGTCCATACTTAGAAATGCGGCGACTAGTCTAGGTATACCACAAATTCAAATTTTGTTTACTGACCACCATTGCTGAATCGCATTTTCATGGAGCAACTCCACAAAAAACTGATAGGATATAAGTGTGATACAGCAAAATGTTCGTATGAATAAGGCCTTTTAGTGACCATACTTAGAAATGCGGCGACTAGTCTAGGTATTCCACAAATTCAAATTTTGTTTACTGACCACCATTGGTGAATCGCATTTTCATGGAGCAACTCCACAAAAAACTGATAGGATATAAGTGTATACAGCAAAATGTTCGTATGGATAAGGCCTATTAGTGTCCATACTTAGAAATGCGGCGACTAGTCTAGGTATTCCACAAATTCAAATTTTGTTTACTGACCACCATTGGTGAATCGCATTTTCATGGAGCAACTCCACAAAAAACTGATAGGATATAAGTGTGATACACCAAAATGCTCGTATGGATAAGGCCTATTAGTATCCATACTTAGAAATGCGGCGACTAGTCTAGATATTCCACAAATTCAGATTTTGTTTACCGACCACCATTGGTGAATCACATTTTCATGGAGCAACTCCACAAAAAACTGATAGGATATAAGTGTGATACAGCAAAATGTTCGTATGGATAAGGCCTATTAGTGTCCATACTTAGAAATGCGGCGACTAGTCTAGGTATTCCACAAATTCAAATTTTGTTTACTGACCACCATTGGTGAATCGCATTTTCATGGAGCAACTCCACAAAAAACTGATAGGATATAAGTGTGATACACCAAAATGTTCGTATGGATAAGGCCTATTAGTGTCCATACTTAGAAATGCGGCGACTAGTCTAGGTATTCCACAAATTCAAATTTTGTTTACTGACCACCATTGGTGAATCGCATTTTCATGGAGCAACTCCACAAAAAACTGATAGGATATAAGTGTATACAGCAAAATGTTCGTATGGATAAGGCCTATTAGTGTCCATACTTAGAAATGCGGCGACTAGTCTAGGTATTCCACAAATTCAAATTTTGTTTACTGACCACCATTGGTGAATCGCATTTTCATGGAGCAACTCCACAAAAAACTGATAGGATATAAGTGTGATACACCAAAATGCTCGTATGGATAAGGCCTATTAGTATCCATACTTAGAAATGCGGCGACTAGTCTAGATATTCCACAAATTCAGATTTTGTTTACCGACCACCATTGGTGAATCACATTTTCATGGAGCAACTCCACAAAAAACTGATAGGATATAAGTGTGATACAGCAAAATGTTCGTATGGATAAGGCCTATTAGTGTCCATACTTAGAAATGCGGCGACTAGTCTAGGTATTCCAGAAATTCAAATTTTGTTTCAAATTTTGTTTACTGACCACCATTGGTGAATCGCATTTTCATGGAGCAACTCCACAAAAAACTGATAGGATATAAGTGTGGTATACCAAAATGTTCGTATGAATAAGGCCTATTAGTGTCCATACTTAGAAATGCGGCGACTAGTCTAGGTATTCCACAAATTCAAATTTTGTTTACTGACCACCATTGGTGAATCGCATTTTCATGGAGCAACTCCATAAAAAACTGATAGGATATAAGTGTGGTATACCAAAATGTTCGTATGAATAAGGCCTATTAGTGTCCATACTTAGAAATGCGGCGACTAGTCTAGGTATTCCACAAATTCAAATTTTGTTTACTGACCACCATTGGTGAATCGCATTTTCATGGAGCAACTCCACAAAAAACTGATAGGATATAAGTGTGGTATACCAAAATGTTCGTATGAATAAGGCCTATTAGTGTCCATACTTAGAAATGCGGCGACTAGTCTAGGTATTCCACAAATTCAAATTTTGTTTACTGACCACCATTGGTGAATCGCATTTTCATGGAGCAACTCCATAAAAAACTGATAGGATATAAGTGTGGTATACCAAAATGTTCGTATGAATAAGGCCTATTAGTGTCCATACTTAGAAATGCGGCGACTAGTCTAAGTATTCCAGAAATTCAAATTTTGTTTCAAATTTTGTTTACTGACCACCATTGGTGAATCGCATTTTCATGGAGCAACTCCACAAAAAACTGATAGGATATAAGTGTGGTATACCAAAATGTTCGTATGAATAAGGCCTATTAGTGTCCATACTTAGAAATGCGGCGACTAGTCTAGGTATTCCACAAATTCAGATTTTGTTTACCGACCACCATTGGTGAATCGCATTTTCATGGAGCAACTCCACAAAAAACTGATAGGATATAAGTGTGGTATACCAAAATGTTCGTATGAATAAGGCCTATTAGTGTCCATACTTAGAAATGCGGCGACTAGTCTAGGTATTCCACAAATTCAAATTTTGTTTACTGACCACCATTGGTGAATCGCATTTTCATGGAGCAACTCCACAAAAAACTGATAGGATATAAGTGTGATACACCAAAATGTTCGTATGGATAAGGCCTATTAGTGTCCATACTTAGAAATGCGGCGACTAGTCTAGGTATTCCACAAATTCAAATTTTGTTTACTGACCACCATTGGTGAATCGCATTTTCATGGAGCAACTCCACAAAAAACTGATAGGATATAAGTGTGGTATACCAAAATGTTCGTATGAATAAGGCCTATTAGTGTCCATACTTAGAAATGCGGCGACTAGTCTAGGTATTCCACAAATTCAAATTTTGTTTACTGACCACCATTGGTGAATCGCATTTTCATGGAGCAACTCCATAAAAAACTGATAGGATGTAAGTGTGGTATACCAAAATGTTCGTATGAATAAGGCCTATTAGTGTCCATACTTAGAAATGCGGCGACTAGTCTAGGTATTCCAGAAATTCAAATTTTGTTTCAAATTTTGTTTACTGACCACCATTGGTGAATCGCATTTTCATGGAGCAACTCCACAAAAAACTGATAGGATATAAGTGTGGTATACCAAAATGTTCGTATGAATAAGGCCTATTAGTGTCCATACTTAGAAATGCGGCGACTAGTCTAGGTATTCCACAAATTCAAATTTTGTTTACTGACCACCATTGGTGAATCGCATTTTCATGGAGCAACTCCATAAAAAACTGATAGGATATAAGTGTGGTATACCAAAATGTTCGTATGAATAAGGCCTATTAGTGTCCATACTTAGAAATGCGGCGACTAGTCTAGGTATTCCACAAATTCAAATTTTGTTTACTGACCACCATTGGTGAATCGCATTTTCATGGAGCAACTCCACAAAAAACTGATAGGATATAAGTGTGATACAGCAAAATGTTCGTATGAATAAGGCCTATTAGTGACCATACTTAGAAATGCGGCGACTAGTCTAGGTATTCCACAAATTCAAATTTTGTTTACTGACCACCATTGGTGAATCGCATTTTCATGGAGCAACTCCACAAAAAACTGATAGGATATAAGTGTATACAGCAAAATGTTCGTATGGATAAGGCCTATTAGTGTCCATACTTAGAAATGCGGCGACTAGTCTAGGTATTCCACAAATTCAAATTTTGTTTACTGACCACCATTGGTGAATCGCATTTTCATGGAGCAACTCCACAAAAAACTGATAGGATATAAGTGTGATACACCAAAATGCTCGTATGGATAAGGCCTATTAGTATCCATACTTAGAAATGCGGCGACTAGTCTAGATATTCCACAAATTCAGATTTTGTTTACCGACCACCATTGGTGAATCACATTTTCATGGAGCAACTCCACAAAAAACTGATAGGATATAAGTGTATACAGCAAAATGTTCGTATGGATAAGGCCTATTAGTGTCCATACTTAGAAATGCGGCGACTAGTCTAGGTATTCCACAAGATCAAATTTTGTTTACTGACCACCATTGGTGAATCGCATTTTCATGGAGCAACTCCACAAAAAACTGATAGGATATAAGTGTGATACACCAAAATGTTCGTATGGATAAGGCCTATTAGTGTCCATACTTAGAAATGCGGCGACTAGTCTAGGTATTCCACAAATTCAAATTTTGTTTACTGACCACCATTGGTGAATCGCATTTTCATGGAGCAACTCCACAAAAAACTGATAGGATATAAGTGTATACAGCAAAATGTTCGTATGGATAAGGCCTATTAGTGTCCATACTTAGAAATGCGGCGACTAGTCTAGGTATTCCACAAATTCAAATTTTGTTTACTGACCACCATTGGTGAATCGCATTTTCATGGAGCAACTCCACAAAAAACTGATAGGATATAAGTGTGATACACCAAAATGCTCGTATGGATAAGGCCTATTAGTATCCATACTTAGAAATGCGGCGACTAGTCTAGATATTCCACAAATTCAGATTTTGTTTACCGACCACCATTGGTGAATCACATTTTCATGGAGCAACTCCACAAAAAACTGATAGGATATAAGTGTGATACAGCAAAATGTTCGTATGGATAAGGCCTATTAGTGTCCATACTTAGAAATGCGGCGACTAGTCTAGGTATTCCAGAAATTCAAATTTTGTTTCAAATTTTGTTTACTGACCACCATTGGTGAATCGCATTTTCATGGAGCAACTCCACAAAAAACTGATAGGATATAAGTGTGGTATACCAAAATGTTCGTATGAATAAGGCCTATTAGTGTCCATACTTAGAAATGCGGCGACTAGTCTAGGTATTCCAGAAATTCAAATTTTGTTTCAAATTTTGTTTACTGACCACCATTGGTGAATCGCATTTTCATGGAGCAACTCCACAAAAAACTGATAGGATATAAGTGTGGTATACCAAAATGTTCGTATGAATAAGGCCTATTAGTGTCCATACTTAGAAATGCGGCGACTAGTCTAGGTATTCCACAAATTCAAATTTTGTTTACTGACCACCATTGGTGAATCGCATTTTCATGGAGCAACTCCATAAAAAACTGATAGGATATAAGTGTGGTATACCAAAATGTTCGTATGAATAAGGCCTATTAGTGTCCATACTTGGAAATGCGGCGACTAGTCTAGGTATTCCACAAATTCAAATTTTGTTTACTGACCACCATTGGTGAATCGCATTTTCATGGAGCAACTCCACAAAAAACTGATAGGATATAAGTGTGATACAGCAAAATGTTCGTATGAATAAGGCCTATTAGTGACCATACTTAGAAATGCGGCGACTAGTCTAGGTATTCCACAAATTTAAATTTTGTTTACTGACCACCATTGGTGAATCGCATTTTCATGGAGCAACTCCACAAAAAACTGATAGGATATAAGTGTGATACAGCAAAATGTTTGTATGGATAAGGCCTATTAGTGTCCATACTTAGAAATGCGGCGACTAGTCTAGATATTCCACAAATTCAAATTTTGTTTACTGACCACCATTGGTGAATCGCATTTTCATGGAGCAACTCCACAAAAAACTGATAGGATATAAGTGTGATACACCAAAATGTTCGTATGGATAAGGCCTATTAGTGTCCATACTTAGAAATGCGGCGACTAGTCTAGGTATTCCACAAATTCAAATTTTGTTTACTGACCACCATTGGTGAATCGCATTTTCATGGAGCAACTCCATAAAAAACTGATAGGATATAAGTGTGGTATACCAAAATGTTCGTATGAATAAGGCCTATTAGTGTCCATACTTGGAAATGCGGCGACTAGTCTAGGTATTCCACAAATTCAAATTTTGTTTACTGACCACCATTGGTGAATCGCATTTTCATGGAGCAACTCCACAAAAAACTGATAGGATATAAGTGTGATACACCAAAATGTTCGTATGGATAAGGGCTATTAGTGTCCATACTTAGAAATGCGGCGACTAGTCTAGGTATACCACAAATTCAAATTTTGTTTACTGACCACCATTGCTGAATCGCATTTTCATGGAGCAACTCCACAAAAAACTGATAGGATATAAGTGTGATACAGCAAAATGTTCGTATGAATAAGGCCTTTTAGTGACCATACTTAGAAATGCGGCGACTAGTCTAGGTATTCCACAAATTCAAATTTTGTTTACTGACCACCATTGGTGAATCGCATTTTCATGGAGCAACTCCACAAAAAACTGATAGGATATAAGTGTATACAGCAAAATGTTCGTATGGATAAGGCCTATTAGTGTCCATACTTAGAAATGCGGCGACTAGTCTAGGTATTCCACAAATTCAAATTTTGTTTACTGACCACCATTGGTGAATCGCATTTTCATGGAGCAACTCCACAAAAAACTGATAGGATATAAGTGTGATACACCAAAATGCTCGTATGGATAAGGCCTATTAGTATCCATACTTAGAAATGCGGCGACTAGTCTAGATATTCCACAAATTCAGATTTTGTTTACCGACCACCATTGGTGAATCACATTTTCATGGAGCAACTCCACAAAAAACTGATAGGATATAAGTGTGATACAGCAAAATGTTCGTATGGATAAGGCCTATTAGTGTCCATACTTAGAAATGCGGCGACTAGTCTAGGTATTCCACAAATTCAAATTTTGTTTACTGACCACCATTGGTGAATCGCATTTTCATGGAGCAACTCCACAAAAAACTGATAGGATATAAGTGTGATACACCAAAATGTTCGTATGGATAAGGCCTATTAGTGTCCATACTTAGAAATGCGGCGACTAGTCTAGGTATTCCACAAATTCAAATTTTGTTTACTGACCACCATTGGTGAATCGCATTTTCATGGAGCAACTCCACAAAAAACTGATAGGATATAAGTGTATACAGCAAAATGTTCGTATGGATAAGGCCTATTAGTGTCCATACTTAGAAATGCGGCGACTAGTCTAGGTATTCCACAAATTCAAATTTTGTTTACTGACCACCATTGGTGAATCGCATTTTCATGGAGCAACTCCACAAAAAACTGATAGGATATAAGTGTGATACACCAAAATGCTCGTATGGATAAGGCCTATTAGTATCCATACTTAGAAATGCGGCGACTAGTCTAGATATTCCACAAATTCAGATTTTGTTTACCGACCACCATTGGTGAATCACATTTTCATGGAGCAACTCCACAAAAAACTGATAGGATATAAGTGTGATACAGCAAAATGTTCGTATGGATAAGGCCTATTAGTGTCCATACTTAGAAATGCGGCGACTAGTCTAGGTATTCCAGAAATTCAAATTTTGTTTCAAATTTTGTTTACTGACCACCATTGGTGAATCGCATTTTCATGGAGCAACTCCACAAAAAACTGATAGGATATAAGTGTGGTATACCAAAATGTTCGTATGAATAAGGCCTATTAGTGTCCATACTTAGAAATGCGGCGACTAGTCTAGGTATTCCACAAATTCAAATTTTGTTTACTGACCACCATTGGTGAATCGCATTTTCATGGAGCAACTCCATAAAAAACTGATAGGATATAAGTGTGGTATACCAAAATGTTCGTATGAATAAGGCCTATTAGTGTCCATACTTAGAAATGCGGCGACTAGTCTAGGTATTCCACAAATTCAAATTTTGTTTACTGACCACCATTGGTGAATCGCATTTTCAGGGAGCAACTCCACAAAAAACTGATAGGATATAAGTGTGGTATACCAAAATGTTCGTATGAATAAGGCCTATTAGTGTCCATACTTAGAAATGCGGCGACTAGTCTAGGTATTCCACAAATTCAAATTTTGTTTACTGACCACCATTGGTGAATCGCATTTTCATGGAGCAACTCCATAAAAAACTGATAGGATATAAGTGTGGTATACCAAAATGTTCGTATGAATAAGGCCTATTAGTGTCCATACTTAGAAATGCGGCGACTAGTCTAAGTATTCCAGAAATTCAAATTTTGTTTCAAATTTTGTTTACTGACCACCATTGGTGAATCGCATTTTCATGGAGCAACTCCACAAAAAACTGATAGGATATAAGTGTGGTATACCAAAATGTTCGTATGAATAAGGCCTATTAGTGTCCATACTTAGAAATGCGGCGACTAGTCTAGGTATTCCACAAATTCAGATTTTGTTTACCGACCACCATTGGTGAATCGCATTTTCATGGAGCAACTCCACAAAAAACTGATAGGATATAAGTGTGGTATACCAAAATGTTCGTATGAATAAGGCCTATTAGTGTCCATACTTAGAAATGCGGCGACTAGTCTAGGTATTCCACAAATTCAAATTTTGTTTACTGACCACCATTGGTGAATCGCATTTTCATGGAGCAACTCCACAAAAAACTGATAGGATATAAGTGTGATACACCAAAATGTTCGTATGGATAAGGCCTATTAGTGTCCATACTTAGAAATGCGGCGACTAGTCTAGGTATTCCACAAATTCAAATTTTGTTTACTGACCACCATTGGTGAATCGCATTTTCATGGAGCAACTCCACAAAAAACTGATAGGATATAAGTGTGGTATACCAAAATGTTCGTATGAATAAGGCCTATTAGTGTCCATACTTAGAAATGCGGCGACTAGTCTAGGTATTCCACAAATTCAAATTTTGTTTACTGACCACCATTGGTGAATCGCATTTTCATGGAGCAACTCCATAAAAAACTGATAGGATGTAAGTGTGGTATACCAAAATGTTCGTATGAATAAGGCCTATTAGTGTCCATACTTAGAAATGCGGCGACTAGTCTAGGTATTCCAGAAATTCAAATTTTGTTTCAAATTTTGTTTACTGACCACCATTGGTGAATCGCATTTTCATGGAGCAACTCCACAAAAAACTGATAGGATATAAGTGTGGTATACCAAAATGTTCGTATGAATAAGGCCTATTAGTGTCCATACTTAGAAATGCGGCGACTAGTCTAGGTATTCCACAAATTCAAATTTTGTTTACTGACCACCATTGGTGAATCGCATTTTCATGGAGCAACTCCATAAAAAACTGATAGGATATAAGTGTGGTATACCAAAATGTTCGTATGAATAAGGCCTATTAGTGTCCATACTTAGAAATGCGGCGACTAGTCTAGGTATTCCACAAATTCAAATTTTGTTTACTGACCACCATTGGTGAATCGCATTTTCATGGAGCAACTCCACAAAAAACTGATAGGATATAAGTGTGATACAGCAAAATGTTCGTATGAATAAGGCCTATTAGTGACCATACTTAGAAATGCGGCGACTAGTCTAGGTATTCCACAAATTCAAATTTTGTTTACTGACCACCATTGGTGAATCGCATTTTCATGGAGCAACTCCACAAAAAACTGATAGGATATAAGTGTATACAGCAAAATGTTCGTATGGATAAGGCCTATTAGTGTCCATACTTAGAAATGCGGCGACTAGTCTAGGTATTCCACAAATTCAAATTTTGTTTACTGACCACCATTGGTGAATCGCATTTTCATGGAGCAACTCCACAAAAAACTGATAGGATATAAGTGTGATACACCAAAATGCTCGTATGGATAAGGCCTATTAGTATCCATACTTAGAAATGCGGCGACTAGTCTAGATATTCCACAAATTCAGATTTTGTTTACCGACCACCATTGGTGAATCACATTTTCATGGAGCAACTCCACAAAAAACTGATAGGATATAAGTGTGATACAGCAAAATGTTCGTATGGATAAGGCCTATTAGTGTCCATACTTAGAAATGCGGCGACTAGTCTAGGTATTCCACAAATTCAAATTTTGTTTACTGACCACCATTGGTGAATCGCATTTTCATGGAGCAACTCCACAAAAAACTGATAGGATATAAGTGTGATACACCAAAATGTTCGTATGGATAAGGCCTATTAGTGTCCATACTTAGAAATGCGGCGACTAGTCTAGGTATTCCACAAATTCAAATTTTGTTTACTGACCACCATTGGTGAATCGCATTTTCATGGAGCAACTCCACAAAAAACTGATAGGATATAAGTGTATACAGCAAAATGTTCGTATGGATAAGGCCTATTAGTGTCCATACTTAGAAATGCGGCGACTAGTCTAGGTATTCCACAAATTCAAATTTTGTTTACTGACCACCATTGGTGAATCGCATTTTCATGGAGCAACTCCACAAAAAACTGATAGGATATAAGTGTGATACACCAAAATGCTCGTATGGATAAGGCCTATTAGTATCCATACTTAGAAATGCGGCGACTAGTCTAGATATTCCACAAATTCAGATTTTGTTTACCGACCACCATTGGTGAATCACATTTTCATGGAGCAACTCCACAAAAAACTGATAGGATATAAGTGTGATACAGCAAAATGTTCGTATGGATAAGGCCTATTAGTGTCCATACTTAGAAATGCGGCGACTAGTCTAGGTATTCCAGAAATTCAAATTTTGTTTCAAATTTTGTTTACTGACCACCATTGGTGAATCGCATTTTCATGGAGCAACTCCACAAAAAACTGATAGGATATAAGTGTGGTATACCAAAATGTTCGTATGAATAAGGCCTATTAGTGTCCATACTTAGAAATGCGGCGACTAGTCTAGGTATTCCAGAAATTCAAATTTTGTTTACTGACCACCATTGGTGAATCGCATTTTCATGGAGCAACTCCACAAAAAACTGATAGGATATAAGTGTGGTATACCAAAATGTTCGTATGAATAAGGCCTATTAGTGTCCATACTTAGAAATGCGGCGACTAGTCTAGGTATTCCACAAATTCAAATTTTGTTTACTGACCACCATTGGTGAATCGCATTTTCATGGAGCAACTCCATAAAAAACTGATAGGATATAAGTGTGGTATACCAAAATGTTCGTATGAATAAGGCCTATTAGTGTCCATACTTGGAAATGCGGCGACTAGTCTAGGTATTCCACAAATTCAAATTTTGTTTACTGACCACCATTGGTGAATCGCATTTTCATGGAGCAACTCCACAAAAAACTGATAGGATATAAGTGTGATACAGCAAAATGTTCGTATGAATAAGGCCTATTAGTGACCATACTTAGAAATGCGGCGACTAGTCTAGGTATTTCACAAATTTAAATTTTGTTTACTGACCACCATTGGTGAATCGCATTTTCATGGAGCAACTCCACAAAAAACTGATAGGATATAAGTGTGATACAGCAAAATGTTCGTATGGATAAGGCCTATTAGTGTCCATACTTAGAAATGCGGCGACTAGTCTAGATATTCCACAAATTCAAATTTTGTTTACTGACCACCATTGGTGAATCGCATTTTCATGGAGCAACTCCACAAAAAACTGATAGGATATAAGTGTGATACACCAAAATGTTCGTATGGATAAGGCCTATTAGTGTCCATACTTAGAAATGCGGCGACTAGTCTAGGTATTCCACAAATTCAAATTTTGTTTACTGACCACCATTGGTGAATCGCATTTTCATGGAGCAACTCCATAAAAAACTGATAGGATATAAGTGTGGTATACCAAAATGTTCGTATGAATAAGGCCTATTAGTGTCCATACTTGGAAATGCGGCGACTAGTCTAGGTATTCCACAAATTCAAATTTTGTTTACTGACCACCATTGGTGAATCGCATTTTCATGGAGCAACTCCACAAAAAACTGATAGGATATAAGTGTGATACACCAAAATGTTCGTATGGATAAGGGCTATTAGTGTCCATACTTAGAAATGCGGCGACTAGTCTAGGTATACCACAAATTCAAATTTTGTTTACTGACCACCATTGCTGAATCGCATTTTCATGGAGCAACTCCACAAAAAACTGATAGGATATAAGTGTGGTATACCAAAATGTTCGTATGAATAAGGCCTATTAGTGTCCATACTTAGAAATGCGGCGACTAGTCTAGGTATTCCACAAATTCAAATTTTGTTTACTGACCACCATTGGTGAATCGCATTTTCATGGAGCAACTCCATAAAAAACTGATAGGATATAAGTGTGGTATACCAAAATGTTCGTATGAATAAGGCCTATTAGTGTCCATACTTAGAAATGCGGCGACTAGTCTAGGTATTCCAGAAATTCAAATTTTGTTTCAAATTTTGTTTACTGACCACCATTGGTGAATCGCATTTTCATGGAGCAACTCCACAAAAAACTGATAGGATATAAGTGTGATACACCAAAATGCTCGTATGGATAAGGCCTATTAGTATCCATACTTAGAAATGCGGCGACTAGTCTAGATATTCCACAAATTCAGATTTTGTTTACCGACCACCATTGGTGAATCACATTTTCATGGAGCAACTCCACAAAAAACTGATAGGATATAAGTGTGGTATACCAAAATGTTCGTATGAATAAGGCCTATTAGTCTCCATACTTAGAAATGCGGCGACTAGTCTAGGTATTCCAGAAATTCAAATTTTGTTTCAAATTTTATTTACTGACCACCATTGGTGAATCGCATTTTCATGGAGCAACTCCACAAAAAACTGATAGGATATAAGTGTGGTATACCAAAATGTTCGTATGAATAAGGCCTATTAGTGTCCATACTTAGAAATGCGGCGACTCGTCTAGGTATTCCACAAATTCAGATTTTGTTTACCGACCACCATTGGTGAATCAAATTTTCATGGAGCAACTCCACAAAAAACTGATAGGATATAAGTGTGGTATACCAAAATGTTCGTATGAATAAGGCCTATTAGTGTCCATACTTAGAAATGCGGCGACTAGTCTAGGTATTCCAGAAATTCAAATTTTGTTTCAAATTTTGTTTACTGACCATCATTGGTGAATCGCATTTTCATGGAGCAACTCCACAAAAAACTGATAGGATATAAGTGTGGTATACCAAAATGTTCGTATGAACAAGGCCTATTAGTGTCCATACTTAGAAATGCGGCGACTAGTCTAGGTATTCCACAAATTCAAATTTTGTTTCAAATTTTGTTTACTGACCACCATTGGTGAATCGCATTTTCATGGAGCAACTCCACAAAAAACTGATAGGATATAAGTGTGGTATACCAAAATGTTCGTATGAATAAGGCCTATTAGTGTCCATACTTAGAAATGCGGCGACTAGTCTAGGTATTCCACAAATTCAAATTTTGTTTACTGACCACCATTGGTGAATCGCATTTTCATGGAGCAACTCCACAAAAAACTGATAGGATATAAGTGTGGTATACCAAAATGTTCGTATGAATAAGGCCTATTAGTGTCCATACTTAGAAATGCGGCGACTAGTCTGGGTATTCCACAAATTCAAATTTTGTTTCAAATTTTGTTTACTGACCACCATTGGTGAATCGCATTTTCATGGAGCAACTCCACAAAAAACTGAGAGGATATAAGTGTGATACACCAAAATGTTCGTATGGATAAGGCCTATTAGTGTCCATACTTAGAAATGCGGCGACTAGTCTAGGTATTCCACAAATTCAAATTTTGTTTACTGACCACCATTGGTGAATCGCATTTTCATGGAGCAACTCCACAAAAAACTGATAGGATATAAGTGTGGTATACCAAAATGTTCGTATGAATAAGGCCTATTAGTGTCCATACTTAGAAATGCGGCGACTAGTCTAGGTATTCCAGAAATTCAAATTTTGTTTCAAATTTTGTTTACTGACCACCATTGGTGAATCGCATTTTCATGGAGCAACTCCACAAAAAACTGATAGGATATAAGTGTGGTATACCAAAATGTTCGTATGAATAAGGCCTATTAGTATCCATACTTAGAAATGCGGCGACTAGTCTAGGTATTCCACAAATTCAAATTTTGTTTACTGACCACCATTGGTGAATCGCATTTTCATGGAGCAACTCCACAAAAAACTGATAGGATATAAGTGTGGTATACCAAAATGTTCGTATGAATAAGGCCTATTAGTGTCCATACTTAGAAATGCGGCGACTAGTCTAGGTATTCCAGAAATTCAAATTTTGTTTCAAATTTTGTTTACTGACCACCATTGGTGAATCGCATTTTCATGGAGCAACTCCACAAAAAACTGATAGGATATAAGTGTGGTATACCAAAATGTTCGTATGAATAAGGCCTATTAGTGTCCATACTTAGAAATGCGGCGACTAGTCTAGGTATTCCACAAATTCAAATTTTGTTTACTGACCACCATTGGTGAATCGCATTTTCATGGAGCAACTCCACAAAAAACTGATAGGATATAATTGTGGTATACCAAAATGTTCGTATGAATAAGGCCTATTAGTGTCCATACTTAGAAATGCGGCGACTAGTCTAGGTATTCCACAAATTCAAATTTTGTTTACTGACCACCATTGGTGAATCGCATTTTCATGGAGCAACTCCACAAAAAACTGATAGGATATAAGTGTGGTATACCAAAATGTTCGTATGAATGAGGCCTATTAGTGTCCATACTTAGAAATGCGGCGACTAGTCTAGGTATTCCACAAATTCAAATTTTGTTTCAAATTTTGTTTACTGACCACCATTGGTGAATCGCATTTTCATGGAGCAACTCCACAAAAAACTGATAGGATATAAGTGTGATACACCAAAATGTTCGTATGGATAAGGCCTATTAGTGTCCATACTTAGAAATGCGGCGACTAGTCTAGGTATTCCACAAATTCAAATTTTGTTTACTGACCACCATTGGTGAATCGCATTTTCATGGAGCAACTCCACAAAAAACTGATAGGATATAAGTGTATACAGCAAAATGTTCGTATGGATAAGGCCTATTAGTGTCCATACTTAGAAATGCGGCGACTAGTCTAGGTATTCCACAAATTCAAATTTTGTTTACTGACCACCATTGGTGAATCGCATTTTCATGGAGCAACTCCACAAAAAACTGATAGGATATAAGTGTGATACAGCAAAATGTTCGTATGAATAAGGCCTATTAGTGACCATACTTAGAAATGCGGCGACTAGTCTAGGTATTCCACAAATTCAAATTTTGTTTACTGACCACCATTGGTGAATCGCATTTTCATGGAGCAACTCCACAAAAAACTGATAGGATATAAGTGTATACAGCAAAATGTTCGTATGGATAAGGCCTATTAGTGTCCATACTTAGAAATGCGGCGACTAGTCTAGGTATTCCACAAATTCAAATTTTGTTTACTGACCACCATTGGTGAATCGCATTTTCATGGAGCAACTCCACAAAAAACTGATAGGATATAAGTGTGATACACCAAAATGCTCGTATGGATAAGGCCTATTAGTATCCATACTTAGAAATGCGGCGACTAGTCTAGATATTCCACAAATTCAGATTTTGTTTACCGACCACCATTGGTGAATCACATTTTCATGGAGCAACTCCACAAAAAACTGATAGGATATAAGTGTGGTATACCAAAATGTTCGTATGAATAAGGCCTATTAGTGTCCATACTTAGAAATGCGGCGACTAGTCTAGGTATTCCAGAAATTCAAATTTTGTTTCAAATTTTGTTTACTGACCACCATTGGTGAATCGCATTTTCATGGAGCAACTCCACAAAAAACTGATAGGATATAAGTGTGGTATACCAAAATGTTCGTATGAATAAGGCCTATTAGTGTCCATACTTAGAAATGCGGCGACTAGTCTAGGTATTCCACAAATTCAAATTTTGTTTACTGACCACCATTGGTGAATCGCATTTTCATGGAGCAACTCCACAAAAAACTGATAGGATATAAGTGTGATACAGCAAAATGTTCGTATGAATAAGGCCTATTAGTGACCATACTTAGAAATGCGGCGACTAGTCTAGGTATTCCACAAATTCAAATTTTGTTTACTGACCACCATTGGTGAATCGCATTTTCATGGAGCAACTCCACAAAAAACTGATAGGATATAAGTGTGATACAGCAAAATGTTCGTATGGATAAGGCCTATTAGTGTCCATACTTAGAAATGCGGCGACTAGTCTAGGTATTCCACAAATTCAAATTTTGTTTACTGACCACCATTGGTGAATCGCATTTTCATGGAGCAACTCCACAAAAAACTGATAGGATATAAGTGTGATACACCAAAATGTTCGTATGGATAAGGCCTATTAGTGTCCATACTTAGAAATGCGGCGACTAGTCTAGGTATTCCACAAATTCAAGTTTTGTTTACTGACCACCATTGGTGAATCGCATTTTCATGGAGCAACTCCATAAAAAACTGATAGGATATAAGTGTGGTATACCAAAATGTTCGTATGAATAAGGCCTATTAGTGTCCATACTTGGAAATGCGGCGACTAGTCTAGGTATTCCACAAATTCAAATTTTGTTTACTGACCACCATTGGTGAATCGCATTTTCATGGAGCAACTCCACAAAAAACTGATAGGATATAAGTGTGATACACCAAAATGTTCGTATGGATAAGGCCTATTAGTGTCCATACTTAGAAATGCGGCGACTAGTCTAGGTATTCCACAAATTCAAATTTTGTTTACTGACCACCATTGGTGAATCGCATTTTCATGGAGCAACTCCACAAAAAACTGATAGGATATAAGTGTGGTATACCAAAATGTTCGTATGAATAAGGCCTATTAGTGTCCATACTTAGAAATGCGGCGACTAGTCTAGGTATTCCACAAATTCAAATTTTGTTTACTGACCACCATTGGTGAATCGCATTTTCATGGAGCAACTCCATAAAAAACTGATAGGATATAAGTGTGGTATACCAAAATGTTCGTATGAATAAGGCCTATTAGTGTCCATACTTAGAAATGCGGCGACTAGTCTAGGTATTCCAGAAATTCAAATTTTGTTTCAAATTTTGTTTACTGACCACCATTGGAGAATCGCATTTTCATGGAGCAACTCCACAAAAAACTGATAGGATATAAGTGTGGTATACCAAAATGTTCGTATGAATAAGGCCTATTAGTGTCCATACTTAGAAATGCGGCGACTCGTCTAGGTATTCCACAAATTCAGATTTTGTTTACCGACCACCATTGGTGAATCAAATTTTCATGGAGCAACTCCACAAAAAACTGATAGGATATAAGTGTGGTATACCAAAATGTTCGTATGAATAAGGCCTATTAGTGTCCATACTTAGAAATGCGGCGACTAGTCTAGGTATTCCAGAAATTCAAATTTTGTTTCAAATTTTGTTTACTGACCATCATTGGTGAATCGCATTTTCATGGAGCAACTCCACAAAAAACTGATAGGATATAAGTGTGGTATACCAAAATGTTCGTATGAATAAGGCCTATTAGTGTCCATACTTAGAAATGCGGCGACTAGTCTAGGTATTCCAGAAATTCAAATTTTGTTTCAAATTTTGTTTACTGACCACCATTGGTGAATCGCATTTTCATGGAGCAACTCCACAAAAAACTGATAGGATATAAGTGTGGTATACCAAAATGTTCGTATGAATAAGGCCTATTAGTGTCCATACTTAGAAATGCGGCGACTAGTCTAGGTATTCCACAAATTCAAATTTTGTTTACTGACCACCATTGGTGAATCGCATTTTCATGGAGCAACTCCACAAAAAACTGATAGGATATAAGTGTGGTATACCAAAATGTTCGTATGAATAAGGCCTATTAGTGTCCATACTTAGAAATGCGGCGACTAGTCTAGGTATTCCAGAAATTCAAATTTTGTTTCAAATTTTGTTTACTGACCACCATTGGTGAATCGCATTTTCATGGAGCAACTCCACAAAAAACTGATAGGATATAAGTGTGGTATACCGAAATGTTCGTATGAATAAGGCCTATTAGTGTCCATACTTAGAAATGCGGCGACTAGTCTGGGTATTCCACAAATTCAAATTTTGTTTCAAATTTTGTTTACTGACCACCATTGGTGAATCGCATTTTCATGGAGCAACTCCACAAAAAACTGATAGGATATAAGTGTGATACACCAAAATGTTCGTATGGATAAGGCCTATTAGTGTCCATACTTAGAAATGCGGCGACTAGTCTAGGTATTCCACAAATTCAAATTTTGTTTACTGACCACCATTGGTGAATCGCATTTTCATGGAGCAACTCCACAAAAAACTGATAGGATATAAGTGTGGTATACCAAAATGTTCGTATGAATAAGGCCTATTAGTGTCCATACTTAGAAATGCGGCGACTAGTCTAGGTATTCCAGAAATTCAAATTTTGTTTCAAATTTTGTTTACTGACCACCATTGGTGAATCGCATTTTCATGGAGCAACTCCACAAAAAACTGATAGGATATAAGTGTGGTATACCAAAATGTTCGTATGAATAAGGCCTATTAGTATCCATACTTAGAAATGCGGCGACTAGTCTAGGTATTCCACAAATTCAAATTTTGTTTACTGACCACCATTGGTGAATCGCATTTTCATGGAGCAACTCCACAAAAAACTGATAGGATATAAGTGTGGTATACCAAAATGTTCGTATGAATAAGGCCTATTAGTGTCCATACTTAGAAATGCGGCGACTAGTCTAGGTATTCCAGAAATTCAAATTTTGTTTCAAATTTTGTTTACTGACCACCATTGGTGAATCGCATTTTCATGGAGCAACTCCACAAAAAACTGATAGGATATAAGTGTGGTATACCAAAATGTTCGTATGAATAAGGCCTATTAGTGTCCATACTTAGAAATGCGGCGACTAGTCTAGGTATTCCAGAAATTCAAATTTTGTTTCAAATTTTGTTTACTGACCACCATTGGTGAATCGCATTTTCATGGAGCAACTCCATAAAAAACTGATAGGATATAAGTGTGGTATACCAAAATGTTCGTATGAATAAGGCCTATTAGTGTCCATACTTAGAAATGCGGCGACTAGTCTAGGTATTCCAGAAATTCAAATTTTGTTTCAAATTTTGTTTACTGACCACCATTGGAGAATCGCATTTTCATGGAGCAACTCCACAAAAAACTGATAGGATATAAGTGTGGTATACCAAAATGTTCGTATGAATAAGGCCTATTAGTGTCCATACTTAGAAATGCGGCGACTCGTCTAGGTATTCCACAAATTCAGATTTTGTTTACCGACCACCATTGGTGAATCAAATTTTCATGGAGCAACTCCACAAAAAACTGATAGGATATAAGTGTGGTATACCAAAATGTTCGTATGAATAAGGCCTATTAGTGTCCATACTTAGAAATGCGGCGACTAGTCTAGGTATTCCAGAAATTCAAATTTTGTTTCAAATTTTGTTTACTGACCATCATTGGTGAATCGCATTTTCATGGAGCAACTCCACAAAAAACTGATAGGATATAAGTGTGGTATACCAAAATGTTCGTATTAATAAGGCCTATTAGTGTCCATACTTAGAAATGCGGCGACTAGTCTAGGTATTCCAGAAATTCAAATTTTGTTTCAAATTTTGTTTACTGACCACCATTGGTGAATCGCATTTTCATGGAGCAACTCCACAAAAAACTGATAGGATATAAGTGTGGTATACCAAAATGTTCGTATGAATAAGGCCTATTAGTGTCCATACTTAGAAATGCGGCGACTAGTCTAGGTATTCCACAAATTCAAATTTTGTTTACTGACCACCATTG
The DNA here is from genome assembly GCA_949987735.1 of Leucophora obtusa. NCBI lineage: Eukaryota > Metazoa > Arthropoda > Insecta > Diptera > Anthomyiidae > Leucophora > Leucophora obtusa. The sequence continues at coordinate 181,356,291 of OX465296.1, forward strand.
GTGAATCGCATTTTCATGGAGCAACTCCACAAAAAACTGATAGGATATAAGTGTGGTATACCGAAATGTTCGTATGAATAAGGCCTATTAGTGTCCATACTTAGAAATGCGGCGACTAGTCTAGGTATTCCAGAAATTCAAATTTTGTTTCAAATTTTGTTTACTGACCACCATTGGTGAATCGCATTTTCATGGAGCAACTCCACAAAAAACTGATAGGATATAAGTGTGGTATACCGAAATGTTCGTATGAATAAGGCCTATTAGTGTCCATACTTAGAAATGCGGCGACTAGTCTGGGTATTCCACAAATTCAAATTTTGTTTCAAATTTTGTTTACTGACCACCATTGGTGAATCGCATTTTCATGGAGCAACTCCACAAAAAACTGATAGGATATAAGTGTGATACACCAAAATGTTCGTATGGATAAGGCCTATTAGTGTCCATACTTAGAAATGCGGCGACTAGTCTAGGTATTCCACAAATTCAAATTTTGTTTACTGACCACCATTGGTGAATCGCATTTTCATGGAGCAACTCCACAAAAAACTGATAGGATATAAGTGTGGTATACCAAAATGTTCGTATGAATAAGGCCTATTAGTGTCCATACTTAGAAATGCGGCGACTAGTCTAGGTATTCCAGAAATTCAAATTTTGTTTCAAATTTTGTTTACTGACCACCATTGGTGAATCGCATTTTCATGGAGCAACTCCACAAAAAACTGATAGGATATAAGTGTGGTATACCAAAATGTTCGTATGAATAAGGCCTATTAGTATCCATACTTAGAAATGCGGCGACTAGTCTAGGTATTCCACAAATTCAAATTTTGTTTACTGACCACCATTGGTGAATCGCATTTTCATGGAGCAACTCCACAAAAAACTGATAGGATATAAGTGTGGTATACCAAAATGTTCGTATGAATAAGGCCTATTAGTGTCCATACTTAGAAATGCGGCGACTAGTCTAGGTATTCCAGAAATTCAAATTTTGTTTCAAATTTTGTTTACTGACCACCATTGGTGAATCGCATTTTCATGGAGCAACTCCACAAAAAACTGATAGGATATAAGTGTGGTATACCAAAATGTTCGTATGAATAAGGCCTATTAGTGTCCATACTTAGAAATGCGGCGACTAGTCTAGGTATTCCACAAATTCAAATTTTGTTTACTGACCACCATTGGTGAATCGCATTTTCATGGAGCAACTCCACAAAAAACTGATAGGATATAAGTGTGGTATACCAAAATGTTCGTATGGATAAGGCCTATTAGTGTCCATACTTAGAAATGCGGCGACTAGTCTAGGTATTCCACAAATTCAAATTTTGTTTACTGACCACCATTGGTGAATCGCATTTTCATGGAGCAACTCCACAAAAAACTGATAGGATATAAGTGTGGTATACCAAAATGTTCGTATGAATAAGGCCTATTAGTGTCCATACTTAGAAATGCGGCGACTAGTCTAGGTATTCCACAAATTCAAATTTTGTTTCAAATTTTGTTTACTGACCACCATTGGTGAATCGCATTTTCATGGAGCAACTCCACAAAAAACTGATAGGATATAAGTGTGATACACCAAAATGTTCGTATGGATAAGGGTATTAGTGTCCATACTTAGAAATGCGGCGACTAGTCTAGGTATTCCACAAATTCAAATTTTGTTTACTGACCACCATTGGTGAATCGCATTTTCATGGAGCAACTCCACAAAAAACTGATAGGATATAAGTGTGGTATACCAAAATGTTCGTATGAATAAGGCCTATTAGTGTCCATACTTAGAAATGCGGCGACTAGTCTAGGTATTCCAGAAATTCAAATTTTGTTTCAAATTTTGTTTACTGACCACCATTGGTGAATCGCATTTTCATGGAGCAACTCCACAAAAAACTGATAGGATATAAGTGTGGTATACCAAAATGTTCGTATGAATAAGGCCTATTAGTGTCCATACTTAGAAATGCGGCGACTAGTCTAGGTATTCCACAAATTCAAATTTTGTTTACTGACCACCATTGGTGAATCGCATTTTCATGGAGCAACTCCACAAAAAACTGATAGGATATAAGTGTGGTATACCAAAATGTTCGTATGAATAAGGCCTATTAGTGTCCATACTTAGAAATGCGGCGACTAGTCTAGGTATTCCAGAAATTCAAATTTTGTTTCAAATTTTGTTTACTGACCACCATTGGTGAATCGCATTTTCATGGAGCAACTCCACAAAAAACTGATAGGATATAAGTGTGGTATACCAAAATGTTCGTATGAATAAGGCCTATTAGTGTCCATACTTAGAAATGCGGCGACTAGTCTAGGTATTCCACAAATTCAAATTTTGTTTACTGACCACCATTGGTGAATCGCATTTTCATGGAGCAACTCCACAAAAAACTGATAGGATATAAGTGTGGTATACCAAAATGTTCGTATGAATAAGGCCTATTAGTGTCCATACTTAGAAGTGCGGCGACTAGTCTACGTATTCCAGAAATTGAAATTTTGTTTCAAATTTTGTTTACTGACCACCATTGGTGAATCGCATTTTCATGGAGCAACTCCACAAAAAACTGATAGGATATAAGTGTGGTATACCAAAATGTTCGTATGAATAAGGCCTATTAGTGTCCATACTTAGAAGTGCGGCGACTAGTCTAGGTATTCCAGAAATTGAAATTTTGTTTCAAATTTTGTTTACTGACCACCATTGGTGAATCGCATTTTCATGGAGCAACTCCACAAAAAACTGATAGGATATAAGTGTGGTATACCAAAATGTTCGTATGAATAAGGCCTATTAGTGTCCATACCTAGAAATGCGGCGACTAGTCTAGGTATTCCACAAATTCAAATTTTGTTTCAAATTTTGTTTACTGACCACCATTGGTGAATCGCATTTTCATGGAGCAACTCCACAAAAAACTGATAGGATATAAGTGTGGTATACCAAAATGTTCGTATGAATAAGGCCTATTAGTGTCCATACTTAGAAATGCGGCGACTAGTCTAGGTATTCCACAAATTCAAATTTTGTTTACTGACCACCATTGGTGAATCGCATTTTCATGGAGCAACTCCACAAAAAACTGATAGGATATAAGTGTGGTATACCAAAATGTTCGTATGAATAAGGCCTATTAGTGTCCATACTTAGAAATGCGGCGACTAGTCTAGATATACCACAAATTCAGATTTTGTTTACCGACCACCATTGGTGAATCACATTTTCATGGAGCAACTCCACAAAAAACTGATAGGATATAAGTGTGGTATACCAAAATGTTCGTATGAATAAGGCCTATTAGTGTCCATACTTAGAAATGCGGCGACTAGTCTAGGTATTCCAGAAATTCAAATTTTGTTTTAAATTTTGTTTACTGACCACCATTGGTGAATCGCATTTTCATGGAGCAACTCCACAAAAAACTGATAGGATATAAGTGTGGTATACCAAAATGTTCGTATGAATAAGGCCTATTAGTGTCCATACTTAGAAATGCGGCGACTCGTCTAGGTATTCCACAAATTCAGATTTTGTTTACCGACCACCATTGGTGAATCAAATTTTCATGGAGCAACTCCACAAAAAACTGATAGGATATAAGTGTGGTATACCAAAATGTTCGTATGAATAAGGCCTATTAGTGTCCATACTTAGAAATGCGGCGACTAGTCTAGGTATTCCAGAAATTCAAATTTTGTTTCAAATTTTGTTTACTGACCACCATTGGTGAATCGCATTTTCATGGAGCAACTCCACAAAAAACTGATAGGATATAAGTGTGGTATACCAAAATGTTCGTATGAATAAGGCCTATTAGTGTCCATACTTAGAAATGCGGCGACTAGTCTAGGTATTCCAGAAATTCAAATTTTGTTTCTAATTTTGTTTACTGACCACCATTGGTGAATCGCATTTTCATGGAGCAACTCCACAAAAAACTGATAGGATATAAGTGTGGTATACCAAAATGTTCGTATGAATAAGGCCTATTAGTGTCCATACTTAGAAATGCGGCGACTAGTCTAGGTATTCCACAAATTCAAATTTTGTTTACTGACCACCATTGGTGAATCGCATTTTCATGGAGCAACTCCACAAAAAACTGATAGGATATAAGTGTGGTATACCAAAATGTTCGTATGAATAAGGCCTATTAGTGTCCATACTTAGAAATGCGGTGACTAGTCTAGGTATTCCACAAATTCAAATTTTGTTTACTGACCACCATTGGTGAATCGCATTTTCATGGAGCAACTCCACAAAAAACTGATAGGATATAAGTGTGGTATACCAAAATGTTCGTATGAATAAGGCCTATTAGCGTCCATACTTAGAAATGCGGCGACTAGTCTGGGTATTCCACAAATTCAAATTTTGTTTCAAATTTTGTTTACTGACCACCATTGGTGAATCGCATTTTCATGGAGCAACTCCACAAAAAACTGATAGGATATAAGTGTGATACAGCAAAATGTTCGTATGGATAAGGCCTATTAGTGTCCATACTTAGAAATGCGGCGACTAGTCTAGGTATTCCACAAATTCAAATTTTGTTTACTGACCACCATTGGTGAATCGCATTTTCATGGAGCAACTCCACAAAAAACTGATAGGATATAAGTGTGGTATACCAAAATGTTCGTATGAATAAGGCCTATTAGTGTCCATACTTAGAAATGCGGCGACTAGTCTAGGTATTCCAGAAATTCAAATTTTGTTTCAAATTTTGTTTACTGACCACCATTGGTGAATCGCATTTTCATGGAGCAACTCCACAAAAAACTGATAGGATATAAGTGTGGTATACCAAAATGTTCGTATGAATAAGGCCTATTAGTGTCCATACTTAGAAATGCGGCGACTAGTCTAGGTATTCCACAAATTCAAATTTTGTTTACTGACCACCATTGGTGAATCGCATTTTCATGGAGCAACTCCACAAAAAACTGATAGGATATAAGTGTGGTATACCAAAATGTTCGTATGAATAAGGCCTATTAGTGTCCATACTTAGAAATGCGGCGACTAGTCTAGGTATTCCAGAAATTCAAATTTTGTTTCAAATTTTGTTTACTGACCACCATTGGTGAATCGCATTTTCATGGAGCAACTCCACAAAAAACTGATAGGATATAAGTGTGGTATACCAAAATGTTCGTATGAATAAGGCCTATTAGTGTCCATACTTAGAAATGCGGCGACTAGTCTAGGTATTCCACAAATTCAAATTTTGTTTACTGACCACCATTGGTGAATCGCATTTTCATGGAGCAACTCCTCAAAAAACTGATAGGATATAAGTGTGGTATACCAAAATGTTCGTATGAATAAGGCCTATTAGTGTCCATACTTAGAAATGCGGCGACTAGTCTAGGTATTCCACAAATTCCAATTTTGTTTACTGACCACCATTGGTGAATCGCATTTTCATGGAGCAACTCCACAAAAAACTGATAGGATATAAGTGTGGTATACCAAAATGTTCGTATGAATAAGGCCTATTAGTGTCCATACTTAGAAATGCGGCGACTAGTCTAGGTATTCCACAAATTCAAATTTTGTTTCAAATTTTGTTTACTGACCACCATTGGTGAATCGCATTTTCATGGAGCAACTCCACAAAAAACTGATAGGATATAAGTGTGGTATACCAAAATGTTCGTATGAATAAGGCCTATTAGTGTCCATACTTAGAAATGCGGCGACTAGTCTAGGTATTCCACAAATTCAAATTTTGTTTACTGACCACCATTGGTGAATCGCATTTTCATGGAGCAACTCCACAAAAAACTGATAGGATATAAGTGTGGTATACCAAAATGTTCGTATGAATAAGGCCTATTAGTGTCCATACTTAGAAATGCGGCGACTAGTCTAGGTATTCCACAAATTCAAATTTTGTTTACTGACCACCATTGGTGAATCGCATTTTCATGGAGCAACTCCACAAAAAACTGATAGGATATAAGTGTGGTATACCAAAATGTTCGTATGAATAAGGCCTATTAGTGTCCATACTTAGAAATGCGGCGACTAGTCTAGGTATTCCACAAATTCAAATTTTGTTTACTGACCACCATTGGTGAATCGCATTTTCATGGAGCAACTCCACAAAAAACTGATAGGATATAAGTGTGGTATACCAAAATGTTCGTATGAATAAGGCCTATTAGTGTCCATACTTAGAAATGCGGCGACTAGTCTAGGTATTCCAGAAATTCAAATTTTGTTTCAAATTTTGTTTACTGACCACCATTGGTGAATCGCATTTTCATGGAGCAACTCCACAAAAAACTGATAGGATATAAGTGTGGTATACCAAAATGTTCGTATGAATAAGGCCTATTAGTGTCCATACTTAGAAATGCGGCGACTAGTCTAGGTATTCCACAAATTCAAATTTTGTTTACTGACCACCATTGGTGAATCGCATTTTCATGGAGCAACTCCACAAAAAACTGATAGGATATAAGTGTGGTATACCAAAATGTTCGTATGAATAAGGCCTATTAGTGTCCATACTTAGAAATGCGGCGACTAGTCTAGGTATTCCACAAATTCCAATTTTGTTTACTGACCACCATTGGTGAATCGCATTTTCATGGAGCAACTCCACAAAAAACTGATAGGATATAAGTGTGGTATACCAAAATGTTCGTATGAATAAGGCCTATTAGTGTCCATACTTAGAAATGCGGCGACTAGTCTAGGTATTCCACAAATTCAAATTTTGTTTCAAATTTTGTTTACTGACCACCATTGGTGAATCGCATTTTCATGGAGCAACTCCACAAAAAACTGATAGGATATAAGTGTGGTATACCAAAATGTTCGTATGAATAAGGCCTATTAGTGTCCATACTTAGAAATGCGGCGACTAGTCTAGGTATTCCACAAATTCAAATTTTGTTTACTGACCACCATTGGTGAATCGCATTTTCATGGAGCAACTCCACAAAAAACTGATAGGATATAAGTGTGGTATACCAAAATGTTCGTATGAATAAGGCCTATTAGTGTCCATACTTAGAAATGCGGCGACTAGTCTAGGTATTCCAGAAATTCAAATTTTGTTTCAAATTTTGTTTACTGACCACCATTGGTGAATCGCATTTTCATGGAGCAACTCCACAAAAAACTGATAGGATATAAGTGTGGTATACCAAAATGTTCGTATGAATAAGGCCTATTAGTGTCCATACTTAGAAATGCGGCGACTAGTCTAGATATTCCACAAATTCAGATTTTGTTTACCGACCACCATTGGTGAATCACATTTTCATGGAGCAACTCCACAAAAAACTGATAGGATATAAGTGTGGTATACCAAAATGTTCGTATGAATAAGGCCTATTAGTGTCCATACTTAGAAATGCGGCGACTAGTCTAGGTATTCCAGAAATTCAAATTTTGTTTCAAATTTTGTTTACTGACCACCATTGGTGAATCACATTTTCATGGAGCAACTCCACAAAAAACTGATAGGATATAAGTGTGGTATACCAAAATGTTCGTATGAATAAGGCCTATTAGTGTCCATACTTAGAAATGCGGCGACTTGTCTAGGTATTCCACAAATTCAGATTTTGTTTACCGACCACCATTGGTGAATCAAATTTTCATGGAGCAACTCCACAAAAAACTGATAGGATATAAGTGTGGTATACCAAAATGTTCGTATGAATAAGGCCTATTAGTGTCCATACTTAGAAATGCGGCGACTAGTCTAGGTATTCCAGAAATTCAAATTTTGTTTCAAATTTTGTTTACTGACCACCATTGGTGAATCGCATTTTCATGGAGCAACTCCACAAAAAACTGATAGGATATAAGTGTGGTATACCAAAATGTTCGTATGAATAAGGCCTATTAGTGTCCATACTTAGAAATGCGGCGACTAGTCTAGGTATTCCAGAAATTCAAATTTTGTTTCAAATTTTGTTTACTGACCACCATTGGTGAATCGCATTTTCATGGAGCAACTCCACAAAAAACTGATAGGATATAAGTGTGGTATACCAAAATGTTCGTATGAATAAGGCCTATTAGTGTCCATACTTAGAAATGCGGCGACTAGTCTAGGTATTCCACAAATTCAAATTTTGTTTACTGACCACCATTGGTGAATCGCATTTTCATGGAGCAACTCCACAAAAAACTGATAGGATATAAGTGTGGTATACCAAAATGTTCGTATGAATAAGGCCTATTAGTGTCCATACTTAGAAATGCGGCGACTAGTCTAGGTATTCCAGAAATTCAAATTTTGTTTCAAATTTTGTTTACTGACCACCATTGGTGAATCGCATTTTCATGGAGCAACTCCACAAAAAACTGATAGGATATAAGTGTGGTATACCAAAATGTTCGTATGAATAAGGCCTATTAGTGTCCATACTTAGAAATGCGGCGACTAGTCTAGGTATTCCACAAATTCAAATTTTGTTTACTGACCACCATTGGTGAATCGCATTTTCATGGAGCAACTCCTCAAAAAACTGATAGGATATAAGTGTGGTATACCAAAATGTTCGTATGAATAAGGCCTATTAGTGTCCATACTTAGAAATGCGGCGACTAGTCTAGGTATTCCACAAATTCCAATTTTGTTTACTGACCACCATTGGTGAATCGCATTTTCATGGAGCAACTCCACAAAAAACTGATAGGATATAAGTGTGGTATACCAAAATGTTCGTATGAATAAGGCCTATTAGTGTCCATACTTAGAAATGCGGCGACTAGTCTAGGTATTCCACAAATTCAAATTTTGTTTCAAATTTTGTTTACTGACCACCATTGGTGAATCGCATTTTCATGGAGCAACTCCACAAAAAACTGATAGGATATAAGTGTGGTATACCAAAATGTTCGTATGAATAAGGCCTATTAGTGTCCATACTTAGAAATGCGGCGACTAGTCTAGGTATTCCACAAATTCAAATTTTGTTTACTGACCACCATTGGTGAATCGCATTTTCATGGAGCAACTCCACAAAAAACTGATAGGATATAAGTGTGGTATACCAAAATGTTCGTATGAATAAGGCCTATTAGTGTCCATACTTAGAAATGCGGCGACTAGTCTAGAAGTGCGGCGACTAGTCTAGGTATACCAGAAATTGAAATTTTGTTTCAAATTTTGTTTACTGACCACCATTGGTGAATCGCATTTTCATGGAGCAACTCCACAAAAAACTGATAGGATATAAGTGTGGTATACCAAAATGTTCGTATGAATAAGGCCTATTAGTGTCCATACCTAGAAATGCGGCGACTAGTCTAGGTATTCCACAAATTCAAATTTTGTTTCAAATTTTGTTTACTGACCACCATTGGTGAATCGCATTTTCATGGAGCAACTCCACAAAAAACTGATAGGA